>OX380345.1:11412600-12079600 GCA_947425015.1 Pterostichus niger | reverse complement strand
TATATATATATATATATATATATAAGCTTTATGTTTTCTTTTAACATTTATTAAATTCTATTATTAAAAATATCATCTTACCTTATCTGAGAAGTACACAAAATTGCATTTAAAATTTAATCGAACAATTATGTAATTGATAAAATGCACTTATTTATCATCATATCTTCCGATATTCTTCTCCAGTTTTAAAATAAAAAAGGTAGTTTTAAATGTTTTCCAATAAAGATTATTACTATATATACATGTATATTTAGGGAATATATCCATGGTTACCCTTAATAATCAACATTCGAACAAAAATAAAAATAACCAATTTGTTGAGACGCCACTGCTTCCTCAGCCGACCACCGGTTTATCACCAACACCCAGCGCTATCTATTGAGCGCCATCAACTAACTTTAGTTTTAGTTATATTTCTCGCTGTTAATTTATTGTAAATTTCACTTGTATTGTAACTCGCTTTCGCTGTGCACCAAGTCGCACGTTTGTTCTATTAACCTGTACGCCTCTTACGGCCACGTGCTTTTACACAATTCGCTTTTTTACGAAGTGCTAATATCAAACATTATTTCAGCTTTCCGAATACGCATTTATTGTTATTCCAATTGGGAAAGATTCTGTATTGCTACCAGGAAACTGTTTGTCAATAAGTATAATTTTGAATAATTTGTATTTGCTACTGTTTCGTAAGTACGCTTTATTTATTTGTATCATCGCACAATCAATCCATCTCGTTGTTTAGTTATAAGTTGATTCAATTCTGTAATTCTGGTTTATTTTAAAGTCATTCATTCATGTTTGCTATTGTACAATATTTTGATATTTTGGGTATTAAAATAGATCCTAGTGTGTGTTTGCAAATTTACCTATTGTTTCCCATACTCGCCTCAGGTTGTTCAGCCCTTCAGGCACCTTCGTTTGCGTTTTTTGGAAATTCAATCCCTCCTATGGCTCTCTTTCATTTACATTGTTGCACTAGCTTATCTTTCCTTCTCTTTGTTGATTAGACCACGTGACTACAGTTAGCTTTGTCACTTCCTGACGCATTATTTGTGGGCCTGCCCCTATTATCTTGTCTCTCCTTCAGCAAAGAGCTACCATCCTTGTGTTAAGTCTTCCAGAGCAGCTCCTGGAAGTGAAGAACGTCCGTACCTTCTCCCTCCAGCATAGCATCACTCTGCCTCACTTTCTGCTCTCATTTGCCTCTCAACGCAATCCCCGCGAAACGACCCCTCGGTCGAACATTTGGTCCTTCGCGCCGGATCCGCATCACTCTCTCTCTACGCATTCCCCGCAAAACGACTTCTCGGTCGAACATTTGGTCCTTCGAGCCGGATCCGCATTATTCTCTCTCTACGCAATCCCCGCGAAACGACCTCTCGGTCGAACACAATTATTAGCACTTATGTGTTTCCTTGAAAACAGATTAGAGCACGTCCCATTGGCACATAATATTGGCATTCGTATATGTGTAAAATAGTCATTTACATAAAAAGTCAGGAAAGTATTCACTTTATAGGATGAGTAGTTAGAATACAAAATACTAAAAATAAATAAATATATCATCACTCTTTACCAATAACTTGGTGAGGCAGTCTGCATTAGAAGATCTCGGTAAATGATATATTTATTAGCGTGAAGTTCGGTTACCAGTCGTCAAATTACGGCCCTTAAAGATATTAGTAGAGGGGAAGACAGGGATAATTTTAACGTAGTAAAAGTTGTTTGTCGGCTGAGGTACTCGAAACTGGGTTCTCAAATAAACAGGCCGCCTCGATACCACTGAGTCAACTACCTATTGTAAATATAAAATATTATAACACAAGGAAAACAGGGCTAGTAAGTCGACAGATATTTAAAAAAGTAGTCATGATTGTTGTCAAATGTGTAGTTTGATGTCAATGATTGAACGATATACCACACAGCATGGCGTTATTGGAATAGAAAATTCAACAATACAGGAAACATACCTTCGGGTCCGAATACAGCGTTAAATAGTGTGTGAATCTTTCCAAATGCTTGGTACTTGAATTAAATTATTCAAGTGTTGTGTAGTGTAATGAAGTGACTATATTTCACATATTGCCAGTGTACCCATACGATTTTACTCAACTTTCCTGATTGATACAGGCCACAAGAAAAACATTAAATTGTTGTTTGATGTCAGTGTTTGAACGATATACAAAACAGCATGGTGTTATTGACAAAGAATATTCAACAATACATGACATATACTTTCGGGTCTGCGCACGGCGTTAAACAGCATACCAATTGGTTTGTCCTTGAATGAAATTATTTATGTTATGTGTAGTGTAGTTTAGTAAAAATATTTCTAAAACATTGCCAGTGTACTCGTGGCATGTGGCTCAACTTTCCCGATTGACACATGACACAAGGAAAGCTTTGTCAGTGGTGTCCAAACATTATCATGTAAGGTCAAATTTAGATCAGGTATTTAAGGAAAACTAAACTTAAGAACTCTATCTCTGTTTCCTTTTAAATAATTGTTACATACTATAACTAAATATAACAACCCAATATTATTGAAAGGCAATCAAATTTAAATAATATTACTCGTCAAACAAACAAAAAATCAACAATTACCTATAATCGAACTTCTCTGAATCCTGAATCGTCTGCAAAAATTTGTTGAACATAATAGTAATTAATATTTGTAATCGATAATTTTCCAACATTATATCATACCTTACTAATCTGTACTGTAACACTTCGCAGATTATGTAATAAATACTGAATCGGAGCTTTTGTTGATTTACTTGCATTTATAAAAGAGTATCTTTGCTTATGACCTAGCATTAGTCTTGCACATAATATTAATTTTCGTCAGGTCTTTCCACTTCTAAAACAACGAAGACATTTTGTATTACAAATACCATTACCATAGTATATTTCCAGTTACCTTCAATAAAATTTTATTTTCTTGGAATAAACGTACACCATGTTCATATAAGGAAAACCGTCCTTTTGGCTACAATATTTGCATGATCATATGTAAAGATTATATGTTTATATATTGAGCCATCTAACTATTAATATTTCAACAATCCAAGATTTCATATTTTCAATATACATGATTTACCGAGATATATTTCAATAATGTCTGTATTACCTGCGTCTAAAACTTAACTCAGTTTAAGATAAAAGCTTTCATCACTAATGAAATATTTGTACAATCTCTATGCTTATAAATTATTGGATGTAGTTTCGTTTCGATCGCAATTAATTGCTGGCATAAGTAGGTACAATAAAAACCAAAATAAATATTTATGATCAAAGACAGAACGACAAACCATTTCCGTAGAAATGAATTTCAAGAAATAGCAACTATTTATAAACAGATAAAAGAATTACAGTCAGAGAACAGCAGAGATGTGCATCTACGTGTAATCTTTAATTGTCTACATCTACACGTAGACAATACGTTGACAATTCTAGCGACGTAGACAATGTAAACAATGTAGATCATGCATCTGACAGTTGTAAAATTGAACATAACCTAAATTTATTCCTTTGTAACTATTACATGTATTCGTATTCGTGAGCTCGGGTCATTATCGGTCTTTATATAATAAAACTAATAAAGTAAGTGCTCGTACATTACTAGACGAATGTCTGTCTTGGGTCTTAGGCGAACTGTCATATTTTTTAAATCGATCAACGCGCCATCTCACCAGACGAAGTTTTCTTTGGCGCTATTTTTAACAGAAACCAGTTGACAAATTTTGAACGTTTTGCCCTGCACAACTAATTTTTTTCATGTAATCCCTAGAATAAAAATAAAAATTTCTAACAACTTTTAAAATTCCCTAGTTTTAGGGATAAAATTTCTAATCTGACTTAAGTGAACACAGGTGTTTTCATTGTCTACATAGTCTACATTGTTTACATGAAAAATGAAGACGTAGACTACATGATTGTTTACACGTAGAGCATGGCGTAGATTACTTGCAGTAGACTACACGCACATCCCTGGAGAACAGAAATAATTGTTCGATACAAATTTAAGGTCCATGTTGTATTCATGAATGTTGTTTGGTGTAAAATGTGTTGTTTGATGTCAGTGTTTGAACGTTATACAACACAGCATGGTGTTATTGACAAAGAATATTGAACAATACATAACATATACTTTCGGGTCCGTGCACGGCGTTAAACAGTTGATGTGTGTGAAGCATATCAATTGCTTTGTCCTTGAATGAAATTATTTATGTGATGTGTAGTGTAGTTTAGTAAAAATATTGCTAAAACATTGCCAGTGTGTTCGTGTCATTTGGCTCAACTTTTCCGATTGACACATGACACAAGGAAAGCTTTGTCAATGGTGTCCAAACATTATCATGTAAGGTCAAATTTAGATCAGGTATTGAAGGAAAACTAAACTTAAGACCTCTATCTGTTTCCTCTTAAATAATTGTTACATACTATAACTAAATATAACAACCCAATATAATTGAAAGTCAATCAAATTTAAATAATATTACTCGTAAAACAAACAAAAAATCAACAATTACCTATAATCGAATTTCTCTGAATCCTGAATCGTCTGCAAAAATTTGTTGAACATAATAGTAATTAATATTTGTAATCGATAATTTTCCAACATTATATCATACCTTACTAATCTGTACTGTAACACTTCGCAGATTATGTAATAAATACTGAATCGGAGCTTTCGTTGATTTACTTGCATTTATAAAAGAGTATCTTTGCTTATGACTTAGCATTAGTCTTGCACAAAATTTTAATTTCCGTCAGGTCTTTCCACTTCTAAAACAACGAAGTCATTTTGTATTTCAAATACCATTATCATAGTATATTTCCAGTTACCTTTAATAAAATTTTATTTTCTTGGATTAAAAGTACACCATGTTTATATAAGACAAACCGTCCTTTTGGCTACAATATTTGCATGATTATATGTAAAGATTATATGTTTATATATTGAGCCATCTAACTAATAATATTTCAACAATCCAAGATTTCATATTTTCAATATACATGAGTAACCGAGATATATTTCAATAATGTCTGTATTACCTGCGTCTAAAACTTAACTCAGTTTAAGAGAAAAGAATTCATCACTAACGAAATATTTGTACAAATCCTATGCTTATAAATTATTGGATGTAGTTTCGTTTTGATCGCAATTAATTGCTGGCATAAGTAGGAACAATAAAAACCAAAATAAATATTTATGATCAAAGACAGAACGACAAACCATTTCGGTAGAAATGAATTTAAAGAAATATCAACTATTTATAAACAGATAAAAGAATTACAGCCAGAGAACAGAAATAATTGTTCGATACAAATTTAAGGTCCATGTTGTATTCATGAATGTTGTTTTGTGTCAAATGTGTTGTTTGATGTCAGTGTTTGAACGATATACAACACAGCATGGTGTTATTGACAAAGAATATTAAACATTACATGACATATACTTTCGGGTACGTGCACGGCGTTAAACAGTTGATGTGTGTGAAGTATACCAATTGCTTTGTCCTTGAATGAAATTATTTATGTGATGTGTAGTGTAGTTTAGTAAAAATATTGCTAAAACATTGCCAATGTGCTCGTGCCATTTGGCTCAACTTTCCCGATTGACACATGACACAAGGAAAGCTTTGTCAGTGGTGTCCAAACATTATCATGTAAGGTCAAATTTCCTTTTAAATAATTGTTACATACTAAAACTATAACTAAATATAACAACCCAATATCAGTGAAAGGCATTCAAATTTAAATAATATTACTCGTAAAACAAACAAATAATCAACAATTACCTATAATCGAACTTCTCTGAATCTTGAATCGTCTGCAAAAATTTGTTGAACATAATAGTAATGTAACGGGATACGTATTTTCGCGCCGTCGATGTCTGTTCCCGCGTAAAAGTTAGTTCAGGCACGCCTCCGCCAGGGTGTGTAGTGAGAGACACAGAAGAAAGATAACTGTCATGTAGAGTAAAGTTATGTAAAGAAAAGTCTGTTTGTTTTGTTTTCGAATAAGTTTGTGTTTGTTAAATAGTTTTTTTGTGTCATTCCCGTCCGATATATATAATAAACGTGTTATCACCCTTCTCCCGGCTAAATTAAATTTATTTGTAACCCTAACCCGTAACAAATTGGCGTCCATAACGTGGGACCGCTTCAGAATCGTGGAACAGTATTATTTTCGGATTAGTGATACAAAATTCGCGATAGTGTAAAAGTCGCGCAGTAATCGATTGAGAAAGAAATCATTCGCGGAAGCTGTGAACTTACTAATCACTGAATTTTAGTAAAACTTGTACTAATAAACTACTACAAGATGCCAGACGAACCAGAGCAAGTGCAGCAGGTAGTCATGATGTCAAGTGAGCAACTTACATAACTTTTAAATGGGATGCAAGCACAAATGCTGAATCTTCAACGAGACCAGCGTGCCACAACTCCAACATCAAACGTAAGTGATGTGAATCAATCAAACAAAGGAAGCTTTGCAACATACAGTGCTCGTTTCGGTGGACAAGACGAAGATGTTGAAGCATTTATCGATTCAATCGAAACATACAAGGATTGTGTGGGCATTTCAGATGAAAATGCTTTACGAGGTCTAAGTATGCTTTTTGTAAAACACGCAGCAACGTGGTGGCAAGGTATAAAAAGCGATGTAACTGATTGGCACGAAGCTATAAAATTGATCAAGAATGCATATGGAGCAAGGATACCAAATTATAAAATTTATAGGACACTGTTTGAAAAGGAACAGGACAGTAGCACCATTACTGAATTTTTCGTAAGTGATGCTAGAGCTCTTATTTCAAGGTTGACGGAAATACCATCCGAATCTATTCAGATAGATATGGTTTATGGATTGTACATCGGAAGATTAGGAAGCGACTTCCACGAGAAGATGTCTCAACTTTTAATGAATTGATTACCAGAGCTCGAGTTATTGAACAAACAATTTTTGAAGCAAATCAAAGTAAGAAGCCTGAAGTACAAACCAAACAACATGTTGAAACAAAAACAACCCGACCAAAATGTAATTTTTGTCATATTTTTGGACATGTGGTGAAAGAATGTCGGAAGAAATCGGCAGAACTGAAGAAATCCGAAGAACCAAAGGAATCTCCGAAGAACGAAGTAAGAGATAAAACCAATCCTCTCGCATGTTACGGATGTGGAACTATTGGCGTAATTATGTCCAAATGTAGTAAATGTATTCCACAAAAGGAAGATGGAGTGAACACAGAGAAGGTAAACTTCTGCACTACGAACATTGCTGATAAAAATTTCATTAGACCGATACTACCCATTACAATAAATGGAATGTTTGGAACGGCTTTAGCTGATTCAGGAGCTCAAGCAAACGTAGCTAGCAAATCATTATACGAAGTGTTGGTACAAACAGGACAAGAGTTAGTTAAGGAAGAAATAACTATTGCATATGCAGATTCTATACCGCAACGTAAAGTTATCTTAAAAACAACAGTTTCAGTGAAAATCAAGGAAAAAGAAATTGTAAGCACATTCATTGTCTTGCCAGACGATTGCAACGAAACCACTCTGTTAGGAGTTGATTTTCTGGAAAAAGCTGGAATTTTAATTTGTTCTCTCCAGAGAACTTGGTATTTTGTTGAAGATCCAACAACTCAATATGATTACGAAGAAGATTCGAGTCCTACCGGTAAGTCTACAAACTTATCACATATCTCAATTATATCTTTGCGTACAGATGAGGCAACCATGTTGAAACCGGACGAACGTGAGGTGCTGGAACAGCTCTTACAGGATCACCAAGGAAGTTTTGGTCCGATCCAAGGTGCTACACCGTTCACTGAGCATTATATTAACACCGGTAATCAACCACCCATCTCACTGCCTCCATACAAACTATCACCAGCAAAGAAATAATTTTTGAAGGAAGAACTAGAGCGGCTTCTTGAGTGTGACGTCATCGAAGCATGTGAGTCGCCATGGGGTGCCCCTGTAGTCCTAGTTCCTAAGGCAAATGGGAGTCTTCGCCTTTGCGTGGATTATCGTCGGCTGAACGCTGTGACCGAAGGAGACACCTATCCGATGCCGAACATCGAAGATCTACTACAAACTGCAAAGAAAACAAACTATATGTCGACTATTGACCTTCAGTTGGGATACTGCCAGGTAAACATTCGTGAAAGTGATCGGGATAAAACGTGTTTTGTTAGTTGTTTCGGAACGTACCGTTTTAAACGCATGGCCATGGGACTGAAAAACGCTCCAGCTACGTTTCAGAGACTCATAGACAAATTTCGCGCCAGTGTAAAGAACTTGAATGTATTTACATATTTGGATGACATCCTAATCGTTTCAGAAACTTTCCAAGAACATATTACAGACTTAAAAAGTGTTTTTGAACAATTAGATAAATTTAAACTGAAAGCAAGACGTGATAAGTGCGTGTTTGTAAGAGAGGAAATAAAGTTCCTCGGACATGTTCTCACAAGGGACGGAATTAAAGTGAATCCGAACAAAGTGAGCGCGATACGCAACATGCCGCGACCGCGTAATTTAAAACATTTACGAACTTTTTTGCAAACTTGCAGTTGGTACCGGAAGTTTGTGCCTAACTTCTCAAGTGTTGCAGGTCCTCTGTGCAAGTTGATGCGAAAGAACGTACTGTGGAAATGGGACGAGGAGGAGGAAGCCGCCTTCACTAAGTTAAAGGAGTTGTTGACCTCCGCACCAATTCTACGACAACACGATCCAAGGTTACCGTACACATTACGAACTGATGCGAGCGATTATGCCCTTGGAGCTGTTTTACTACAGGGGGAGGGACAAGATGAACGTCCGATCGAATACGCAAGCCGCCTCCTATCCCCTGCTGAACAAAACTACACCACAACGGAACGCGAAGCACTCGCTGTGGTATATGCTGTCAAGAAGTTCCGGGACTACATAGAAGGAAACGAAGTTCGTGTAGGCACCGACCACCAACCCTGACGGTGGTTATTGTCCATAAAAACTCCAACAGGACGCCTCGCTCGGTGGGCATTGTGTCTCCAAGCGTACAATATCCAGATTGAATATACTCCAGGCAAAAACAACGTTGTTGCAGACACGTTGTCCCGTCCAAACTGTGATGTGCCTGCAGACTGTTCCATTTGTACCATTGCCATGGAGGTAGCAACCCGTACTGCTGAAGAGATCCGAGGTGAGCATTATTCATTCATTAGAAGATGACCAGTCTGATGATGCTGTCCGTTGGTCCGAGAGAGGATACCTTATGACACGCGGAGTGTTGTATCGTTATTTCGACTACGAGAGCGAAAATCCACAACTTGTTGTTCCAGCACATGAACGCATCATCATACTGCAGAAGTATCATGATGCTCCGGATATGGGTCATTATGGTGTGGAAAAAACCTATAAACGCATTTCCACAAAGTATTATTTCACTGGGATGAGAAAGTATATCGAAGACTACATACGTAGTTGTACATCCTGTCAACGCTACAAAATAACGGATTTGAAGCTGCCGCTGATTCGCTTTGCTACGAATACCACCACTTCAGAAACTACATGCCGCAGTCCATCGTACATAACATTCGGTAGAGAATTACGATCTGTTGCAGATGTTACAAGTGATCTACGAGCAGTCGTGAATGCTGAAAACTATATACCGCAAATTACACCATATTTGCAGAGGTTTGCAAGCTCATTGAGTGAGGTAAAAGAGAAAATCGAAAGAGTTCAAGATCAAAGGAAGGAATTCGTTGATAAACACCGACGACCCGCTCCGCACTATAAAATTGGTGACTTGGTACTCGTCACAACGCATTTATTGAGCAAAGCAGACAAGAATATCACTTCAAAGTTCGCCACGAAGAGAGATGGCCCGTGCGAGATCTTGGAAAAGATTTCACCAACCGCATTTGAGTTGGCGACCCATCCGAAAAAGGAATCTATTGGAAAATACCACGTTTCAGACTTGACTCCGTACGTTGAAAAGGAGGATGGTGAAGAGGTAAACCCAGTTCGTAGTATCCGAAAACGCGGACGATTCAAGAAGACGAAGCCCGCGACACCAGCTCCTGGAACTCCACGACGTCGAGAACGCCCACGTAAATAAATTGAAATTATACCTGGGACAGTTAAATAATTTCAAGGGGGAGACTGTACCGCGATACGTATTTTCCCGCCGTCGATGTCTGTTCCCGCGTAAAAGTTAGTTCAGGCACACCTCCGCCAGGGTGTGTAGTGAGAGACACAGAAGAAAGAGAACTGTCATGTAAAGTAAAGTTATGTAAAGAAAAGTCTGTTTGTTTTGTTTTCGAATAAGTTTGTGTTTGTTAAATAGTTTTTTGTGTCATTCCCGTCCGATATATATATATTAAACGTGTAATCACCTTTCTCCCGGCTAAATTAAATTTATTTGTAACCCTAACCCGTAACAGTAATTAATATTTGTAATCGATAATTTTTCAACATTATATTATACCTTATTAATCTGTACTGTAACACTTCGCAGATTATGTAATAAATACTGAATCGGAGCTTTTGTTGATTTACTTGCATTTATAAAAGAGTATCTTTGCTTATGACCAAGCATTAGTCTTGCACATAATTTTAATTTCCGTCAGGTCTTTCCACTTCTAAAATAACGAAGACATTTTGTATTACAAATACCATTATCATAGTATATTTCCAGTTACCTTTAATAAAATTTTATTTTCTTGGAATAAACGTACACCATGTTCATATAAGGCAAACCGTCCTTTTGCCTACAATATTTGCATGATCATATGTAAAGATTATGGCTGGTAGCACAAGCTCTGTTTTTGCCTGTTTTAAGCGCAGTATTTTTGGGTGTTTTAGATATCTCTAACATGTTAAAACCGTGCTCTTAATATACCCAAAAACAGAGCTTATGCTACCAGCCTATATGTTTATATATTGAGCCATCTAACTAATAATATTTCAACAATCCAAGATTTCATATTTTCAATATACATGATTTACCGAGATATATTTCAATAATGTCTGTATTACCTGCGTCTAAAACTTAACTCAGTTTAAGATAAAAGAATTCATCACTAACGAAATATTTGTACAATCTCTATGCTTATAAATTATTGGATGTAGTTTCGTTTTGATCGCAATTAATTGCTGGCATAAGTAGGTACAATAAAACCCAAAATAAATATTTATGATCAAAGGCAGAACGACAAACCATTTCGGTAGAAATGAATTTAAAGAAATAGCAACTATTTATAAACAGATAAAAGAATTACAGTCAGAGAACAGAAATAATTGTTCGATACAAATTTAAGGCCCATGTTGTGTTAATGATTGTTGTTTCGTGTCAAATGTGTTGTTTGATGTCAGTGTTTGAACGATATACAACACAGCATGGTGTTATTGACAAAGAATATGACATATACTTTCGGGTCCGTGCACGGCGTTAAACAGTTGATGTGTGTGAAGCATACCAATTGCTTTGTCCTTGAATGTAATTATTTATGTGATGTGTAGTGTAGTTTAGTAAAATTATTGCTAAAACATTGCCAGTGTGCTCGTGCCATTTGGCTCAACTTTCCCGATTGACATATGACACAAGGAAAGCTTTTTCAGTGGTGTCCAACCATTATCATGTAAGGTCCAATTTAGATCAGGTATTTGAGGAAAGCTAAACTCAAGACCTCTATCTATTTCCTTTTACATAATTGTTACATACTGTAACTAAATATAACAACCCAATATCATTGACAGGCAATCAAATTTAAATAATATTACTCGTAAAGGAAACAAAAAATAACCAATTACTTATAATCGAACTTCTCTGAATCATGAATCGTCTGTAAAAATTTGTTGAACATAATAGTAATTAATATTTGTAATCGATAATTTTCCAACATTATATCATACCTTATTAATCTGTACTGTAACACTTCGCAGATTATGTAATAAATATAAGGCAAACCGTCCTTTTGCACGACCCGCGTAAATAATTTCATTCAAGGACAAAGCAATTGGTATGCTTCACACACATCAACTGTTTAACGCCGTGCACGGACCCGAAAGTATATGTCATATTCTTTGTCAATAACACCATGCTGTGTTGTATATCGTTCAAACACTGACATCAAACAACACATTTGACACCAAACAACATTCATGAATACAACATGGACCTGCAATTTGTATCGAACAATTATTTCTGTTCTCTGACTGTAATTCTTTTATCTGTTTATAAATAGTTGTTATTTCTTGAAATTCATTTCTACCGAAATGGTTTGTCGTTCTGTCTTTGATCATAAATATTTATTTTGGTTTTTATTGTACCTACTTATGCCAGCAATTAATTGCGTTTAAAACGAAACTACATCCAATAATTTATAAGCATAGAGATTGTACAAATATTTCGTTAGTGATGAATTCTTTTATCTAAAAAACAACAAAGACAAAATTAATTGTCTTTAAATGCTCACTAGGTGAAACTAGGTTTAATAATAAATATCAAAATAAACACTGGTCTAAGTCTCACAAAATTCAACCTCCAAGTCACCTTATGAGGGCATCATCAGAAGCTGGCCAGCACAGTTGGTAACCATAGACGCGTTTCGCTCTTATTAGAGCTCATCAGTATGGTATAACCTACTTCTTCACCTAGAACAAAGTTCACGTGAAGAAGCTGGTGACGTAGGACTGTGCCAGCAGATAAAATAATGACGGTAAGTGAACAGAAATAATAATTTGATATAAATTTAAGGCCCATGTTGTATTCATGAATGTTGTTTGTTGTCAAATGTGTTGTTGTTAAACCCTATGACTTAATATAAAATGAAGTTCATTATTAAAATTTTATCTTACCTTATTTGAGATGAACACAAAATTGCGTTTAAAATTCAATCAAACAATTACCTAATTGTCAATATTTACTTATTTATCATCAAATACTCAGATAGCGTCCCCCAGTTTTAAAATAAAGAATAGAATTTCAAATGATTTCGAATAAAGATGATTGTCACCTATTCATGTAAAATCTTCGCTCCATAAACTTTAGTGAATTTTTCCATGGTTACACTTAATAATCAATATTTGAGCAAAAATAAAAAATAACCAATTATAAGTAAATATGTTCCTTAATGACAGTATAGCGCACGTCCCTTTCACAAATGTGGGTACCTGGTGTAATGCCTTATTTTTATATTTTTAAATTAAGTGTACTATGAAACCAGTGACACTAAATATGTTAGCTAGGAATTGAAATACTCTAATTTTTGCCAATTTAAACAAAAAACTTTTTGTTCTATAATCTGTATATCAAATTATATGTAATTATAATTTCGTGCAGAGATATAAGAACACTGTGTATAAGAAATACGTTTAGCCAGCTATCTATAAATATTTCAACAATCTATTAGTTCACAATTCTAAAATATACCACAATAATATATATATATATATATATATATACAGGGTAATTCTGCGAAGACGAACCCCCCTCCCCTTAACTTCTTTAGTATAAGAAATAGATAAATTTTCTTCATGTGGAAGTTTTAGTATATTAAATATACTAATTTATGACATAGAATTTTTTTTATTTTTTTATATATATGTAGGTTTTAATAATATTTAAACCAGATAGTTGATGTTAAATGCACGAGTTTTATTATCATAAGAAAACACAGTTACAGGTTTATTAATAACTTCAAAATAGTATATATTAATCAAGCAAAAGTAATATACTTTTAATATGTAACAAAACAGTTTCACTTTGGTTTTAAACATAAACAATCACAACAGCAACAGAACGTATATCCTTTTCCTACGACGTGTACCTCTTCACTGCCTTGCTTGCCCTTGTGCGAGCACTCACCGGCCCGCACTCGCGGTCAGTGGCGTGCTCTATTTCTTCTTCTACAGCTCGGCCGTCCTGTAGTTCGTCCGCCTCGGATGAAACAGCAGAAGGTTCGTCTGGAGGTGGAGCGATGTAGTCATCCTCCTCAGTTGGGTAGTCAGGGTCGTCATCCTCGAAGAAATCATCACCATGGCTACGCCACAGCTTCATGTTGTCGGCGCTGGCGGTCGTTCGGTTCGGTCCATCGCCGTCTTCTGCCCGACGTAACTGGTATCGGTCATGGGCCTGTACCCCGGTCACCTGGTACGGACCTAAAAACTTAGTAAACAATTTTAGCCCAGCCCCAAATTGTGTACGCTTTATGGCAACGAGGTCGCCCATCTTGTATTTTTGCGCTTCCTTCCTTTTTTTATTGTAGCCGTCTTTGTTTTCTTTCTGTACTTTTTTTATTTGTTCCTTGGCATGTCTTCTTAACTCTTCTCTTCCTTCAATATACTGTCTTCGAACTTCTTCTTTTATAACTTCATTCAACTTCATATCATCTTTGGTATTCATCTGAGTGCCTATCATTAGTTCGAACGGGGTCATGTCAATACTTCGGTGGTATGTGGCATTAAGTACTTCTTGTACTTTACCCACGAATTTATACCACATTCTTGGGTCGTCAATTGCTAACTTGGTCAATACATTGATTATTATCTTATTGGTTCTTTCAACCTGACCATTTCCTCTGGGTACTCCGGTAGTTGTGCATAAATGCGTAATTCCTTCTGTTTCACAATACTGCTTGAAGTCCTGTGATGCGAAAGCTGTACCTCTGTCTGTTATGAATCGTTTCGGGTTTCCAAATGTTTGCTGGATAATTCGTAGCTTCTGAGTGACTTCTAAAGTATTTGTCGTTTTCGTCGGAAATATCCAAGTGTATTTACTGAAACCATCAGTTATCACAAACAAATATTTATAATCTTTATGACTGGAGGGAAGTGGCCCTAAATGATCCAAATGAAACGTATGCAGTGGGCATTCATTCTTATCTATGGAATTTAAATAACCTTCCTTCTTTCCAACTTTCGCATTAGCCAGTATACACGGCACACAGTTGTCAATTACATATTTTATCTTCCTTTCTAATTTTGGAACAAAGTAGTCTTTCTGTAGCATCTCCTTAGTTTTCGTGACGCCAAAGTGTCCGAATTCGTGTACCTTTTTAATCGCTTCAATCTCTAATGATTTAGGAATAACTAATAAATTAGTTCCATCTTGATATTTATAAAGTAATCCATTTCTTTCCTGATAAATTGGATCTTTAGTTGACTTTAATTTTTCCCTTATCCCGTTTAGATCTTGATCTTGTTCTTGAGCTCTTCTTACGCGCGCTATGAGTCCGTCTGTACTAAAAGTCATGACTGAATTTCTCGATAATGCATCTACGTGTCTCATTTTTTCACTAGGTCTGTGTTCTATTTGGTAATCAAAATCTTCTAACTGTAAAGCCCATCTTGCTATCCTTGCACATAAGTCCTTCTTCTTCATAGTTTGTTTAAATGCAGCGCAGTCAGTTATTATTTTGAATTGAATGCCTTGTAAGTAAATCTTGAATTTTTTCAAAGCAGTTACTATCGCTAATACCTCTAGCTCATAACTTGAATAATTTTGTTCTTGTGGTGATGTTTTCTTACTGAAGTAAAATACTGGAAGTAACTGATTGTCATCTTCATCTCTTTGCAGCAATATTGCACCTAAACCAAATTTCGATGCGTCTGTATGTAATTCAGTTTCGACACCTTGTTTGAAAATTTTCAAAATCGGTTGTTGCGCTAATGTAGCCTTCAGCATCTGAAAAGCTTTCTTCTGATTAGCTGAGAATTCATATTTCGCATTTTTTCTTAATAGATCGCTAAGAGGTTTGGCAATAGTACTATAATCTTTTACAAATTTTCTGAAGTAGCCTGTCAAGCCTAAAAAACGTTGGACTTGCGTAATATCCTTAGGCTCTGCATAATTTTCAACTGCTTTTGTTTTCTCATCACTTGGCTTTATTTCACCATTTTCGACTACATATCCTAAATAGGTAATCTTTGTGCACAAAAATTGGCATTTTGACCAGTTTATTTCTAAGCCATAATCTCTTGCGGTATCAAGTACTAACTCTAGTCTCGCTATGGCTTGCTCTTCATTTTCTGCTATCACTACAACATCGTCCATATACACAGCGACAATATTTTGTATAATTAAATCGTGGAAGACGCAGTTTATAAACCTTTGAAAAGATGCCGGAGAATTGCAAAAACCAAATGGAGTCTTCTTGAATTCATAGTGACCATGGGGGGTTACAAAAGCTGTATACTTTTGACTTTCATGTGAGACCGGCACGTGATAGAATCCATTTTTTAAGTCGATAGTGCTAAATAGTTTTGCTCCTTGCAGCTTGTCTAGCTGATCCTCTATTAGCGGTAGTGGATATCGATCTCGCACAGCCATATCATTCAGCTTGCGGTAATCGATACACATTCTTAATTTTCCCGTTTTCTTTTTCACTAATACAATTGGTGAACTGTACTCCGAATTACTGTCACAAATTATGTCCTTTCTCAGTAACTCCCGTATCTGACTATCTACTTCTTTCATCTCTAGAGGAGATAATCTTCTTGGTGCTTGACGCACAGGTTCTTCAGACTTCATAATTATTTTCGTAACAACTGATGTAGTCTTCGTTGGATTAGGTTTGTAATTCCGGATCATGGTTTGTATTTCTTTTCTTGTTTCCTGTTTCAAATGACTTAGATCAATGACGTCTAACAGCTCATTATTACAGATTGTGTTCATTAAAGAGGCATCTTCATTTTTCTTCCTAATCTTCACTTCCTCTTTCGTGACGCTAATATCGGCTTCGTCTAGAATATTATTTCCAATGATTCCTTGATGATTAATCGAGTTAGAAGGAACTACATGAAATTTTAAAGCGTAGTAATCATCATTAATTCGTACAGTTGTATCGAAAGATCCTTGCGTCGGAACATTGCTTCCGCCAATTCCATTTAATTGAATTTTTTCATCGCATAACTCTGGTGCACCAATTTTTAAATAAGTATCTTCTTTCATTACACTGACGTCTGCGCCCGTATCTACCAAAACAAGTAACTTTTCACCGTCTATTTTTATTGGTATTTGATTAGGAGATGGGATAGATTTAATGTTAATAACATTTGCAGTTTCGCTCTCGGTGGTTTTCTTAGTTGTACATTTCTTTGCGATGTGCCCGAACTCATTGCATTTGAAGCACTTCACACCCTTTCCTTTAGCTGGACATTCGTTCGATTTGTGCCCTTTTTCTCCGAAACCAAAGCAACGTACACTTGATTTAATTTCTTTACCATCAGCTGACTTATTAAGATTGTTATGTTTCTCCTTCGTTCCAAAATTCCTCCTTTCAAATTTTACATCCTTAGTACTACGTTTTCTAATCGTATCGTACAGCTTCAGTTTATCTTTAAATTCCTCGAAAGTTTTCGCGCCATACAATACTACTTTATTTACTGCCTCATCGAAAATTCCATCTATTATATACTGTATAGTATTTTCGACGTCTACCTTACCGCGGCTAGCGATTTCTCGCATAACAAGTGCGTATTCCTGTACGGTTTCTTCTTTCTTCTTAAATCTATTCATAAGGGTTCTATGAATATCAGCGCAACTTACTTCTTCTTCAAATTCTTTCAACAAAATGTGTTTTAACTTTGCCCACGTTGTTATTCCTCTTTCTGACTGTACTAGCGTTTTAGCGAGCCCATCTAATGACTTCTTTGCGAATAATAATTTTTGAAGATCAGACCAATTTGTTAGTTCTGCCATTTCTTCAAACTCCTCGAGCCATCTTCTTACCGGATATCCGTCTTTGCCATCAAATCGTCTAATCGATCCCTCTAGATCTCGAAAGGAAAGTGAGAATGAGTCATTTTTCGGCTTTGCATCCCTTTCCATTTGCAGATTACTTCTTCTCGTCTTATTCTCTTTATTGCGTTGAATACTTTCTTCGTCTTCATCTTCTTTAACAACTTCGATTTCTTCAACGATCTCTTCATCGTCATTCTCCTCTTCTTCTTGCTCTTCATCTGCCTCGTCTTGGATGTTTTCGAAATGACATAAAAATGACACTATTCGCTTCCTAATTTCGTCTTCAGTACCTGAATATGTCAGGTCGAGGATATGGCATACTGATATTAAATCTGGTAACTTAATTTTCGTCTTTATTTCTTCTATTTTAGTTTCATATTCGCTGGATCCTTCCACAAAAAGAAATCCCGTAAATTTCTTCAACTTCGTTCTGTTGAGTCGCAACTGTTCATCACCAAAAATAATCGTATATAAAACTTTCAGCGGCTTAGTTTTACCGTTTATTATATTATAGTCTATCGCGGCAATATCAGCTAATGTCAACATTGTTTAGTTCACTTTTCAAAACTCCGCGAAAGTCAACCGATACGCCACTGACGCGTAGTGATACACAAGCCACAACCGCGTGAGACGCAATAGAACTACTTGCCGGCTGCAACTGTCTGTAATCCCCGCGCGTCGCAACGCCTACTTGAAGCTTGTAAATTCTGTTTTTGCCAATTAATACACTTCGTAAATTCACTATCACTCGTATTTAAAACACTGTGTTTTAGTTTCCTATGATACAATCCCGGTTGAGCCCCCAATTTGTAGGTTTTAATAATATTTAAACCAGATAGTTGATGTTAAATGCACGAGTTTTATTATCATAAGAAAACACAGTTACAGGTTTATTAATAACTTCAAAATAGTATATATTAATCAAGCAAAGGTAATATACTTTTAATATGTAACAAAACAGTTTCACTTTGGTTTTAAACATAAACAATCACAACAGCAACAGAACGTATATCCTTTTCCTACGACGTGTACCTCTTCACTGCCTTGCTTGCCCTTGTGCGAGCACTCACCGGCCCGCACTCGCGGTCAGTGGCGTGCTCTATTTCTTCTTCTACATATATATTCAGGTTTACATGACACGACTTTCAACTTTTATTTTTCAAATGGGAACTTAGAGTTATTTTATTAAAATAAAAACCGCCATTTTTTTCTCTTTTCAACGATGTATTACTTGTCATAAATGTATATGAAAAAATTCGAGATAAATAAGGTAATTGAGAAATCAGAAATTATTTTTATTCAATTATTCTTGGTGGCTATGCGAAATTAAACAAATTGTAACAAGGTAAAATTAATGACAACAATTATTTGTTACTTGTTTCAAGTGTTTTGTCATTCATTTTACCATTAATAAAATAATTCTAGGTTCCCATTTGAAAAATAAAAGTTGATAGTCGTATCATGTAAACCTGAATATATATATAAAATTTCTATATATGTCATAAAATAGTATATTTAATATACTAAAACTTCCATATGAAGATAATTTTTCTATTTCTTATAATAAAAAAGTTAAGGGGGGGTTCGTCTTCGCAGAATCACCCTGTATATATATATATATATATATATATATATATATATATATATATATATATATATATATATATATATATATATATATGGATAGATAGATAGATAGATGTGTGTTACATAATTAGATACAAAATAACTAATTAGAAAAATGTTGATGTAGCAACTTATAATAAAATTAATAGTGTTTTTGTTACCTTTCACTTCAACTCACAAAACCTGAATGATCATAATCTATTGTCCGTTCCATTGCCTTACATCACAGTAACACAAATTAATTATTCTATGTCGTTAATGATGGTTATTCAATATGGTTAACAATTATTTTGTTTACAGGGGGATGCAGATAAAAACAGTGCTCTAGGATTTCATATGGGCGGCACATCTTCGGGGGCATCACTTATAGAAGCTCGTAGACTAGCCATGGGTGCAGGGTTTAGTCTCAAGTTTTAGCTGATGGTTGCAAAATTAAATATATTTATCCACAATCAACTCATAATATGCATTTATTTGTGCTCATTGCAACTGTATAATGGGACCAATTATACACTAGTGGAATAAAGTAATTTTATCCACGACCATTAAGTAATACATTCATTATAAGTACACTTCTCGATACATAATATGGTTCATTATTTAAAAGTGCTGAATAATGAAAAAAAAAACTATTGAATAATGAGCCCATTATTCAATTGCTATTAGCCAATCAAATTGCAGTTGCTATAACAACGCAACTTTAAATGTTGAGTAATGAAACATTATAGATTGCCATCCAGCGAGATTTAAAACAACTACTGGATGACGTTCGATACAATCATATATCTATAAGTAACACCATCCCTATTCCATTCACGGCTATGAAATCTCTTGTTAGGTATAAATATGTCCATAACGGCTTACTTAAATAAAAATTTCACTTTTTTATAGATTGTTTATTGCAGTACACGTAATTGTTTATATGTGTACGAAATTTCATAGCTGGGAATGAACTAGGGGCGGTTTTATCATAATCTGTAGACCAACGTCCTGTATGACATATAAGTTGTGACGTCATTGCTGCGTGAACTGAATTCCAGCCACCTAACATGGCTATGGACACAGCAATTTTTTCCTACTTGCACCTCGATCAATGTATCAGTTTTTCGTTTATTGGTTATTGTAGTATTTATTATTGTTTATATATGTACGAACAGGCGCGGTGGCCGAGCGTGTTAAGGCACATCTCTTAACATACTGTGACGTCACCCGAACCAAGGTTCGTCAGTTCGAATCCGCGTGTCGACAATGTGTGATTTTTCGTAAAATATAAAAATACAGTTACATGTATTTATCATACTCGGGCGCTATAAGCTAGTCACTTATACGCCTTAAATAATCTGACTAAGGAAACCGGCAGTACGGCAGTGTAAAAACTGCGGCTCGGTGTTCCCGGCCCCTATGTTCCGAAACGGAATGATGGGACATTATCATATGTGTACGAAATTTCATAGTCGATAATTAAATAGGGGTGGTTTTATCGCAATCTATTGCTAGGTAGAAATATGTCTATAACGCCTCATTTTAACTTAGATTTTACTTTTTTATTGATAGTTTATTGAAGAGCACATAATTGTTATATGTATACGAAGTTTCATAGCTGAGATTTAAATAGGGGTGGTTTTATTGGAATCTATTGGAATAGACATATAATGCCTCATTTTAATCGAGATTTTACTTTTTTGTTGATTGTTTATTGAAGTACACGTAATTGTTTATATGTATACGAAATTTTATAGCTGAAAGTTTAACAGGGATGAAATAAATCAAATCTATTGCTGGATACGGTACAACTCACACATGACGTATATATTGATGACGTCACTTCGCTGTGTATCTGCAGTGCTCCTTTAAATCTATTGCTGGGTATAAAAATCTTATACTTCTATTTGGAACAATGTATCAATTTTCAGTTATTTGTTTATTGTAGTAAACATTATTGTCTATAAATATACTAAATTTCCCGGGATGAAGTTTAATAGTTAAGGTTGTTATCGTGTAAGTAAGGTTTCTTGTGGTTTTAACAAAAATGTTGATCTGACCAATCATAAAAAACCAAGTATGAGTCTATGCTAAATAGTGGTAGGGGTATTGGCACGTAGTTTAAAATTATACAAACGCGAAGATTTTCAAGAAAATTATTTCAAATAACACAAAATAAGTCTAAATGATATGTTAATACAATAAACACTAAAATGTAATAACATATAGTATTTTATTTGATATTATGACATAAAAACGACATTACAGCAAATTGAATATTCTGACTTTAGAATCGCAGTTCTCATTTCTCATGTATTTTCTAATCATGTTTACGTACTGTAATCCTAAAATGTATTGAAAACATGTAAACGCTTCAAATAAACAAAATACATGCACTATCAGCGTTGTACATACTTTTTTATATATCCAAATATGAAAATATTTTTTTCGACAAGCATTTGTTTATAAATTTATGTACGTATTTTCAATTTTGCATCGACGAGGTATATTTGTTCTGTTTTATGTTATCATTCATCTTATAATCTGTAAGAAATATAAATAAATTCCTACTTCCTTTTGTGAAATATTTAAGGTTAAGGGAATAAGAATTGTTGTCTTTAAACGTTAAATTAAAACTTTGATAAAAATATCGGTTTTTAAAACAAATAATCCATTTCAATATTACTAACCATACTGTTCTACTAATCTGCTCTGCTAAAATTGATCAAATGTTTGCAGTAAAACCTGATGTATCGTACTAATAACTTCGAATATTAGTGTAATATAATACGAAAAATAAAATAGATATATGTCAAACAACAAATTCTGAAATACTCATTCATAACATGTATACATATATCTACATTGTGAAATATATCATGAATGACAACTGTCAATCTAGATGTTCATTTTTGCGCTGAGTGTACGATAAAGCACACATCAAGTGCAAAGTTGCTGCAACAAATTCAAATTTCAAGAAAATATTTTATATACTTATTCTCATTTAAATGAAGGAACAATAATCTCACAACAATCTACTTTTTGATATGTACAATATAAAGAATGTGGAATTTCTATAAAACAAACAAATTTGAATTGATATGCAGCAGGTCAAGATATCAAAATTTCGAGTCTGAATTTCTCAAAAATGCCGAGTACGATTTTGTTTCAAAAATTCTGTATATTTAAGAATATGGTCCTCTATAACATATACAATTTTTATCCAATTTGAATTTGTAACTTTTGAAGAAAAAACAAAAGTATCCGAAAAAGCCTGCTTTTGAGCGTTTTTTCGCATGTTTATTTTTTTTTTCTCAAAAGTTACAAATTCAAATTGGATACAAATTGTATATGTTATAGAGGACCATATTCTTAAATATACAAAAAAATTTAAAGAAAATCGTACTCATCATTTTTGAGAAATTCAAGTCCATTTATAAACCGTTTGCTATCAATTATTTATACTTAAATTTAATAATATGTATATTATTACGACACCTTGAAGTATTGGCTTTAAAATTATGTATAATTCATCGTAAGTTTCATTCATAAAAACAAAGATATCTTATTTGAAAGATATCAAGTCAGATCAAGTGTTCTGCAGCTAACTTAAGATTTAATTAAGCGGAATAATGAAACTATTGCTGGCTGATATATTGTTGCGGAACTGTCACTGACAGCTAGCAATACATTTGAACGGTAGAACTATAGTTGAGGTAGGTTCGTGTATTGCTGGGAAAATGTATTGCTGATTTCACATAGATTGATGCTTGTAGTTTTGTTTATAAATGTTCAGTGAATGAGTTTCTATTTTGTAATTGCCGTTGAATATTGAATACTGCAATTTGTTCTAAAATGTATTACTTAAGCAGTATTTGTTTCGTGTGTTTCAGGAACAAGAGTAAATTAAGTGCAGTCTTTGATAAAGAAACACAAAAAGAAGTTATATGGGTTGCGGGCAGACACGTGACCAATCTGAAGTTCGTGAACAGCTGATTGGTGGGCAGATGTCAGAATTACCTCCCTTCTTTCTCCGCCTCATTACCCCGCACAGTATCGACTTATGCGCCATCTATATCATATATGTTTATTTGGGCGCTAATTTGAAAACAGTTTGAAGTTCATTGCTGAACATTTCATTATTAACAACAAACTTTGTGTTTCTGTTCGTCTAATTAGTTTATCATAAAACTTAAAATTTTAATAAAGAGGTCGTACTTTTTAACAATTTATTTATTCAGTTTTGTTAATATAATTCTAGCAATAATTTTTTTATGTCAATCATTATATTATAATAAAAATTCCATATCGTTATGGCGGAAAAATATATGCATTCACAATTGCGCTAGTAGGTCTGTAAAAATTAATCAATATTATTAATAACAATTTAATGAATATCAAATGAAAACAATTATAATAGGATGGCCTATATCTCGTATTATCACTATGGCGACATGTTCGTGTATGCGGCATGGAAAAGAAGGGAGAACGGAATATTTTAATGAGAAGTAGAAGAATTTATGGGTGTATACATAAGAAGGCGTGTGAAATTTTGAAAAATGAAGTTTTTCCAATTTTACGAGACGACGAAATTACAAAAGTAGTCATATATGACGAGTTAGCTATTATATATGCGAATAAATTATGTTCTAAGTATCGCTCTAAACACCACTTCCCTATGATTCGTTCAAAGTTGAGACTAATTGGAAGATTTCTCATAGATATAAGACAACTGAATCCCCTGGTTACAGATTTCTCATCAGTTTTTGATCCTAAATATTTTGATAGCGTGATTAAAGCAGTTAACCTAGTTGCAAAATTAGATGAGCTTACAGGAAGATATGGTTCTCCCGCCACAGCATTTATGTTTGGTACTCTCTTGAAAAAATGTGCAAATATTTTATTATTTCATGTATAAAGCAAGAAAATACTATTAAAAAAAGAATGACAAAAGATTTTTTAAACTATTGCATCAAGATTTTACTTATTCCGTAAACAGTACTGTAAAGAAAAATGTGCTTCAGAACAAAAGACAAAAGGAAGTTATATTACCTAACTTAAATGATATTAAGCTTCTAAATAATTATTTGGATAAGAACCGAAGAAAATATTCAATAGATCTTAAAGAAAATGGATTTACATACCATTCTTGGAAAAATCTTAGTAATTTTACACTTGTGTCTATTCAGGTATTTAACAGACGAAGAGCTGGAGAACTAGAACGTACTTTTATATCAGATTTTGAAAACTATAAGAGCGTTGATGAAAATACTGATGAAGATATATTTAAGAATTTGTCAGCGGAAGCACACGAAGCCACAAGACGTTATGTTAGATTCATGATTCGCGGAAAATTAGTACGGGGTGTTCCTGTACTTCTTCATAAAGATTTGTTGGAACATATTAAAATAATTTTAAGGTACCGAAAGGAAGCCAAAGTACCGACGGAAATCCGTATCTTTTCGGTTTACCCGGTTCAACAAATTATAAATATTTACGCGTAAATACTTTTATTCGGGAGTATTCAGTTGCTTGTGGAGCTGCAAATCCAGCAGCTTTACGTGACACACTATTTAGAAAACACATTGCGACTCAATCCGGTTTACTAAATCAACAAGATAAAGAAGTTGAGGATCTAGCTAACTTTTTGGGACATGCAGACAAAATACATAAGGAACATTACCAAATGCCCATTATAACAAGGGATATAGCACAATCGTCTCAATTGTTAGAATTTGCACCTGGAACAGATAATGGTAAAGATATAATTAATATGCATACATATGAGAATTCATCAGCGAATACTTTACAAAAAAATAATGACAATGACATAAATACATTTTCAGGTAAAGTTATTAGTTACTGTTTAACACTAATTACAAGTGTGAAAACATAAATTTTAAAGGGTTCGTGAAGTTAGCACGGAAGGATATGGCACATATGATCATTTTAGTACTAATAATTAGTGCCTAATTTGTGGTAATTTCTGTCGTAATAATATGCCTCATAATAAAGATATAAATTGTTTAAATAAATTTTTTAAACTTTTACTTTTAAATTTTTTTATGTGCATAATTTGTGCCATTAATGCACTACAAAATTCTTCTCTTTTGATTTACACAGGATAGTTATTAATAATTTAATATTATTAGTGCTAACTTCACACCAGCACTAACGGGTTGCGAATATTTAATCAAATTTAATATAAATAATTTCACAGTCTTAACAAAGTTATAATGTGCCGTATTGTTTCAAACGTGAATTAGCGCTAATTGATCAGAAATAAATACAACATATTTAGTGTTTAATTTATGCCTTCCAATACAATATATTTTCTTTTGATATTATTTATATTAAGAAAGTTATAGCACATTAAATTGTTGCTTAACCTCTCATCAAAATAATCATAATATACTGAATTGGACAGAATGGGTCTGGAGCTAAAAACTACCATATATATAGTGCAACGTATATCTAAAAATATAATATTTTTTATCGATTAGTGACGAATTCTAGTTTGAAAAATTCAATGTGTTATTACTTTCTTAATATAAAAAATATCGAAATAAAATCAATTGTATTTAAAAGCACTAAATATATTCTTATTTTTCAAAAGAAAAATTTATGTTCGACTGTTTAAAAAATACGTCATTTTTGACAGTGTTTAGTCTCGAAAATCATCTACATTTTTTTACTAGTACCTTTTTCTTTTTAGGTATTCATAGTAACAAAGTTATATCATTATCTTTAGATTTCTCCGGCAATAGTTATTTGTGTATTAAGAGCGTGAAGTGATTCTTTGTTATTCGAGCACGGTAATTGCAGCGCTGCAATAGTGTGAGAGGAATAAAAACACTTTACGCTCGTGATACACACATAATTTTTATACTATAAAGAGTTATTATTAGATATTGAATGGAATAAGACACATTTAGAAGAAAATCAGATCTTATCCTGATTTATCCCCTAGTCCATAATGTTCAATACAAATCTATTTAGATTTGTGATTCTTATTTTGATCTCAATTAGATTTCCAATTACTTTAATTCATGTCAACGGCCATACCATGTTGAATACACACGTTCTCGTCCCAGTTTTCGTGTGATAGTCGTCGTGAACAGTTCTGTTTCGTCAGTATCCACGCGAGTTAGTCGAAAAAACGTAAAATTTAAATTTTATGCGTGTAAAACGACCTCCGAATAAGAGTAGTTTAACTAAATCTAGGTGCGTTTACAAGTTCATTAGACGGCATAGGGGCTCCATCCCCACGTCAAGTGCAAATCAAAGCAAAAAGGTAGAGACTGAGAATGCTACAAGGGCAATCGTGAACGCGAGTGAATCAAACATTAAAAACACTAGTGAAAGTGATAATGTTAGTTTTAATACTAAAGTTGATCAATTAGTTAAAGAGATAGTGACTGATAATAGAGAAAAAGTGAAAGTGCCTAGTGATATAATCGTGAAAAATTTTAAAGATTTAATTAAAGTTGTGGATCCACATTTCTCGCAAGGCGAAACGAATCAAACTGAGAAAAAGAAGAGGAAAGCTAGTGACAGTCCCGAGAAGGACAGAGAGATGCCGCCTAACCAACCAGCACTCAGTAGTAAGAAGCGATGCGCAAGCGCTCCAGCACCAATAATTATTGCAGGGAAACCAAACTGTCACAAGCAATTCATACGATCCATTGAAGTAAAAGTGAAAAAAGGTTTCGCTGTAAGTTATACTAAAAATAACATTAACCTTTTCCTAGACGACCTGGAAGAAAAGAAGAGAATCGCAAGTAGAGTTTCATACCTATACGGAGGCAGCAGACAAAACACGTGCGTTTGTGCTTCGCGGTCTCGACTGCGAGCCGAGCACACAAGACATTGTGAGCGAACTCGAAGAGGTGTACAAATTAAATGTCAAAACAAGTATATCGCATGAGAACCCAGTACAGGCCGCTATATCTTGTAGTTACGTCAGCTGCAATAACATTGCAATCAATACAAAAACAGGTCAAAACAATAATGTACGCTCGAGTCACCTGGGAGCGACACAACAACAAAAAACAGCTGACGCAATGCCATCGCTGTCAGATGTGGGGGCACGCAACATCAAATTGCATGTGTACTCCACGCTGTCTAAAGTGCGCGAAGACTTTCCCCCGCTTCACAGAGTCTCTCGCCAGCAGCCAGCGCTCCAACAGACCCCCAGCCAGCCAGCAGACAACCCTGCCCCTGCTACGTCTGCCCAACCCCCCCAGCCAGCATGCAGCCTTCTCCGACCCAAGTGACCAGGACACAATGAACTTATTTAACGAACTGGCAACAGAAATAAACATTTTAAATAGTTTAGTAAATGTAGGTAATATGTTATTAGTCCTTAAGGAATGTAACCGACTACTGTCAAAATGTAAATCACAACAAGAAATTTTTTTCACAACCCTCACCTTCACACAAAACATTTCACAATATAACATATAATGTACACTATTAACATTTGTTCATGGAACGCGAATGAAATCCTATCCAAAAAAGGTGAACTAATTCACTTCCTACACAAACTCAATATTCACATCATTCTTATAAATGAAACATGACTTCGGCACACAGACAAATTACACATAAAAGGTTACACAGTTTACAGAGAAGATAGACAAATACAAACACGTGCCGGCAGGAGGGGTAGCGGCACTCATACCACACACATTAGTTCACCTTTAGCCCTCAACCCTAGAGTCGCTTTGTATCCGGCTCTCTGATAACACATGCATCATAACAGCATACAACAACCCTCGTAACAATTTCACACAAGACGACATTCACACACTTTTAAATATTGGAGGCAAAGTGCTACTAGTAGGCGACCTAAACGCAAAACACGTAACCTGAAACTGCAATAGAGCGAATAAAAACGGTAATACGCTGTATTCGTATATAACTAGTCATACCGCCATAATAATGCACCCCCATACCTCTACCCACCTCCCACAAAACAACACAACTTCCACTACAATAGATTTAATAATTAATAAAAATGTAACACACCTAACAGATCCCGTTGCTCTACCTGAACTTAATTCCGACCACACCCCCATCCTTTTCAAACTGAGCACAGATAACCCACTCACAGACACAACACATTACTTACGCACATATCAAAACACAGACTGACAACAGTTTAGAAAAACACTTGATAAACACAAAATAATACAACCACACATAAACATAACGAACAAAATAGACGCACAAGTACACGCATTAACACATGCAATCACACATGCACTAAATAAACATACACGAATAATAAAACTAGATCCAAACAAAGATAAATTACCACCACATATAGCACAGCTTATCACACAACGCAACACTACACGAAACCTATGGCAGAGGTCACGTGATCCCATCCACCGCACACATATGAACTCACTCACACGACAAATACAGACACACATTAGAACATTTAAAAACAAAACCTGGGAAAATAAACTTCTCTCCCTAAATCCACACGACAACACCCTCTGGAAACTTACACACGCTCTCAAAAAACCCTTCAAACCAATTCCAGAACTCACAACACAAAATAATACACTATTTACACATGAACAGAAAGCAGAAGCGATAGTTAAACCTTTTCAACACGTTCATACACTTGACACAAATCACACCTCCGAACAATTACACGTAATAAACACAACACCAAACCACATAACCACCCCAGAACAGATAAACCCTAAAATCCTTTTAAAATACATTATTAAACCTACTGAAGTATACTCCATCATAAAATCTTTTCCCAGCCAGAAGGCGCCAGGTCCCGTCAACATCCAGAACATAGCCCTCAAGAACCTTTCCCAAAAAGCCCTAGTGCAGTTTACTTACATCATAAATTCCAAATGCATGGAAAACTGCACTAGTGGTTCCCATACATAAACCAAATAAAAATCCCAAACTATCCACAAGTTACCGACCCATCAGCCTTCTTAGTACCTTGTCAAAGGTCGCTGAGAAGGTTATCCTTCACCGAATCCAAACTTTCACCCAAAAACACCAAATCATCCCCCCATTCCAATTTGGATTCCGTCCCAAACACAACACAGTCCAACAAGTAGCGAGAATCGTGACAGACATAACTACTAACTTCAATAAGCAAAATGTCACAGTAATGGCACTTCTAGACGTCGAAAGGCTTTCGACAAAGGATGGCTAGAAGGACTAATTTACAAATGATTCGAGCGAAATTCCCATCTACACTAATCAAACTTATACGTTCCTACCTGACTAACAGATCCTTTAAAATTAAAATTAATAATACTCTCTCCACCCCCCTCCCCAATTGCTGCGGGTGTGCCCCAAGGTAGTTGCCTAGGTCCGCAGCTCTTTACTCTATACCTCCATGACATCCCCACCTTCCCTAAAACCAAAATTACACTCTACGCGGACGATACGGGCCTCTATGCCCACTCGTTCAGCGCAGAAGTTGCAAACAAACAACTTCAATTCCATATTGATATCCTTCAATCCTACTGGCGTCTATGGAAAATATCCATCAACAACGACAAAACCGAAACTATAGTTTTCACACGCAAACACACAAATAACAAAGTTTACACTCTTTTCAAACTAAACCAACACCGTGAATTCCCCAAACCCAACGTCAAATACCTCGGTATGACGCTTGAGACCCGACTCAACTACAACACCCATTTTAAAGCCACAATCTGCAAAACATCCCTTGTAATCAGAACCATAAACTCCCTCCTAAATAAAAATAGTAAAATGTCTCCCAAAAATAAAAAACTACTATACACCACCATCATTCGTCCCATAATCACATACAGTCTGGTGCTCTGCGACGAAAACAGCACTGCAGCCGATACAACGATTCCAGAACAAATGTCTACGCTTAATTAATAGTGCAGCCAGATACACTAGAATCGAAGATTTACACAACATAACAAACATTCCATACATACATGAATACATCACAAAACTCTCACAAAAATTCTACACCACACAACTACACAATAATCCGATCACACGCACAATAACTCAAATCAGAGAGCATATAACACTTTAGCCCACGTTGTGGCGCCAAAAGTTATAAGGACGTGACTTGAGGCTCCAGAGATGGAGGCGGCTAGCTGGCAGTGGAGAAGGGGGTGGTTCCACAAAATGAACACAAAACAAGACAAATATAGAGGGCGCCACGTAGTTGTATGACCCAGCACTGTACCCAACTACGAAGGTACCTGAAACCAAAAGCACGGGAGACGAGAGAGGGATATAGGGCATACAGGAAAATCTCAATCCGTGAACACTATTCCAGGGGCCCACGGACGATGTAATTAAAATGCTGTGTACTACTTACCGACAAAATCACACTACTTACCAGTAAATAAACTTGAACACTAACGGAAACACTAAGTTCCTGGAGAATGACAAAAGAAACGGTTCCGAAATAAATAAACGAAATGGCGGACAACACTGACTTTAATGAACAAACGTAAAAGACAACAACAATACTAATAGACGCGGGAAAAGTTGCGAAAGCGACGTGGAACAAATTGAAAGCGCAACGTAGTGCAGTCATATGCCACTTACACCTCGACGAAAGTCGAACGCGATTTACGTTTGGCCAACGCGTAAACCCGGACAAATACAGTCTAAATGCGGCGTATAACTCGGCTACGGCGAGATGGAACAATAACATAAAGCTGAAAGCAACAGAGCGCCACTGCGCAACTTCCCTTGCAACACAAATACAAATATGATTCAAACAAATTAAAATGACTCGCAGTGTTGTGATAAAACAATTTGATATACCAAATAATCAGGTGACACATATAAAGAATACAATAGAATAATAATGTTGACAATAAAATATGTATAAATGAAGTTAGAAATTACTGAACCAGTTAATTTATTTCAGAACAGCAAACTTCGACCAAAAGTGTCGGTAATGAAAACTAAAAGCTAAGTCTACTTTGCTGGTCAGTAGGTAAATAATTAGTGAAAAAAAAAGAAAACAATTAAATGAGAGTTCTAGAACACTTAGCTGTCGCCTCAACAGGCTCAGACCCGTGGCTTCTGGAATGGTGACCCGCGGATGGACCTTGGACTCGCGAGACGTAGCTCAGGAATTCCAAACCTGGTGTACTGGATCAAGAGGATGCTGGCGGTACCTTCCAGTGGGCACAAGTGCTGGCTGTGGGTCGCTGGTGGTTGGCGAACAAATCTTGGATCTTCGCGATCACGAAAATAATTCCCCAAAAGGGCGTCTTGCGGAGTGCACGCACGGCAATGCAATTTACACAAACTTGCAACTACTCCGAAGAACTGAATGAGATTTCGCTTTAATAATTCCCAAATGGAATTGCAACTGCAATAAGTAAAGCGCAAATCAACACGTAATCAGCGAGAAAAATCACTTGTCAACTCAATCGAACAACAGCCAAGAACTCACTCTCCATATAATTTTTCGGAATCGGTCCGGAAGACAAAAGAAAAAGAAGGAAGATATAAGAAACAATGAGAAGAAATAAGAAGGAAAATAAATTTGGCGGCAAAGCAAAAGTACATCGGAATACCAACTAAAGATAGCTTTACACTTACAATTTCGGGGCCGAGAATGCAGGGAAAATAAGGAATCGGTAAGGAATATATTATTGTAAAAATATGGCAAACTAGATGACAGGTGAACTAATGGTATAACTAAGATAAATCAGCAATCAATTACTTTTTAACTATTTATCGGAGACTTTTTATTAACCAAATATACTGCGCGTTGCTTTAAATCAACCTTTACCTGTTTTAACGCTCTAACGGCAAGATAAACAATTAACTAAACAACAACTGTCAACAAAATATTTAAATAACAAAGAAGGTTAAATTTAAATGGAAATAAAATAACAAAATATAAAGTAAATGAAATGGAAAGCACATTGGAAATTAATTTAAACAAAAAGGTAAGTAGTGTACAAATGACTAATTAGTATTTAGCTGCTGCTAATTCAAAATTCTGATTTTAGGTTACACGTAAAAATGGGATGGGAAAGAATTTAAAAGGACTGAAAAGAGAGAAAGGAATTTATGGATAAAGGACGAAATTGAAGCGTGACAACTCCTCCTCCACTTCCTTGAGGAAAAATTTCCCAAAAATTTTTGCTCATACGAGAAAGAACATAAATGAAGAATTTGAATAAAAAAGATGATACTGAACCATTAACGATATCCTATATTTCGGGACTAGCGGGGCCTAATCTTAAATTTTGAACATGCCAAGTGCCTTTGTCATGTCCTTCGCTATCGACTAATTTGTAAATGAGGTCCGATAATTTCTGTTTGACAAAAAATGGCCCGATATATTTTGGCGCAAGTTTCCCAGCGAAATAGTTCGCAGCATTCGATTGCGGAAAATTACGTCTCCAGACTGTTTCTCCCACTCGAAAAGTTTGCAATCTACGACGAAGATTATATTGTCGGCTATTTCTCTCATAGGCCTTATCTAATCGTTTTCGCACTTCATCGCATATTTTCGAAAATCCAACCGGACGTACTTGCGGAACATTTTCGCGATCGTAATTAATTTGGCCATCCTCGTTGATGGCAGCTGTTTTGTGTTCGTCGCCTAACAAAACATGTTCGCGACCAAAGTTAATAAAATATGGCGTGAAACCCGTGACATCATGATGCAATGTCCTGATGGCGCAACTGATTGACGGTAAGAATTTTTCCCAGGTACGATGGTTGTCGCGTACGTAAGAAGACAACATCGTCTTTATGACACGATTGATTCGTTCCGTAGGATTGTTTTGCGGATGGTACAAAGCGTTAAACATAATATTTACGTGGTAGTTGCGACACATTTTCCTGAAATCATTGCTCTTGAATTGAACACCGTTATCGCAAATCAAGTGCTGAGGCACACCGAACAGTAAGAATACATCGTTCTCTATATGTTTCGTGACTAATTGAGCGGAAGCAGTTCGTAAAGGGAAGATTAGTACAAATTTGCTATAATAATCTGAAACTACCAAAATAAATCTATAACCTTTAGTCGTAGGCGGAAGTGGACCAATCAGATCTGTACTCATGAGTTGAAATGGTCTGAAAACACGCGGACGAGTACCCATAAAACCAGGAGGTCGTTTCTGTGGAACTTTGTGCTCGATACATACCACACAGCGTTTGACGTACGCCGCAACATCTGCTCGCATTTTAGGCCAGTAGTATTTATCACAAAGCTTTCGGTAGGTCTTCGAAATACCAGGGTGACCAGACGTTGGTGAATCGTGACATTGCGTTAAGATACCGGCACGCTTTTCTTTCGGGAGTACCTGTTTCCATTGCTCATTCTCATCAACCAATTCAGAGACAGGAGCCTGAACGTACTTATATAGCTGTCCATTCTCAATTCGCCATTGTGAATATTTTCTCGGATGTTTGGTGATTTTCGCAATCATCGATAGAAACCATTTATCCGTGATTGGCTCTGCGTCAACGACATCAACGGTAACAACTGCACGCGAGAGACAATCAGGCACGACGTGATCTTTCCCTTTCCGGTGTATAATATCGTAGCTGTACTGTTGTAGCTTTACAGCCCAACGACACAGACGTCCTTTTGGATCTTTCATCCGATGCAGCCACACTAGAGAGTGATGATCTGTGATCACCGTGAAGTGAGTGCCTTCCAAATATGCTCTGAGCTTATCCAAAGCCCAAACTACTGCTAAGCATTCTCTTTCTGTGGTTGTATAGTTGCGTTCCTGTTTAGTGAGAGATCTGCTAAGAAAGCAGATAGCTTGTTCTCCATCCCCTAGCTGTTGTGTCAACACGGCACCTAAGCCATACGCGCTTGCGTCTGTCTGGACAACGAAGGGCTTTGAGAAATCAGGACACGTCAATATAGGAGCACTAACCAAACATTCCTTCAAGTGTTGGAATGCCTGCTGGCATTCGTCATTCCAATCCCACTTTCGATTCTTCTTCGTCAAACTGGTTAACGGCACACAAATACTGGCGAAATCTTTCACAAATCGGCGATACCAGGAAGCCATGCCTAGGAACCTTCGAATTTCAGAAACGTTAGAGGGAATTGGTATATTTAAAATGGACTGCACTTTTTCGGGATCGACACGGAGTCCATGGTTGTCAACAACGTAACCGAGATACCGTAATTCTGAACGACAAAATTTACATTTATCGCGACTAAGCGTTAATCCGGCCTTTACTAACCTGTCAAATATCTGCTTCAAAATCTCGAAATGTTTCTCGAGCGTTGGCGAAATAACTATAATATCATCGAGATACGTAAACACAAAAGGTTCAAGGTCCGCGCCCAAAACTCGATCAATTAGCTGCTGCCATGTCGCCGGTGCATTTGTCAAGCCGAATGGCATTCGTTTAAAATGAAAAAGTCCTCGTCCTGGAACTGTGAAGGCCGTATATTCGCGACTATCGGTATGTACCTTTACTTGCCAGTACGCGCTTTTTATATCGAGGGACGATAAATATCTCGCGCCACGTAACCGATCTAATATTGTCGATATGTATGGTATGGGGTAAGCGTTCTTCTTCGTAACTTTGTTTAATCGTCTATAATCGACACAAAATCTGTAGGTTCCGTCCTTCTTGGGAACCATCAATATCGGAGATGACCACGGACTACTGGAGGGTTCAATGACATCTTCACGCAGCATTTTATCAAGCTCGAGATCAATGTGCTTCTGTATGGCAGGCGACACAGGATAGTATCGTTGCTTGAGAGGCTCAGAGTCGGTAACAATTTTGTGACACACCAACTCAGTACATCCTAGTGAAGCTCCCATCTTTCCCCATTGTTCGACAAGAAATTGATTAAGTCGTAATGTCTCATTAGGTGTCAAACTACTAGTAATGCCGACTTCTTCCACGGTGGCAGCGTTAACAGAAAATTTCCAAACGTCTCGTTTCAAATCAGGTACGATTTCCATAGCAAGCCAAAAATCCATGCCTAAAATAATATGATTACCGATATCCGGAACTACAAGAAAAGAGATTGTGACTGTGCCTAGACTGGATGATGTTTGGCCGTTGGCGACAGTACATAGAGGAGCGGCAGATTTATCCATTAAGAGATTTAGGTCTTGAAGAATTTTCCAACCGGGTCCACCTATAATAGAATGGGAAGCCCCAGAATCTAACAAACCAATTAGCTTCGTTCCAAAGATAGATATCTCCAAAAAGGGTCGTTGATCATCGTTAAGGTGAGACAGTATGTAATTTAAGATTGCAGTATTACTGGCTAATTTAAAATTTTTAGTGTTGGCCGATATTAAAGAAGAATCAGAGTGCATTACGCGGCCTTTTAACGCCTCTGACGATCGTTTCCCGCACACTTAGGACAGGTTCTGGTCGTTTCATTGGCAGTACCACAGCGGAAACAATGTTTTCGTAGTGGATGCGAACATTGCGCAGATCTGTGACCGAACTCGTTGCAATTCCAGCAAATTGACTCCGTACGTCGACTGGAACTCGTAGCGGGCATAGTTGGTGTCCTAGACTCCATAGCTGCAATGCGAGTATTAATTCGTGGTCGCTGATATGCGAGATCTGTTTCCATTGACTGACTAGCCGCAGGTGGCGACTTAAAGTGTCGAGACCGTAGATTAATCTCTTCCAACTGGCGTCATAATTTATCCAACACGTCTACGGATTCTACACGTTGTAACCCGAGACCAACTTGTAGGTGAGGTAATAAATTTCGTCTAATGTAGACAACACGCTCACGTTCCTCTGGTGATTTGCTCAATCTCTTAAACAAACCTTCCATGTTTGCAACATATACGGACACCTTTTCTTCGCTTCCTTGCGTCCTATTCCTTATTTCGTCCCATAAATTGTACTCGTAATCGCAGGGCAAGAATGTTTCTCTCAACGCTTGAACGAGTGCATCCCAAGTCTGAATATTATCGCGTTTCGCGCGAAACCACGTAAGAGCTTTACCCGTAAACAATTCCACGGCCGAATTAAACAATCTTTCTTTATTCACAGCACGAGCGACGCGAAGTTCTTCAATCCTTTCGAGAAAATTAGATAAATTTGATTCTCCATCGTAATTGACGTTCCATTTATGAATTGGATAGTATGTAGTGTCGGCGTTCTTCCGAAGATTCGGTGGCGTCAAAGCTGACGTTAATTTTTCAATCGCATACGTGAGGTTAGTAGACTCAGGCTGAGAAAGTACAATATTATGTGATCCTGGTTTTTCTGTTCCAGCGTTTTCTTCCAAAAGACTTGAATGGTGCTCGACTTCGGTGTCTCCATCAGGTTCTATGAGAGATTGCTCATGTTCTGCTAACAAACTAGCTGAAGCTTGTAATGAAAATTTTTGTTGTGACTGTACTAAAACTTTTTCGCAACGTTGAATAAGTTCTTCTTTGATCTCTTCTTGATCAGGTCCCTTTATGCGTTTTAGTCGTCTCAACACATGCGTTATCCTATTACTTAGGCGCGCATAATCATTCTGATAGTTCGCGTTATTGAAGTTTTCGAGAAGTTTTTCAAGTTCTTCTAATTTTCTGGTACATATTTTGATTTCCGATTTCGGTTCTAATGGCAAATCAGCAAATTGACAAACAATTCCGCTACTATACTCGGAGCGAAGGAAATCTCGAAGTTTGGTACGTTTATCGTGAACGGAGCCGTCGCTGGAAAAATTACGTAAAAGCAACTCGTAGGATAATTCGTCGGATAATAGGCGGTTCGGATCCATTTTGATATCCATTGTTTTTTTTTTTTTGATACAACAACAATAATAGGTAATACACAATCAACAATAGTACAACAGCAACAATAACAAAGAAATATTGTAAGATTTTCTTGATCCCTAGGTCACAAAATATATTACTTCCAGGAGATCCCTTCGAAACACAATCAAGCCCCACGTTGTAGGGTGCCAAAATGTTTATAACACTTTAGCCCACGTTGTGGCGCCAAAAGTTATAAGGACGTGACTTGAGGCTCCAGAGATGGAGGCGGCTAGCTGGCAGTGGAGAAGGGGGTGGTTCCACAAAATGAACACAAAACAAGACAAATATAGAGGGCGCCACGTAGTTGTATGACCCAGCACTGTACCCAACTACGAAGGTACCTGAAACCAAAAGCACGGGAGACGAGAGAGGGATATAGGGCATACAGGAAAATCTCAATCCGTGAACACTATTCCAGGGGCCCACGGACGATGTAATTAAAATGCTGTGTACTACTTACCGACAAAATCACACTACTTACCAGTAAATAAACTTGAACACTAACGGAAACACTAAGTTCCTGGAGAATGACAAAAGAAACGGTTCCGAAATAAATAAACGAAATGGCGGACAACACTGACTTTAATGAACAAACGTAAAAGACAACAACAATACTAATAGACGCGGGAAAAGTTGCGAAAGCGACGTGGAACAAATTGAAAGCGCAACGTAGTGCAGTCATATGCCACTTACACCTCGACGAAAGTCGAACGCGATTTACGTTTGGCCAACGCGTAAACCCGGACAAATACAGTCTAAATGCGGCGTATAACTCGGCTACGGCGAGATGGAACAATAACATAAAGCTGAAAGCAACAGAGCGCCACTGCGCAACTTCCCTTGCAACACAAATACAAATATGATTCAAACAAATTAAAATGACTCGCAGTGTTGTGATAAAACAATTTGATATACCAAATAATCAGGTGACACATATAAAGAATACAATAGAATAATAATGTTGACAATAAAATATGTATAAATGAAGTTAGAAATTACTGAACCAGTTAATTTATTTCAGAACAGCAAACTTCGACCAAAAGTGTCGGTAATGAAAACTAAAAGCTAAGTCTACTTTGCTGGTCAGTAGGTAAATAATTAGTGAAAAAAAAAGAAAACAATTAAATGAGAGTTCTAGAACACTTAGCTGTCGCCTCAACAGGCTCAGACCCGTGGCTTCTGGAATGGTGACCCGCGGATGGACCTTGGACTCGCGAGACGTAGCTCAGGAATTCCAAACCTGGTGTACTGGATCAAGAGGATGCTGGCGGTACCTTCCAGTGGGCACAAGTGCTGGCTGTGGGTCGCTGGTGGTTGGCGAACAAATCTTGGATCTTCGCGATCACGAAAATAATTCCCCAAAAGGGCGTCTTGCGGAGTGCACGCACGGCAATGCAATTTACACAAACTTGCAACTACTCCGAAGAACTGAATGAGATTTCGCTTTAATAATTCCCAAATGGAATTGCAACTGCAATAAGTAAAGCGCAAATCAACACGTAATCAGCGAGAAAAATCACTTGTCAACTCAATCGAACAACAGCCAAGAACTCACTCTCCATATAATTTTTCGGAATCGGTCCGGAAGACAAAAGAAAAAGAAGGAAGATATAAGAAACAATGAGAAGAAATAAGAAGGAAAATAAATTTGGCGGCAAAGCAAAAGTACATCGGAATACCAACTAAAGATAGCTTTACACTTACAATTTCGGGGCCGAGAATGCAGGGAAAATAAGGAATCGGTAAGGAATATATTATTGTAAAAATATGGCAAACTAGATGACAGGTGAACTAATGGTATAACTAAGATAAATCAGCAATCAATTACTTTTTAACTATTTATCGGAGACTTTTTATTAACCAAATATACTGCGCGTTGCTTTAAATCAACCTTTACCTGTTTTAACGCTCTAACGGCAAGATAAACAATTAACTAAACAACAACTGTCAACAAAATATTTAAATAACAAAGAAGGTTAAATTTAAATGGAAATAAAATAACAAAATATAAAGTAAATGAAATGGAAAGCACATTGGAAATTAATTTAAACAAAAAGGTAAGTAGTGTACAAATGACTAATTAGTATTTAGCTGCTGCTAATTCAAAATTCTGATTTTAGGTTACACGTAAAAATGGGATGGGAAAGAATTTAAAAGGACTGAAAAGAGAGAAAGGAATTTATGGATAAAGGACGAAATTGAAGCGTGACAAGCACAATCTTCACTTTCCTCTAAAACACAAAATACCTTATCAAACACTTCCTGTGTTCCGCCATCGCGAACCTGAACCATAACATCTCATACTAACATTCACAACTAACACCTCATAATCATAAATTATTAAATGTAAGAAAGTGTCATTACCGCATTGTACATATCATTCTCAATCATTCATTAAATATAAGGCACACGCATAAAACATTATTATCATCACATCAAATCAAATAAAAAATTATAAGACACATAACTTCACTGTAAAATCCATTATCAATCATTCATTAGAAATAAGATCATAAGCATTACATTACTATTATACCAAAATATCATAAATAACTGTTGAAGCATAACCGCATTTTAAAAATCATTACTGTCGCTCATATAGTTTTTAAGTTAGTTATAAGCACAAATATTTAAAGTAGGTTTTTTATTTATTTTTCCTACAACACATAACACGATCATTCATAAGACACGCACACTGCATCACATGCACACGATCATAAATTGTTTAAAATAATTATATTTAATAATCTATCTTAGCGGTAAGGCCATAGACCAGGAACGCAATGTACCATAAAATCCGTTAATCACAAAGTGATTGAGATTGTGGCCCCGTACTGTGCGGTAAACGCCGTCCTGGACTATGCCCGAAATGTGCCGAGTGTACTTTATCATAATATTATGTAAACTAGAACAAATAAATCAACTATCTAATTCTAATTTCGTTCTCGTCCGATCACGTAAGTTAAGCAACATCGGGCGCGGTTAGTACTTGGATGGGTGACCGCTTGGAAACACTGCGTGCCGTTGACTTTTTATTTATTTTATTTTTATTATTATTATTAATATAATTTATACTGTTTGTTATAAATTTAAGATATATAAATAGAAATTACCTGAGTCTGTTAAATTGTTTTATAGTATGAGATCGATTCCCAAATAAAGTGGGATATTTGCTATTTTAAAATGAATTATAACTATTTGTTATAATTTTTTCTTATAACTATTTGTTGTAATTACATATTCCTTATTGCTATTATAAAAAAATAACAGTTCTAAACAAACAAAATGACTTGTTTTGATTGTCATAGTTACAAACAATATGATGAAAATTTAATAAGTAGGCACATTTGTGTTTTGTGTTTCTTTGACCGATGTGCTATATGATTATATTAAGATATTTCTTTATATATTTTATATTATTGAATGGAAAAGAAATTATTGTATATAAAAAGTATATGAAGATAAATGTTTACTATATAATTATCTATATACAAGAAATAAAACTTAAAAAAAAAATAGTTATAATTATTTTTTTATATATACATTATACAACCATAATAGATATTTTATAGGTGCATTAAATTATAGTATTGTGCACAAATTTCACACTTTACAAACACGTAATGTTGGTAGAGTAACCAATATTATTTAAAATATGATGTCTAGAAATATATAAATCTAAAAACATAGGTTTTATAATATAAAGAGTTATTATTAGATATTGAATAGAATAAGACACATTTAGAATAAAATCAGATCTTATGCTGATTTACCCCCTAGTCCATAATGTTCAATACAAATCTATTTAGATTTGTGATGCTTATTTTGATCTCAATTAGATATCCCATTACCTTAATTCATGTCAACGGCCATACCATGTTGAATACACATGTTCTTGTCCCCCATTCCATGGCTTGAAGCGAAAGCGGACGGACGTGTTTGTGAGTTAGCGCCGAGTCAAGTTCTAGCGAGCAAGTGAACCACGCCGGAAGGGAGAAAATTGTAAAATTTTTGTAATTCGCGTACGACATTAAAATAAAAACATAAGTCTTTTAATTCCAGTTCTATGACAAAGTGCGTTTTTAAATTTCGCAACCCCGTAAGGGGTTGTAAACCAATGAGTGTTAGTGAGAGTAGTGAAAATTCAGAGACTGAAAATGTGGATGTAAGCGCGAGTGTTTGCGAGTTAGTGCGTAACCATAGTGACAGTTTTAATTCAAAGTTAGATAGTTTAGATTTAAGTAATATTATAAGTGAGTATGAAAGTGTTAAAATGAGTGAATGTGCTAGTTTTAAAGAGTTTTTTGTACATAAGAAGCACCCCACCCTCAAGGAGTGAGTGTGTCTTATAGTTTAACGTGGCGGCACCTGCCTTGCGGCTCTATCCGCCACGGCCCCCATGGGCTCGGGATTGGGATACGCCCAATCAGCGCGACATCTGAGCGTACACCAAGTATACGACCGATGTCTACCAGAATGCTTTGGGTGGCAAGCCCCTCGGCCTCTCTGGTGGGAGGGGACCTATCTAAATCCCTACTGCCTATGCGGGCCAGTACCCGAGCAGTACGCTGCTCACCCGTCGATGCCGTTACCGACATCTAGCCTGCATAGGCTTTCAACCACATACCCGCACCTTTTTTCCAAACCCATGATTGATCCGAGGGCGATTACTCACCCCCGGGGCTGGAATCAATCCCCGTGCTACCAGATAACCTCTGGTCGGGTGCCGGCAGGTCTTGCACCTCCTCCACTCCGGCCTATTAGCTTGGGGACGCAGGTTCGCTACACCCGATGAGATCCCTCCCTACCGCAAGCGATAGGAGTTCCTCATCCTCTGCGTGGCTAGGGGACGTACGGCCACCATACCGTAACAGCCTGATGCCATCCGCGGGGACGAAACGACACCCGTCTGCCCCTTACGTTAGCTCGGGAACGTGAGACCGCCACATCTCAAACAGCTCGACACCACCAGCAGTCGCACACAGCGCCTGACAGTGATGTCTCACTGCTCCCTGCGTAGCTGGAGACGTGGGGTTGCTATACCCAGAGTTCTCCCCGGGTCGGATCTGCATAGAGCGCGTCCCGTCCCCAAGTGTCCCTCCTCCTGCGTAGCTCGGGAACGTGAGACCGCCACATCTCAAACAGCTCGACACCACCAGCAGTCGCACACAGCGCCTGCCAGTGATGTCTCACTGCTCCCTACGTAGCTGGAAACGTGGGGTTGCTATACCCAGAGTTCTCCAGGGATCGGATCCGCATAGAGCGCGTCCCCTTTCCAAGAGTCCCTCCTCCTGCGTAGCTCGGGAACGTGAAACCGCCACATCTCAAACAGCTCGACACCACCAGCAGCCGCACACAGCGCCTGACAGTGATGTCTCACTGCTCCCTACGTAGCTGGAGACGTGGGGTTGCCACACCCAGAGTTCGCCCCAGGTCAAGTCCGCATAGAGCGCGTCCCCTCCCCAGGTGTCCCTCCTCCTGCGTAGCTTGGAGACGTGAGTTCGCCACACTCAACAACAAGCCCCACCTGCGTCTGCACGAAGCACGACTCAGACAGAACCAACTGCCCCTGCGTTTGCTACGAGTACGTGGGAGGCGCCGGTTCTCCCAAGAATGAACTAACATTGATCCGGCTAAGCCGTCCCAACCCCAGTCCATCCCTCGTCCTCTCTACTGACCACAGATTCCACTCTCTCTCACTCTCGTACAACTCACATTCCAGCAACACATGCCTCCACGTCTCTTCTGCATGTCCGCATACACATTCACTTTTCTCAGACAATCCTCGTTGGTGCAGATACGCATTCAGGCTTCCGTGCCCTGTGATGAGGAAGCTCATTCCCCATCCGGGCACGAACCATTCGTTCTCACACGCAAACGTCACACTTCTCACAAACTCATACGTTACTCTCCTTTTCGTGCTTACATCCCATCTACGCTGGTGCGCCGATATCATCCTTTCATTCAACAGTTTCATACAACTTTTCACACTCCCACCAGCAACTTCCTCATTCGTGATCACATCCATATCCTCATCCATCGGCAGGTCCCGTCTCAGCTTGTACCTCACACCACACGCAAGCACTTCAAGCTCCCACGGACGCACTCCCATCAACACACACATCGCATCCGTCGAGACTGTACGGCACACACATATACACGCATACAACACCACACGCTGACACCGCAAAATAGCGTCCCTCGCATACGCATATTTAATCACATCATACCACGCTCCAGTTTCATACGTCACGCATGCAACAAACACACCTCTATAAATCATTCTTACCGCTCTTCTACCTAAGCCCCATTCCTTTCGCATCACTCGCCTCTGACACCCAGTCACACTAACCACTTTCTTACGGAGCTCACGCAGATGCGGTTTCACATCCATCCTCTCCCCCACGGTTATGCCCAAGTACTTGGTACTTTGGACATACCTCACCCTGTTTCCATTCACCCTCACACTCGGCTCCCTTTTTCCAGACAATCTTCCTTTCATCAACATCATACACGTTTTCTCCCACGATACACAAACACCTACATTCATTCCCCCAGCGGACTACTCTCTCCATCACATTCACCGTCTACCGCTCCAACTCCGCTCTACTATGGACAAGCCGTGGACAAGCAACAGCAGATCATCCGCATACGCCACACATTCATTCTCTGTATCGCGTAACTCATTCAGCAAATCATCCATCACCAAATTCCATAGAACCGGCCCACATACAGATCCTTGCGGACATCCTCTTTCAACATTCTTCCATACTTCGTCAAACGCCCCTTGGATACACACTCTGCGGTTGCTAAAATAGCTACGCCACACGCCAATCTCTCTACAGTTCACACTCTCAAGCTTTCTTAGTATACTCTCCCAGTTTAGATTGTCGAACGCCCCCTTGAAATCTTCAAACACACCCAGCACATACTTACTCCTTGCTTCCCTTACCACACGCCTCGCTTCCACCCATGCGTCCTCTGTAGATATCCCACGACAAAATCCGTACTGTCTTTCATTCTGCGTTCCCTCGATCCTTTCACTCAACCGATTCACCAACAGTCTCTCCAGCAGTTTCCCCATCACTGGAAGTAAGCAGATAGGCCTGTATGATCTAGGGCTAGATCTAGGCTTCTCCACAGACTTCAGCAATACACATACACGCGCTCTCTTCCATGCGTCCGGTACATACCTCTCTTTCATGCACGTGTTGAACACCACCGTTACAAACTCCGGAATTGCCCACCACACACATCGAACAATCTCCGGGTTGAACCCGTCCAATCCCACCGCCTTTTTCATGTTCATCCTCATCACAGCCACCCCTACCTCATCCTCACTAAATTCATCAGCCTTCATCACGGGTTCCACCTCGTTGTGTACAGGCACCTCTCCTGCCGGAAAGAACTCTTCCATGAGCATCTCGACGCTTTCACGCCAAGTGCTCGCAACGCGATCTCCACTTCTCATCATCGCCAGGACGTCCCCCCACCCTCTCCTACCACGACAGGCTCTGTACACCTCTCCCCATGGGTTCTCGTTTCCTTTCACTCTCACAAATTCTCTCCAATCATTCAACATCGTCACCCTCAGCAACTTCTTGTACTCGACCTCCAACGCTCGATACCTAGCACGCAGTCCCTCCGCCTCTTCCCTGTTCCTACGGCTCGCCCTCTGGTATCCACGTCTCAGCTGTCGTACCTCTCTCCTCTTGCTACTGAGGTCCTCCGTCCACCAGCTATTCCTTGCCACTCGCTTGCTCGCTCTTCGCAGGACTTTCTTACACCCACCAGACACTTTTTCATGCAGCCATTCAACTTGTTCATCTGCCTGCCTAACCCTGAACCCGTCTAACTCACTCGGATTACATTCGTACTGCAGACATCTCACAAATTCCACCCAGTCCGCACCTTTCACACACCATTTCGTCCTTCTCTCATGCACCCTCCGCCGTCGGTTTCGGTCAAAACGACACACAATGCTAATAGCATTGTGATCGCTGACACTCCACCCAGGCTTCACCTCCCGCATCCATTCTAGCCGATTCCCTCCTTTTACACACGTTACGTCGATATCACTAGCCCCATTCGCAGTATGGAAAGTGTAGAACTCGCTGAGCTCATTCAACACATCCATACCTGTTTGCAGGATAAAATCCTCAAACACCATTCCACGCTCCTCACTCTCTCTGTACCTGTTCCCAATCTTACTGTGCCACAAAGGTGACACCGCATTCGCGTCCATCCCAAGCACCACGGTTTTTCCATTCGCCATCTCAAGCACTCTCTCCACATACTCCAAAAAGGGAGCCACATCCAATCCAAACTGACAATACAAGACACCACATACATTTCTCCAAACGCTGCTTTCACCCACGCACACACTCCATGCTCATTCGTATACTCTCTTACCAACATTGCTTCTACATCTCCATTAATAACCACAGCCGCTTTCGCATCTCTTTCACACGCAATCACTCTCATGCCCGCCGGAATTCCTCTCACCAATCCATGCAACACATATGGCTCCTGCAGCATAGCTACAGTCACCCGTTCTCTAACCATGCATTCTCCGACGTCTAGCATGACCCCATATGCTCTCTGACAGTTCAGCTGAAGCATCCTTACACACTGGCGACTATCCATTGAAGATTGTCGCCCTCATTCTTTCCAACGCTCTCACGTACTCTGGACACGCCTCATTCATGATACTGTGCCCTGCCTCCTTCCCCCGCAGTTTACAGTTCCTGCATTCAACCGGTGCCGTACACGCCGCCGCCAAATGCCCTTTCGCACCGCACCTCTTGCACAGTCGTCCCCTTGCTTGGCACTCATTCGGCCGGTGCCCGAAGCCAGCACAGCCATATCACCGTTGCACTGCCTCAAATTCCCGGATTTTGTATGCCTGAAAATAGGCATACATCCTCCCACGCCTCACCATGTACGCTCGCATCCTCTCACTCATTTCCACTACCACATTCTTCCCATTTGCTCCTCTCCTTCCATTCCGCAGGTTCTTTCCAAACAACTCCCCGAGAAGATCCACCGTCGTCATGTCCTTCGGCACATCATAAATGATGGCCTTTGGACCGATCTTCGCGGACTTATTTACACTCAAGCCTGCCTTTGCAAACTCCGCGCACGCTTTCAAGGCATCCCTCTCCGCTGAGCTTGCCGCCTCAATAGCGATACCACCCGCCCGTATCTTTCTCACTGCATTTACCCTCACATTCTTCAGCACAGGCTGCACCACCTCCATCACCTTGTCTTTCACAGCCTGGCTTTCCATTTGCCCCGATATCGGCTTCACCACCAATGCATACGTCTTACGACCTCCCAGCTGCTCTTGCCTTCCACTCCTCTGCCCAACATCACTTACCCCGACTGTTCTCTCAAACACTCCACCACTTGCTCCTCCACTCACTCCTCCACTCACCGGCGCACGTGACAACTGCGTGTCCCTCATACCCTCCTTCAGGGCTTGCAGTTGCCCATGTAGCCGCTCGTTCTCCAACAGCACACTCAGAACAGCCTCTTCCATCTCTACCATTCTCTCCAACACCACCTTAGACTCACTCTTGGTGACCTTGTTGGATTCCTCCAACAAGTACCTCCTCAGCTTCCCAGTCACCTCTCTCACTGTGGTCAGACTCACTCTCTCTCCGTCCCCGGCTTTGGTGTCTCTCCGTCGTTTCTTGCCAGTCTCCTCCTGGCTGGACTGACTGGCGGTACTCTGTACAGAGTCTCGCCTGTCCTTTCTGCCCCCTGAACCCCCCGGTACCTGGTCACTGGGAACCGTCAACGGCGGCCCCATGGTTACCTCTTCACCTCGGCCGGCTTCGGCCATACACGCTCTCGGTCACTCACTCTTGATTCTATCCCCCGAAAAAAGTTGAGCTTCCCGGATGAAACTCTCCAACGTCAGCCCCCCGCTGCACCCGGAAAATGCCCGATCAGACTACAAAAACCCCGGAAAAATCGAGTTTGAAAAACTCGACTTTCCTCCGCAATTCCCCTAAGCCTGAGGGGCTAGGGAAATGTACCCGCGCTCCCGAAACTTCAAAACCAAGCAAAGACTTTTCCGGATTTTCCCGGTTTCCACCGGAAAACTTCCAGGTCGGCCTAAGCACCACCCTCGCGAAAACCCCGCGGAAAACTAACCACAAACACACCCACAAGCCCACGGGAGCTCTGCCACCACGAGCGTACGCCCCAAATCTGCACAAACTGTCAAAATGACAACGAGAGAAATAACAACACGTCCGTCTGCTGTCACAGTTCGCACAAGACTATAGTTTTTTTTTTTTGTACAATCGCCAAAACGTAAAGCTAGTGAAAGTCCAGAAGTCGCGAAAGTGGTCAAAAAGACAAGTGCCGCGAACAATACTCCAGCCGTCGCCAGTGCCAGTTCCAACGTGGTCAACAATCCCCTCCCTTCACCCGCCCCAATGCCGCACCACGGCGTTACCAGTATTACGTATGAGACGCGCGGCAGACCACGTCAAATCAACTGTTCCAGAGAGAACAGGGCCGTACTCGTTACACTGCCCCCTCCTTAAGGATGATTCGTCCCGAAACTTTTCTGCGCCATGCCAATATCTGCACGTTGATCCCCGCGAGCACTGTGACGTTTGGTGGAAATAATAGCGCACTGTTCTTTGCACTAGTGTTGAAACACAGGGATTGTAGCTGCACACAAGGATCTCAATTCCGGTATATTGGAAAACAGTGTCCAGAATTTATCTTACAATTCTCCAGCTCAATTCATCAAAGCCACAGCCTAGCTATGGTACAGCTATTTTTAGGATATACTTATCAAGAAGCACATCTTGTAGATCACATAGGGCGTCCCAGACGGCGCGATAAGTTGGTTTCTTGTGGGACAAGTGTTTGATCACCAGGTAAAAAATGCTTCTGTTTCTGCTCGACTGTTTATCGGCACATGGACGTGGTTGCCATAGTTATTGAAGTTGGTCCAACTTCTTAAAAACCACGGCGATTCCTCGAGACATCTTTAGATATTGGGCCACACAATGCGACTATGAGTATTCTGCAGGAACTTTGAATAGGTCTCCTTGATGTTCCATGGTCATAAACTAGTCGAATGTGGTTTCTGGATCTTGTAAATTAATTCATCGAGCTCGATCTTCTTTGACGTTGCCATCATTGTTGTCAACGGCAAAAAAAGACAATCTATTAAAATGAATCACTCTTGGTTTTCCTTCAGTTCTTTTCCGGATTTGATAAGTGACGTCATTTATTCGCTTTAGTACGAACCTTCCCAGGAGTTCTGTATATTTGGGGACATTCCACAGTAACGCTGTGGGTTGTATAGCCAAACCAGATCCCCGGCTTGATATTCACCATTCTCAGTCTTGACATCATATAGGTCTCTAGTGGTATAGTCTGACATTTTTCACTTAATTTAATTTTAAATTCGTTTTAGATTTATTGTTATATTTACATTTATAAATTTCAATACAGTCATCTTATTAGTTACATGAGATCTTTTTCTTTGTGCAAGATTGATCTTCGAGCGAGATAGAAAACATTTTAATAAATTTGGGTGACAATATTCAAGAATAATGGCAATATAAATTGTTACTTGTGTAACTACCATATAAAACCAACAATAGTAGTAGTTCCCAATAAAACGTCATTATTTATTTGTATTTATTGAAGCAAATAAAATGTCTTCTATATTACGATTTTTTTGCTGTATATTTGGAGAAAAGCCAAATTCAAAATTAGATAGTGAAACAATAATAGTTGGGAAATCAAAATTTTATACCGGCTCAGCATACCATTCCGTGATCAAGGTAAATATGATAGAATTTTATAATTTATTTTTTTTTATTCTGTCGATTATGAAGTGATTAGTCTTCTGATTGGAATTATAACGAATCACTAACAGCTAAAATTAATTTGGCCAAATAGAAAAGTGGACTGTATAATCTCAATGGTATTTATCTGTTCGGAGCTTGAAGAATAATGACATATAAGTGTGTTATGCTTCTAGGCAAATTAAATCATTCTCTATATTTATTTTATATGTTACGACTAAGGCCAAAGTATAGCCCATTTTACGATATGACTAGCTATTATTATATGTTTTTAGAAACAAGTTATAACATATTATTAATAACCTTACAGAAGTAGATTATTTTATGTATCATGTGTCTAATTGCACTGCCAAAACTTAATGTTTAAATTTAATTTAAATACATAATAGCAAATCGAATATTTGAGAGCAATGGCAATAAATACATGCCATGCTTTTATTTACTTAAATTAATTTTAATATATAACTCTTGCTGGTGAAACCAGCCATAAGTCATTATGTAAATAGTAATTTAAATATATGATTATAATTTTCTGTTATTCATCAAGGAAATTTTGGACCACAAAATTATCGGCGAAATCAAATTAGAACTACGGGACTTCATTTAAAATCATCCAACTTATTTTGAAATTTTATAGTACCGCGAAGAAGTGCGGGTTCCGACCCCAGTCATCAACGATTGGCGAGAAGAGTATGTTGGACCCGCACTACGAAGATTTAGAGCACCTGTCGAGTACAGTTTTAAATTTTTTGTTATTATGGATAACACTTTTGTGGATTATACACCCGAATTGATAGCAAAATTTATGAGAAATTATACTATCGTTATTAATATTTCTGGCATTCCGAGTTCTCTACTTTTTCAGGCACAAAATTTTGATGTTATTTGCAAAATTACTCCAGTACTGGATATTAACTAGTCGAATGTGGTTTCTGGGTCTTGTAGATAAATTCGTCGAGCTCGAGCTTCATTGACGTTGCCATCATTGTAGCCACCGGCGAAAGGAGCCAATCGATTGAAATGAATCACTCTAGGTTTTCCTCCAGTCCTTTTCCGGATTTGATAAGTGACGTCATTTATTCGCTTCAGTACCTCGTGCGGACCTTCCCAGGAGTTCTGTAACTTTTTGGGGAAAATTCCACAGTAACGCTTTGGGTTATATAGCCAAACCAGATCCCCGGCTTGATTTCCACCATTCTCAGCCTTGACATCATATAGGTCTTTCATCCTGTCTCTAGTGTTATGGTCTGATATTCATCACTTAATTTAATTTTAAATACTGTGACGAAGTGCACGTACTGCCTTCGCACAACGATACATCTGCCACAAGCCTCCGTAGCGTAAGATTGTCGGTACCGATCCCAGCAGCCGGCGATCGGAGATTTATTTTTAGTTTTATATTTTATAATTAAGTAAAAATTTTAAAGAATTGCTTAATTGTTAAACGGCCGTTGAAGTTTAAATTAAATTAAGGGTGTTTGCTGAATTTTGTCGCTCAAAACTCAGTATAAAAGGCGGAATTTGAAGACAAATCGTCAGTTGGCCTGCAGTCCGCATCTGAGTCCGAGTCTGAAGCTAGTGCGAGAAGATATCCGACCGTCCGACCCCGAGTGTTACTGGTAAGCAAGTTTTGCTATTGTTTTACTGTGGCAGTGTAAGTCCTGACACAGTAGTTGTTTATTTTACGGTGATAGAGTTTGTCCTAACACCGCTGTTGTATTTTTTTTTTATTTACTTGTTTTCTGTCTTACTACGGCTGCGCTTACTCTGACGTAGTATCTGTCTTACTTGCTTTCTGTCTTACTACGGCTGTGCTTGACCTGACGTAGTATCTGTCTTACTTGCTTTCTGTCTTACTACGGCTGCACTTGACCTGACGTAGATCTGTCTTACTTGCTTTCTGTCTTACTACGGCTGTGCTTGACCTGACGTAGTATCTGTCTTACTTGCTTTCTGTCTTACTACGGCTGCGCTTGCCCTGACGTAGTATCTGTCTTACTTGCTTTCTGTCTTACTACGGCTGCGCTTGCCCTGACGTAGTGCCTGCTTTGCTTCACTTTTTTTTCTATCTTGCTACGGCTGTGTCCGCCCTGACGCAGCACCTTATTCTTACCGATTTAGTCTTACCGATAGTTTAGTTTATAATTGGGTTCTAGTTTACTTCAATATTTAGATAAAGTTAATTTATTTCTTTTTACTTAAAGCTGGGTGTAGTAATCTTAAATAAAAATAAGTTAAGTTATTCGTGTGTGTCTCAATTTGAGAACCCTGGACACCCTCAACTCCGAGCTATCCGGACTCCGTTCCCTCATTCTAGCGAGCGTTGCTGTCCAACCGACCCCACCGACACCGACGGCGCCCGAGCATCCCGACAAGGCAGCAACGTGACGACTTTTTGGTACAAGACCAAAAAGTGGGAAGTAGCAGCGTCACAATACGTTACAGATTTATTGTTATATTTACATATATAAACTTCAATACAGTTATTAGTTACATGAGCTCTTTTTCTCTGTGCAAGATTGATCTTCGAGGGCATAGAAAACATTTTAATAAATTTGGGTTACAATATTCAAGAATAATGGCAATATAAATTGTTACTTGTGTAACTACTATATAAAACCAACAATAGTAGTAGTTTCCAAGAAAACGTCATTATTTATTTGTATTTATTAAAGCAAATAAAATGTCTTCTATATTACGATTTTTTTGCTGTATATTTGGAGAAAAGCCAAATTCAAAATTAGATAGTGAAACAATAATAGCTGGGAAATCCAAATTTTATACCGGTTCAACATTACCATTCCGTGATCAAGGTAAATATGATAGAATTTTATAATTTATTTTTTTTATTCTGTCGATTATGAAGTGATTAGTCTTCTTATTGGAATTATAACGAATCACTATCAGCTAAAATTAAATTGGCCAAATCTAAAAGTGGACTGTTTAATCTCAATGGTATTTATCTGTTTCGAGCTTGAACAGTAATGACATATAAAAGTATGTTATGCTTCTAGGCAAATTAAATCATTCTCGATATTTATTTTATGTTTCGCCTAGGGCCAAAGTACAGCCCATTTTACGATATGACTAACTATTATTATATGTTTTTAGAAACAAGTTTTAACATATTATTAATAACCTTACAGAAGTAGATTAATTTAAGTGTCATGTGTCCAGTTGCACTGCCAAAAGTTAATGTTTAAATTTAATTTAAATACATAATAGCAAATCGAATATTTGACAGCAACGTCAATAAATACATGCCATGCTTTTATTTACTTAAATGAATTTTAATAGTAATTTAAATATATGATTATAATTTTCAGTTATTCAACAAGGAAATTTTGGACCTCAAAATCATAGTCGAAATCAAATTAGAACTACGGGACTTCAATTGAAATCATCCAAATTATTTGAAATTTTGCAGTACCGCGAAGAAGTGCGGGTTCCAACCCCACTCATCAACGATTGGCGAGAAGAGTATGTTGGACCCGCACTACGAAAATTTAGAGTACCTGTCGCGTACAGTTTTAAATTTTTTGTTATTATGAATAATACTTTTGTGGATTATACACCCGAATTGATAGCAAAATTTATGAGAAATTGTACTATCGTTATTAATATTTCTGGCATCCCGGGTTCTCTACTTTTTCAGGCACAAAATTTAGATGTTATTGGCAAAATTACTCCAGTAATGGATATTATAAATTTTCGAAAATATTTAAATATTATAATTGGCATGTACAAAATTTCCGATAATGAATTCTAAATAAAACAGTAATTATATTTCCCAAATTGTGTAGTACGTTTTATATTTAATTGAAGGTTTTGTTTAAAAAAAATATAAGTATGTAATTACTTACTATAAGTAGGTAATATATTTGCAGAATAGAATTCAAATAAAAACATTTAGTCACAATCTGATATTAAAAAATTAAGATTAAAATCTTATGTATGTAAGTGATTGTACTTTTTCCTACGAGTATACCATCCTACTGTTCCTTCAAATTAGTGCTTTCGAATACAAACAGACTGTATCCACATTCCTCTGCGGAGTTGATTAGTTTACCGAGTGTTTATTTATGTATTTATTTATGTTACACTGTACATCAGGAACTTAATCCCAATATTACAGTACAGGGTTCGCACTCACTGAGCCGCAGTGTGTTAGTTCATATAATTTTTAGCTTAAGTGCGATTCGAACTCGGGATCTCCGGATTCGAATTTCGTAATGCTATCCACACCACCATACTGACGGACCAAAGGACTAAATTAGTAACTTGCCAAGGTGAACAACATCAGATGAGTAAATTTACTTAAATTATATTGTTCACTCTATATTAAACAAAAATTTGAAAATATCTACTCGGTATACATCTACGTCAACGTTACTTCCTGTTCTAATGTCGTATCAAAAGGTACATAAAGCAGATAAATTATGTATTTTACTTTATATAAGTAGTGAGTAGTTCATTATTTCACCCTCAAACTACTTTATATATCCGATTGTGCTAAATTGTTTAACATGAAATATGCATTTTAACCGTTACTGGGCGTAGCACTATGCCGTGGTAGATTTAGGTGATAAATTTATTTATGTGAAGTGCCGTTGCATGCAGACAAATCAAGACCTCCAAAGAGGTTAGTACAAAGAGTACTACAGGGGATAAAATAAAAATATTGTGCGAAAATTTTATTTGTGAGTTAGTCATCAGGGTAAACTTGTATTTCAACTGAAAGATGTTTGTCAACTGAATGAAATTTATATTCAGTTAATGTATGCAGTATTGATATATGATTGAGTTGAAAATGGCACTATGCGTTGATATAGGACATATTTTATAAATAATGTAGGTTTATTGCTAGCCGAATGTGAAATGTTTATTATTATTATTTATCTTTCGAGACGATTTGACATTTAAACCAGCGAGGGATTAGTTAATTTGATAAATTCTAAATAATCTATAAAATATATTGTGGTTCTGGTATACAAACTAGATTTATACAATTTGTTGATTTGTAAAATATACTTCTGTGAAATATATTTTTATATAATGTTTATGTTTAGTGAGGGACATTTGATAGCTTTCGTGTCAATATAATATAGTATGAAATGTATAATAGATGTTCGAATTGCGTTAGTGTATGTTTATTTTATTGTTTATATTTACAGGATTACCCTTTCTGATAAAATAAATAATTTAGGTTTATAGAAAGACTTGACACCTACAAAGAAAATTACGGACTTCGTACCACATGAAAAATATAACATTGTGAATGCAAAAGATATAGCAATGTGCTACCCCGGGGGTAATATAAGGAAACACTCAATTCTTTACACACCGAATGATTTATTATTCCAAATACAGAATGCGTACATTACACCAAACATCTCTCCTATTCGCCCGTTCGCTCCTCACTGCCACGCTCGTTCCTCTCTCCAGCCGTCATCGTCGCTCCCCCCACCTATTCATTTATCGTATCCAATCGCAGGTCTCCACAATCCTTCCCTTTTTTTCAACTTGATTGGCGAGACTTTCGGTTCAACGGAATTTCCTCCACCGCTGCCTTCGGGGTCGAGTTCTGGTGCAGGGTAGACTGTAGTAGGAGCAGTAGTCGAAGTACTAGGACCTGGAATTATTGATGATGGTTCTAAGATTTGAACTGGTTCTTCTGGGACTTTTATTGTATGAGAGATGTGTCTTTTAAATATTTTTCCGTCTTTACTTAATGTCAGCTCGTTTCCTTTCCTTTCAATTACTTCATATTCTTCGCTTTGAAATTTGTTTTCCAGTTTGTTGGCGATTATTATATTTTGCATTAAGACCTTGTCTCCGGGTCGTATAGTACTGTTCATAGATCCCCTTGCCTTATCTTCTCTCTCCTTTCTTTTTTGTTTATTTATAATGTTGTCTCTGGCTTCTTCATCTCCTTCGTCATGTATTAAGTCAGTAATGGACGGTATTTTATCCCGAATGTTCCTACCAAATAACAGTTGAGATGGCGATTTTCCTGTTGTTCCGTGCGGAGTAACATTGTACATTAAAATGAATTTTAGTATCTCACTCTGATAGTCACGTCCGTTGCCATGGGCTATTTTCAAGCGTTTTAAAATTAACTTATTTATATTCTCAACTTCCCCATTAGCTTGGGGCCACTAGGGTGGCGTTCGAATGAGTCGAATATCGTGGTTTTTGCAAAATTGTTGAAATTCGTTGTTAACAAATTGTCTTCCATTATCGGCTCTTATACTTGTGGGAAAACCAAGTCGAGAAAACATTTCCATTAAGTGGGTTATTATTACGGATGACGTTATTGTTTTCAAAAATTTAATTTCTTGATATCGGGAATAGTAATCAATTACAACAAGAACCATGTCCTTATTTGGCAGCGGACCCATCAAGTCTATGGCGAGACACTGCCAAGGTGCTTCTGGGAATTTATGTCTTTTCATTGGTGGAGGTTTGTTGGGTTGTGAGACCAACAAACAGTCTCGACAATTCTTCACAAACTGTTCTGCTTGCCTATCTATCATCGGCCACCATACTTTGGATCGTAGGCGCCTCTTCATCACAGTTTCGCCTGGGTGACCCTCGTGGGCTAATTCTAAAACTTGTTTCGTAAGTTACTGGGGTATTACAATTCGACTACCTCTAAGTAGTACAGAACCCATTGTGGTCAGCTCTGTCTTGAAAGAGGAATATACGTTTTTGTCTGTCAGGTTCCATGAATCATTACAAAGTTTTGTTATCGCTTCTGTTAGGTCTTTGTCCTTTTTGCTTTCTGTAATAATCTGTGATATCTTCATTGTTTTTGGTGCGTTATTTTCTACAATGGTAAATATGTGTCGTTCACCTTCTAAATCAAATAGTTTTCTTCATTTAGTTTGCATAATCTGGACACCGAATCGGCGATGTTTAGTTTATCTGGTTGAAAGACGACTTTAAACTTAAAAGCTTGCAGTCTAAGAAGCCATCTTTCAATGCGTGCGGGTGGTTTTGATGTAGGTTTAAATATTGTTTCCAATGGCTTATGATCAGTCACAGGCTCAAATTCCAGTCCTGCCAAGTAGAAATAAAATCTTTCCACTGCCCATACTAAGGCTAAACTTTCCTTTTCGGTTTGCGAGTAACGTCTTTCCACGTTAGACAAACTTTTACAGGCAAATGAAATAACTTTGGGGTTGTTTTCGGTATCGAATTGTAGTAACACTGCTCCGAGTGCTACGGGGCTGGCATCGGCAATTAGGCGAGTACGTCGTTGTGGGTCGAAATTCCAAAATTGTTCTTGTTTTCCTTTCATCTGCATTTATACCCCTATCGGATAATTTGTGACCCAGAAAATCTAGTTCTTTGACTTTTATAATACATTTTGTTTTGTTTAGTGCCACATTATTTTCATTTAAGACCTTCATCACTTCTCTGAGGCATTCGTCGTGTTCACTTTCGGATGAACCATATTACGATTATGTTATCTAAGTAATTTACACAATTATTACACGATGACAACAAAGCTTCGAAAATTCTTTGGAATATTTCAGGAGCCGAGTTTACACCAAACATAAGGCGCTTGTAGTGGAACATTCCTTTGTGGGTAATAAACGTGGTGATAGAGCGGCTATCTTCATCTAACTCTAATTGATGATATGCGCTCATTAGATCTAACCGCGAAAAGAATTGGGTGTTCCTCAATTTAGTCATAAGTGAATCAAACGTCGGCAGAGGATAGTTTTCTCTTAAGATTGCTTCGTTTGCCCGGCGCATGTCAACGCAAATGCGAATGTCGCCGTCAGATTTGAAAATAACGACAATAGGTGATATCCAAGCACTAGGTTGTGTGACCCTTTCGATGATATCGCTTTGTAATGCTTCGTTTAATTTATCTTCTACTGGTTTCTCAACAGAGACTGGGATTTTCCTCAAGGGTTGCTGGACGGGTTTTACATGAGGGTCTATTGATAATTTCACAATAATATCTTTCATTTTGGGAAATGGTATTACCGTTTCAAGTCTATTTACATCTCGCCCTAATTTTAAGATACCCAGCTGTATTGCCGTGTCTTTTCCTAATAAAGAAATATCTCCGTTTGAAACTACATAAAAGGAAGCAATAACTTCGTTTTCACTTGGAATGTTAATTGTTGTCACAAACCGATGTTCTATTTTTAATGGACTTCCGGAGGCATATGGTTTTAAGACATCTGTGGAACTTGTTATATCCCAAATAACTGCTTTATATTTAACGAGTAGTTCCCAGTCTTCGCCTTTAATTATATTGACCTTTGATCCTGAATCAATGAGTACCGTTATTTTTACCCCGCCTATGAAACATTCAATTAAGTCATCAGGAAGTTGTTCACTCTTTGATTGATCAGTATTTTTGATCTTAAAACAATCGAATTTCCTAATGTTGTCTTGCGTGTCAAATTCGGAGTCTTCTGTGTCTAGAAAGTTTACGGACGATCTAAATCGTTTGTGGTTTAACGTAGGTGTGGTAAAGTTAGATAGTCTTTTCCCAGGCTGACGAGTTCTGCAATATGCTGCAAAATGTCCCTGAAAATTGCATTTCCGGCATTTTGCCTCTTTTGCTGGACATACTTTATTGTGTCCTGTATAATTATGCCTTCCGCATCTCAAACATTGATCATGTTGCGTACTTCGTTGTATTTCCACTTTATGAATGCCTAAGGACGGCGTGCTTGGCTTGTCTTCATTCATTAATGTTGACTGGGTTCCTATTTGCTCATGAACTTGCCACAATTCGATAATTTCATTTAATGTACGTTCTCTCTCTAGAAGTTTCTTCTTTATTTCTAGCGAAGCCCAACTGTCGATAATCTTGTCTTTAATGCTTATCTCACTTGCTTCTTCTTTAGTTTTGCCAAATGAACAACGTTTTGCTTGCTGTCTAATCTTGATTAAAAACTTGTTGAAGTTTTCACTTTCTTCACGCTTGATGTTTCGGAACGTATGACGTTCAAACGTGGAATTTTGCTTGGGTGAGAAATATTCTGATAGCTTCTGGACAAGTGTTGTGAAAACATCGTTTTTTTGTTTCGGGGTTAAATATTTCTACAGCATCAGGTATATTATAAGCTACTTCTTGTAGTTGGGTGCCTCCCAAGTGTAATTCTAAAGACCTTAGCCATTTCTCCCATTCGCCTCTAACCAGGGCTTTATCCATATTTTCACACAGAAATGGTTTTATTCCAATATCTGCCATTGTAGTCTGTAACCAAATGAAACTGTTTTTGTTTGTGTTTTTTTGTTTGTAAATATGATAGAATTTTATAATTTATTTTTTTTAGTCTGTCGATTATGAAGTGATTAGTCTTCTTATTGGAATTATAACGAATCACTATCAGCTAAAATTAAATTGGCCAAATCGAAAAGTGGACTGTTTAATCCCAATGGTATTTATCTGTTTCGAGCTTGAACAGTAATGACATATAAAAGTATGTTATGCTTCTAGGCAAATTAAATCATTCTCAATATTTATTTTATGTTTCGCCTAGGGCCAAAGTACAGCCCATTTTACGATATGACTAGCTATTATTATATGTTTTTAGAAACAAGTTTTAACATATTATTAATAACCTTACAGAAGTAGATTAATTTAAGTGTCATGTGTCCAGTTGCACTGCCAAAAGTTAATGTTTAAATTTAATTTAAATACATAATAGCAAATCGAATATTTGACAGCATACATACATACATACATACATAACATCACGCTATATCCCATTAAATGGGGTAGCACGAACCCGTCAACATTCTCATCCTGACACACGATACTCGATTCGACCACATTAACACTTCCTCCATACAAACTCTTTCTTTTCTCACAACGAAAATCCATCAACACACAACAAACATTCATCCATTCGCTAGTGTACACTGCGCTTGTTTCTGAAGATCGTCTCCGCACAATTGCAGGTAAACACTCAAAACATCTAACCAATTAATCTAAAATCAAGAATCATACGCTTGTCTTCATTCATCATATTTATCCTGCAATTAATTTTCTCCAAACATTCCTATCCTGACACACCACTTTTGCTTCAACCACATTCATAATTCTTTTCATACAAGCTCGTTTATTCTTCACGCTCAGAATCTTTCGCTCACGCAACAACCCTTCAATCATATTCATCCATTTGTTCCTAGGCCGTCCACGCAAACTTTCACCCTCAATTTCACCAACATACACCTGTTTCACCAATCTGTCATTCGACATACGTTCTACATGACCAAACCATCTCAACTGATTTATTCCCACTCTTCTTACAACATTCTTCCCAATCTCACATTCATCATACACCAATGTATTTCGGACACGATCCCTTCTAGTATATCCACACACACCCCGCAAATATCTCATGTCCACAGCAGTTATACGCCGTTCATGTTTCTTTATCCATACCCAACATTAACTACCATACATCAACGTAGGCACTAACACACCATTATAAACACTCAATCGAGCATCTCTGGATACATTCACGTTCCGAGTAAAGGTTCCCAGAGCACCCAATATCTTACATCCAGCAGATACTCTTCTTTCAATCTCTCGATCAATACGTCCATCCCTCGAAAACACACTCCCCAAGTATACAAACTCATTTACTTGACCCAATCTCACACCATTCACCGAAACATTGCAATCAGTTACCAAATCACTCTTCTCAAACACTAACACTTTACATTTATCAACATTCAGTAATAGATTTAAACCTTTTCCTACTTCATATATACTTAGAATCATTCTTCTCAATTGTTCTTCAGATTCACCCATTACAACTACATCATCCGCATAAGCTAACGCAGGCACTACACTGCCACCAATACGTACACCATCCGCCCCATTCAGCGACTTTCGTAACAACACATCCATATATAAATTAAACAACCACGGGGACATCCCACAACCTTGTTTCACGCCAACATCTATAGAAAACCAATCACTCAATCTACCATCAACTCTCACCGCAGCCTCGCTATCTTCGTATAATGCACGAATCGCTCCCAACAAATTACCATTTATACCGTACTCTAGAAGTACATCCCACAGAATATCTCGATGAACACTATCATATGCTTTTTTAAGATCGAGAAAGCCACAGAACACCTTCTTGTTCTTAGCAAGTGATTTCTCAACAATCATACGAAGAGAAAACAATTGATCTACACACCCTCTCTCAGGCAAAAATCCACCTTGCATATTACTCAACTTGGAGATTGTTAAGGTTCGTACCTTGTGAATAAGAATCTTCCCGTACAACTTCCCTACCACACTCAACAAACTTATCGCACGGAAATTAGTACAATCACTCGAACTACCTTTGCCCTTAAATAAAGGACAAATGATAGCACGTTTCCAATCATCAGGAGCTACACACAGTTTCAAACAAAATCTAAATAAATAAACTAACCAATCAAATAATCTCTCACCACCATACTTCAACATCTCATTCGTTATACCATCCAAACCAGGAGCTTTACCATTCTTCAAACGTAACAATGCAAAACTAACATCACTTTCATCTATATCCCATTCATCGCTTCTAACATTTTCTCTTGAATTTTCACTACAACAATTCGATCCATTTACGCTACCATATAAGCCTCTAAAATACTCACACCATCTATTTCTAACGTCTAATTCATTCCACAATAACTCACCATTCGCACTCTTAATCGCTTTTACTGCCCTTACATTACCACCTCTCAATCTCTTCACACTCAACCAAAACATTCTTTTATTCATAGTAAAATCATTCGTCATTCTTTCACTCATCAAATCATCAAAACGCACCTTACTTTCTCTCACTACTCTCTTAACATGTTTATTTAACCTTTTATATTCTAGCAAACATTCATCACGTAAACTTCCAGGCACATCTTTTACATGTAGAAATCGCAAATACGCTCTCTTTTTCTCTTCAATTGCTTCTTTCACTTCATCATTCCACCATGAATTCCTTGGACAAGAGCCTAATCTGGCTTCACCACAAACTTCTTTTGCACATTTAAGAACTGTATCCTTAAATTTCATCCAAACATCATTTATGCTGCATTCAAAATTAGGCTCACATACAGGCAAAGATTCATTTATTTTCTCAACAAACAGATCTCTAATATCCTCATTCTGTAGTACACTAGATTTCACACGAAACATTTTTTCGGTGCCTTTTACCCTCATTCGCCAACATTTATCCAGACGTATACGCGACACCACCAAATAATGATCATTCGTACCCAATTCAGCCCCACGCTTCACACGCGTATCCACAACTAAACTTCTTAGTCGTTCATCATACAAAATAAAATCAATCACACTCCGCCTATTCTCCCTCACATTCTCCCATGTATACAAGTGAGCTAATTTATGTTTAAAGACAGAGTTGGAAACGAAAAGATCACGCTCTAAGCAGAAGGATACTATTTGACAGCAATGTCAATAAATACATGCCATGCATTTATTTACTTAAATGAATTTTAATAGTAATTTAAATATACGATTATAATTTTCAGTTATTCAACAAGGAAATTTTGGACCTCAAAATCATAGTCGAAATCAAATTAGAACTACGGGACTTCAATTGAAATCATCCAAATTATTTGAAATTTTGCAGTACCGCGAAGAAGTGCGGGTTCCAACCCCACTCATCAACGATTGGCGAGAAGAGTATGTTGGACCCGCACTACGAAGATTTAGAGCACCTGTCGCGTACAGTTTTAAATTTTTTGTTATTATGGATAATACTTTTGTGGATTATACACCCGAATTGATAGCAAAATTTATGAGAAATTGTACTATCGTTATTAATATTTCTGGCATCCCGGGTTCTCTACTTTTTCAGGCACAAAATTTAGATGTTATTGGCAAAATTACTCCAGTAATGGATATTATAAATTTTCGAAAATATTTAAATATTATAATTGGCATGTACAAAATTTCCGATAATGAATTCTAAATAAAACAGTAATTATATTTCCCAAATTGTGTAGTACGTTTTATATTTAACTGAAGGTTTTGTTTTAAAAAAATATAAGTATGTAATTACTTACTATAAGTAGGTAATATATTTACAGAATAGAATTCAAATAAAAACATTTAGTCACAATCTGATATTAAAAAATTAAGATTAAAATCTTATGTATGTAAGTGATTGTACTTTTTCCTACGAGTATACCATCCTACTGTACCTTCAAATTAGTGCTTTCGAATACAAACAGACTGTATCCACATTCCTCTGCGGAGTTGATTAGTTTACCGAGTGTTTATTTATGTATTTATTTATGTTACACTGTACAACAGGAACTTAATCCCAATATTACAGTACAGGGTTCGCACTCACCGAGCCGCAGTGTGTTAGTTCATATAATTTTTAGCTTAAGTGCGATTCGAACTCGGGATCTCCGGATTCGAATTTCGTAATGCTATCCACACCACCATACTGACGGACCAAAGGACTAAATTAGTAACTTGCCAAGGTGAACAACATCAGATGAGTAAATTTACTTAAATTATATTGTTCACTCTATATTAAACAAAAATTTGAAAATATCTACTCGGTATACATCTACGTCAACGTTACTTCCTGTTCTAATGTCGTATCAAAAGGTACATAAAGCAGATAAATTATGTATTTTACTTTATATAAGTAGTGAGTAGTTCATTATTTCACCCTCAAACTACTTTATATATCCGATTGTGCTAAATTGTTTAACATGAAATATGCATTTTAACCGTTACTGGGCGTAGCACTATGCCGTGGTAGATTTAGGTGATAAATTTATTTATGTGAAGTGCCGTTGCATGCAGACAAATCAAGACCTCCAAAGAGGTTAGTACAAAGAGTACTACAGGGGATAAAATAAAAATATTGTGCGAAAATTTTATTTGTGAGTTAGTCATCAGGGTAAACTTGTATTTCAACTGAAAGATGTTTGTCAACTGAATGAAATTTATATTCAGTTAATGTATGCAGTATTGATATATGATTGAGTTGAAAATGGCACTATGCGTTGATATAGGACATATTTTATAAATAATGTAGGTTTATTGCTAGCCGAATGTGAAATGTTTATTATTATTATTTATCTTTCGAGACGATTTGACATTTAAACCAGCGAGGGATTAGTTAATTTGATAAATTCTAAATAATCTATAAAATATATTGTGGTTCTGGTATACAAACTAGATTAATACAATTTGTTGATTTGTAAAATATACTTCTGTGAAATATATTTTTATATAATGTTTATGTTTAGTGAGGGACATTTGATAGCTTTCGTGTCAATATAATATAGTATGAAATGTATAATAGATGTTCGAATTGCGTTAGTGTATGTTTATTTTATTGTTTATATTTACAGGATTACCCTTTCTGATAAAATAAATAATTTAGGTTTATAGAAAGACTTGACACCTACAAAGAAAATTACGGACTTCGTACCAGATGAAAAATATAACATTGTGAATGCAAAAGATATAGCAATGTGCTACCCCGGGGGTAATATAAGGAAACACTCAATTCTTTACACACCGAATGATTTATTATTCCAAATACAGAATGCGTACATTACACCAAACATCTCTCCTATTCGCCCGTTCGCTCCTCACTGCCACGCTCGTTCCTCTCTCCAGCCGTCATCGTCGCTCCCCCCACCTATTCATTTATCGTATCCAATCGCAGGTCTCCACAATCCTTCCCTTTTTTTCAACTTGATTGGCGAGACTTTCGGTTCTACGGAATTTCCTCCACCGCTGCCTTCGGGGTCGAGTTCTGGTGCAGGGTAGACTGTAGTAGGAGCAGTAGTCGAAGTACTAGGACCTGGAATTATTGATGATGGTTCTAAGATTTGAACTGGTTCTTCTGGGACTTTTATTGTATGAGAGATGTGTCTTTTAAATATTTTTCCGTCTTTACTTAATGTCAGCTCGTTTCCTTTCCTTTCAATTACTTCATATTCTTCGCTTTGAAATTTGTTTTCCAGTTTGTTGGCGATTATTATATTTTGCATTAAGACCTTGTCTCCGGGTCGTATAGTACTGTTCATAGATCCCCTTGCCTTATCTTCTCTCTCCTTTCTTTTTTGTTTATTTATAATGTTGTCTCTGGCTTCTTCATCTCCTTCGTCATGTATTAAGTCAGTAATGGACGGTATTTTATCCCGAATGTTCCTACCAAATAACAGTTGAGATGGCGATTTTCCTGTTGTTCCGTGCGGAGTAACATTGTACATTAAAATGAATTTTAGTATCTCACTCTGATAGTCACGTCCGTTGCCATGGGCTATTTTCAAGCGTTTTAAAATTAACTTATTTATATTCTCAACTTCCCCATTAGCTTGGGGCCACTAGGGTGGCGTTCGAATGAGTCGAATATCGTGGTTTTTGCAAAATTGTTGAAATTCGTTGTTAACAAATTGTCTTCCATTATCGGCTCTTATACTTGTGGGAAAACCAAGTCGAGAAAACATTTCCATTAAGTGGGTTATTATTACGGATGACGTTATTGTTTTCAAAAATTTAATTTCTTGATATCGGGAATAGTAATCAATTACAACAAGAACCATGTCCTTATTTGGCAGCGGACCCATCAAGTCTATGGCGAGACACTGCCAAGGTGCTTCTGGGAATTTATGTCTTTTCATTGGTGGAGGTTTGTTGGGTTGTGAGACCAACAAACAGTCTCGACAATTCTTCACAAACTGTTCTGCTTGCCTATCTATCATCGGCCACCATACTTTGGATCGTAGGCGCCTCTTCATCACAGTTTCGCCTGGGTGACCCTCGTGGGCTAATTCTAAAACTTGTTTCGTAAGTGACTGGGGTATTACAATTCGACTACCTCTAAGTAGTACAGAACCCATTGTGGTCAGCTCTGTCTTGAAAGAGGAATATACGTTTTTGTCTGTCAGGTTCCATGAATCATTACAAAGTTTTGTTATCGCTTCTGTTAGGTCTTTGTCCTTTTTGCTTTCTGTAATAATCTGTGATATCTTCATTGTTTTTGGTGCGTTATTTTCTACAATGGTAAATATGTGTCGTTCACCTTCTAAATCAAATAGTTTTCTTCATTTAGTTTGCATAATCTGGACACCGAATCGGCGATGTTTAGTTTACCTGGTTGAAAGACGACTTTAAACTTAAAAGCTTGCAGTCTAAGAAGCCATCTTTCAATGCGTGCGGGTGGTTTTGATGTAGGTTTAAATATTGTTTCCAATGGCTTATGATCAGTCACAGGCTCAAATTCCAGTCCTGCCAAGTAGAAATAAAATCTTTCCACTGCCCATACTAAGGCTAAACTTTCCTTTTCGGTTTGCGAGTAACGTCTTTCCACGTTAGACAAACTTTTACAGGCAAATGAAATAACTTTGGGGTTGTTTTCGGTATCGAATTGTAGTAACACTGCTCCGAGTGCTACGGGGCTGGCATCGGCAATTAGGCGAGTACGTCGTTGTGGGTCGAAATTCCAAAATTGTTCTTGTTTTCCTTTCATCTGCATTTATACCCCTATCGGATAATTTGTGACCCAGAAAATCTAGTTCTTTGACTTTTATAATACATTTTGTTTTGTTTAGTGCCACATTATTTTCATTTAAGACCTTCATCACTTCTCTGAGGCATTCGTCGTGTTCACTTTCGGATGAACCATATTACGATTATGTTATCTAAGTAATTTACACAATTATTACACGATGACAACAAAGCTTCGAAAATTCTTTGGAATATTTCAGGAGCCGAGTTTACACCAAACATAAGGCGCTTGTAGTGGAACATTCCTTTGTGGGTAATAAACGTGGTGATAGAGCGGCTATCTTCATCTAACTCTAATTGATGATATGCGCTCATTAGATCTAACCGCGAAAAGAATTGGGTGTTCCTCAATTTAGTCATAAGTGAATCAAACGTCGGCAGAGGATAGTTTTCTCTTAAGATTGCTTCGTTTGCCCGGCGCATGTCAACGCAAATGCGAATGTCGCCGTCAGATTTGAAAATAACGACAATAGGTGATATCCAAGCACTAGGTTGTGTGACCCTTTCGATGATATCGCTTTGTAATGCTTCGTTTAATTTATCTTCTACTGGTTTCTCAACAGATACTGGGATTTTCCTCAAGGGTTGCTGGACGGGTTTTACATGAGGGTCTATTGATAATTTCACAATAATATCTTTCATTTTGGGAAATGGTATTACCGTTTCAAGTCTATTTACATCTCGCCCTAATTTCAAGATACCCAGCTGTATTGCCGTGTCTTTTCCTAATAAAGAAATATCTCCGTTTGAAACTACATAAAAGGAAGCAATAACTTCGTTTTCACTTGGAATGTTAATTGTTGTCACAAACCGATGTTCTATTTTTAATGGACTTCCGGAGGCATATGGTTTTAAGACATCTGTGGAACTTGTTATATCCCAAATAACTGCTTTATATTTAACGAGTAGTTCCCAGTCTTCGCCTTTAATTATATTGACCTTTGATCCTGAATCAATGAGTACCGTTATTTTTACCCCGCCTATGAAACATTCAATTAAGTCATCAGGAAGTTGTTCACTCTTTGATTGATCAGTATTTTTGATCTTAAAACAATCGAATTTCCTAATGTTGTCTTGCGTGTAAAGTTAGATAGTCTTTTCCCAAGCTGACGAGTTCTGCAATATGCTGCAAAATGTCCCTGAAAATTGCATTTCCGGCATTTTGCCTCTTTTGCTGGACATACTTTATTGTGTCCTGTATAATTATGCCTTCCGCATCTCAAACATTGATCATGTTGCGTACTTCGTTGTATTTCCACTTTATGAATGCCTAAGGACGGCGTGCTTGGCTTGTCTTCATTCATTAATGTTGACTGGGTTCCTATTTGCTCATGAACTTGCCACAATTCGATAATTTCATTTAATGTACGTTCTCTCTCTAGAAGTTTCTTCTTTATTTCTAGCGAAGCCCAACTATCGATAATCTTGTCTTTAATGCTTATTTTACTTGCTTCTTCTTCAGTTTTGCCAAATGAACAACGTTTTGCTTGCTGTCAAATCTTGATTAAAAACTTGTTGAAGTTTTCACTTTCTTCACGCTTGATGTTTCGGAACGTATGACGTTCAAACGTGGAATTTTGCTTGGGTGAGAAATATTCTGATAGCTTCTGGACAAGTGTTGTGAAAACATCTTTTTTTGTTTCGGGGTTAAATATATCTACAGCATCAGGTATATTATAAGCTACTTCTTGTAGTTGGGTGCCTCCCAAGTGTAACAGTTTATTTCTCTTTTTTAACACGTCTGTGATATCTTCGGATGCCAAATATAATTCTAAAGATCCATATTTTCACACAGAAATGGTTTTATTCCAATATCTGCCATTGTAGTCTGTAACCAAATGAAACTGTTTTTTGTTTTTTTTGTTTTTTTTTATATATATAAGTTATGTAAGGACACACCCCGTATTTCATAAGATTTCATAAGAACAATAAAGAGTTGCATCACTCATAAAATGACCATTCGGCATAATATAATCTAAACTCTTGGAAAAGAGATAAGTAGTATGCAATAGAATAGATTATAAGTTGTGTTACTCCTGTTCTATACTTTGTACGAGCAACATCTAGCTCTTGTGTTTTGTGAAATAAACTTTTTAAAAATAATTTTGTATTACTCAAAATTATAACTGGCGCAGTCGGTAGGATTTACCAAATAAGTTTACGTGATTCGGAAATTCAAAACGAATTCAATCCGTTAAAAATCTGTTATCGTCATTTTCAAGTGTTTAAAACATTGGTAACGAACATCATCAACCCAAACACAAGCAGAGCTCGATAACGACAACCGAAAACAAGTTTACGTGATTCGGAAATTCAAAACGAATTCAATCCGTTAAAAATCCGTAATCGTCACCTTCAAGTGTTTAAAACATCGGTAACAAACATCATCAGCTACATAAGCAAAGTGAGAGATCAAGTCGTCGCCAGCGAGTTCTTCGACAACAGGCGTACGTCCAGTCAAAACCGCTACAGTCAAGACTTCGATCATCTTCAACTACTGGAGTCACGAGTCGCAAATTTCACGAACGAACATCGAGGAAGCCGACCCAACTCTTCTTCAAGCAACGTTGAGAGCACATCAACTAGAAGACTTTATTTCAACTAGTAATGTTAAAAACAGTGTTACTGTCACTGTAAGTAAAATTTTTATTTTTTATATTTATATAATATTGTACTAAAAACAATCCAACTGGATTTACTTATTTCAAAGTTAGAAAGTCTAACAGTTAATACAGACACAATGTCTATACCAGCAGCACCCCAAGCAAATATTTTTGCAAATCTAAATAACGATATTTTGAAAATATTGGACATTCGACGGAGACGTAAAAACCCTGTCTAATTTTATTAATACTATAGATGAGATGTGTACATTAATAATACAAACTAATCCCTCTGAAATAACACGTACAATAGTAGTAATGACTTTAAAGAATAAAATTAAGGGTAAAGCAGCTCAAAATTTAAATATGAGTTCTATTAACTCATGGACAGCATTAAAAGAACACTTATTACAAAATTTCTCTGATACACGATCCGAACACACAATTATGTACGAAGCTACACACTTTAAACAATCAAAGGAAAGCATTGTTGAGTATTATAATAAATTTAATGAATTATTTTTAATTTATAAATCAAAAATCGAATGCAAATTCACAGCAGAACTAAGTACAGCTATAGAAGGTAACTCGTTACAATATTTTGTGCAATGTTTCATTAACAATTGCAAAGAACCATTTAGAAGTCAGTTATCCGCACGTAATCCGACTAAATTAACAGAAATTTTAAATCTTGTAACAAATGATTTGCAGTATATCCATGTACAACAAAAAATTAATCAAGTTCAAAATCAAAATCAGAAACCAATTTATAAAAATCTAATTCACTTTAACCCACCAAAATACCAATCTCCAATGCACCGATTTCCTTTCCAACAACAACAATCACAACAATCATATCAACCAAAGCCTTTTGCACCATCTACAAATATCAGAAATGCGACAAATAGAAATCCTACTCCTATGAGTATAGAATCACGACAGGCACCACGCCAAAATTTTAATCAATCACGACAAAATTTCAATCAACCACTTCAAAATTATATTGCTGAAGAATTATTCCATCAAAATTTAGAAAATGAAAATGAATCCCAAACTCAAGATGAATTTTTTGAAATCGAACAAAATCTCGAGATCGAAAACGACAACGAATTTATTGAAACTACTGAAAATGAAAATTTTTACGTAGACAAATCACCCACATTGAGTCTTTAACAAACAATTTTAGCAAATTACCGTTCATTCAAGTGTTCCAATTTAAAATTCTTTTAGATACTGTTTCTACACAGAACTATGTACACCCAAAATTATTAAAATCAAATACAACAAAATTCCCCGAAAAATTTATAATACACACCTGTAATGGAAAATCTACTGGTTCAGAGTTTACATTCTTCAAATATAAAAATTATAATTTAAAATCTTATATATTTAATTTTCATAAAGACTTTGATATTTTAATAGGCGTACCGGGAATACAATTATTAAAAGCAAAATTTAACTTTGAGAAAGAAGAAGTAATATTCTTAAATAAATACAAGTATAAATCCCAGTATTTAAATCAAAGAAATGAAACAAATTTTAATATGGAAATTAATAACCAACAAATTAGAGACGAACATTTAAATGATAACGAAAAAGATCAATTAACAAAACTTATACGTAAAAATAAAGATCTTATTCTAAAAGAAAACCAAAAATTAACCTTTACATAAAATTAAACATCATATAAAAACCACTGATAATATACCTGTCTATTCTAAACAGTACAAATACCCTGAAACATATAAAGTAGAAGTACAAAATCAAGTAGAAAATATGTTAAAAGACGATATAATACAACACTCATACTCCCCATGGTTGTCACCTATATGGGTTGTACCTAAAAAGCAAGACGCCTCAGGCAAACAAAAATTCAGTATGGTAGTTGACTATCGTAAACTGAACGAGAAGACAATCGACGACAAATTTCTTATACCTGACATAACCGAAATCCTTGAAAAACTTGGCAAATCAAATTACTTTACTACTATCGACTTACATCAGGCTTTCACTAAATTGAAGTACATTCCGACGATATTCCAAAAACTGCTTTTTCGACTAATTCCGGGCATTACGAATTTAAGCGTATGCCTTTCGGCTTAAAAAATGCGCCATCAACCTTTCAAAGATTGATGAACTTTGTATTAAAATATTTAGCTAATAAAATTTGTTTTGTATATCTCGACGATATAGTAATACTAGGGACCTCTCTTCAAGAGCATCTAGAAAATATTGAAAAGGTTTTTAAAAAATTACTGGAAGCAAATTTAAAAATACAACTGGACAAATGCGAATTTCTCCGAAAAGAAGTCGCTTATCTCGGACATATTATAACAACCGAAGGTGTAAAACCAAACCCCGATAAGATTCAGGCTATAAAAAATTATACAATCCCAAAAACGAAAAAAGAAATTAAATCATTTCTAGGACTTCTTGGCTATTATCGACGATTTATCGAAAATTATTCAAAAATTACAAAACCGTTTACAAACTGTTTAAAGAAAAATAATGAAATAGATGTCAACAATAAAGAATATACAGAATGTTTTGAAAAATTTAAGACGCTTTTATCTAATGATCCCATTCTCCAATACCCAGACTTCACAAAAGACTTTATACTTACGACAGACGCAAGTAACTATGCCATAGGCGCAGTGTTGTCACAACGAGACAGAAATAATAAAGACCGTCCTATTGCCTTTATATCACGCACGAATTATGATATCTGTATTTTAGTTATGATATCTGTATTTTGATTATGATATCTGTATTTTGATGACGAAGTGTTTTATTATATTAGACAATGGTTCCATTGTCTGACTCATACTTCTTTGAACTATGTTATGATAAGAGAATGATATATAAGCTTGAAAAAACTAGATTAGAACACTCTTGTACTGTTGCTGAACGTATTCACGTCAGTTGTAATTAGATTCTAAATAAATAAAATATAATTTTCAAAACGAAAGAATTTGTATTTTTTTCCTTAAATACAAATCGAAAATTATAATTGGCGCAGTCGGTAGGATGCCAAAAGAGTTTTACGCAAAATAAATAAATCTCTTTCGATCTCCATCGATTTATTTGGCATCCGAACAAGAATCTATGAGCGAAACACCAGCTCAGGCCTAAACAGTGGCCCATCAGAGGTTGAACAACCCATCTCTAACCATCATCCAGGCAAGCAGTCAAGGAGGACCAGGACAACACACATTCGCTGACTCCACCTCTCCGGGAAACCAGGACAACACAACTTCGCTGATCCCGATTACCAGAGAAAACCAGAAGAAAATCTCTAGCTGATTCTCAACAAACATGATTATCTTGTTAATCATCCTTTTACTTCAACTGTAAGTAAAATATATGTAACAAAATACACTAAAGGGTTTTGAGGAAAGGCTAACGCTTTTAAGAATCAAAACGAGCCCCAGCACAAGGCATAACACAAATTATAAACCTAAATATATTACACAAAAGGGGTGTCTCTAGTAATAACTAGTAATAAAGACACCGAGGAACCGGCACAGTTCCACACACATTACAAATCATATGTACAATAGCGATAGTGAACCAGAATCAAACCCATCAGATTCTGATTCAGAAACAAACCAAACACCTAGTGTTATAAGAAATTTAATATTAACGCCCAGTAAATTACAACTCAACTCAAAAATGGCCACAACCACAAACTACGAAATTCAAATGCTCTCTAAAGGTATCCCTGAATACGACGGTAATATTAAAGATCTACCATATTTTATAAATACTGTAGACGAATTTATATTATGTTTTACAGGAATTGTATTGACAAACGTTCAAAGAATATTTTTATTTCAATTAATAAAAAATAAATTAAAGGGACCTGCAAAAACATATCTCTCAGAGAATTCATTTGCTGATTGGCCAACATTAAAATCATTCTTACAACTAAATTTCGAAGATAAAACAACAGCCGAAACTTTATTATTAAAAATCATATACAATACCAAAAATAACAATTCCGATTTGTTTCTCAAAGACATCACTAATAATTTTAATAAATATAAGAACAAAATCATGCTAACACAACATCAATTAGTAACAAAAAACGCAATTATCGCGGAAAATCAGAAAATCGTAGTATCTCACTTCATAAATTGTTTACCTCATCTCATTCGAGGATCCTTCACGGTCAAAAATCCTAAATCTCTTGAAGAATGTGAACAGCTATTAGTAAACGATTTTAATTACGCCCAACATCAATCTCCCCTAAGGAGATTTGAAAACCAAGTAAAAACAACACATAATAACATACAGAAGAATACACCACCACAGAAATTCCCGGCACAAATGTTTCCTTCAAAACCAGTCACGATTCAAAGACACTTTCAACCACACGGTAGGAATAACTTCGGCAGACAAAACATAGTAAATGACATAAACACAAGAAGGACATTTACACCTCACCCAATGTCCACACAAACTAGACAGACCGGCCCAATGTCAACACAGACAATCATACCAAGACAGAATTACCAAACAGACATCGAAAACGACGTAACAACCACTAATGAACCAAATAACGAATATAATGAACAACAAGAAGACGAAACAGAATTCGCCTTCGAGGATTTTCAAGACACATTGGTCGAAAACGAAGATACGTAATGGCTAATTATCAAAATTCGATCCCGATATTACACGATCACGACTCCATTATTTTAATTGACTCTGGATCAAACATAAATTTCATATCACCCGATTACGCAAAATCAAGAAATCTGAAAATTAACAATCAAGATAAAATTACCTTTCACACAGCAAATGGAAAGAAAACACTTACAAATTCAGTTAATCTAAAAATAAATAAAAAATTATTTAAGTTTTATATTACAGACTTTCATTATTTATGCAATCTATTATTCGGTATGGATATATTAAAAGAACTAAATATAACACTAAATTTTAAAACAAATGAAATCTATTTTGAAAACAGAAAAATGAAATTTACAACACAAAATAAACTCAATAATAAACTAAACTACATACAATTTAGAGATCAAAATCTAGATATTAATAAAAAACAAAAAATTGCTAAATTACTAAAACAATACGAGGACTTGTTCCCCAAAGAAGGAGAACAACTCTCCGCCACTAACGTCACCACACACAAAATTCACACCACAGACGAAACACCCATATATACAAAAAACTACAGACTACCCCAATGTTATGACGAAGATATAGAAGAACACATTAAAAACTTATTAAAAGCACAGATCATTCAAAAATCTAAATCACCATACAACTCACCTATTTGGATAGTACCAAAAAAAATAGATGCGTCAGGGAAACGGAAAACTAGATTGGTAATAGACTTCCGAAAATTAAACCAAAAAACCAGAGAAGATAAATTCCCTCTTCCTAATATAGACGACTTATTGGATAGAATAGGAAAACCAAAATACTTCACGACTTTAGATCTCCACTCAGGTTTTCACCAAATACCCTTGGAAAGATCGGACAGGGAAAAAACGGCTTTCTCCACACCATCTGGACATTATGAATACACTAGGATGCCTTTCGGCTTAGTAAATGCACCGGCATCATTCCAACGAATGATGAACGAAATATTAAAAGAATATATAAATAAAATATGTCTCGTCTACATGGACGACATAATCATTTTCGGATATACTGAACAAGAACATATAGAAAATATCACAAAAATATTCGAAGCACTTAGAAAAGCAAACCTTAAAGTCCAAATTGATAAATCTGAATTTTTTCAAAACGAAGTCGAATACTTAGGATTCGTAATATCATCCGAAGGTTTAAAACCCAATCAAAAGAAAATAGAAGCAATAAATCAAATCACCATCCCAAAAACTAGTAAAGAAATTAAAAGTTTCCTAGGAAAACTTTCTTGGTACCGAAGATTTATTCCAAATCTCGCGAAAATAATAAAACCTTTCACAAATAGCTTAAAAAAGGGTTCACACATAGAAATAGAAAATGAAGAATATCAGAAAGCCTTTAAACACGTGAAACAATTAATATCAAACCCACCTATATTGATATCACCAGATTTCTCTAAACCATTTATACTAACTACAGACGCCTCAGACTTCGCCATGGGAGCCGTTTTGTCACAAGTACAAGAAAACCAAGAAAAACCTATAGCATACGCCTCAAAAACATTTAACTCCGCCGAACAAAACTACTCTACTATAGAGAAAGAATTAAAAAGTATCGTCTGGTCAATAAACAACTTTAAACCTTACCTTTACGGACAAAAATTCAGAATAAAAACCGACCATAGACCTTTAGTATGGTTATTTAATATGAAAAACGGTAATCAAAAATTAATGCGTTGGAAGATCGAACTCGGAGAGTACAATTTCGAAATTGAACATATCATGGGAAAAACTAATAAAATTGCAGACTTTCTTAGTAGACAAAGAAATCCATTTAAAATCGTAGAAAAAATAGGAGACGTAACTGAAACAACAATATTTTCACACTGCATATCACGAGATTATGCTATGAGTCAAGGACTCGCACTCCAAGTAAACCAAACATATAATAGTAAAAAATATTGTCAAAATTATATAGATCAAAATTCTCAACTAATACCACAAATTATAAACGGCAAAACTATATTACACTTAGTTACTAAGCAGAAATGCAACGACTTACCATCTGTAAAAAACTTTAAAAAGGCATTAATGGAACTTCGAGATTACTGCATCAAAAATGAATTGTATGAAATTAATATCCCAAAACTTGCCTGCGGCTTAGACCAAATGGACTATAAAGACTTAATAAAATATTTAAAATTAACCTTCACGGAAACTAATATCCTCGTGAATATCTATTCATTACCACAAAACTTCCTTACCAGCGATGACACAAACGCAACAATACATAGTTCCCCAGAAAACATCGTAAACGGTATAAAATATAAAGAAGATAGACTGAATATTGCCGATAACCAAATTATATTCAAATTAGGAGAATATTCAAAATTAAAAATAGAAAAACTACCTTTCGAAACAGTACAACCTAAACAAAGAATTCATATAACCTTCTCAAAGAATAATCTAAAAAACGAAATAAATAATTTTCTGAAAGACTATTTAGTACCTAAAGTTAGATATCTGGCTATATTTAATGACGAACTGGATAAAGTAATATCTCAAGAACTACAGAAAAATTTCGAACCAAATTCTTTAAAATTAATCGGAGTAAATAAATTTGTACAAGATATCTTTACAATAGATGAACAAAAACAAATTGTAGCTGACGATCATAACGGATTTAGAAACCACAGGGGAATATTGGAAACAATCAGATACCTGAAGAAGAAATACTACTGGCCAAAAATGGTACAAACTATCCAAAATTTTATTAATAATTGTAAAATATGTAAAGAAAATAAATACGATAGAAAACCTATAAAAATTCATGAAAATTTAACTATAACTCCGACAAGACCTTTCGAGACAATTAACATAGACATACTATCATTAAATACTCAAAAATACCTCACAATATTTGACCAATTTTCCAAATTCGGACAAATAAAAGCAATAAATGTTGATTCAGTAAACGTATTAAAAGCATTAAAAGAATATTTCGAGACATATACCCTACCAAAATTAATCATTATGGATAATGGACTAGAATTTAACAACGAATTACTAAAAGATTATTTAAAAACATTAAATGTAAAACCCCATTATATTTGTATTAACAATCCAAAGAGTAACGCGGTCGAAAGATTTCATTCGACACATTAATAGAACACCTTAGACTAATTCAAAATAACGAAGAATTCAAACATCTTAATCAAAATGAAAAAATAAAGAAATGCATACTTAGTTACAATAACTCAAAACACACCATAACCGAAAAAACTCCAACAGAAATAATATTTGGAGAGACACATGAGTATAAATACCCCAAAGAAATACGAACTAACTCTGATATGATACAACAACATCTGAAAGAACAAAAAGAATTATACAAAATAATAAATAATAAGATACAACAAGAAAAAGAGAAACGTCACCAAGAGAACATAAACCCGTTAGCATTACCAAAGGACGTATACGTAAAAGAAGAAGTAAGGAGAATACAAAAATTTAAAAAACCAATGTATATAAAAAGCAAAGTCTTAGCATATAACCCAAAATTAGGTATTGTAAAAGTCGAGAAACCATATAAACAACGTAGTAAAACCTTAAAGAAAATTAGAAACATACGTATCAACAGAATAAAATTATAACTTTATCTCTGTTCCCAGTGCGCAGGGTCAACAATTGACAGACATAACACACGGCAACGGATATCATCTGACAAACCTAGGATCGACACACATTGAACAGGAAAAATTACATACATACTTTTACTATAACGTAACACCTTTATACGAAAACTTTAATAGAATAGAAACTATAATTAACGAACTCCTAACCGAAATACACACAGTTCAACACATAAACCCAAATTATATACAATTACTAAATTCCACCTTTGAAAATACACAAGAACAATTAAACAAATTAAAACTTAACAAAAGAAGGAAAAGAGGCTTAATAAACGGTTTAGGAAGTGTTATAAAATCAATTTCCGGTAACTTGGACAGTTCAGATGGTGAACGATATGATAAATTATTTGAGACTATAAAAAAGAACGAAAAAATTTTAAGTAATAATGAGAATAAATTATTTAAAAACTTAAAAGAAGTAACGGAACAATTTAATATACAATTAGAAAATATTAAAATAAACGAAAAAGAAATGAAAAAGGAACTAACCTTTATAAAAGAAATTTTGAAGAAAAATAAACTTTGGGAAACAAAAATAGAATCTGAAGGAAAAATCCAGTTAATAATAAATATTCTGAACAATATCCAAAATTTTGCTATACAAATTGAAACTAGTCTTACGTTCTGTTCCTTAAATAAATTACATTCAACTATAATTTCCATGAATAGACTCCAGAACTTTATCAAAAATCAAAATATCTTTGAAATTATGTCACTTATAACAACTCACTGTCAATACGATGGACAAATGATCTACTATATTATCGAGATCCCTATTATGAGCACCACCGTATACCCTTTATATCAATTTACGTCAATACCTTTTATGAATAACACAAAAATGTATATCCTTGATGAACCCAATATATTGTATATTAATAAAATGAATAAGAATATTATTGTCAATAACTGTGTTAGAAATAAGAATTATTATTGTAAAACTGATAATGTAGAAATAAAGAAATGTATTAATGATTTAACAATAAGATATAAAAATGATGATTGTTCTTACTTGTTAATGGATAATGAAAATAATATCGAACAAATACCAAATACAAATGAAATCATTATAATAAGCCCAATTTTACAAAATTTCATAATTTATTGTAAAAGTAATGAAATTCACAAAAAGATAATAGGAATTTACAAATTTAATAACGATCAACAATGCACATTAAATAATTATCATTTTGAAAAGATAGAACAAAATTATAAAGAATTAATCTATGAAGGAAAAATTGATAAAATAAATGGGTTAAACGTTAAAAGCAGACAATTAATCGAATTGCATAAAGTAAATAATACTGAATATCATTTGGAAGAAATACAAAATTTAAATTTAAAGAATAACGATCATCATCTTTTTATTATATATTCCTTTATAAGTATAATGATAATTAGTTATATATGTTTTAAGATTTATAAGTATATAAAAGAAAGAAAACTGAAATTAATTGCTTTAAAAGATTTAGAATTAATAAAGACTCACCCTCTCGAGTAATATAATAAAAAACTTGAAGGGGAGGAATTATGATATCTGTATTTTAATTATGATATCTGTATTTTGATTATGATATCTGTATTTTGATGACGAAGTGTTTTATTATATTAGACAATGGTTCCATTGTCTGACTCATACTTCTTTGAACTATGTTATGATAAGAGAATGATATATAAGCTTGAAAAAACTAGATTAGAACACTCTTGTACTGTTGCTGAACGTATTCACGTCAGTTGTAATTAGATTCTAAATAAATAAAATATAATTTTCAAAACGAAAGAATTTGTATTTTTTTCCTTAAATACAAATCGAAAATTATAATTCACGTTAAGTAATCATGAAATCAAGTACAGCACAATAGAAAAAGAACTTTTCAGTATTGTATGGGCCACGAAACAATTTCGTCCGTATCTGCTAGGACATAAATTTAAAATAATTACAGACCATCGTCCACTCGTCAGGCTAAACTCTCTTAAAGAGCCAAACCAAAAACTAATACGTTGGCGATTAAAGTTAGAGGAGTTCAACTATACTATCGAATATAAAAAAGGATCTCAAAATTATGTAGCCGACGCACTTTCTAGAATTAAACCTAAATTTGAAATTAAATATCATGATACTGATATATTTGAATCAAATAACCCTTTAGTCCATTGTATTTCAAAAGATTTAGAATTATCTCAAGGATTTGCTAGACAAGTTAAAGAAAAATATCCTATTGAAAAATTATTTAATTTAGATAATAAAATCTTTATTCAAAAACAACCAAGATTAATATTACATTTAATTACTAAAGATCTGTATTATAAAAAACCAATAATTCAAAAGATAACAAAATGTTTAGAAAAACTTTTAGAATTCTGTATACAAAACGATATTGATCAAATCGATTTACCTCGCATATGTTCAGGACTAGATAAAAAATCATGGACAAAAATAGAAAACTTAATAACTGAAATTTTCGGAAATACATCCATAATTTTTAATGTTTTTAATAAACCAAAAGAGTTAGAAATAAATTTAAACTCCGACACTGACTCAATCATTGTTGAAACCGGCTCAGATAGCGAAACTACAGACACCGCACATTCAGACGACGAGAAACCGATAAACGGTTTATCTTACTTAGATTCCCCTATCAACACCTGTAAAAATCAAATCGTAGTCAAAGAGACAAACGGAAAGAACGAAATTAAAATAAATAAATTATTTGATAACAAAATTCAACGGCTTTATTTTTATTTAAATAAAATAAATTGTAATCAGATAATAATGAATTTTATAAAAAACTATTTACAGCCAGGTATTACATTTTATTGCCTAATCCCTGACATTTTTAAATTAAATTTTAACGGCGTATTACAAACGTACTTTGACGCAGGAAGTTACAAACTCGTATCCTGTAAGAAAATGACTAATGACATAGAAAATAAAGAAGATCAACAAATTACCATAAAGACCTATCATGAAAGTAAAACCAATCACAGAGGCATAACTGAAACTCATAATAAATTAAAATCAATATATTACTGGCCTAATATGATAAAAGATATACAAGAATACGTTAATAAATGCAGCGTATGTTTAGCCACCAAATATGAAAGAAACCCCATACAGATCTCACATATTCTAACACCAACAGCTGAAAAGCCTTTTGAGAAAATACACATTGATTTATTGTCTCTTGAACAAGTAAAAATTTTAACTATAATAGATTCTTTTTCTAAATTCGCAGTAGGTTATATTATTAAAGATAAGAATGCTATTACTATACTAAATAAATTAATAAAATATTTTACTCATTTTATAATTCCAAAAGAAATCGTTTCTGATAATGGTTTAGAATTTAATAACAAAACCATTCAAAATTATTTAGCTGTGAGAAAAATTAACATTCATTACATTTCAATCGATAACCCCAAAAGCAATGGAATAGTCGAACGTTTCCATTCCTCATTAATAGAGCAAATGAGAATAATAAATCAGAACCCTGTTTGAAATTAAAAGAAAGATTGAATTATGCTTTATTAGGCTATAATAACAGTATTCATTCAATTACTAAAAGAACCCCTTTAGAAATAATATATGGACAAAATTTTGAATCAAATTTAAAACCTGAAGAAATAATGGTAGACGAATACCTGCAGAAAATTTTATAAATGAATTTGTCCAGGTCAGTCAAGACCTATATTTTTCTATTGTTCAACTAGAAGAAACATTAACTTTTTGTAAATTAAATACATTACATTTTGGGATAATTAATCATGAACAACTTTTGTATGAATTAAATAAAATAGATGATAAATATTTGAGATCAATTATAATAAATAATATTCAAAATAGTGATATCCTGAAGATGTATTGTTCCTATAACAATCCAAATTTAATTATTCTTATCGAATCCCCATCTAACACCCGAATAAAAGATATGATCCAAATAACTTCCATCCCTACTAGAATACATGGAATATACGAAACTATAAATATAAAAAACGGATTATATTCCAAAGACAGTTGTAAAATCAAACCACTCAATAAATGCATTAAACTCAGTAAAACCGAGTACTATTGTGATTCGGAGAGCAAAGAATATGAAAAATGCATAGACAATATTGTATGTTACAATGACTTTCAGTTTTGTGATCACGACAACATATCACATATAAACTCTATTATAAAAATTCAAAATTCTAAATTAAATTACTTATTGTTCCCAAATAAAATTGAAACAAAATATAATTGTAATAATAATATGAAAATAGAAAACTAAGAGGGAATATACTATACCGAAAATTGTGAGGTTAATAACCAAATTGAGTTAATTAATAATTTTGGAATTTTATTGGAATATAAAAATAATATTAATAATACTCGAGTAACATACTTAGAAAACATAATAAAGAATGTGACACAATTTAAAACCGAGGAAATCAATTCCATAGAATTAGAGAACATTTATAAAAATGTCTCAAATAATTATATTCATTATATAATAATTTATATTGTATTAGTAGTTATAGTAATTATAATTATTATGTATTGTATTAAGTGTAAAGATTATATTATGAAGAAATCAAAAGACAAAATTATTCATGGGATTGAAGATATTGAATTAAATCAAATTTAAATTATAAAAACTTAATTGTTAAAGAATAAAGTTTTCTCTAAGGGTGGAGGAGTTATGTAAGGACACACCCCGTATTTCATAAGATTTCATTAGAACAATAAAGAGTTGCATCACTCATAAAATGACCATTCGGCATAATATAATCTAAACTCTTGGAAAAGAGATAAGTAGTATGAAATAGAATAGATTATAAGTTGTGTTACTCCTGTTCTATACTTTGTACGAGCAACATCTAGCTCTTGTGTTTTGTGAAATAAACTTTTTAAAAATAATATTGTATTACTCAAAATTATAACTTATATAATTTGCATTAGCAAAGAACATTTAAATTATTAATTGAAATAAGTTTAATCAATTGGATGTTTTAACACGCCAAACAATATTTTAATAATTTACGTAATAAGACAGACATAAGGAAATCAATTTGAGTTACGAAATATTATGTAAACAAATAACCATTCTTCTCTCATGTTAGTTTGATTGGTCTGACAAAATTTTGACAGAGAAAAAAGAAATATTATATTAGAATAGATTAACGTGAACTATTTTAAATTACTGGATAGGTTTTTATATTTGCGTTGAACTTACATTGTTTAGATTTTTTTTATGGTGCTCACAGCCTTTCACTTATTTGGTGCTCACAGCCCTTCTCTTATTTGGTGCTCACAGCCCTTCTCTTATTTGGTGCTCCCAGCTCTCCACTTATTTGGTGCTCACAACCCTTCCTCGATACCTAACAACAGTGGCATCGGTAAAATTAATTTTCTTACCTTTTTTTTGTGGTTCAAAATAATCCTCGCGCCAGTATGTGCTACCACGGGGGTAATATAAGGAAACACTCAATTCTTTACACACCGAATGATTTATTATACCAAATACAGAATGCGTACATTACACCAAACATATCTCCTATTCGCCCGTTCGCTCCTCACTGCCACGCTCGTTCCTCTCTCCAGCCGTCATCGTCGCTCCCCCCACCTATTCATTTATCGTATCCAATCGCAGGTCTCCACAAGCAACAAAATTGAAAGAAAAGTTAAAGTAGAATTCAAGGACTATGGTGTTTATCTACCAACACGCTTTAATGATATGTCTGATGATGATATTGTAACGTTTATTACAATTTCGGGTTCGGTGAAGTTTATTACAAAATAAATAAAACACGAACAATGAAAACACTAACAAAATATTTATTTAATTCGAATATAATATAGTACAATTACTGAGACATATATTTATTTATAACACGTATTTATATTCTCATTAAAGTACTAAGCAATGACTTGCACCGTTCCCTCTTCTATACCGACTTCCTGTTGGCGGCCTAAACTCTCCCTTTTATACTGAATCATGTTACTTCTAGACTATTCCAAAATAATCTAGGCCATTGTAAACGTATTTCAACACAATGTTAATGACGCATCGCCAAAACGCGCGCTACCGCCATATATCGATGGTTCTAGAGAGAACAGGGCCGTACTCGTTACACTGCCCCCTCCTTAAGGATGTTTCGTCTCGAAACTATTCTGCGCCATGCCAATATCTGCACGTTGATCTCCGCGAGCACTGTAACGTTTGGTGGAAATAATAGTGCACTGTTCTTTGCACTACTGTTGAAACACAGGGATTATAGCTGCACACCAGGATCTCAATTCCGGTATATTGAAAAACAATTCCCAGAATTTGTCTTACAATCCTCCAGCTCAATTCATCAAAGCCACAGCCTAGCTTTGGTACAGCTATTTTTAGAATATCCTTAACAAGCAGCACACTTTGTAGATCACATAGGGCGTCCCAGACGGCGCGATAAGTTGGTTTCTTGTGGGACAAGTGTTTGATCACCAGGTAAAAAATGCTTCTGTTTCTGCTCGACTGTTTATCGGCACATGGACGTGGCTGCCATAGTTATTGAAGTTGGTCCAACTTCTTAAAAACCACGGCGATTCCTCGAGACATCTTTAGATATTGGGCCACACAATGCGACTATGAGTATTCTGCAGGAACTTTGAATAGGTCTCCTTGATGTTCCTTGGTCACACCATTTCGTATCTTATAAACTAGTCGAATGTGGTTTCTGGGTCTTTTAGATAGATTCGTCGAGCTCGAGCTTCATTGACGTTGTCATCATTCTTGTTACCGGCGAAAGGAGCCAATCGATTGAAATGAATCACTCTTGGTTTTCCTCCAGTCCTTTTCCGGATTTGATAAGTGACGTCATTTATTAGCTTCAGTACCTCGTGCGGACCTTCCCAGGAGTTCTGTAACTTTTTGGGGAAAATTCCACAGTAACGCTGTGGGTTATATAGCCAAACCAGATCCCCGGCTTGATATCCACCATTCTCAGCCTTGACATCATATAGGTCTTTCATCCTGTTTCTAGTGTATGGTCTGATATTTATCACTAAATTTAATTTTAAATACATTTCAGATTTATTGTTAAATTTACATATATAAATTTCAATACTGTTATTAGTTACATGAGCTCTTTTTCTTTGTGCAAGATTGATCTTCGAGGGCATAGAAAACATTTTAATAAATTTGGGTTACAATATTCAAGAATAATGGCAATATAAATTGTTACTTGTGTAATTACTATATAAAACCAACAATAGTAGTAGTTTCCAAGAAAACGTCATTATTTATTTGTATTTATTAAAGCAAATAAAATGTCATCTATATTACGATTTTTTTGCTGTATATTTAGAGAAAAGCCAAATTCAAAATTAGATAGTGAAACAATAATAGTTGGGAAATCCAAATTTTATACCGGCTCAGTACTACCATTCCGTGATCAAGGTAAATATGATAGAATTTTATAATTAATTTTTTTTATTCTGTCGATTATGAAGTGATTAGTCTTCTTATTGGAATAATAACGAATCACTATCAGCTAAAATTAAATTGGCCAAATCGAAAAGTGGACTGTTTAATCTCAATGGTATTTATCTGTTTCGAGCTTGAACAGTAATGACATATAAGTATGTTATGCTTCTAGGCAAATTAAATCATTCTCGATATTTATTTTATGTTTCGCCTAGGGCCAAAGTACAGCCCATTTTACAATATGACTAGCTATTATTATATGTTTTTAGAAACAAGTTTTAACATGTTATTAATAACCTTTCAGAAATAGATTAATTTAAGTATCATGTGTCCAGTTGCACTGCCAAAAGTTAATGTTAAAATTTAATTTAAATACATAATAGCAAATCGAATATTTGACAGCAATGTCAATAAATACATGCCATGCTTTTATTTAATTAAATGAATTTTAATAGTAATTTAAATATATGATTATAATTTTCAGTTATTCAACAAGGAAATTTTGGACCTCAAAATTATCGTCGAAATCAAATTAGAACTACGGGACTTCAATTAAAATCATCCAAATTATTTGAAATTTTGCAGTACCGCGAAGAAGTGCGGGTTCCAACCCCACTCATCAACGATTGGCGAGAAGAGTATGTTGGACCCGCACTACGAAGATTTAGAGCACCTGTCGCGTACAGTTTTAAATTTTTTGTTATTATGGATAATACTTTTGTGGATTATACACCCGAATTGATAGCAAAATTTATGAGAAATTGTACTATCGTTATTAATATTTCTGGCATCCCGGGTTCTCTACTTTTTCAGGCACAAAATTTAGATGTTATTGGCAAAATTACTCCAGTAATGGATATTATAAATTTTCGAAAATATTTAAATATTATAATTGGCATGTACAAAATTTCCGATAATGAATTCTAAATAAAACAGTAATTATATTTCCCAAATTGTGTAGTACGTTTTATATTTAACTGAAGGTTTTGTTTTAAAAAAATATAAGTATGTAATTACTTACTATAAGTAGGTAATATATTTACAGAATAGAATTCAAATAAAAACATTTAGTCACAATCTGATATTAAAAAATTAAGATTAAAACCTTATGTATGTAAGTGATTGTACTTTTTCCTACGAGTATACCATCCTACTGTACCTTCAAATTAGTGCTTTCGAATACAAACAGACTGTATCCACATTCCTCTGCGGAGTTGATTAGTTTACCGAGTGTTTATTTATGTATTTATTTATGTTACACTGTACAACAGGAACTTAATCCCAATATTACAGTACAGGGTTCGCACTCACCGAGCCGCAGAGTGTTAGTTCATATAATTTTTAGTCTAAGTGCGATTCGAACTCGGGATCTCCGGATCCACATGGATTAGCGGATACCCTCAGCATCACAGCGCTACGGTCAGCGCGATCGGTTTCCTACATGGCGAGGAAGACATAGAGCGTTTTACAGGATATGAACTTATATTACAATTCCTGGCACCCAGTGCCTCACTTGCTAAGTTAAAATTACATAAATAAATTTAAAACAATGGTTTAATGGAATGGATATGAATGATATGGAGCGAAGTGATTATGATTGACAAATATAGGATAAAATACAAAAAACCCATTTTAGAAAATTAATAACCATCCTAACTTAAACCTAGGCGAATGAAAATGGTATATACAATGCGGTGATGATGACTGCATTACAAATCTGTGATAAATGGTTTTGTTAATATGTTCGTGAATTTATTGCACTGGAACAGGTTGAAGGGAGAATATAGGGAGGGTTTGGTAAGGTAACAGGTGTTTTAGTTGAAAGGGTGCATTGCACTCTCTGATGTTTGTGATCGTGCGTGTGAGTGGATTATTATGTAATTGTGACGTGTAGAATGTTTGTGACAATTTGTTTATGTACTCATGTATGTATTGTATGTTTGCGCTATCGTGTAAATCTACGATTCTAGAATAGCGGTCCGCGTTATTAACTAAACGCAGACATTTATTCTGTAATCGCTGCAGCGGTTGCAGTGCTGTTTTCGACGCCGAACACCATACTAGAGCTGCGTATGTTAAAATGGGGCGAATGATAGACGTGTACAAGAGTTTTTTGTTTGACTGGAACATGGAACTATTTTTATTTAGGAGAGGATACAGGGATTTTTTTACAATGTTGGCTTTTTTATGATGTTGTTAAAATGGGGTTTGTAATGTAGGCGGGGATCTAGGGTGACGCCGAAATATTTTGTGGTGTTTTGTGGTTTTGTTTTGTGTCCGTGAAGTATAAGTGGAGTGTAAACAGTGTTGTTTGATTTACAATGGATTCGGTCTTCTCGTGGTTTATGGTTATTTTCCAGAGTCGCCAGTAGGGTTGAAGGATATTGAGGTGGATCTGGATCTGTTTATTTGCGACCTCTGCGCTGAACGAATGCGAATAGAGTGCCGTATCGTCCGCATAGAGTGCTGTGTGGGTTTGTGGGAATGTCGGGAAATCATGTAGGTAGAGTGTGAAAAGTTTAGGACCTAGGACGCTGCCTTGGGCTACGCCCGCGGCAACGGGACGAGGGGTGGACAGGGTGTTGTTAACTTTCACCCGGAGGTGTCGGTTGGATAGATAGGAATGGATAAGTTTTATTATATTTGGAGGGAATTTCACAAGAATTAATTTGTAAATGACCCCCTCTAGCCATACTCTGTCGAAAGCCTTTTCGACGTCTAGTAGGGCCATTACTGTGACTTTCTTTTTGTTAAAATTTGTAGTTATGTCAGTCACAATTCTCGCTACTTGTTGGACGGTGCTATGTTTGGGACGGAAACCAAACTGGAAAGGTGGGGTTATTTTATGTTTGGTGTCAAAGGAATGGATGCGGGAAACTATCACCTTCTCAGCTACCTTGGATAGGGTATTAAGGAGGCTGATAGGGCGATAGCTGATGGGAAGTTTATGGTTTTTATTTGGTTTTGGGATGGGTATAACTGTAGCAGTTTTTCAGGACACAGGGAAGTAGTGGAATTTAATGATGGAATTGATTAGGTAGGTGAGCTGGACAAGGGCTTTACGTGAAAGGTTTTTTAGGACAATGTTTCGAATTGTGTCAGGACCTGGCGCTTTCTGGTTGGGTAGGAATTTAATAATGCTAGCTAACTCGGAGGGCGACGTCATGAGTTTATCTAGTGTGCGTGTGTTTGTGTCATGTAATGTGTTTATAAAATCGTGTGCTGTTTGTGTGATGTGTGTCTGTTCAGGAGTGGAATCGGGAGCAATGTGATGAGTAGTCTCAAAGGTGTCGGCTAACGCCTCAGCCTTTTGCTCATCGGTAAAAAGGATGCTATTGTTGTGCGATAGCGTAGGGATAGGTTTGGAAGGTTTGCGAAGCGATTTTGACATTCTCCACAAGGAGTTGTCATGAGGATTGAGTGCTGTGAGTTTTCGGTGGCATGTGTCGTTTTTATATGTTTTGATTTCTTGTTTAATTTGTGTAGTGAGTGAATTCATGTGTGTGCGATGGATGGGATCGAAAGACCTTTGCCAGAGTTTTCTTGTGTTATTTCTTTGTGTGATAAGAGTGATAATGTGTGCAAGTAGCTTGTCTTTGTGTTGTTGTAGTGTAATGACGCGTGTATGCTTACGCACTGCGTCTGTAAGTGTTTGTGTGAATGTGTGAACCTCAGTGTCAATGTGATCAGCTGAGTTTATGTGTGTGTTGATTGTGATGTGTTTATCAAGTGTTTATCTGAATGTGTCCCAGTCTGTGTGTTTATATGTGCGTATATATCGTGTGTCATCTGTGTGAGGTGTATTTGCTCGTAGTGTGGACAGAACTGGGAAGTGGTCTGAGCTAAGCTCGTTTAGTGTAACTGGGTTTGTGATGTTTGTGATGTTTTTGTTTATGAAGATGTCAAGTGTGGATGGCGTCATGTTATTTACAGGATAGTGGGTGGGGGTAGGCGGAAACATGATGATAGAATTGTGGTTTTGTGCGTATAAATGTAACGTGCGACCGTTTGCATTTATTCTGTTGCAGCTCCATGCTGTGTGATTCGCATAGAGATCGCCTACTAACAATACTTTGCCGCCGATGTGTAAAAGTGTCTGTAGTTCGTGTTGTGCAAATTTGTTGCGTGGATTGTTGTACGTGGCTATGATGTGAGTGTTATCAGAGAGCTTGATGCAGACGGATTCTAGGGAAGTGGGAGGTGGGTGAACTCGTGTGTGTTGTACCGTGTTTCTGACGAGGAGGACAACCCCGCCAGCTGGTACGTGTGTCTGTATTGGTCTGTCTGCTCTGTGTATTGTAAAACCTTTAGGGTGGATTGCATGAAAGCGGGCTAACTCTCGGATTACGCTAACCCAGGGTCAATGGGTAACACCGGGTTAGCCAAAAATTTAATTGCATGATCTAACCCTCGGTTAGCTGTCAAACGTAATTGAATTACTGAATAATAGATGTCACTATTTTACTTATTTTATGTAATTTTTTTACCACATTTCAATTGTTTTGTAAATAAACCAAATAATAGGAATTTATAAGTTTTGAAATATTACAAATTAATTACTATGGATAAAAAAGAACAAAAATTTGTTCTGAAGAAGATAAAACAATTTTATTAGATGTAATAGAAGAATTTATACATGTAATTGAAAATAAGAAAACCGATTCACTATGCAATAAGGAGAAAAAAATAATTTGGGAGAAAATCGCACAAAAATTTAATTGCCCGTACATCAGAATCTGAAGAACGTACAGGATCACAATTGAAAGAATTGTATAAAAAGTTAAAGAAAAAGGCGAGGGAAGACATCAGTAATGATAAAGTAAGTAACTATATAATATATTATTAACATATGTTTATTAAAAGTATAATGTATATAATAAGTCAGTACACTTTTCAATTAGGTGGAAATGTATAAAACTGGAGGAGGTTCATTTAAAAAAGTAACAACAGACTATAGTGAAAAGCTGCAGAGTCTGCTGAATGGACAATTAAATCCATTACCAAATCCCTACGATAGTTGTAGTGAATATTACAAAGGTAAGATTGAAGTACATAATTATTGGATATTTTGTTCCATTTATTTATAGCTATAGGTATATTTCTCGTTAATAAAGTAAAATTATAAATCGTATCTATTTATTTTAATATTAGATTTTATAATAAATCCTGTTCCGGAGTCGGATGATGTAATCAGTTTATCTGAGTATCAAGTGGCTACTACTGAAACAACTGTTGAAACTGATCCGGCAGTAATTATTAATGCCGATCCTCCATCCAATCCTTCCTTCCAACCATCAAGAAAACGTAAAAATACAACAGATGCATTCAATACATACGTCGAATTAAAACAAAATCGATTAACTAATAAAGAAATGGAAACAAATTGAAATGATGATAGCTGATGGTGGCCGTGGTGGTTTCTGCTGCTGGGGACATGAAGCGCCAGGTGCGTCGGTGTCGGATGCGGAGTCGTCATCGGCGTCGCTCTCGTTCGGTAGCACTTCGAACCGGTTCCGCAGCGGGATGCTGTAGGACGGCAGGCGGCTGGCAGTGGTGCGGCGCTGTGGCATGGCGGCGGGGTTAGGGGGGATTGTTGAAGCAGTGGCGGCAGCACTGGTGCTGGCAGCGGGGATTGCAGGGGCGGACGTTTTGGAAGTTTTTATTTCGGGGCTCGCTCTAGCTTTCCGTTTTTCACTTGCACTTGCACTCACGTTTTTTTATGTTTTTAACACTTCCACTCTGAATTTTAACACCGGTTTGATTAAATAAACCCTTGAAACTCATGTTTTCAGTCACTGTCTCTTCTTCCGCACTATCACTATCTAAATTATAAATGTTTAATATATTATTAAAATTCTCACCTTCATAACTGTGCTGCGAAACTAAGTCACTAACACTAGCACTGTAGTCACTAACACTCTCATTTACTAAACATTTATCAGTCACACACGCCATTCGAGCACAACCCCTCTTGGAGTTGCGATACTTAAAAACGCACTTTGACTTTCCGCTGTGAGTGTTTTTTTAACTTTTTTCTTCTAGTCATCCACAACTTCGTAGTCCACGTGGTGGCTCAGCGTTTCGCTTACTTGCAACTACTTGCAGACTTACAAACAAAAACGTCTAGTCACCTTGGCGGCTAGACGAGAACTGAATTCCGTAATGGTATCCACACCACCGTACTGACGGACAAAAGGACTAAAGTAGTAACTTGCCAAGGTGAACAACATCAGATGAGTAAATTTACTGAAATTATATTGTTCACTCTATATTAAAAAAAAATTGGATATATCTACTCGGTACACATCTACGTCAACGTTACTTCCTGTTATAATTCCGTATCAAAAGGTACATAAAGCAGATAAATTATGTATTCTATTTGATATAAGTAGTGAGTAGTTCATTATTTCACCCTCAAACTACTTTATATATCCGATTGTGCTAAATTGTTTAACACGAACTATGCATTTTAACCGTTACTGGGCGTAGCACTATGCCGTGGTAGATTTAGGTGAAAAAAATTATAGGGCCGTACTCGTTACACTGCCCCCTCCTTAAGGATGTTTCGTCCTGAAACTATTCTGCGCAATGCCAATATCTGCACGTTGATCCCCGCGAGAACTGTGACGTTTGGTGGAAATAATAGTGCACTGTTCTTTGCACTACTGTTGAATCACAGGGATTATACCTGCACGCCAGGATCTCAATTCCAGTATATTGGAAAACAGTTTCCAGAATTTGTCTTACAATTCTCCAGCTCAATTCATCAAAGCCACAGTCTAGCTTTGGTACAGCTATTTTTAGAATATCCTTAACAAGCAGCACACCTTGTAGATATCATAGGGCGTCCCAGACGGCGCGATAAGTTGGTTTCTTGTGGGACAAGTGGTTGATTACCAGGTAAATAATGCTTCTGTTTCTGCTCGACTGTTTATCGGCACATGGACGTGGTTGCCATAGTTATTGAAGTTGGTCCAACTTCTTAAAAACCACGGCGATTCCTCGAGACATCTTTAGATATTGGGCCACACAATGCGACTATGAGTATTCTGCAGGAACTTTAAATAGGTCTCCTTGATGTTCCTTGGTCACACCATTTCGTATCTTATAAACTAGTCGAATGTGGTTTCTGGGTCTTGTAAATAGATTCGTCGAGCTCGAGCTTCATTGACTTTGCCATCATTCTTGTCACCGGCGAAAGGAGCCAATCGATTGAAATGAATCACTCTTTGTTTTCATCCAGTTCTTTTCCGGATTTGATAAGTGACGTCATTTATTAGCTTCAGTACCTCGTGCGGACCTTCCTAGGAGTTCTGTAACTTTTTGGGGAAAATTCCACAGTAACGCTGTGGGTTATATAGCCACACGAGATCCCCGGCTTGATATCCACCATTCTCAGCCTTGTCATCATATATGTCTTTCATCCTGTTGTTAGTGTTATGGTCTGATATTTATCACATAATTGAATTTTAAATACATTTCAGATTTATTGTTATATTTACATATATAAATTTCAGTACAGTTATTAGTTACATGAGCTCTTTTTCTTTGTGCAAGATTGATCTTCGAGGCCATAGAAAATATTTTAATAAATTTGGGTTACAATATTCAAGAATAATGGCAATATAAATTGTTACTTGTGTAACTACTATATAAAACCAACAATAGTAGTAGTTTCCAAGAAAACGTCATTATTTATTTGTATTTATTAAAGCAAATAAAATGTCTTTTATATTACGATTTTTTTGCTGTATATTTGGAGAAAAGCCAAATTCAAAATTAGATAGTGAAACACTAATAGTTGGGAAATCCAAATTTTATACCGGCTCAGCATTACCATTCCGTGATCAAGGTAAATATGATAGAATTTTATAATTAATTTTTTTTATTCTGTCGATTATGAAGTGATTAGTCTTCTTATTGGAATTATAACGAATCACTATCAGCTAAAATTAAATTGGCCAAATCGAAAAGTGGACTGTTTAATCTCAATGGTATTTATCTGTTTCGAGCTTGAACAGTAATGACATATAAAAGTATGTTATGCTTCTAGGCAAATTAAATCATTCTCGATATTTATTTTATGTTTCGCCTAGGGCCAAAGTACAGCCCATTTTACGATATGACTAGCTATTATTATATGTTTTTAGAAACAAGTTTTAACATATTATTAATAAACTTACAGAAGTGGATTAATTTAAGTATCATGTGTCCAGTTACCCTGCCAAAAGTAAATTTTAAAATTTAATTTAAATACATAATAGCAAATCGAATATTTGACAGCAATGTCAATAAATATATGCCATGCTTTTATTTACTTAAATGAATTTTAATAGTAATTTAAATACATGATTATAATTTTCAGTTATTCAACAAGGAAATTTTGGACCTCAAAATTATCGTCGAAATCAAATTAGAACTACGGGACTTCAATTAAAATCATCCAAATTATTTGAAATTTTGCAGTACCGCGAAGGAGTGCGGGTTCCAACCTCACTCATCAACGATTGGCGAGAAGAGTATGTTGGACCCGCACTACGAAGATTTAGAGCACCTGTCGCGTACAGTTTTAAATTTTTTGTTATTATGGATAATACTTTTGTGGATTATACACCCGAATTGATAGCAAAATTTATGAGAAATTGTACTATCGTTATTAATATTTCTGGCATCCCGGGTTCTCTACTTTTTCAGGCACAAAATTTAGATGTTATTGGCAAAATTACTCCAGTAATGGATATTATAAATTTTCGAAAATATTTAAATATTATAATTGGCATGTACTAAATTTCCGATAATGAATTCTAAATAAAACAATAATTATATTTCCCAAATTGTGTAGTACGTTTTATATTTAATTGAAGGTTTTGTTTTAAAAAAATATAAGTATGTAATTACTTACTATAAGTAGGTAATATATTTACAGAATAGAATTCAAATAAAAACATTTAGTCACAATCTGATATTAAAAAATTAAGATTAAAATCTTATGTATGTAAGTGATTGTACTTTGTCCTACGAGTATACCATCCTACTGTACCTTCAAATTAGTGCTTTCGAATGAAAACAGACTGTATCCACAATCCTCTGCGGAGTTGATTAGTTTACCGAGTGTTTATTTATGTATTTATTTATGTTACACTGTACAACAGGAACTTAATCCCAATATTACAGTACAGGGTTCGCACTCACCGAGCCGCAGTGTGTTAGTTCATATAATTTTTAGCTTAAGTGCGATTCGAATTCGGGATCTCCGGATTCGAATTTCGTAATGCTATCCACACCACCATTCTGACGGACCAAAGGACTAAATTAGTAACTTGCCAAGGTGAACAACATCAGATGAGTAAATTTACTTAAATTATATTGTTCACTCTATATTAAGCAAAAATTTGAAAATATCTACTCGGTATACATCTACGTCAACGTAACTTCCTGTTATAATGTCGTATCAAAAGGTACATAAAGCAGATAAATTATGTATTCTACTTTATATAAGTAGTGAGTAGTTCATTATTTCACCCTCAAACTACGTTATATATCCGATTGTGCTAAATTGTTTAACATGAAATATGCATTTTAACCGTTACTGGGCGTAGCACTATGCCGTGGTAGATTTAGGTGATAAATTTATTTGTGTGAAGTGTTGTTGCATGCAGACAAATCAAGACCTCCAAACAGGTTAGTACAAAGAGTACTACAGGGGATAAAATAAAAATATTGTGCGAAAATTTTATTTGTGAGTTAGTCATCAGGGTAAACTTGTATTTCAACTGAAAGATGTTTGTAACTGAATGAAATTTATATTCAGTTAATGTATGCAGTATTGATATATGATTGAGTTGAAAATGGCACTATGCGTTGATATAGGAAATATTTTATAAATAATGTAGGTTTATTGCTAGCCGAATGTGAAATGTTTGTTATTATTATTTATCTTTCGAGACGATTTGACATTTAAACCAGCGAGGGATTAGTTAATTGGATAAATTCTAAATAATCTATAAAATATATTGTGGTTCTGGTATATAAACTAGATTAATACAATTTGTTGAATTGTAAAATATACTTCCGTGAAATATATTTGTATATAACGTTTATGTTTAGTGAGGGACATTTGATAGCTTTCGTGTCACTATAATATAGTATGAAATGTATAATAGATGTTCGAATTGCGTTAGTGTACGTATATTTTATTGTTTATATTTACAGGATTACCCTTTCTGATAAAATTAATAATTTAGGTTTATAGAAAGACTTGACACCTACAAAGAAAATTACGGACTTCGTACCAGATGAATTAAAAGAAAAGTTAAAGTAGAATTCAAAGACTATGGTGTTTATCTACCAACACGCTTTAATGATATGTCTGATGATGATATTGTAACGTATATTACAATTTCGGGTTCGGTGAAGTTTATTACAAAATAAAACACGAACAATGAAAACACTAACAAAATATTTATTTAATTCGAATATAATATAGTACAATTACTGAGACATATATTTATTTATAACACGTATTTATATTCACATTAAAGTACTAAGCAATGACTTGCACCGTTCTCTCTTCTATACCGACTTCCTGTTGACGGCCTAAACTCTCCCTTTTATACTGAATCATGTTACTTCTACACTATTCCAAAATAATCTAGACCATTGTAAACGTGTTTCAACACAATGTTAATGACGCATCGCTAAAACGCGCGCAACCGCCATATATCGATGGTTCTAGAGAGAACAGGGCCGTACTCGTTACACTGCCCCCTCCTTAAGGATGTTTCGTCTCGAAACTATTCTGCGCCATGCCAATATCTGCACGTTGATCTCCGCGAGCACTGTGACGTTTGGTGGAAATAATAGTGCACTGTTCTTTGCACTACTGTTGAAACACAGGGATTATAGCTGCACACCAGGATCTCAATTCCGGTATATTAGAAAACAGTTTCCAGAATTAATCTTACAATTCTCCAGCTCAATTCATCAAAGCCACAGCCTAGCTTTGGTAGAGCTATTTTTAGAAAATCCTTAACAAGCAGCACACCTTGTAGATCACATAGGGCGTCCAGCGCGATAAGTTGGTTTCTTGTGGGATATGTGTTTGATCACCGGGTAAAAAATGCTTCTGTTTCTGCTCGACTGTTTATCGGCACATGGACGTGGTTGCCACAGTTATTGAAGTTGGTCCAACTTCTTAAAAACCACGGCGATTCCTCGAGACATCTTTAGATATTGAGCCACACAATGCGACTATGAGTATTCTGCAGGAACTTTGAATAGGTCTCCTTGATGTTCCTTGGTCACACCATTTCGTATCTTATAAACTAGTCGAATGTGGTTTCTGGGTCTTTTAGATAGATTCGTCGAGCTCGAGCTTCATTGACGTTGTCATCATTCTTGTCACCGGCGAAAGGAGCCAATCGATTGAAATGAATCACTCTTGGTTTTTCTCCAGTCCTTTTCCGGATTTGATAAGTGACGTCATTTATTAGCTTCAGTACCTCGTGCGGACCTTCCCAGGAGTTCTGTAACTTTTTGGGGAAAATTCCACAGTAACGCTGTGGGTTATATAGCCAAACCAGATCCCCGGCTTGATAACCAGCATTCTCAGCCTTGACATCATATAGGTCTTTCATCCTGTTTCTAGTGTTATGGTCTGATATTTATCACTAAATTTAATTTTAAATACATTTCAGATTATTCAAGAATAATGGCAAAATAAATTGTTACTTGTGTAACTACTATATAAAACCAACAATAGTAGTAGTTTCCAAGAAAATGCCATTATTTATTTGTATTTATTAAAGCAAATAAAATGTCTTCTATATTACGATTTTTTTGCTGTATATTTGGAGAAAAGTCAAATTCAAAATTAAATAGTGAAACAATAATAGTTGGGAAATCCAAATTTTATACTGGCTCAGCATTACCATTCCGTGATCAAGGTAAATATGATAGAATTTTATATTTTATTTTTTTTATCCTGTCGATTATGAAGTGATTAGTCTTCTTATTGGAATTATAACGAATCACTATCAGCTAAAATTAAATTGGCCAAATCGAAAAGTGGACTGTTTAATCTCAATGGTATTTATCTGTTTCGAGCTTGAACAGTAATGACATATAAGTATGTTATGCTTCTAGGCAAATTAAATCATTCTCGATATTTATTTTATGTTTCGCCTAGGGCCAAAGTACAGCCCATTTTACGATATGACTAGCTATTATTATATGTTTTTAGAAACAAGTTTTAACATATTATTAATAAACTTACAGAAGAGGATTAATTTAAGTATCATGTGTCCAGTTGCACTGCCAAAAGTTAATGTTTAAATTTAATTTAAATACATAATAGCAAATCGAATATTTGACAGCAATGTCAATAAATACATGCCATGCTTTTATTTAATTAAATGAATTTTAATAGTAATTTAAATATATGATTATAATTTTCAGTTATTCAACAAGGAAATTTTGGACCTCAAAATTATCGTCGAAATCAAATTAGAACTACGGGACGTCAATTAAAATCATCCAAATTATTTGAAATTTTGCAGTACCGCGAAGAAGTGCGGGTTCCAACCCCACTCATCAACGATTGGCGAGAAGAGTATGTTGGACCCGCACTACGAAGATTTAGAGCACCTGTCGCGTACAGTTTTAAATTTTTTGTTATTATGGATAATACTTTTGTGGATTATACACCCGAATTGATAGCAAAATTTATGAGAAATTGTACTATCGTTATTAATATTTCTGGCATCCCGGGTTCTCTACTTTTTCAGGCACAAAATTTAGATGTTATTGGCAAAATTACTCCAGTAATGGATATTATAAATTTTCGAAAATATTTAAATATTATAATTGGCATGTACAAAATTTCCGATAATGAATTCTAAATAAAACAGTAATTATATTTCCCAAATTGTGTAGTACGTTTTATATTTAACTGAAGGTTTTGTTTTAAAAAAATATAAGTATGTAATTACTTACTATAAGTAGGTAATATATTTACAGAATAGAATTCAAATAAAAACATTTAGTCACAATCTGATATTAAAAAATTAAGATTAAAATCTTATGTATGTAAGTGATTGTACTTTTTCCTACGAGTATACCATCCTACTGTACCTTCAAATTAGTGCTTTCGAATGCAAACAGACTGTATCCACATTCCTCTGCGGAGTTGATTAGTTTACCGAGTGTTTATTTATGTATTTATTTATGTTACACTGTACAACAGGAACTTAATCCCAATATTACAGTACAGGGTTCGCACTCACCGAGCCGCAGTGTGTTAGTTCATATAATTTTTAGCTTAAGTGCGATTCGAACTCGGGATCTCCGGATTCGAATTTCGTAATGCTATCCACACCACCATTCTGACGGACCAAAGGCCTTAATTAGTAACTTGCCAAGGTGAACAACATCAGATGAGTAAATTTACTTAAATTATATTGTTCACTCTATATTAAACAAAAATTTGAAAATATCTACTCGGTATACATCTACGTCAACGTTACTTCCTGTTATAATGTCGTATCAAAAGGTACATAAAGCAGATAAATTATGTATTTTACTTTATATAAGTAGTGAGTAGTTCATTATTTCACCCTCAAACTACTTTATATATCCGATTGTGCTAAATTGTTTAACATGAAATATGCATTTTAACCGTTACTGGGCGTAGCACTATGCCGTGGTAGATTTAGGTGATAAATTTATTTATGTGAAGTGCCGTTGCATGCAGACAAATCAAGACCTCCAAAGAGGTTAGTACAAAGAGTACTACAGAGGATAAAATAAAAATATTGTGCGAAAATTTTATTTGTGAGTTAGTCATCAGGGTAAACTTGTATTTCAACTGAGAGATGTTTGTCAACTGAATGAAATTTATATTCAGTTAATGTATGCAGTATTGATATATGATTGAGTTGAAAATGGCACTATGCGTTGTTATAGGAAATATTTTATAAATAATGTAGGTTTATTGCTAGCCGAATGTGAAATGTTTATTATTATTATTTATCTTTCGAGACGATTTGACATTTAAACCAGCGAGGGATTAGTTAATTGGATAAATTCTAAATAATCTATAAAATATATTGTGGTTCTGGTATACAAACTAGATTAATACAATTTGTTGAATTGTAAAATATACTTCCGTGAAATATATTTGTATATAACGTTTATGTTTAGTGAGGGACATTTGATAGCTTTCGTGTCACTATAATATAGTATGAAATGTATAATAGATGTTCGAATTGCGTTAGTGTACGTATATTTTATTGTTTATATTTACAGGATTACCCTTTCTGATAAAATAAATAATTTAGATTTATAGAAAGACTTGACACCTACAAAGAAAATTACGGACTTCGTACCAGATGAAAAATATAACATTGTGAATGCAAAAGATATAGCAACAAAATTAAAAGAAAAGTTAAAGTAGAATTCAAAGACTATGGTGTTTATCTACCAACACGCTTTAATGATATGTCTGATGATGATATTGTAACGTATATTACAATTTCGGGTTCGGTGAAGTTTATTACAAAATAAAACACGAACAATGAAAACACTAACAAAATATTTATTTAATTCAAATATAATATAGTACAATTACTGAGACATATATTTACTTATAACACGTATTTATATTCACATTAAAGTACTAAGCAATGACTTGCACCCTTCACTCTTCTATACCGACTTCCTGTTGACGGCCTAAACTCTCCCTTTTATACTGAATCATGTTACTTCTACACTATTCCAAAATAATCTAGACCATTGTAAACGTGTTTCAACACAATGTTAATGACGCATCGCTAAAACGCGCGCTACCGCCATATATCGATGGTTCTAGAGAGAACAGGGCCGTACTCGTTACACTGCCCCCTCCTTAAGGATGTTTCGTCTCGAAACTATTCTGCGCCATGCCAATATCTGCACATTGATCTCCGCGAGCACTGTGACGTTTGGTGGAAATAATAGTGCACTGTTCTTTGCACTACTGTTGAAACACAGGGATTATAGCTGCACACCAGGATCTCAATTCCGGTATATTGGAAAACAGTTTCCAGAATTTGTCTTACAATTCTCCAGCTCAATTCATCAAAGCCACAGCCTAGCTTTGGTACAGCTATTTTTAGAATATCCTTAACAAGCAGCACACTTTGTAGATCACATAGGGCGTCCCAGATGGCGCGATAAGTTGATTTCTTGTGGGACAAGTGTTTGATCACCAGGTAAAAAATGCTTCTGTTTCTGCTCGACTGTTTATCGGCACATGGACGTGGTTGCCATAGTTATTGAAGTTGGTCCAACTTCTTAAAAACCACGGCGATTCCTCGAGACATCTTTAGATATTGGGCCACACAATGCGACTATGAGTATTCTGCAGGAACTTTGAATAGGTCTCCTTGATGTTCCTTGGTCACACCATTTCGTATCTTATAAACTAGTCGAATGTGGTTTCTGGGTCTTTTAGATAGATTCGTCGAGCTCGAGCTTCATTGACGTTGTCATCATTCTTGTCACCGGCGAAAGGAGCCAATCGATTGAAATGAATCACTCTTGGTTTTCCTCCAGTCCTTTTCCGGATTTGATAAGTGACGTCATTTATTAGCTTCAGTACCTCGTGCGGACCTTCCCAGGAGTTCTGTAACTTTTTGGGGAAAATTCCACAGTAACGCTGTGGGTTATATAGCCAAACCAGATCCCCGGCTTGATATCCAGCATTCTCAGCCTTGACATCATATAGGTCTTTCATCCTGTTTCTAGTGTTATGGTCTGATATTTATCACTAAAGCCCGGATATTTAGGCACTTAAAAACATCCAAATAAGCAGGCATATAGGCCGTTAATTACTCTAAAATAGGCGGGATTTTAGGCAGCCTAAATGTAAATAATTTGTTTAAATAAAAAGAATCCTTTTTCTAATATTGGTACTCGTATCTACTCTTCATTTGCAACAAATCATCATTTTAAACAAAAATTAACGCAATTTGAAAAATATTAATAAAATAATAATGCAGGGTTCTCATTTTATTAACTATTATACAAATTCAAATTATGTAGTATAGTTTGATTCACATAATAATACGAGCTATTGCTCTTTGAAATTTTCGGAATTTCAGTCAAAACTTGCTTGTAAGCTGAAAACTTCGTTAGACATCACAAAATGTAACAGGGGCATTCTTATATTTAGCTATATCGTCTAAAGTTACCTCAGCTCCATTGATTAATGGCTAAGACACAATTGAATTGCCACGTTTTTCTTTCGGCATTTTAAATTCACACACAAAAACTTGATTTAAGTAAGTACTTTAAATATTATAGGTTAGGTTGAAACACTATGTCGAGTGCTGAATTAGTCAATAAAAGTTAAAATAGGCAAAATAGTCTGTATAAGGTAAAATAGGCACAATAACCAAAATATAGAAAAAATAGGCCCTAAGGCACGAAAAAAAAATTTTCCATTACACGTAAACATATTACCTATGTATAGTAAAACTAAATTGCCTGAAGTATATTAAAATTTGATTCTAGGCAATTGCCTAAAAATCCGGGCTTTATTTATCACTAAATTTAATTTTAAATACATTTCAGATTTATTGTTAAATTTACATATATAAATTTCAATACTGTTATTAGTTACATGAGCTCTTTTTCTTTGTGCAAGATTGATCTTCGAGGGCATAGAAAACATTTTAATAAATTTGGGTTACAATTGTGACGAAGTCATATGAACTGCCCTCGCACAAGTCTGTTTGCATGTTCGGAGCGTAGCTCAGTGGTAGCGAGCGCGCGTTCGGTGTGAGAGATCCCCGGTTCGAATCTACCTGGCGACTTCATAATTTTTTATATTTTTGTTTTATACTCATTAATGTGGTTGGTACTCGCATAGCACTAATTGACAAATGACCGTTGAAGAAATAATTTAATTATTATTTTTGGTTTTGGTCTGTCGCTAAAAATGAGTATAAAAAGGCGGTTTCGATAGCATTTCGACAGTTCCGAATGAGCCGTTCAGTGCGACATCAGCTGATCTTCAGTCTCCACTCCGAGTTTACCTGGTAAGCAATTTTCAATTGTTATTTATTCAGTGGTAGTGTTTTACCTAACACTGATTGTTTGTTTTATTCAGTGGTAGTGTTTTACCTAACACTGATTGTTTGTTTTATTCAGTGGTAGTGTTTTACCTAACACTGATTGTTGTTTTATTCAGTGGTAGCGTTTTACCTAACACTGGTTAGTGACGTACGGTGATAGAGTTTAACCTAACACCGGGCATTTATTTTGAATTTCTTGCAACTGTGATTTACCTGACGCAATACCCCTCCGCTCCAGCTAACCGTAGTTGCGCTTTACCTGATACGGTTCCGTTCTTCCCATCTGTGACTGAGCTATACCCGACATAGATGCTCCCCGATTTTGTATTTTCTATAGGTGCAGAAATCACCGGACCCGCCGAGGCACGGCTCTCAAGAAACAGATACATATCCGTTCATTTTGTATTTTTGTGTTGTGGAAATAAAATAATTATTTACACGCCGATCTTTTATTTACGAATTCCTGGAAATTCACATCTCCACTGATCAGCTATCCCGGACACATCACAAAAATTGGCGCCCGAACAGGGACTATTTAAAATATGCCTGGAACTGGCAAAACGACCTGGGTATACACCCTGAAAAAGGACGATCTTCAACAAGAATTGGAGAAAAATAAACTAGACACCGGTGGCACAGTAGAAGAGCTGAGGAAAAGGCTAGTAGACTTCATACAGAATACCGTACCAGATAAAGATAAAATCGAAGACGAATCAGGACCAACACCAAGAGAAGATGAACCAAACGAATACTGGCTCCCCGCTGCCGCAATCAGAACACCCATTCACGTGTGCGAGACCGTACGAAAATGGAACGTGCAGTTTGACGGCAAGAGCGATCCAATAACATTTTTGGAGCGACTGGAAGAGTTGAAAGTCAGCTACAAGATGAGGGACGACCAGAAACTGCTAGCAATTCCTGAATTGCTTCGCGGACAAGCTATACTCTGGTATAGAAACAACCGGGAATACTGGAAAACGTTTGAAGATTTCCTTGACGATTTCCGAGGATTTTATCTGCCGCCCGACTTCAAATTTAAACTGGAAGAAGAAATAAGCCGTCGCAAACAAAAAACAGGCGAGAAAGGACGCGATTACATCATTGATCTGCAAACAATGATCCGTAGGCATGGAGAGATGACCGCAACACAAGAACTATATCGGTTATATACAAACATGCAACCCGAGTATCGACAATACATTCGCCGGCGAGACATAACCGACGTACGCGAGTTATTGCAAGGAATCGACGAATTTGAACAGCTCCAAAAAGAATTGAAGTGTGTAAGAACAAACGGCTATCCGGCATCGAAAACCAAGCAAGCATTTCCGCCAGAAAGACTGTCAGTACACAGGAACCCCACTCGCAACTCTCCTCGCAGCATAACCGTGCGAAGATATGCTGGAACTGCGGCGAAGACGGCCACTTCAGAGGACAATGTCAGACACCGCCCCGGAAATTCAGCTCATACTGCGGAAAAGACGGTGTTCTAACTCGCGATTGTAATTGCCAGCGAGCGGGAAATGGAAGTCAAACTGGGCAATAAAGGAGCCAGGCCAGTCTGTAGCCAAGATGATTTCATCCCTCTCTGGAAGGGGCAACCGCGACAATCGTATCTATGTAGCAACAGATCTTGTCGGGCATAAAGTACGAGCTCTAGTAGACACCGGATCAGTGCACTCGTACTGCAACAAGAAAACCTTTCACATTTGTCAGGAGAGAGGAAAGATTGCAGCCCCAGATGCCGCTCAACGGGTACAACTCGCCAATGGTCACGTAGTGCAGTTACATGAACAATGTACTATCGGCTGCATCATTGATGGAATATGGAGGAAAATTACAATGATACATCTACCTACATTATCAACAGATGTTTTGCTAGGTATGGACGTAATCAGGCTGTTCCGTATGTCCATTGACACAGCGACAAGACAAATCACATGTCATGTTCCCGCCAGGATACACACTACTTGTGCCGTAGGGCCCGAGGCGACACCGAATGCAGAAACGAGCCAGCTAGGAACCTTTCTAGATGAAGAATTGCCAAAATTTAATACCGTGAAAGGCATCACACCACTAATAAAGCATAAGATACAATTACTAGATCCCACTCCCATCAAGCAACGCTATCAGCCACGAAACCCAAAAATGCAAGATATCATCAACGAAGAAGTCGACAGAATGTTAAATGAAGACTTCATAGAGAAATCTAACAGTGCATGGAGATCTCCTACCGTCATCGTGAAGAAAAAGGATGGAAAACCCCGACTTTGTATCGTTTTTCGACGACTGAACGATGTGACAGAAAAAGATGCCTATCCACTACCGTACATTTCCGCCATCCTCGACAAACTCAGACAAGCCCGATGGTTTTCAACCTTAGACCAGAAACAAGGGTACTGGCAAATCGCACTTACCGAAGAAAGCAAGAAGCTGACTGCGTTTACAGTGCCAGGCAGAGGACTGTACCTATTCAAAGTCATGCCATTCGGACTGCTCGCGGCACCCGCAACCTTTCAAAGGTTATTAGATACCGTTATTGGTCCCGACATGGAACCACATGCATTTGCATACCTAGATGATATTGTGGTATTAAGTGCCACTCTCGAAGAACACCTACAGCATCTACGTGAAGTATTTAGAAGGCTACGAGTCGCTAATCTACAAGTAAACGCAGAAAAGTGTCACTTCGCCAATCGTTCCATCAAGTACCGGGGGCACGTCATCAGCAAAGAGGGAATCCACACAGACCCAGATAAAGTGAAGGCCATAATATCATTCACAGCACCGACAAAAGTACGCGAGATTCGAAGATTTCTGGGAGCCGCATCGTGGTACCGACGCTTCATCCCGAATTTTTCACGAATCATAGCACCACTTACAAAATTATTGAAAAAGAAACAGAAATGGGAATGGACCGAAAAACAACAAGCATCATTTGAACAACTAAAGGGTATCCTGACAGAAGCACCTGCGCTAGCTTGCCCCGATTTTACCAAACCGTTCATCCTACAGACAGATGCCTCCGACGTAGGGCTCGGGGCCGCTCTAACACAGAAAGAAGGAAAGGAAGAATGCGCTATTGCCTACGCAAGTAGGACACTGAGTGACGCTGAACGCAACTATTCAACCACCGAAAAAGAATGTTTAGCAGTAGTCTGGGCAATACAAAAAATGAGGCACTACTTGGAGGGATATAAATTCACCGTGATCACAGACCACCAAGCCCTGATATATTACCGTACAATGCAAAATCCATCCGGAGATTGGCGCGCTGGGCAATATATCTCCAGCAATTCGATTTTGATATAAAGTACCGAAAGGGGACATTGAACGGACTAGCGGATGCTTTCTCTCGCCAACCCATGGAAGGTGAACCGTACACTGATCCAGCCGACTTATGCGCTACCGACCCACCACAATGTAAGTGGTACCACAAAATCTTCAGAAATGTCGAAGAACGACCCACCGACCACCCTGACTACTGTATTAAAAATAATCAGCTATACCGACACTTCTGGGACCCGGCCGACTTAACAGACCATCCAACCGACAACGCATGGAAGCTGTGTATCCCACAAGAAAAACGTCGGCAAATATTGCAAGAAAATCATGACGAAACAGAAGCCGGACATTTAGGCATCGCCAAGACAGCAGCCAGAATTGCATTGCGCTATTACTGGCCGGGCATGTATCGGGATATAACGCAATATGTGCGTCAATGTAACTTATGCCAAAAGTACAAGCTGTCCCAAGAGGCAGCCGCCGGCAAGATGCAAGCACCAAACATCAGGGGTCCATGGGAAACCGTTTTAGTGGACATTGTCGGGCCGCTACCTACCTCCAGTAAAGGCAATAATTGGATAATAATTTTCCAAGACCGCCTCACGAAATGGTCAGAATGCCGTGCGCTCCGAAAAGCCAACGCTAATACAGTTACCCGAACATTACAAGAGAAAATCATTTGCCGTTACGGATGTCCCCGAACCATCATTAGCGATAACGGCACGGAATTTGAGAATGCCAAATTCAATAGAACTCTGGAAGCAATGAGATTTCGGCACCAACTCACACCACCCTACATTCCTCAGTCGAACCCCGTGGAACGGGTCAACAAAGTAATAAAACCAATGATGGCCCAGTTCTGTCAGACTAACCAAAAGAAGTGGGACCAGTATCTTCCCGAGTTCCTGTTAGCAATGAATACGAGCCGTCACGAATCCACGGGATACTCTCCTGCCTATTTAAATTTCGGTCGAGAACTGCTACTTCCCGGCCAATACCAACGTTCAATCCGACCTGCGGACGAAGACAAGGATGACCGAGGAGAGGCCGTGCCGATGGAACACCTCCACCGTATGGAAAAATTGACCGAAGCTCGAGAACTCGCACGAATTAATCTGTCCCGTGCAGCCACTCGGCAAGCTCGCTACTACTAATTTGAGAAGGCGGCCGTGGGAATGTCGCGTAGGCGACCGAGTAATGCGCCGCGAACACCCGCTCTCTAACGCTGCGAAAGGTTTCGCAGCTAAACTCGCTCCCAGGCATTCGGGGCCGTGGACGGTGGTGAAAAAGTATTCGCCACTTGTCTACGACCTGAGGAGCGAACAAGGCCGGCAACTACGCAGAATCCATATCAAAGATCTGAAAACGGCACACGAATAACACTTTGTTGCTTTGTATCTGTGTAGTTGCCACATGGATGCCCCGTCCAACCTCCGTCGTCGTAATCGGCTCCGCATCAAACCCGTTACGTCTCCGCTGAGGCACGCCCAAAGGCCAGGTGCTGCCAGCCGGCTGATACCGCAACCGACTGTCACCATGCTGCTCAGGACACCGCCCAAGCCTGGAAAGTCCATGCCCGTGCTAACGGAAAGCCCGACTACGTCGACGACGCCACATATTTCTCCACTACCGAGGATTTTGACACCGTTGCCAACAGCCAAAGCCAAATCCGGTGCCATCCCCGTCTCTTCCGCGACCGATACGCCGCCCACCGTGCAACCTGCCCGTCCCGATCATAAACGGTGCACCCTTACCTGTTGGCACCCGCACCAGAGTATCAGACGACGGATACCTGGAGTTATGGCTGCCACAGTCAGCAACAACGGAGCCCACTTTCCGGATCCACAAGACCCTGTTGCGGCCCAGGAACTGGCTACAACAGAAGAGGTACCGATGCTGCCTCAAGTTCGAGAACGGCACCAGACGCAGCATCACCATCCGCAAGGACAATTAGGTTAAGGTAGTCAAGTTCGTTAAGTAGTTTTTTCTTGTTACGTTAGTTTAAGTTCGTTAAGTTAGTTTTTTCTTGTTAAGTTAGTTTAAGTTCGTTAAGTTAGTTTTTTTCTTGTCAAGGTAGTTAAGTTTGTTAAGTTAGTTTAAGTTGGGTTTGTTAAGTCGTTGTTACTTTAGTTAGAAGGGTTAAATAAAAGTTATTTAGGATGTTTCCTTTACCGTTTGCTCACATCCTTTTTTAGCCAGAAGTAAAGCGGGGGTGTGACGAAGTCATATGAACTGCCCTCGCACAAGTCTGTTTGCATGTTCGGAGCGTAGCTCAGTGGTAGCGAGCGCGCGTTCGGTGTGAGAGATCCCCGGTTCGATTCTACCTGACGACTTCATAATTTTTTATAGTTTTGTTTTATACCCATTAATGTGGTTGGTACTCGCATAGCACTAATTGACAAACGACCGTTGAAGAAATAATTTAATTTACTATTTTTGGTTTTGGTCTGTCGCTAAAATTGAGTATAAAAAGGCGATTTCGATAGCATTTAGACAGTTCCGAATGAGCCGTTCAGTGCGACATCAGCTGATCTTCAGTCTCCACTCCGAGTTTACCTGGTAAGCAATTTTCAATTGTTATTTATTCAGTGGTAGTGTTTTACCTAACACTGATTGTTTGTTTTATTCAGTGGTAGTGTTTTACCTAACACTGATTGTTGTTTTATTCAGTGGTAGCGTTTTACCTAACACTGGTTAGTGACGTACGGTGATAGAGTTTAACCTAACACCGGGCATTTATTTTGTATTTCTTGCGACTGTGATTTACCTGACGCAATACCCCTCCGCTCCCGCTAACCGTAGTTGCGCTTTACCTGATACGGTTCCGTTCTTCCCATCTGTGACTGAGCTATACCCGACATAGATGCTCCCCGATTTTGTATTTTCTATAGGTGCAGAAATCACCGGACCCGCCGAGGCACGGCTCTCAAGAAACAGATACATATCCGTTCATTTTGTATTTTTGTGTTGTGGAAATAATGGGGTAGATGGCTCAGTGGTATCGAGTCGGCCTGTGGATCTTGAGAACCCTGGTTCGATCCCCACATCCGACAAACAATTTTCACCAATTTAAATCTACCCCTGTGGCTCCCTCTCCACTAATATCTTTGAGGGCCGTGATTTGACGGCTGGTAACCGCACTTCACGCGAAAAAATATATCACTTACCGAGATCTGCTTAGGCAGAGTGCCACACCCAGTAATGGGTAAAAGGCGTGATGATATATTTATTTATTTATTTATTTGTGTTGTGGAAATAAAATAATTATTTACACGCCGATCTTTTATTTACGAATTCCTGGAAATTCACATCTCCACTGATCTGCTATCCCGCACACATCACACAATATTCAAGAATAATGGCAATATAAATTGTTATTTGTGTAACTACTATATAAAACCAACAATAGTAGTAGTTTCCAAGAAAACGTCATTATTTATTTGTATTTATTAAAGCAAATAAAATGTCTTCTATATTACGATTTTTTTGCTGTATATTTAGAGAAAAGCCAAATTCAAAATTAGATAGTGAAACAATAATAGTTGGGAAATTCAAATTTTATACCGGCTCAGTACTACCATTCCGTGATCAAGGTAAATATGATAGAATTTTATAATTTATTTTTTTTATTCTGTCGATTATGAAGTGATTAGTCTTCTTATTGGAATAATAACGAATCACTATCAGCTAAAATTAAATTGGCCAAATCGAAAAGTGGACTGTTTAATCTCAATGGTATTTATCTGTTTCGAGCTTGAACAGTAATGACATATAAGTATGTTATGCTTCTAGGCAAATTAAATCATTCTCGATATTTATTTTATGTTTCGCCTAGGGCCAAAGTACAGCCCATTTTACGATATGACTAGCTATTATTATATGTTTTTAGAAACAAGTTTTAACATATTATTAATAAACTTACAGAAGAGGATTAATTTAAGTATCATGTGTCCAGTTGCACTGCCAAAAGTTAATGTTTAAATTTAATTTAAATACATAATAGCAAATCGAATATTTGACAGCAATGTCAATAAATACATGCCATGCTTTTATTTAATTAAATGAATTTTAATAGTAATTTAAATATATGATTATAATTTTCAGTTATTCAACAAGGAAATTTTGGACCTCAAAATTATCGTCGAAATCAAATTAGAACTACGGGACTTCAATTAAAATCATCCAAATTATTTGAAATTTTGCAGTACCGCGAAGAAGTGTGGGTTCCAACCCCACTCATCAACGATTGGCGAGAAGAGTATGTTGGACCCGCACTACGAAGATTTAGAGCACCTGTCGCGTACAGTTTTAAATTTTTTGTTATTATGGATAATACTTTTGTGGATTATACACCCGAATTGATAGCAAAATTTATGAGAAATTGTACTATGGTTATTAATATTTCTGGCATCCCGGGTTCTCTACTTTTTCAGGCACAAAATTTAGATGTTATTGGCAAAATTACTCCAGTAATGGATATTATAAATTTTCGAAAATATTTCAATATTATAATTGGCATGTTCAAAATTTCCGATAATGAATTCTAAATAAAACAGTAATTATATTTCCCAAATTGTGTAGTACGTTTTATATTTAACTGAAGGTTTTGTTTTAAAAAAATATAAGTATGTAATTACTTACTATAAGTAGGTAATATATTTACAGAATAGAATTCAAATAAAAACATTTAGTCACAATATTGCGCCGATTACACTCATAATTGAGGAAAGAATGCTAATATATAGAACTAAGAAGGAAGAGAGAGCGGGGATTATAGAATTAAGAAATACGAAGTGGCAAGAAATCTGGAGCAAGGACGAGGGCAACAAATGGCTGCATACTATACTCCCGGATATAACCCCATGGTTAAATAGGAAGCATGGAGATGGAAATTTCCATCTAACACAAATGCTGAGTGGGCTCGGATGTTTTCAAAGCTACATCCACCGAATAGGAAAGGCAGAAACAGCAGACTGTCAGTACTGTGAAGAGCAGGATACGCCAGAGCACTCTTTACTGTATTGCCCAAGATGGAGAGATGTAAGAGAAGAGGCACAAAAAGAAGTGAAAAGGAGGTTACTAGTGGACACCATGATAGAGGCCATGCTGGAAAATGAGGAAAATTGGGATATAATACAAAGAATGATAAAAAACATACTCCAAAGAAAGGAAAACGACGAAAGAGAAAGAAAAAGAATAAGGGATTGAAGTAGGAGTACAGCAGTCAACGGATGGATGGTGAAGAATGTATAAAAACAGTTCCACATCCACTCGTGAAGAGGGGACGGGAGAGTTTAGTGGGTAGGCTAGGCAGATGCGAGGCGGGTGTCTAGAGTCCCACACTACCCTTTCCCTCCGGGGAGTATGCGCTGCTTCGGCATCATACTGGGTGTGCATGAGCATTCTCTCCTCACCCAAAAAAAAATAAAAAATAGTTAATTTATTTCAGAACAGAAAACTTCGACTAAGAGTGTTGGTAATGAAAAATGAAGGTTAAGTCTACTTTTCTGGTCAGCAGGTAAATAATTAGTAAAAAAAAAGAAAACAATTAAATGAAAGATCTAGAACACTTAGCTGTCGCCTCAACAGGCTCAAACCCGTGGCTTCTGGAATGGTGACCCGCGGATGGACCTTGGACTCGCGACACGTAACTCAGGAATTCCAAACCTGGTGTACAGGATCAAGAGGATGCTGGCGGTACCTTCCAGTGAGCACAAGTGCTGGCTGCGAGTCGCTGGTGGGCGGCGAACAAATCTTCGGTCTTCGCGATCACAAAATAATTCCCCAGAAGGGCGTCTTGCGGAGTGCACGCACGGCAATGCAATTTACACAAACTTGCAACTACATACTCCGAAGAACTGAATGAGATTTCGCTTTAATAATTCCCAAATGGAATTGCAAACTGCAAACAGTAAAGCGCAAATCACCACGTAATCAGCGAGAAAAATCACTTGTCAACTCAATTGGACAACCGCCAAGAACTCACTCTTTAATAATTTTTCGTAATCGGTCCGGAAGACAAAAGAAAATGAAGGAAGATATAAGAAACAATGAGAAGAAATAAGAAAGAAAATAAATTTGGCGACAAAACAAAAGTACATCGGAATAGCAACTAAAGACAGCTTTACACTCACAATTTCGGGGCCGAGATACAACCAGAGATGTGCATCTACGTGTAATCTTTAATTGTCTACATCTACACGTAGACAATACGTCGACAATTCTAGCGGCGTAGACAATGTAAACAATGTAGATCATGCATCTGAAAGTTGTAAAATTGAACATAACCTAAATTTATTCCTTTGTAACTATTGCATGTATTCGTATTCGTGAGCTCGGGTCATTATCGGTCTTTATATAATAAAACTAATAAAGCAAGTGCTCATACATTACTAGACAAATGTCTGTCTTTGGTCTTGGGCGAACTGTCATATTTTTAAAATCGATCAACGCGCCATCTCACCAGACGGAGTTTTCTTTGGCGCTATTTTTAACAGAAACCAGTTGACAAATTTTGAACGTTTTGCCCTGCACAACTAATTTTTTTCATGTAATCCCTAGAATAAAAATACAAATTTCTAACAACTTTTAAAATTCCCTAGTTCTAGGGATAAAATTTCTAATCTGACTGAAGTGAACACAGGTGTTTTCATTGTCTACATAGTCTACATTGTTTACATGAAAAATGAAGACGTAGACTACATGATTGTTTACACGTAGAGAATAGCGTAGATTACTTGCTGTAGACTACACGCACATCCCTGGATACAACGAAAATAAGGAATCGGTAAGGAATATATTATTGTAAAAATATGGCAAACTAGATGACAGGTGAACTAATGGTATAACTAAGATAAATCAGTATTCAATTACTTTTTAAATATTTATCGGGGACTTTTTATTAACCAAGTACACTGCGCGTTGCTTTAAAACAACCTTTACCTGTTTTGAACGCTCTAGCGGCAAGATAAACAATTAACTAAACAACAACTGTCAACAAAATACATATTTAAATAACAAAGAAAGTTAAATTTAAATTGAAATAAAATAACAAAATATAAAGTAAATAAAATGGAAAGCAAAGTGGAAATTAATTTGAACAAATAAGGTAAATAGTTTTAAAGTTAAATTTTTATGAAAGAAAAATTCGGATGACGCCTGGATTCGAACCAAGAATTCGGTTGAAGCCATACGTCGGACACAGGTGACGTGGTGTAGCGGTTAACATCTCTGCCCGGCAAGCGGAGGGTCCCTGGTTCGAATCCAGGCGTCATCCGAATTTTTCTTTCATAAAAATTTAACTTTAAAATTATCTTCATTACTGTACGTTCAGTCGAAGTCATATGTTAAAAATTAGTTCGTGGAATGATTCCCTATAAATCAGAACTGTGTCGCTGTAGACGAAACCCGTTGTCAATGCCTATCATAGATATAGGAGTCTTTGGGATCGATGCTACGTTAGACACTATGAAAGAAGAATTCGGTTGAAGCCATACGTCGGACACAGGTGACGTGGTGTAGCGGTTAACATCTCTGCCCGGCAAGCGGAGGGTCCCTGGTTCGAATCCAGGCGTCATCCGAATTTTTCTTTCATAAAAATTTAACTTTAAAATTATCTTCATTACTGTACGTTCAGTCGAAGTCATATGTTAAAAATTAGTTCGTGGAATGATTCCCTATAAATCAGAACTGTGTCGCTGTAGACGAAACCCGTTGTCAATGCCTATCATAGATATAGGAGTCTTTGGGATCGATGCTACGTTAGACACTATGAAAGAAGAATTCGGTTGAAGCCATACGTCGGACACAGGTGACGTGGTGTAGCGGTTAACATCTCTGCCCGGCAAGCGGAGGGTCCCTGGTTCGAATCCAGGCGTCATCCGAATTTTTCTTTCATAAAAATTTAACTTTAAAATTATCTTCATTACTGTACGTTCAGTCGAAGTCATATGTTAAAAATTAGTTCGTGGAATGATTCCCTATAAATCAGAACTGTGTCGCTGTAGACGAAACCCGTTGTCAATGCCTATCATAGATATAGGAGTCTTTGGGATCGATGCTACGTTAGACACTATGAAAGAAGAATTCGGTTGAAGCCATACGTCGGACACAGGTGACGTGGTGTAGCGGTTAACATCTCTGCCCGGCAAGCGGAGGGTCCCTGGTTCGAATCCAGGCGTCATCCGAATTTTTCTTTCATAAAAATTTAACTTTAAAATTATCTTCATTACTGTACGTTCAGTCGAAGTCATATGTTAAAAATTAGTTCGTGGAATGATTCCCTATAAATCAGAACTGTGTCGCTGTAGACGAAACCCGTTGTCAATGCCTATCATAGATATAGGAGTCTTTGGGATCGATGCTACGTTAGACACTATGAAAGAAGAATTCGGTTGAAGCCATACGTCGGACACAGGTGACGTGGTGTAGCGGTTAACATCTCTGCCCGGCAAGCGGAGGGTCCCTGGTTCGAATCCAGGCGTCATCCGAATTTTTCTTTCATAAAAATTTAACTTTAAAATTATCTTCATTACTGTACGTTCAGTCGAAGTCATATGTTAAAAATTAGTTCGTGGAATGATTCCCTATAAATCAGAACTGTGTCGCTGTAGACGAAACCCGTTGTCAATGCCTATCATAGATATAGGAGTCTTTGGGATCGATGCTACGTTAGACACTATGAAAGAAGAATTCGGTTGAAGCCATACGTCGGACACAGGTGACGTGGTGTAGCGGTTAACATCTCTGCCCGGCAAGCGGAGGGTCCCTGGTTCGAATCCAGGCGTCATCCGAATTTTTCTTTCATAAAAATTTAACTTTAAAATTATCTTCATTACTGTACGTTCAGTCGAAGTCATATGTTAAAAATTAGTTCGTGGAATGATTCCCTATAAATCAGAACTGTGTCGCTGTAGACGAAACCCGTTGTCAATGCCTATCATAGATATAGGAGTCTTTGGGATCGATGCTACGTTAGACACTATGAAAGAAGAATTCGGTTGAAGCCATACGTCGGACACAGGTGACGTGGTGTAGCGGTTAACATCTCTGCCCGGCAAGCGGAGGGTCCCTGGTTCGAATCCAGGCGTCATCCGAATTTTTCTTTCATAAAAATTTAACTTTAAAATTATCTTCATTACTGTACGTTGAGTCGAAGTCATATGTTAAAAATTAGTTCGTGGAATGATTCCCTATAAATCAGAACTGTGTCGCTGTAGACGAAACCCGTTGTCAATGCCTATCATAGATATAGGAGTCTTTGGGATCGATGCTACGTTAGACACTATGAAAGAAGAATTCGGTTGAAGCCATACGTCGGACACAGGTGACGTGGTGTAGCGGTTAACATCTCTGCCCGGCAAGCGGAGGGTCCCTGGTTCGAATCCAGGCGTCATCCGAATTTTTCTTTCATAAAAATTTAACTTTAAAATTATCTTCATTACTGTACGTTCAGTCGAAGTCATATGTTAAAAAAAAGGTAAATAGTGTACAAATGACTAATTAGTATTTTGCTGCTGCTAATTCGAAATTCTGATTTTAGGTTACACGAATTATATTTTTCGATTTGTATTTAAGGAAAAAAATACAAATTCTTTCGTTTTGAAAATTATATTTTATTTATTTAGAATCTAATTACAACTGACGTGAATACGTTCAGCAACAGTACAAGAGTGTTCTAATCTAGGTTTTTCAAGCTTATATATCATTCTCTTATCATAACATAGTTCAAAGAAGTATGAGTCAGACAATGGAACCATTGTCTAATATAATAAAACACTTCGTCATCAAAATACAGATATCATAATCAAAATACAGATATCATAATTAAAATACAGATATCATAATTCCTCCCCTTCAAGTTTTTTATTATATTACTCGAGAGGGTGAGTCTTTATTAATTCTAAATCTTTTAAAGCAATTAATTTCAGTTTTCTTTCTTTTATATACTTATAAATCTTAAAACATATATAACTAATTATCATTATACTTATAAAGGAATATATAATAAAAAGATGATGATCGTTATTCTTTAAATTTAAATTTTGTATTTCTTCCAAATGATATTCAGTATTATTTACTTTATGCAATTCGATTAATTGTCTGCTTTTAACGTTTAACCCATTTATTTTATCAATTTTTCCTTCATAGATTAATTCTTTATAATTTTGTTCTATCTTTTCAAAATGATAATTATTTAATGTGCATTGTTGATCGTTATTAAATTTGTAAATTCCTATTATCTTTTTGTGAATTTCATTACTTTTACAATAAATTATGAAATTTTGTAAAATTGGGCTTATTATAATGATTTCATTTGTATTTGGTATTTGTTCGATATTATTTTCATTATCCATTAACAAGTAAGAACAATCATCATTTTTATATCTTATTGTTAAATCATTAATACATTTCTTTATTTCTACATTATCAGTTTTACAATAATAATTCTTATTTCTAACACAGTTATTGACAATAATATTCTTATTCATTTTATTAATATACAATATATTGGGTTCATCAAGGATATACATTTTTGTGTTATTCATAAAAGGTATTGACGTAAATTGATATAAAGGGTATACGGTGGTGCTCATAATAGGGATCTCGATAATATAGTAGATCATTTGTCCATCGTATTGACAGTGAGTTGTTATAAGTGACATAATTTCAAAGATATTTTGATTTTTGATAAAGTTCTGGAGTCTATTCATGGAAATTATAGTTGAATGTAATTTATTTAAGGAACAGAACGTAAGACTAGTTTCAATTTGTATAGCAAAATTTTGGATATTGTTCAGAATATTTATTATTAACTGGATTTTTCCTTCAGATTCTATTTTTGTTTCCCAAAGTTTATTTTTCTTCAAAATTTCTTTTATAAAGGTTAGTTCCTTTTTCATTTCTTTTTCGTTTATTTTAATATTTTCTAATTGTATATTAAATTGTTCCGTTACTTCTTTTAAGTTTTTAAATAATTTATTCTCATTATTACTTAAAATTTTTTCGTTCTTTTTTATAGTCTCAAATAATTTATCATATCGTTCACCATCTGAACTGTCCAAGTTACCGGAAATTGATTTTATAACACTTCCTAAACCGTTTATTAAGCCTCTTTTCCTTCTTTTGTTAAGTTTTAATTTGTTTAATTGTTCTTGTGTATTTTCAAAGGTGGAATTTAGTAATTGTATATAATTTGGGTTTATGTGTTGAACTGTGTGTATTTCGGTTAGGAGTTCGTTAATTATAGTTTCTATTCTATTAAAGTTTTCGTATAAAGGTGTTACGTTATAGTAAAAGTATGTATGTAATTTTTCCTGTTCAATGTGTGTCGATCCTAGGTTTGTCAGATGATATCCGTTGCCGTGTGTTATGTCTGTCAATTGTTGACCCTGCGCACTGGGAACAGAGATAAAGTTATAATTTTATTCTGTTGATACGTATGTTTCTAATTTTCTTTAAGGTTTTACTACGTTGTTTATATGGTTTCTCGACTTTTACAATACCTAATTTTGGGTTATATGCTAAGACTTTGCTTTTTATATACATTGGTTTTTTAAATTTTTGTATTCTCCTTACTTCTTCTTTTACGTATACGTCCTTTGGTAATGCTAACGGGTTTATGTTCTCTTGGTGACGTTTCTCTTTTTCTTGTTGTATCTTATTATTTATTATTTTGTATAATTCTTTTTGTTCTTTCAGATGTTGTTGTATCATTTCAGAGTTAGTTCGTATTTCTTTGGGGTATTTATACTCATGTGTCTCTCCAAATATTATTTCTGTTGGAGTTTTTTCGGTTATGGTGTGTTTTGAGTTATTGTAACTAAGTATGCATTTCTTTATTTTTTCATTTTGATTAAGATGTTTGAATTCTTCGTTATTTTGAATTAGTCTAAGGTGTTCTATTAATGTCGAATGAAATCTTTCGACCGCGTTACTCTTTGGATTGTTAATACAAATATAATGGGGTTTTACATTTAATGTTTTTAAATAATCTTTTAGTAATTCGTTGTTAAATTCTAGTCCATTATCCATAATGATTAATTTTGGTAGGGTATATGTCTCGAAATATTCTTTTAATGCTTTTAATACGTTTACTGAATCAACATTTATTGCTTTTATTTGTCCGAATTTGGAAAATTGGTCAAATATTGTGAGGTATTTTTGAGTATTTAATGATAGTATGTCTATGTTAATTGTCTCGAAAGGTCTTGTCGGAGTTATAGTTAAATTTTCATGAATTTTTATAGGTTTTCTATCGTATTTATTTTCTTTACATATTTTACAATTATTAATAAAATTTTGGATAGTTTGTACCATTTTTGGCCAGTAGTATTTCTTCTTCAGGTATCTGATTGTTTCCAATATTCCCCTGTGGTTTCTAAATCCGTTATGATCGTCAGCTACAATTTGTTTTTGTTCATCTATTGTAAAGATATCTTGTACAAATTTATTTACTCCGATTAATTTTAAAGAATTTGGTTCGAAATTTTTCTGTAGTTCTTGAGATATTACTTTATCCAGTTCGTCATTAAATATAGCCAGATATCTAACTTTAGGTACTAAATAGTCTTTCAGAAAATTATTTATTTCGTTTTTTAGATTATTCTTTGAGAAGGTTATATGAATTCTTTGTTTAGGTTGTACTGTTTCGAAAGGTAGTTTTTCTATTTTTAATTTTGAATATTCTCCTAATTTGAATATAATTTGGTTATCGGCAATATTCAGTCTATCTTCTTTATATTTTATACCGTTTACGATGTTTTCTGGGGAACTATGTATTGTTGCGTTTGTGTCGTCGCTGGTAAGGAAGTTTTGTGGTAATGAATAGATATTCACGAGGATATTAGTTTCCGTGAAGGTTAATTTTAAATATTTTATTAAGTCTTTATAGTCCATTTGGTCTAAGCCGCAGGCAAGTTTTGGGATATTAATTTCATACAATTCATTTTTGATGCAGTAATCTCGAAGTTCCATTAATGCCTTTTTAAAGTTTTTTACAGATGGTAAGTCGTTGCATTTCTGCTTAGTAACTAAGTGTAATATAGTTTTGCCGTTTATAATTTGTGGTATTAGTTGAGAATTTTGATCTATATAATTTTGACAATATTTTTTACTATTATATGTTTGGTTTACTTGGAGTGCGAGTCCTTGACTCATAGCATAATCTCGTGATATGCAGTGTGAAAATATTGTTGTTTCAGTTACGTCTCCTATTTTTTCTACGATTTTAAATGGATTTCTTTGTCTACTAAGAAAGTCTGCAATTTTATTAGTTTTTCCCATGATGTGTTCAATTTCGAAATTGTACTCTCCGAGTTCGATCTTCCAACGCATTAATTTTTGATTACCGTTTTTCATATTAAATAACCATACTAAAGGTCTATGGTCGGTTTTTATTCTGAATTTTTGTCCGTAAAGGTAAGGTTTAAAGTTGTTTATTGACCAGACGATACTTTTTAATTCTTTCTCTATAGTAGAGTAGTTTTGTTCGGCGGAGTTAAATGTTTTTGAGGCGTATGCTATAGGTTTTTCTTGGTTTTCTTGTACTTGTGACAAAACGGCTCCCATGGCGAAGTCTGAGGCGTCTGTAGTTAGTATAAATGGTTTAGAGAAATCTGGTGATATCAATATAGGTGGGTTTGATATTAATTGTTTCACGTGTTTAAAGGCTTTCTGATATTCTTCATTTTCTATTTCTATGTGTGAACCCTTTTTTAAGCTATTTGTGAAAGGTTTTATTATTTTCGCGAGATTTGGAATAAATCTTCGGTACCAAGAAAGTTTTCCTAGGAAACTTTTAATTTCTTTACTAGTTTTTGGGATGGTGATTTGATTTATTGCTTCTATTTTCTTTTGATTGGGTTTTAAACCTTCGGATGATATTACGAATCCTAAGTATTCGACTTCGTTTTGAAAAAATTCAGATTTATCAATTTGGACTTTAAGGTTTGCTTTTCTAAGTGCTTCGAATATTTTTGTGATATTTTCTATATGTTCTTGTTCAGTATATCCGAAAATGATTATGTCGTCCATGTAGACGAGACATATTTTATTTATATATTCTTTTAATATTTCGTTCATCATTCGTTGGAATGATGCCGGTGCATTTACTAAGCCGAAAGGCATCCTAGTGTATTCATAATGTCCAGATGGTGTGGAGAAAGCCGTTTTTTCCCTGTCCGATCTTTCCAAGGGTATTTGGTGAAAACCTGAGTGGAGATCTAAAGTCGTGAAGTATTTTGGTTTTCCTATTCTATCCAATAAGTCGTCTATATTAGGAAGAGGGAATTTATCTTCTCTGGTTTTTTGGTTTAATTTTCGGAAGTCTATTACCAATCTAGTTTTCCGTTTCCCTGACGCATCTATTTTTTTTGGTACTATCCAAATAGGTGAGTTGTATGGTGATTTAGATTTTTGAATGATCTGTGCTTTTAATAAGTTTTTAATGTGTTCTTCTATATCTTCGTCATAACATTGGGGTAGTCTGTAGTTTTTTGTATATATGGGTGTTTCGTCTGTGGTGTGAATTTTGTGTGTGGTGACGTTAGTGGCGGAGAGTTGTTCTCCTTCTTTGGGGAACAAATCCTCGTATTGTTTTAGTAATTTAGCAATTTTTAGTTTTTTATTAATATCTAGATTTTGATCTCTAAATTGTATATAGTTTAGTTTATTATTGAGTTTATTTTGTGTTGTAAATTTCATCTTTCTGTTTTCAAAATAGATTTCATTTGTTTTAAAATTTAGTGTTATATTTAGTTCTTTTAATATATCCATACCGAATAATAGGTTACATAAATAATGAAAGTCTGTAATATAAAACTTAAATAATTTTTTATTTATTTTTAGATTAACTGAATTTGTAAGTGTTTTCTTTCCATTTGCTGTGTGAAAGGTAATTTTATCTTGATTGTTAATTTTCAGATTTCTTGATTTTGCGTAATCGGGTGATATGAAATTTATGTTTGATCCAGAGTCAATTAAAATAATGGAGTCGTGATCGTGTAATATCGGGATCGAATTTTGATAATTAGCCATTACGTATCTTCGTTTTCGACCAATGTGTCTTGAAAATCCTCGAAGGCGAATTCTGTTTCGTCTTCTTGTTGTTCATTATATTCGTTATTTGGTTCATTAGTGGTTGTTACGTCGTTTTCGATGTCTGTTTGGTAATTCTGTCTTGGTATGATTGTCTGTGTTGACATTGGGCCGGTCTGTCTAGTTTGTGTGGACATTGGGTGAGGTGTAAATGTCCTTCTTGTGTTTATGTCATTTACTATGTTTTGTCTGCCGAAGTTATTCCTACCGTGTGGTTGAAAGTGTCTTTGAATCGTGACTGGTTTTGAAGGAAACATTTGTGCCGGGAATTTCTGTGGTGGTGTATTCTTCTGTATGTTATTATGTGTTGTTTTTACTTGGTTTTCAAATCTCCTTAGGGGAGATTGATGTTGGGCGTAATTAAAATCGTTTACTAATAGCTGCTCACATTCTTCAAGAGATTTAGGATTTTTGACCGTGAAGGATCCTCGAATGAGATGAGGTAAACAATTTATGAAGTGAGATACTACGATTTTCTGATTTTCCGCGATAATTGCGTTTTTTGTTACTAATTGATGTTGTGTTAGCATGATTTTGTTCTTATATTTATTAAAATTATTAGTGATGTCTTTGAGAAACAAATAGGAATTGTTATTTTTGGTATTGTATATGATTTTTAATAATAAAGTTTCGGCTGTTGTTTTATCTTCGAAATTTAGTTGTAAGAATGATTTTAATGTTGGCCAATCAGCAAATGAATTCTCTGAGAGATATGTTTTTGCAGGTCCCTTTAATTTATTTTTTATTAATTGAAATAAAAATATTCTTTGAACGTTTGTCAATACAATTCCTGCAAAACATAATATAAATTCGTCTACAGTATTTATAAAATATGGTAGATCTTTAATATTACCGTCGTATTCAGGGATACCTTTAGAGAGCATTTGAATTTCGTTGTTTGTGGTTGTGGCCATTTTTGAGTTGAGTTGTAATTTACTGGGCGTTAATATTAAATTTCTTATAACACTAGGTGTTTGGTTTGTTTCTGAATCAGAATCTGATGGGTTTGATTCTGGTTCACTATCGCTATTGTACATATGATTTGTAATGTGTGTGGAACTGTGCCGGTTCCTCGGTGTCTTTATTACTAGTTATTACTAGAGACACCCCTTTTGTGTAATATATTTAGGTTTATAATTTGTGTTATGCCTTGTGCTGGGGCTCGTTTTGATTCTTAAAAGCGTTAGCCTTTCCTCAAAACCCTTTAGTGTATTTTGTTACATATATTTTACTTACAGTTGAAGTAAAAGGATGATTAACAAGATAATCATGTTTGTTGAGAATCAGCTAGAGATTTTCTTCTGGTTTTCTCTGGTAATCGGGATCAGCGAAGTTGTGTTGTCCTGGTTTCCCGGAGAGGTGGAGTCAGCGAATGTGTGTTGTCCTGGTCCTCCTTGACTGCTTGCCTGGATGATGGTTAGAGATGGGTTGTTCAACCTCTGATGGGCCACTGTTTAGGCCTGAGCTGGTGTTTCGCTCATAGATTCTTGTTCGGATGCCAAATAAATCGATGGAGATCGAAAGAGATTTATTTATTTTGCTTAAAACTCTTTTGGCATCCTACCGACTGCGCCAATTATATTTTTCGATTTGTATTTAAGGAAAAAAATACAAATTCTTTCGTTTTGAAAATTATATTTTATTTATTTAGAATCTAATTACAACTGACGTGAATACGTTCAGCAACAGTACAAGAGTGTTCTAATCTAGGTTTTTCAAGCTTATATATCATTCTCTTATCATAACATAGTTCAAAGAAGTATGAGTCAGACAATGGAACCATTGTCTAATATAATAAAACACTTCGTCATCAAAATACAGATATCATAATCAAAATACAGATATCATAATTAAAATACAGATATCATAATTCACGTAAAAATGGGATGGGAAAGAATTTCAAAGGACTGAAAGAGAGAAAGGAATTTATGGATAAAGGACGAAATTGAAGCGTGACACAGTATTGATATATGATTGAGCTGAAAATGGCACTATGCGTTGATATAGGAAATATTTTATAAATAATATAGGTTTATTGCTAGCCGAATGTGAAATTTTTATTATTATTATTTATCTTCCGAGACGATTTGATATTTAAACCAGCGACGGATTAGTTAATTTGATAAATTCTATATAATCTATAAAATATATTGTGGTTCTGGTATACAAACTAGATTAATACAATTTGTTGAATTGTAAAATATACTTTTGTGAAATATATTTGTATATAATGTTTAAGTTTAGTGAGGAACATTTGATAACTTTCGTGTCAATATAATATAGTATGAAATGTATAATAGATGTTCGAATTGCGTTAGTGTCCTTATATTTTATTGTTTTTATTTACAGGATTTACCTTTCTGATAAAATAAATAATTAAGATTTATTGAAAGATTTGACACCTACAAAGAAAATTACGGACCTCGTACCAGATGAAAAATATTACGTTGTGAATGCAAAATTGAAAGACAAGTTAAAGTAGAATTCAAAACTATGGTGTTTTTCAACCAACCCGGTTTGATGATATGTCTGATGATGATATTGTAACGTTTATTACAATTTCGGGTTCGGTGAAGTTTATTACAAAATAAACCACGAACAATGAAAACACTAACAAAATATTTATTTAATACGAAAATAATGTAGTACAATTACTAAGACATATATTTATTTATAACACGTATTTATATTCACATTAAAGTACTAAGCAATGACTTGCACCGTTCACACTTCTATACCGACTTAATGTTGGCGGCCCAAACTCTCCCTTTTATACTGAATCATGGTACTTCTACACTATTCCAGAAAAATCTAGACCATTGTAGACGTATTTCAACACAATGTTAATGACGCACCGCTAAAACGCGTGCTACCGTCATATATCGATGGTTCTAGAGAGGATCGTACTCGTTACATTATTACGTATGAGACAGCGCTAAACGCGCGGCAGACCACGTCATATCAACTTTTCCAGAGAGAACAGGGCCTTATTCGTAACTGTAACGTTTGGTGGAAATAACAGCACACTGTTCTTTGCACTACTGTTCAAAAACTGGGATTATAGCTGCACACCAGGCTCTCAATTCCGGTATATTGGAAAACAGTTTCCAGAATTTGTCTTACAATCCTCCAGCTCAATTCATCAAAGCCACAGCCTAGCTTTGGTACAGCTATTTTTAGAATATCCTTAACAAGCAGCTCACCTTGTAGATCACATAGGGCGTCCCAGACGGCGCGATAAGTTGGGTTCTTGTGGGACAAGTGTTTGATCACCAGGTGAAAAATGCTTCTGTTTCTGCTCGACTGTTTATCGGTACATGGACGTGGTTGCCATAGTTCTTGAAGTTGGTCCAGCTTCTTAAAAACCACGGCGATTCCTCGAGACATCTTTAGATTTTGGGCCACACAATGAGACTATGAGTATTCTGCAGGAACTGTAAATAGGTCTCCTTGATGTTCCTTGGTCACACCATTTCGTATCTTATGAGCCGTAGAATAGGAGGCCATAAACTAGTCGAATGTGGTTTCTGGGTCTTGTAGATAAACTCGTCGAGCTCGAGCTTCATTGACGTTGTCATCATTCTTGTCACCGGCGAAAGGAGCCAATCGATTGAAATGAATCACTCTTGGTTTTCCTCCAGTCGTTTTCCGTATTTGATAAGTGAGTCATCTATTCGCTTCAGTATATCGTGCGGATCTTCCCAGGAGTTCTGTAACTTTTTGGGGAAAATTCCACAGTAACGCTGAGGGTTGTATAGCCAAACCAGATCCCCGGATTGATATCCACCATTCTCAGCCTTGACATCATATAGGTCTTTCATCCTGTCTTTAGTGTTATGGTCTCACATTTATCACTTAATTTAATTTTAAATACGTTTCAGATTTATTGTTATATATACATATATAAATTTCAATACAGTTATTAGTTACATGAGCTCTTTTTCTTTGTGCAAGATTGATCTTCGAAGACATAGAAAACATTTTAATAAATTTGGGTTACAATATTCAAGAATAATGGCAATATAAATTGTTACTTGTGTAACTACTATATAAAACCAACAATAGTAGTAGTTTCCAAGAAAACGTCATTATTTATTTGTATTTATTAAAGCAAATAAAATGTCTTCTATATTACGATTTTTTTGCTGTATATTTAGAGAAAAGCCAAATTCAAAATTAGATAGTGAAACAATAATAGTTGGGAAATCCAAATTTTATACCGGCTCAGCATTACCATTCCGTGATCAAGGTAAATATGATAGAATTTTATAATTAATTTTTTGTATTCTGTCGATTATGAAGTCATTAGTCTTTTTATTGGAATTATAACGAATCACTATCAGCTAAAATTAAATTGGCCAATTCGAAAAGTGGACTGTTTAATCTCAATGGTATTTATCTGTTTCGAGCTTGAACAGTAATGACATATAAGTATGTTAAGCTTCTAGGCAAATTAAATCATTCTCGATATTTATTTTATGTTTCGCCTAGGACCAAAGTACAGCCCATTTTACAATATGACTAGCTATTATTATATGTTTTCAGAAACAAGTTTTAACATGTTATTAATAACCTTTCAGAAATAGATTAATTTAAGTAACATGTGTCCAGTTGCATTGCCAAAAGTTAATGTTTAAATTTAATTTAAATACATAATAGCAAATCGAATATTTGACAGCAATGTCAATAAATACATGCCATGCTTTTATTTAATTAAATGAATTTTAATAGTAATTTAAATATATGATTATAATTTTCAGTTATTCAACAAGGAAATTTTGGACCTCAAAATTATCGTCGAAATCAAATTAGAACTACGGGACTTCAATTAAAATCATCCAAATTATTTGAAATTTTGCAGTACCGCGAAGAAGTGCGGGTTCCAACCCCACTCATCAACGATTGGCGAGAAGAGTATGTTGGACCCGCACTACGAAGATTTAGAGCACCTGTCGCGTACAGTTTTAAATTTTTTGTTATTATGGATAATACTTTTGTGGATTATACACCCGAATTGATAGCAAAATTTATGAGAAATTGTACTATCGTTATTAATATTTCTGGCATCCCGGGTTCTCTACTTTTTCAGGCACAAAATTTAGATGTTATTGGCAAAATTACTCCAGTAATGGATATTATAAATTTTCGAAAATATTTAAATATTATAATTGGCATGTACAAAATTTCCGATAATGAATTCTAAATAAAACAGTAATTATATTTCCCAAATTGTGTAGTACGTTTTATATTTAACTGAAGGTTTTGTTTTAAAAAAATATAAGTATGTAATTACTTACTATAAGTAGGTAATATATTTACAGAATTAAATTCAAATAAAAACATTTAGTCACAATCTGATATTAAAAAATTAAGATTAAAATCTTATGTATGTAAGTGATTGTACTTTTTCCTACAAGTATACCATCCTACTGTACCTTCAAATTAGTGCTTTCGAATACAAACAGACTGTATCCACAATCCTCTGCGGAGTTGATTAGTTTACCGAGTGTTTATTTATGTATTTATTTATGTTACACTGTACAACAGGAACTTAATCCCAATATTACAGTACAGGGTTTGCATTCACCGAGCCGCAGTGTGTTAGTTCATATAATTTTTAGCTTAAGTGCGATTCGAACTCGGGATCTCCGGATTCGAATTTCGTAATGCTATCCACACCACCATACTGACGGACCAAAGGACTCAATTAGTAACTTACCAAGGTGAACAACATCAGATGAGTAAATTTACTTAAATTATATTGTTCACTCTATATTAAACAAAAATTTGAAAATATCTACTCGGTATACATCTACGTCAACGTTACTTCCTGTTATAATGTCGTATCAAAAGGCACATAAAGCAGATAAATTATGTATTCTACTTTATATAAGTAGTGAGTAGTTCATTATTTCACCCTCAAACTACGTTATATATCCGATTGTGCTAAATTGTTTAACATGAAATATGCATTTTAACCGTTACTGGGCGTAGCACTATGCCGTGGTAGATTTAGGTGATAAATTTATTTGTGTGAAGTGTTGTTGCATGCAGACAAATCAAGACCTCCAAAGAGGTTAGTACAAAGAGTACTACAGGGGATAAAATAAAAATATTGTGCGAAAACTTTATTTGTGAGTTAGTCATCAGGATAAACTTGTATTTCAACTGAAAGATGTTTGTCAACTGAAGTAAATTTATATTCAGTTAATGTATGCAGTATTGATATATGATTGAGTTGAAAATGGCACTATGCGTTGATATAGGAAATATTTTATAAATAATGTAGGTTTATTGCTAGCCGAATGTGAAATGTTTATTATTATTATTTATCTTTCGAGACGATTTGACATTTAAACCAGCGAGGGTTTAGTTAATTGGATAAATTCTAAATAATCTATAAAATATATTGTGGTTCTGGTATACAAACTAGATGAATACAATTTGTTGAATTGTAAAATATACTTCTGTTAAATATATTTGTATATAATGTTTATGTTTAGTGAGGGATATTTGATAGCTTTCGTGTCACTATAATATAGTATGAAATGTATAATAGATGTTCGAATTGCGTTAGTGTACGTATATTTTATTGTTTATATTTACAGGATTACCCTTTCTGATAAAATAAATAATTTAGGTTTATAGAAAGACTTGACACCTACAAAGAAAATTACGGACTTCGTACCAGATGAAAAATATAACATTGTGAATGCAAAAGATATAGCAACAAAATTGAAAAAAAAGTTAAAGTAGAATTCAAAGACTATGGTGTTTATCTACCAACACGCTGATGATGATATTGTAACGTTTATTACAATTTCGGGTTCGGTGAAGTTTATTACAAAATAAAACACGAACAATGAAAACACTAACAAAATATTTATTTAATTCGAATATAATATAGTACAATTACTGAGACATATATTTATTTATAACACGTATTTATATTCACATTAAAGTACTAAGCAATGACTTGCACCATTCACTCTTCTATACCGACTTCCTGTTGGCGGCCTAAACTCTCCCTTTTATACTGAATCATGTTACTTCTACACTATTCCAAAATAATCTAGACCATTGTAAACGTATTTCAACACAATGTTAATGACGCATCGCTAAAACGCGCGCTACCGTCATATATCGATGGTTCTAGAGAGAACAGGGCCGTACTCGTTACACTGCCCCCTCTTTAAGGATGTTTCGTCCCGAAACTATTCTGCGCCATGCCAATATCTGCACGCTGATCTGCGCGAGCACTGTGACGTTTGGTGGAAATAATAGTGCACTGTTCTTTGCACTACTGTTGAAACACAGGGATTATAGCTGCACACCAGGATCTCAATTCCGGTATATTGAAAAACAGTTTCCAGAATTTGTCTTACAATCCTCCAGCTCAATTCATCAAAGCCACAGCCTAGCTTTGGTACAGCTATTTTTAGAATATCCTTAACAAGCAGCACACTTTGTAGATCACATAGGGCGTCCCAGACGGCGCGATAAGTTGATTTCTTGTGGGACAAGTGTTTGATCACCGGGTAAAAAATGCTTCTGTTTCTGCTTGACTGTTTATCGGCACATGTACGTGGTTGCCATAGTTTTTGAAGTTGGTCCAACCTCTTAAAAACCACGGCGATTCCTCGAGACATCTTTAGATATTGGGCCACACAATGCGACTATGAGTATTCTGCAGGAACTTTGAATAGGTCTCCTTGATGTTCCTTGGTCACACCATTTCGTATCTTATAAACTAGTCGAATGTGGTTTCTGGGTCTTTTAGATAGATTCGTCGAGCTCGAGCTTCATTGACGTTGTCATCATTCTTGTCACCGGCGAAAGGAGCCAATCGATTGAAATGAATCACTCTTGGTTTTCCTCCAGTCCTTTTCCGGATTTGATAAGTGACGTCATTTATTAGCTTCAGTACCTCGTGCGGACCTTCCCAGGAGTTCTGTAACTTTTTGGGGAAAATTCCACAGTAACGCTGTGGGTTATATAGCCAAACCAGATCCCCGGCTTGATATCCACCATTCTCAGCCTTGACATCATATAGGTCTTTCATCCTGTTTCTAGTGTTATGGTCTGATATTTATCACTAAATTTAATTTTAAATACATTTCAGATTTATTGTTAAATTTACATATATAAATTTCAATACTGTTATTAGTTACATGAGCTCTTTTTCTTTGTGCAAGATTGATCTTCGAGGGCATAGAAAACATTTTATTAAATTTGGGTTACAATATTCAAGAGTAATGGCAATATAAACTGTTACTTGTGTAACTACTATATAAACCAACAATAGTAGTAGTTTCCAAGAAAACGTCATTATTTATTTGTATTTATTAAAGCAAATAAAATGTCTTCTATATTACGATTTTTTTGCTGTATATTTAGAGAAAAGCCAAATTCAAAATTAGATAGTGAAACAATAATAGTTGGGAAATCCAAATTTTATACCGGCTCAGCATTACCATTCCGTGATCAAGGTAAATATGATAGAATTTTATAATTAATTTTTTGTATTCTGTCGATTATGAAGTCATTAGTCTTCTTATTGGAATTATAACGAATCACTATCAGCTAAAATTAAATTGGCCAAATCGAAAAGTGGACTGTTTAATCTCAATGGTATTTATCTGTTTCGAGCTTGAACAGTAATGACATATAAGTATGTTAAGCTTCTAGGCAAATTAAATCATTCTCGATATTTATTTTATGTTTCGCCTAGGACCAAAGTACAGCCCATTTTACAATATGACTAGCTATTATTATATGTTTTCAGAAACAAGTTTTAACATGTTATTAATAACCTTTCAGAAATAGATTAATTTAAGTATCATGTGTCCAGTTGCACTGCCAAAAGTTAATGTTTAAATTTAATTTAAATACATAATAGCAAATCGAATATTTGACAGCAATGTCAATAAATACATGCCATGCTTTTATTTAATTAAATGAATTTTAATAGTAATTTAAATATATGATTATAATTTTCAGTTATTCAACAAGGAAATTTTGGACCTCAAAATTATCGTCGAAATCAAATTAGAACTACGGGACTTCAATTAAAATCATCCAAATTATTTGAAATTTTGCAGTACCGCGAAGAAGTGCGGGTTCCAACCCCACTCATCAACGATTGGCGAGAAGAGTATGTTGGACCCGCACTACGAAGATTTAGAGCACCTGTCGCGTACAGTTTTAAATTTTTTGTTATTATGGATAATACTTTTGTGGATTATACACCCGAATTGATAGCAAAATTTATGAGAAATTGTACTATCGTTATTAATATTTCTGGCATCCCGGGTTCTCTACTTTTTCAGGCACAAAATTTAGATGTTATTGGCAAAATTACTCCAGTAATGGATATTATAAATTTTCGAAAATATTTAAATATTATAATTGGCATGTACAAAATTTCCGATAATGAATTCTAAATAAAACAGTAATTATATTTCCCAAATTGTGTAGTACGTTTTATATTTAACTGAAGGTTTTGTTTTAAAAAAATATAAGTATGTAATTACTTACTATAAGTAGGTAATATATTTACAGAATTAAATTCAAATAAAAACATTTAGTCACAATCTGATATTAAAAAATTAAGATTAAAATCTTATGTATGTAAGTGATTGTACTTTTTCCTACTGTACCTTCAAATTAGTGCTTTCGAATACAAACAGACTGTATCCACAATCCTCTGCGGAGTTGATTAGTTTACCGAGTGTTTATTTATGTATTTATTTATGTTACACTGTACAACAGGAACTTAATCCCAATATTACAGTACAGGGTTTGCATTCACCGAGCCGCAGTGTGTTAGTTCATATAATTTTTAGCTTAAGTGCGATTCGAACTCGGGATCTCCGGATTCGAATTTCGTAATGCTATCCACACCACCATACTGACGGACCAAAGGACTCAATTAGTAACTTACCAAGGTGAACAACATCAGATGAGTAAATTTACTTAAATTATATTGTTCACTCTATATTAAACAAAAATTTGAAAATATCTACTCGGTATACATCTACGTCAACGTTACTTCCTGTTATAATGTCGTATCAAAAGGCACATAAAGCAGATAAATTATGTATTCTACTTTATATAAGTAGTGAGTAGTTCATTATTTCACCCTCAAACTACGTTATATATCCGATTGTGCTAAATTGTTTAACATGAAATATGCATTTTAACCGTTACTGGGCGTAGCACTATGCCGTGGTAGATTTAGGTGATAAATTTATTTGTGTGAAGTGCCGTTGCATGCAGACAAATCAAGACCTCCAAAGAGGTTAGTACAAAGAGTACTACAGGGGATAAAATAAAAATATTGTGCGAAAACTTTATTTGTGAGTTAGTCATCAGGGTAAACTTGTATTTCAACTGAAAGATGTTTGTCAACTGAAGTAAATTTATATTCAGTTAATGTATGCAGTATTGATATATGATTGAGTTGAAAATGGCACTATGCGTTGATATAGGAAATATTTTATAAATAATGTAGGTTTATTGCTAGCCGAATGTGAAATGTTTATTATTATTATTTATCTTTCGAGACGATTTGACATTTAAACCAGCGAGGGTTTAGTTAATTGGATAAATTCTAAATAATCTATAAAATATATTGTGGTTCTGGTATACAAACTAGATGAATACAATTTGTTGAATTGTAAAATATACTTCTGTTAAATATATTTGTATATAATGTTTATGTTTAGTGAGGGATATTTGATAGCTTTCGTGTCACTATAATATAGTATGAAATGTATAATAGATGTTCGAATTGCGTTAGTGTACGTATATTTTATTGTTTATATTTACAGGATTACCCTTTCTGATAAAATAAATAATTTAGGTTTATAGAAAGACTTGACACCTACAAAGAAAATTACGGACTTCGTACCAGATGAAAAATATAACATTGTGAATGCAAAAGATATAGCAACAAAATTGAAAAAAAAGTTAAAGTAGAATTCAAAGACTATGGTGTTTATCTACCAACACGCTGATGATGATATTGTAACGTTTATTACAATTTCGGGTTCGGTGAAGTTTATTACAAAATAAAACACGAACAATGAAAACACTAACAAAATATTTATTTAATTCGAATATAATATAGTACAATTACTGAGACATATATTTATTTATAACACGTATTTATATTCACATTAAAGTACTAAGCAATGACTTGCACCATTCACTCTTCTATACCGACTTCCTGTTGGCGGCCTAAACTCTCCCTTTTATACTGAATCATGTTACTTCTACACTATTCCAAAATAATCTAGACCATTGTAAACGTATTTCAACACAATGTTAATGACGCATCGCTAAAACGCGCGCTACCGTCATATATCGATGGTTCTAGAGAGAACAGGGCCGTACTCGTTACACTGCCCCCTCTTTAAGGATGTTTCGTCCCGAAACTATTCTGCGCCATGCCAATATCTGCACGCTGATCTGCGCGAGCACTGTGACGTTTGGTGGAAATAATAGTGCACTGTTCTTTGCACTACTGTTGAAACACAGGGATTATAGCTGCACACCAGGATCTCAATTCCGGTATATTGAAAAACAGTTTCCAGAATTTGTCTTACAATCCTCCAGCTCAATTCATCAAAGCCACAGCCTAGCTTTGGTACAGCTATTTTTAGAATATCCTTAACAAGCAGCACACTTTGTAGATCACATAGGGCGTCCCAGACGGCGCGATAAGTTGATTTCTTGTGGGACAAGTGTTTGATCACCAGGTAAAAAATGCTTCTGTTTCTGCTTGACTGTTTATCGGCACATGTACGTGGTTGCCATAGTTTTTGAAGTTGGTCCAACCTCTTAAAAACCACGGCGATTCCTCGAGACATCTTTAGATATTGGGCCACACAATGCGACTATGAGTATTCTGCAGGAACTTTGAATAGGTCTCCTTGATGTTCCTTGGTCACACCATTTCGTATCTTATAAACTAGTCGAATGTGGTTTCTGGGTCTTTTAGATAGATTCGTCGAGCTCGAGCTTCATTGACGTTGTCATCATTCTTGTCACCGGCGAAAGGAGCCAATCGATTGAAATGAATCACTCTTGGTTTTCCTCCAGTCCTTTTCCGGATTTGATAAGTGACGTCATTTATTAGCTTCAGTACCTCGTGCGGACCTTCCCAGGAGTTCTGTAACTTTTTGGGGAAAATTCCACAGTAACGCTGTGGGTTATATAGCCAAACCAGATCCCCGGCTTGATATCCACCATTCTCAGCCTTGACATCATATAGGTCTTTCATCCTGTTTCTAGTGTTATGGTCTGATATTTATCACTAAATTTAATTTTAAATACATTTCAGATTTATTGTTAAATTTACATATATAAATTTCAATACTGTTATTAGTTACATGAGCTCTTTTTCTTTGTGCAAGATTGATCTTCGAGGGCATAGAAAACATTTTATTAAATTTGGGTTACAATATTCAAGAGTAATGGCAATATAAACTGTTACTTGTGTAACTACTATATAAAACCAACAATAGTAGTAGTTTCCAAGAAAACGTCATTATTTATTTGTATTTATTAAAGCAAATAAAATGTCTTCTATATTACGATTTTTTTGCTGTATATTTAGAGAAAAGCCAAATTCAAAATTAGATAGTGAAACAATAATAGTTGGGAAATCCAAATTTTATACCGGCTCAGCATTACCATTCCGTGATCAAGGTAAATATGATAGAATTTTATAATTAATTTTTTGTATTCTGTCGATTATGAAGTCATTAGTCTTCTTATTGGAATTATAACGAATCACTATCAGCTAAAATTAAATTGGCCAAATCGAAAAGTGGACTGTTTAATCTCAATGGTATTTATCTGTTTCGAGCTTGAACAGTAATGACATATAAGTATGTTAAGCTTCTAGGCAAATTAAATCATTCTCGATATTTATTTTATGTTTCGCCTAGGACCAAAGTACAGCCCATTTTACAATATGACTAGCTATTATTATATGTTTTCAGAAACAAGTTTTAACATGTTATTAATAACCTTTCAGAAATAGATTAATTTAAGTATCATGTGTCCAGTTGCACTGCCAAAAGTTAATGTTTAAATTTAATTTAAATACATAATAGCAAATCGAATATTTGACAGCAATGTCAATAAATACATGCCATGCTTTTATTTAATTAAATGAATTTTAATAGTAATTTAAATATATGATTATAATTTTCAGTTATTCAACAAGGAAATTTTGGACCTCAAAATTATCGTCGAAATCAAATTAGAACTACGGGACTTCAATTAAAATCATCCAAATTATTTGAAATTTTGCAGTACCGCGAAGAAGTGCGGGTTCCAACCCCACTCATCAACGATTGGCGAGAAGAGTATGTTGGACCCGCACTACGAAGATTTAGAGCACCTGTCGCGTACAGTTTTAAATTTTTTGTTATTATGGATAATACTTTTGTGGATTATACACCCGAATTGATAGCAAAATTTATGAGAAATTGTACTATCGTTATTAATATTTCTGGCATCCCGGGTTCTCTACTTTTTCAGGCACAAAATTTAGATGTTATTGGCAAAATTACTCCAGTAATGGATATTATAAATTTTCGAAAATATTTAAATATTATAATTGGCATGTACAAAATTTCCGATAATGAATTCTAAATAAAACAGTAATTATATTTCCCAAATTGTGTAGTACGTTTTATATTTAATTGAAGGTTTTGTTTTAAAAAAATATAAGTATGTAATTACTTACTAAAAGTAGCTAACATATTTACTGAATACAATTCAAATAAAAACATTTAGCCACAATCTGATATTAAAGAATTAAGATTAAAAACTTATGTATGTAAGTGATTGTACTTTTTCCTACGAGTATACCATCCTACTGTACCTTCAAATTAGTGCTTTCGAATACAAACAGACTGTATTCACATTCCGCTGCGGAGTTGATTAGTTTACCGAGTGTTTATTTATGTATTTATTTATGTTACACTGTACAACAGGAACTTAATCCCAATATTACACTACAGGGTTCGCACTCACCGAGCCGCAGAGTGTTAGTTCATATAATTTTTAGTCTAAGTGCGATTCGAACTCGGGATCTCCGGATTCGAATTTCGTAATGCTATCCACACCACCATACTGACGGACCAAAGGACTAAATTAGTAACTTACCAAGGTGAACAACATCAGATGAGTAAATTTACTTAAATTATATTGTTCACTCTGTATTAAACAAAAATTTGAAAATATCTACTGGGTATACATCTAAGTCAACGTTACTTCCTGTTATAATGTCGTATCAAAAGGTACATAAGGCAGATAAATTATGTATTCTACTTTATATAAGTAGTGAGTAGTACATTATTTCACCCTCAAACTACTTTATATATCCGATTGTGTTAAATTGTTTAACATGAAATATGCATTTTAACCGTTACTGGGCGTAGCACTATGCCGTGGTAGATTTAGGTGATAAATTTATTTGTGTGAAGTGCCGTTGCATGCAGACAAATCAAGACCTCCAAAGAGGTTAGTACAAAGAGTACTACAGGGTATAAAATAAAAATATTGTGCGAAAATTTTATTTGTGAGTTAGTCATCAGGGTAAACTTGTATTTCAACTGAAAGATGTTTGTCAACTGAATGAAATTTATATTCAGTTAATGTATGCAGTATTGATATATGATTGAGTTGAAAATGGCACTATGCGTTGATATAGGAAATATTTTATAAATAATGTAGGTTTATTATTATTATTTATCTTTCGAGACGATTTGACATTTAAACCACCGAGGGATTAGTTAATTTGATAAATTCTAAATAATCTATAAAATATATTGTGGTTCTGGTATACAAACTAGATTAATACAATTTGTTAATTTGTAAAATATACTTCTATGAAATATATTTGTATATAATGTTTATGTTTAGTGAGGGATATTTGATAGCTTTCGTGTCAATATAATATAGTATGAAATGTATAATAGATGTTCGAATTGCGTTAGTGTACGTAAATTTTATTGTTTATATTTACAGGATTACCCTTTCTGATAAAATAAATAATTTAGGTTTATAGAAAGACTTGACACCTACAAAGAAAATTACGGACTTCGTACCAGATGAAAAATATAACATTGTGAATGCAAAAGATATAGCAACTAAATTGAAAGAAAAGTTAAAGTAGAATTCAAAGACTATGGTGTTTATCTACCAACACGCTTTAATGATATGTCTGATGATGATATTGTAACGTTTATTAAAATTTCGGGTTCGGTGAAGTTTATTACAAAATAAAACACGAACAATGAAAACACTAACAAAATATTTATTTAATTCGAATATAGTATAGTACAATTACTGAGACATATATTTATTTATAACACGTATTTATATTCACATTAAAATACTAAGCAATGACTTGCACCGTTCACTCTTCTATACCGACTCTCTGTTGGCGGCCTAAACTCTCTCTTTTATACTGAATCATGTTACTTCTACACTATTCCAAAATAATCTAGACCATTGTAAACGTATTTCAACACAATGTTAATGACGCATCGCTAAAACGCGCGCTACCGTCATATATCGATGGTTCTAGAGAGAACAGGGCCGTACTCGTTACACTGCCCCCTCCTTAAGGATGTTTCGTCCCGAAACTATTCTGCGCCATGCCAATATCTGCACGTTGATATCCGCGAGCACTGTGACGTCTGGTGGAAATAATAGTGCAATGTTCTTTGCACTACTGTTGAAACACAGGGATTATAGCTGCACACCAGGATCTCAATTCCGGTTTCCAGAGTTTGTCTTGCAATTCTTCAGCTCAATTCATCAAAGCCACAGCCTAGCTTTGGTACAGCTGTTTTTAGAATATCCTTAACAAGCAGCACACCTTGTAGATCACATAGGGCGTCCCAGACGGCGCGATAAGTTGGTTTCTTGTGGGACAAGTGTTTGATCACCAGGTAAAAAATGCTTCTGTTTCTGCTCGACTGTTTATCGGCACATGGACGTGGTTGCCATAGTTATTGAAGTTGGTCCAATATCTTAAAAACCACGGCGATTCCTCGAGACATCTTTAGATATTGGGCCACACAATGCGACTATAAGTATTCTGCAGGAACTTTGAATAGGTCTCCTTGATGTTCCTTGGTCACACCATTTCGTATCTTATAAACTAGTCGAATGTGGTTTCTGGGTCTTTTAGATAGATTCGTCGAGCTCGAGCTTCATTGACGTTGTCATCATTCTTGTCACCGGCGAAAGGAGCCAATCGATTGAAATGAATCACTCTTGGTTTTCCTCCAGTCCTTTTCCGGATTTGATAAGTGATGTCATTTATTAGCTTCAGTACCTCGTGCGGACCTTCCCAGGAGTTCTGTAACTTTTTGGGGAAAATTCCACAGTAACGCTGTGGGTTATATAGCCAAACCAGATCCCCGGCTTGATATCCAGCATTCTCAGCCTTGACATCATATAGGTCTTTTATCCTGTTTCTAGTGTTATGGTCTGATATTTATCACTAAGTTTAATTTTAAATACATTTCAGATTTATTGTTATATTTACATATAAATTAATTTATTGATCGCTGATATTAACTTTTTTTAAATAAGTTTTATTCGCTTTCTAAGACAGTTTACAACTTTACTCTTTGAGTGTTAACTACAGACTAAAGGTTTACATGACATGTTGCTACATTCTAGGCTACAATAGATAAGAGCAATCCGATTCCCCTGGGAATGGCTGTTGCTTGGTAATGTGCTGAAGTCGGGGGTTCTGGTCAGGTAACACCTCCCTCCTTAAGAAGAAACTCTAGGGTGGAATGACTTGAGTTTCGTCGACAGCCCTGAGGATGTCTGGAATCTTTATTTTCTGCAACATTTTTGTTTTGATTAATTTTATAACACAATATAATATTATTATTGCAGAGAAGATGATGATGTAGATGGTTAGCCCTCTTGAATAATTATCGATGTGAAGATTGATTGGATCATTGGGAAGTTCTTGCATCTCTTGCAGTTGGACTTGGTGTAGTTTGTCGAGGGATAATTTGTCCAGATTGAGTTCTTCGACTTGTGCTCTTGTTACATTTTGCATGTTGATTGTTTCCAAGTTTAATGGGTGACCTGGTACTGTCTTCAATTTGTTTGAGTAGACGTAAAACGGTGTTTTAAATCCACAATTCGGAGAAACAACGAATAGGAAGGTTCCTTGTAGAGAGACAATCGTATTCTGTTGGCACATAGTTTGTATCTTCCGTTGCTTCGGGAATATTCCGATGTAGTGGGCGTTGTTGATTTTCAAAACGATCTGTTGATTCATTTTGACTGGTATTAGCTGGCAATTGTCAGCTGTAATTTCATTTTACAAGATAGAAATTAAACATTCTTGTTTCTTCTGTAGTGGTAAAACTTTTGTGCTTTTACACAAAAATTCTGGTTGTAGATCGATACATTCTTCGTTACTGTATTGATATGCATTGTTGCTTATTGATAGGTATGTAGATGGTGGAATAATAGTTGACTGATTTTCATTAGGGATTGAGAACAGGTGGTAATGTTCGAAGGTTTCAGGGTGAACTAGAGGGAATTCTAGTGAAAACATTATTTTTTCTTAAAAAATATGTACTTTAGTGTTTATTACTTTATAATACTTTGAGAGGTCGTTGACGTCAGAAAACAACAACTGCTTATGGTTATAAACTGAATATAATTCATTAACAATATCTTTTAAATCTTGATGAGAAATAATACTGGGATGTGCAATATTTATATTTGCAAATGTTACAGCGTTCTCCATATCTTCAAGAAAATTTAATAAAGAATCAAGATTAAGTTTCATATGTTCTAAAATATCATGTGCTTCCGTGTAATAGAAGAAATTATTATTTGTAGCGTTTATTGCTCGTACTATTTCATTTGTTCTATTTTAAATTTTATGTTGATTTCTAATTATTAAAGTCATCGTATCATTTATGTTAGACATCACAATTTTTGAGAGTAAAATTTGTTTATTTAATTTTGCAACAATTTTATTCTGGTTTGTTTCTTATTCTAAGATGTTATTGTGAATTTCTTTAGCATCGTCGTTGTCCATGTTACCAGTTATAATTTTTATAACAGATCCTAAGGGATTGAGTATGCCACGTTTTTGGCGTTTTTCAGGGTAAAAGGAAGTAATTTTGTTATTAACATTTTTGAGTTCATATTCTAAGTGTTTATAGTAATTATTTAAAGAGTCATGAAGTTCAGGGGTAGCTAAATCAATTACTTTACTAAATTGTAAATAATTTTCGTTTATTAAGTTTATTTCATTTTCAATAGGTTTTAGATCAATGTAATGTAGGAAAGTATGGGAAGAGGTTTTTATTTTAGCGTGTCCTAGTTTAAATGGAAGGATTCCAGGATTAGTCGCTAGATTCCGTATTTGTACTGTTTGCGTCTTTGTCAGGTGTAAGGTCGCAAGTCTGCAACAAAGTAGGCTTCTTTAGTAATTTATTTTCTAAAATTTTTATTTTGGTTTTGGGTCGTTTTTTTGACTTTTGGAATTTATACGTTTTTAGTCTCGGTCTTTTTATGTTAGACAAGTGAATGTTTTTCGATGTGTTACCGTGCTCTGGTTTTATTTCAGCGGTCTTTAACGTAAGATTCATTTTATTAATTTGTTCGGGTTTGAATTTATTTTTTGTTTTACTTTGTTTTTGTTTATTTTTCACAAGAACTGTGTTTGGTATATCTGGTAGGTCTTCGCGATTTTTATTAGCGTATTCTATTGTTTTTTGTTTGTAACTTTCGTTTGATTCTCGTATTTTATTATATAACAATTTAATTTTTTCTTTGTGATTTACAATATAATTATTAACTAGCTGGTTTTCTAATTCAATGTCTGAAGTGATTTGCTCGGGTATACCATGATGTGTAAAGTATTTTACAAGATTATTTACTACTTCTATGCCTTGTCCTGAATTTAGTTTGTTAGCTTGAGCATATCTCGAAAATGCGTCAATGATAGTAAGAAATTTTTCTTTTTCTAAAGTGATCGTATCTACGTGTAAAATTTGAAATGGTTTTGTAGGTGTGGGTGTAATATTAAATTTTGGTTTTATTGGAACTCTATCGTACTTTGTTTTTAAACATACTTCGCATTCGTTAATATAAGTCTGAATTGATTTTCTTAAATTTGGCCAATAGTATCGTTTTTTATTTTTATTTTCGGTTTCATCAAGACCTCGGTGGTTAGTCTTGCTTTCATGATAGTTTTGTATTATTTGTACAATTTCATCATTATCTTCTATATCTAAGAGTTTTTGAGTGTATCTAACAGAATCTATTTGCGAGTTTTTGAAGTATTTTTGAATTACGGAACTGAATTTTTCGTTTATAGGATCTTCGAAATATAATTGATATTTAACTTTAGGAACAACGTATTCTTTTACAAAGTTAACTATATCTCTAACAAAGTTATTTTTTGAAATTTGAACTGTAAATCGTTGTGTGTTTTGAAAGAGTTTTGTGATTCTTGGTTTCTTTGGATTGTAGTGTACTTCTGAGACTAATGAACTATTATCTGAGTCTTCGTTTTTGTTTATATCAGTAACTTCGTTAATATTTTTGTTAAATTCTTTCATATAGTCAAATATTCCTCCTGAATTTTCAATTGTTTCGTTTGTATTAATTTGGATTCGTGATAGGGCGTCCGCGTTTTTATTCAGTAATCCTTTTTTGTATGTTATTTGATAATCGTATTCTTCTAGCTTTAAACGCCATCTAACAAGTTTAGAATTAGGTTCTTTAAGGGAGAAAAGCCACTGTAGGGGGCGGTGATCTGTGTAAATGAAAAATTTACGTCCAAATAAATAGGGTCTGAAATGTTTTACTGACCAGACTATAGCCAGGAGTTCTTTTTCTATCGTAGAGTATCTAGTTTCAGAGTCATTGAGTGTACGACTTGCATACGCTATCGGTAAGTCAGTGCCGACTTTACCTTGAGATAATACGGCTCCGATAGCAAAGTTACTTGTGTCCGTTGTTAAGATAAAAGGTTTCTCGAAATCGGGGAATTGCAATATTGGTTCATTAGATAATAAATCTTTGCAAATATTAAAACAATTTACGTATTCGGTATTTTTTGTATCTATAGTTGCATTTTTCTTTAAACATGATGTTATTGGTTTCGTTAGTTTAGCGAAATTTTTAATAAATTTCCTATAATAGCCTAATAGTCCTAAAAATGCTTTTATTTCTTTAGTTGATTTCGGTAAAGGATAATTTTGAATAGCTCTAATTTTTTCGGGGTTTGGTTTAATTCCTTCTGGTGTGATTATGTGTCCTAGGAAGGTTACTTCCTTTTTTAGGAATTCGGACTTATCAAGTTTGATTTTAAGATTACTTTCACGCAATTTTTGAAATATTTGTTTTAAACTTACTATATGTTCTTGAAGAGAGGATGAGAAAACTATAATATCGTCCATAAAAACAAAACAAGTTTTATTAATAAATTCTCTTAAAACATTATCCATTACTCTTTGGAAGGTGGACGGGGCGTTTTTGAGTCCAAAAGGCATTCTCAAGTACTCATAGTGTCCGTGTTCTACGTTAAATGCGGTTTTTTGAATATCATCTGGGTGCATTTCAATCTGATGAAATCCGCTCGCTAAATCTAAAGTCGAGAAATATTGTGAACGTCCGAGTCTGTCTAGTATATCGGTTATGTTTGGTATTGGGTAGCGATCGTCTGTAGTTTTTTCGTTTATCTTTCGATAATCGACTACAATACGCCACTTCTGCGTTCCGGAGGCATCGGCATTCTTTGGTACGATCCAAATAGGGGATGACCAGGGTGAATCGCTGGGTCGAATTATTCCTTGTTTTAACATATAATTTATTTGTCGTTCTACTTCAGGTTTGTGTATGAAAGGATAGCTATACGATTTTGTATGGACTGGTATTTCATCTGTGGTGGAAATTGTATGTTTTATTTTATTAGTAAAGGTTAATGACGTACCTTCACGTTAAAAGATATCTGAATAAGATTTAACTAATTTTTCTATTTGATTTTTCTCTTCTAAATTTGTATGTTCGGTACGAATTAAATTAGTTATATCATGCTTGTCTAATTGCTCATTTAAATCTTTATAAACTATAGCGTTAAATAAATCAAAATCTACTTCATTGAATGAGTTTACGTTTAGGGGTTTGTACAATTTAATTTCTTGAGGTTTGTCGGTATTATTATAGATATCAACTGGTGCGTAGCTTGCATTACAATTAGTTACACATTCTCTGATAAGACAATTAGAAATTTTTGTCTCCGGTATTAAGATGTCGCCATTATCTACATTTACAGGAATCTTTAAAGATTCTAGAGTGCAGGGTTCTATGCGTGCGAAAAATAACAACTTTCTTTTAGCTTCGTAATGTGATAATTTTATGACAGTATTTGGTGTGTGTAAATTTGAATATTTTAAATCTAACTGAACATTAAGATTTTTGAGAGTATCATAACCAATTAATCCGTCAAAGAAATGGTGAAATTTAAAGAGGTAAAATTTAATGTTCTTATCGTCATTGAATTCTGGGAATGCTGGAATTTCTATACAAGAATCTCTTTTAGTTGTTTGAAATATTGAGGAAATAGTAAAATTTTCTTTCTTAATGTGGTTTTTAAAATAATTTTCTGCAATATCTGGATTTAAAAATGATTTTGTTGCACCTGTGTCAATTAATAATTTTAATGGTGGATTTGAGATTTGAATGTACGGTAAATCTCTTTTATCATATATTGAGTGTAACTCTATGTTGGGTTCGTTGTTTGGCTGGGTTCGTGAAAATTTTGGTCATCTTCGGGTAGTGGTTGTTCATGAATGTTATCTTCAAAATTTTCGGGAGTATAATAGCTCGCGTTTTGAGAATCATAAATTGCATAATCTGTTTCATAGTTTTCGTAATTATATTCGTTTTGATCATAATATTTTGTGGGTTGTTCGACATTATGTAATTCTTCTACAAAGTAATTTTGTGGTCTTTGTTGGTATTGTGGTCTGTTTATTCTAGTCTCAGGTTTTGAAAAGGTTCCATGAGATACTCCACTCATAGGGGTAGGTTTTGGATATGAGACTCGATTTGCAGAGCCTTGGGGTTTCCATACATTGACTGTATTGGATCTTGGTTTATTTCCAAATACTTGTTATTTAGTAAGGAATCTCTGGGGTGTTTGTGTGAATCGGGGTTGTAAGTTAATGGGGTTACTTTTTTAGAGCGTGTGTGTTATAGAAATTTTTTTTCAGTGTCTTTGTTGCGGGTGTGTTTTCATGTACGTCTACATAATTATGTAACGCGCTTAGATTTGACATGATACGAGTGTAAAATTCTAAAGGATTTTCGTTATCTTTTTGTCTCAATTGATCTAGATCGAACAATAATCCGTTTTCATCACGTTGATTGCCAAAGTGTGCGATTAACGCATCTTTACCTGATTTCCAGTCGTTTGCAGTGCACGTAGAGTAAACTTCGCGTGCCGGTCCGATAAGTTTGGCGTAAATGCCGTAAATTACTGTGATATTTTGAACGCAATTAACATTCAATGGGTTTGCATCCCAATAATTGGTTATTAACGTATTAGAAATATCTAAATATGCGGAAAGTTCTAATGGATTTCCGTCGAATTTTGGAACAATGTCTAGTAATTTTGCATCGAATTTTGCGACTGCCATGTTTGAACAATTATTGTTTTCTATGACAACGTCTTCTGTTATATCTAGAGCGGAAAATATCGAACTTAATTTAGTGTCTTCTAGACTGTAACTGTAATCTAATTCTAACTCGTTTTCACTATTTTCCTCTATGGAAATAGATGACTGTGAGGAGTCTGTCATATATTATGGAAATAGAAAGGAAAGCAACTTACAGTATTAGTACAGCGATCTTCATTCCAAGCGAGTAGTTGTCCGTGTTGTCTTGAGTGGTTGTCGTGTTGTCGACTTCGATGATGAATTCTCGATGAATTATCTTCTGGTTCGATTTTTCTGATTTAACAGTTGAAACTGACGAATTTTTCACAATGAAACTTCTATCAGAATCCTACCGACTGCGCCAATTAATTTATTGATCGCTGATATTTACTTTTTTTAAATAAGTTTTATTCGCTTTCTAAGACAGTTTACAACTTTACTCTTTGAGTGTTAACTACAGACTAAAGGTTTACATGACATGTTACTACATTCTAGGGTACAATAGATAAGAGCAATCCGATTCCCCTGGGAATGGCTGTTGCTTGGTAATGTGCTGAAGTCGGGGGTTCTGGTCAGGTAACATATATAAATTTCAATACTGTTATTAGTTACATGAGCTCTTTTTCTTTGTGCAAGATTGATCTTCGAGGGCATAGAAAACATTTTAATAAATTTGGGTTACAATATTCAAGAATAATGGCAATATAAATTGTTACTTGTGTAACTACTATATAAAACCAACAATAGTAGTAGTTTCCAAGAAAACGTCATTATTTATTTGTATTTATTAAAGCAAATAAAATGTCTTCTATATTACGATTTTTTTGCTGTATATTTGGAGAAAAGCCAAATTCAAAATTAGATAGTGAAACAATAATAGTTGGGAAATCCAAATTTTATACCGGCTCAGCATTACCATTCCGTGATCAAGGTAAATATGATAGAATTTTATAATTAATTTTTTATATTCTGTTGATTATGAAGTGATTAGTCTTCTTATTGGAATTATAACGAATCAGTATCAGCTAAAATTAAATTGGCCAAATCGAAAAGTGGACTGTTTAATCTCAATGGTATTTATCTGTTTCGAGCTTGAACAGTAATGACATATAAGTATGTTATGCATCTAGGCAAATTAAATCATTCTCGATATTTATTTTATGTTTCGCCTAGGGCCAAAGTACAGCCCATTTTACGATATGACTAGCTATTATTATATGTTATTAGAAACAAGTTTTAACATATTATTAATAACCTTACAGAAGTAGATTAATTTAAGTATCATGTGTCCAGTTGCACTGCCAAAAGTTAATGTTTAAATTTAATTTAAATACATAATAGCAAATCGAATATTTGACAGCAATGTCAATAAATACATGCCATGCTTTTATTTCCTTAAATGAATTTTAATAGTAATTTAAATATATGATTATAATTTTCAGTTATTCAACAAGGAGATTTTGGACCTCAAAATTATCGGCGAAATCAAATTAGAACTACGGGACTTCATTTAAAATCATCCAAATAATTTGAAATTTTGCAGTACCGCGAAGAAGTGCGGGTTCCAACCCCACTCATCAACGATTGGCGAGAAGAGTTGGTTGGACCCGCACTACGAAGATTTAGAGCACCTGTCGCGTACAGTTTTAAATTTTTTGTTATTATGGATAATACTTTTGTGGATTATACACCCGAATTGATAGCAAAATTTATGAGAAATTGTACTATCGTTATTAATATTTCTGGCATCCCGAGTTCTCTACTTTTCCAGGCACAAAATTTAGATGTTGTTGGCAAAATTACTCCAGTAATGGATATTATAAATTTTCGAAAATATTTAAATATTATAATTGGCATGTAAAAAATGTCCGATAATGAATTCTAAATAAAACAGTAATTATATTTCCCAAATTGTGTAGTACGTTTTATATTTAATTGAAGGTTTTGTTTTAAAAAAATATAAGTATGTAATTACTTACTATAAGTAGGTAATATATTTACAGAATAGAATTGAAATAAAAACATTTAGCCACAATCTGATATTAAATAATTAAGATTAAAAACTTATGTACAAGTTTACCATCCTACTGTACCTTCAAATTAGTGCTTTCGAATACAAACAGACTGTATTCACATTCCACTGCGGAGTTGATTAGTTTAACGAGTGTTTATTTATTTATATATGTTACACTGTACAACAGGAACTTAATCCCAATTACAGTACAAGGTTCGCACTCACCGAGCCGCAGTGTGTTAGTTCATATAATTTTTAGCTTAAGTGCGATTCGAACTCGGGATCTCCGGATTCGAATTCCGTAATGCTATCCACACCACCGTACTGACGGACAAAAGAACTAAATTAGTAACTTGCCAAGGTGAACAACATCAGATGAATAAATTTACTTAAATTATATTGTTCCCTCTATATTCAAAACAAATTTGAAAATATCTACTCGGTACACATCTAGGTCAACGTTACTTCCTGTTATAATGCCGTATCAAAAGGTACATAAAGCAGATAAATTATGTATTCTATTTTATATAAGTAGTGAGTAGTTCATTATTTCACCCTCAAACTACTTTATATATCCGATTGTGTTAAATTGTTTAACATGAACCGTTACTGGGCGTAGCACTATGCCGTGGTAGATTTAGGTGATAAATTTATTTGTGTGAAGTGCCGTTGCATGCAGACAAATCAAGACCTCCAAAGTGGTTAGTACAAAGAGTACTACAGGGGATAAAATAAAAATATTGTGCGAAAACTTTATTTGTGAGTTAGTCATCAGGGTAAACTTGCATTTAAACTGAAAGATTTTTGTCAACTGAATGAAATTTATATTGAGTTAATGTATGCAGTTATAACACTTTAGCCCACGTTGTGGCGCCAAATGTTATAAGGACGTAACTTGAGGCTGCAGAGATGGCGGCGGCCAGCCGGCAGTGGAGAAGGGGGTGGTTCCACAAAATGAACACAAAACAAAACAAATTTACAGGGCGCCACGTAGTTGTATGACCCAGCACTGTACCCAACTACGAAGGTACCTGAAACCAAAAGCACGGGAAACGAGAGAGGGATATAGGGCATACAGGAAAAACTCAATCCGTGAACACTATTCCAGAGGCCCACGGATGATATAATTAAACTGCTGTGTACTACTTACCGACAAAACCACACTACTTACCAGTAAATAAACTTGAACACTAACGGAAACACTAAGTTCCTGAAAAATTACAAAAGAAACGGTTCCGAAATAAATAAACAAAATGGCGGAAAACACTGACTTTAATGAACAACTGTAAAAGACAACAACAATACTAATAAACGCGGGAAGAGTTGCGAAAGCGACGTGGAACAAATTGAAAGCGCAACGTAGTGCAGTCATATGCCACTTACACCTCGACGAAGGTCGAACGCGATTTACGATTGGCCAACGCGTAAACCCGGACAAATACAGTCTAAATGCGGCGTATAACTCGGCTACGGCGAGATGGAACAATAAAATAAAACTTAAAGCAACAGGGCGCCACTGCGCAACTTCCCTTGCAACACAAATACAAATATGATTCAAACAAATTAAATGACTCGCAGTGTTGTGACAAAATAAATTGATATACCAATAATCAAGTGACACATGTAAATAATAAAATAAAATAATAATAATGACAATAAAAATATATATAAATGAAGTCAGAATTACTGAACCAGTTAATTTATTATAAGACGGCTATTCCCACGGCTAAATGGCCCCTCAGAAGCAAAGAGAAGACTGCTTGCGGCAGTAGTACATTCGACACTTCTCTACGCGGCACCGGTCTGGGGAGAAGTCATCAAGTACCAATGTGCCAGAAGGATGCTAGATAGGACAAATCGGAAGTTAGCCCTGGGAATCTGTAGGGGGTATAGAACAGTCTCCTTAGAGGTCGCACAGGTTTTAGCAAGTATTGCGCCGATTACACTCATAATTGAGGAAAGAATGCTAATATATAGAACTAAGAAGGAAGAGAGAGCGGGGATTATAGAATTAAGAAATACGAAGTGGCAAGAAATCTGGAGCAAGGACGAGGGCAACAAATGGCTGCATACTATACTCCCGGATATAACCCCATGGTTAAATAGGAAGCATGGAGATGGAAATTTCCATCTAACACAAATGCTGAGTGGGCACGGATGTTTTCAAAGCTACATCCACCGAATAGGAAAAGCAGAAACAGCAGGATACGCCAGAGCACTCTTTACTGTATTGCCCAAGATGGAGAGATGTAAGAGAAGAGGCACAAAAAGAAGTGAAAAGGAGGTTACTAGTGGACACCATGATAGAGGCCATGCTGGAAAATGAGGAAAATTGGGATATAATACAAAGAATGATAAAAAACATACTCCAAACAAAGGAAAACGACGAAAGAGAAAGAAAAAGAATAAGGGATTGAAGTAGGAGTACAGCAGTCAACGGATGGATGGTGAAGAATGTATAAAAACAGTTCCACATCCACTCGTGAAGAGGGGACGGGAGAGTTTAGTGGGTAGGCTAGGCAGATGCGAGGCGGGTGTCTAGAGTCCCACACTACCCTTTCCCTCCGGGGAGTATGCGCTGCTTCGGCATCATACTGGGTGTGCATGAGCATTCTCTCCTCACCCAAAAAAAAAAAAAAATAGTTAATTTATTTCAGAACAGAAAACTTCGACTAAGAGTGTTGGTAATGAAAAATGAAGGTTAAGTCTACTTTTCTGGTCAGCAGGTAAATAATTAGTAAAAAAAAAGAAAACAATTAAATGAAAGATCTAGAACACTTAGCTGTCGCCTCAACAGGCTCAAACCCGTGGCTTCTGGAATGGTGACCCGCGGATGGACCTTGGACTCGCGACACGTAACTCAGGAATTCCAAACCTGGTGTACAGGATCAAGAGGATGCTGGCGGTACCTTCCAGTGAGCACAAGTGCTGGCTGCGAGTCGCTGGTGGGCGGCGAACAAATCTTCGGTCTTCGCGATCACAAAATAATTCCCCAGAAGGGCGTCTTGCGGAGTGCACGCACGGCAATGCAATTTACACAAACTTGCAACTACATACTCCGAAGAACTGAATGAGATTTCGCTTCAATAATTCCCAAATGGAATTGCAAACTGCAAACAGTAAAGCGCAAATCACCACGTAATCAGCGAGAAAAATCACTTGTCAACTCAATTGGACAACCGCCAAGAACTCACTCTTTAATAATTTTTCGTAATCGGTCCGGAAGACAAAAGAAAATGAAGGAAGATATAAGAAACAATGAGAAGAAATAAGAAAGAAAATAAATTTGGCGACAAAACAAAAGTACATCGGAATAGCAACTAAAGACAGCTTTACACTCACAATTTCGGGGCCGAGATACAACGAAAATAAGGAATCGGTAAGGAATATATTATTGTAAAAATATGGCAAACTAGATGACAGGTGAACTAATCGTATAACTACGATAAATCAGTATTCAATTACTTTTTAAATATTTATCGGGGACTTTTTATTAACCAAGTACACTGCGCGTTGCTTTAAAACAACCTTTACCTGTTTTGAACGCTCTAGCGGCAAGATAAACAATTAACTAAACAACAACTGTCAACAAAATACATATTTAAATAACAAAGAAAGTTAAATTTAAATTGAAATAAAATAACAAAATATAAAGTAAATAAAATGGAAAGCAAAGTGGAAATTAATTTGAACAAATAAGGTAAATAGTGTACAAATGACTAATTAGTATTTTGCTGCTGCTAATTCGAAATTCTGATTTTAGGTTACACGTAAAAATGGGATGGGAAAGAATTTCAAAGGACTGAAAGAGAGAAAGGAATTTATGGATAAAGGACGAAATTGAAGCGTGACACAGTATTGATATATGATTGAGCTGAAAATGGCACTATGCGTTGATGTAGGAAATATTTTATAAATAATATAGGTTTATTGCTAGCCGAATGTGAAATTTTTATTATTATTATTTATCTTCCGAGACGATTTGATATTTAAACCAGCGACGGATTAGTTAATTTGATAAATTCTATATAATCTATAAAATATATTGTGGTTCTGGTATACAAACTAGATTAATACAATTTGTTGAATTGTAAAATATACTTTTGTGAAATATATTTGTATATAATGTTTAAGTTTAGTGAGGAACATTTGATAACTTTCGTGTCAATATAATATAGTATGAAATGTATAATAGATGTTCGAATTGCGTTAGTGTCCTTATATTTTATTGTTTTTATTTACAGGATATACCTTTCTGATAAAATAAATAATTAAGATTTATTGAAAGATTTGACACCTACAAAGAAAATTACGGACCTCGTACCAGATGAAAAATATTACGTTGTGAATGCAAAATTGAAAGACAAGTTAAAGTAGAATTCAAAACTATGGTGTTTTTCAACCAACCCGGTTTGATGATATGTCTGATGATGATATTGTAACGTTTATTACAATTTCGGGTTCGGTGAAGTTTATTACAAAATAAACCACGAACAATGAAACCACTAACAAAATATTTATTTAATACGAAAATAATGTAGTACAATTACTAAGACATATATTTATTTATAACACGAATTTATATTCACATTAAAGTACTAAGCAATGACTTGCACCGTTCACACTTCTATACCGACTTACTGTTGGCGGCCCAAACTCTCCCTTTTATACTGAATCATGGTACTTCTACACTATTCCAGAAAAATCTAGACCATTGTAGACGTCTTTCAACACAATGTTAATGACGCACCGCTAAAACGCGTGCTACCGTCATATATCGATGGTTCTAGAGAGAACAGGATCGTACTAGTTACATTATTACGTATGAGACAGCGCTAAACGCGCGGCAGACCACGTCATATCAACTTTTCCAGAGAGAACAGGGCCTTATTCGTAACTGTAACGTTTGTTGGAAATAACAGCACACTGTTCTTTGCACTACTGTTGAAACACAGGGATTATAGCTGCACACCAGGCTCTCAATTCCGGTATATTGGAAAACAGTTTCCAGAATTTGTCTTACAATCCTCCAGCTCAATTCATCAAAGCCACAGCCTAGCTTTGGTACAGCTATTTTTAGAATATCCTTAACAAGCAGCACACCTTGTAGATCACATAGGGCGTCCCAGACGGCGCGATAAGTTGGGTTCTTGTGGGACAAGTGTTTGATCACCAGGTGAAAAATGCTTCTGTTTCTGCTCGACTGTTTATCGGTACATGGACGTGGTTGCCATAGTTCTTGAAGTTGGTCCAGCTTCTTAAAAACCACGGCGATTCCTCGAGACATCTTTAGATCTTGGGCCACACAATGAGACTATGACTATTCTGCAGGAACTGTAAATAGGTCTCCTTGATGTTCCTTGGTCACACCATTTCGTATCTTATGAGCCGTAGAATAGAAGGCCATAAACTAGTCGAATGTGGTTTCTGGGTCTTGTAGATAAACTCGTCGAGCTCGAACTTCATTGACGTTGTCATCATTCTTGTCACCGGCGAAAGGAGCCAATCGATTGAAATGAATCACTCTTGGTTTTCCTCCAGTCGTTTTCCGTATTTGATAAGTGAATCATCTATTCGCTTCAGTATATCGTGCGGATCTTCCCAGGAGTTCTGTAACTTTTTGGGGAAAATTCCACAGTAACGCTGAGGGTTGTATAGCCAAACCAGATCCCCGGATTGATATCCACCATTCTCAGCCTTGACATCATATAGGTCTTTCATCCTGTCTTTAGTGTTATGGTCTCACATTTATCACTTAATTTAATTTTAAATACGTTTCAGATTTATTGTTATATATACATATATAAATTTCAATACAGTTATTAGTTACATTAGCTCTTTTTCTTTGTGCAAGATTGATCTTCGAAGACATAGAAAACATTTTAATAAATTTGGGTTACAATATTCAAGAATAATGGCAATATAAATTGTTACTTGTGTAACTACTATATAAAACCAACAATAGTAGTAGTTTCCAAGAAAACGTCATTATTTATTTGTATTTATTAAAGCAAATAAAATGTCTTCTATATTACGATTTTTTTGCTGTATATTTAGAGAAAAGCCAAATTCAAAATTAGATAGTGAAACAATAATAGTTGGGAAATCCAAATTTTATACCGGCTCAGCATTACCATTCCGTGATCAAGGTAAATATGATAGAATTTTATAATTAATTTTTTGTATTCTGTCGATTATGAAGTCATTAGTCTTCTTATTGGAATTATAACGAATCACTATCAGCTAAAATTAAATTGGCCAATTCGAAAAGTGGACTGTTTAATCTCAATGGTATTTATCTGTTTCGAGCTTGAACAGTAATGACATATAAGTATGTTAAGCTTCTAGGCAAATTAAATCATTCTCGATATTTATTTTATGTTTCGCCTAGGACCAAAGTACAGCCCATTTTACAATATGACTAGCTATTATTATATGTTTTCAGAAACAAGTTTTAACATGTTATTAATAACCTTTCAGAAATAGATTAATTTAAGTAACATGTGTCCAGTTGCACTGCCAAAAGTTAATGTTTAAATTTAATTTAAATACATAATAGCAAATCGAATATTTGACAGCAATGTCAATAAATACATGCCATGCTTTTATTTAATTAAATGAATTTTAATAGTAATTTAAATATATGATTATAATTTTCAGTTATTCAACAAGGAAATTTTGGACCTCAAAATTATCGTCGAAATCAAATTAGAACTACGGGACTTCAATTAAAATCATCCAAATTATTTGAAATTTTGCAGTACCGCGAAGAAGTGCGGGTTCCAACCCCACTCATCAACGATTGGCGAGAAGAGTATGTTGGACCCGCACTACGAAGATTTAGAGCACCTGTCGCGTACAGTTTTAAATTTTTTGTTATTATGGATAATACTTTTGTGGATTATACACCCGAATTGATAGCAAAATTTATGAGAAATTGTACTATCGTTATTAATATTTCTGGCATCCCGGGTTCTCTACTTTTTCAGGCACAAAATTTAGATGTTATTGGCAAAATTACTCCAGTAATGGATATTATAAATTTTCGAAAATATTTAAATATTATAATTGGCATGTACAAAATTTCCGATAATGAATTCTAAATAAAACAGTAATTATATTTCCCAAATTGTGTAGTACGTTTTATATTTAACTGAAGGTTTTGTTTTAAAAAAATATAAGTATGTAATTACTTACTATAAGTAGGTAATATATTTACAGAATTAAATTCAAATAAAAACATTTAGTCACAATCTGATATTAAAAAATTAAGATTAAAATCTTATGTATGTAAGTGATTGTACTTTTTCCTACAAGTATACCATCCTACTGTACCTTCAAATTAGTGCTTTCGAATACAAACAGACTGTATCCACAATCCTCTGCGGAGTTGATTAGTTTACCGAGTGTTTATTTATGTATTTATTTATGTTACACTGTACAACAGGAACTTAATCCCAATATTACAGTACAGGGTTTGCATTCACCGAGCCGCAGTGTGTTAGTTCATATAATTTTTAGCTTAAGTGCGATTCGAACTCGGGATCTCCGGATTCGAATTTCGTAATGCTATCCACACCACCATACTGACGGACCAAAGGACTCAATTAGTAACTTACCAAGGTGAACAACATCAGATGAGTAAATTTACTTAAATTATATTGTTCACTCTATATTAAACAAAAATTTGAAAATATCTACTCGGTATACATCTACGTCAACGTTACTTCCTGTTATAATGTCGTATCAAAAGGTACATAAAGCAGATAAATTATGTATTCTACTTTATATAAGTAGTGAGTAGTTCATTATTTCACCCTCAAACTACGTTATATATCCGATTGTGCTAAATTGTTTAACATGAAATATGCATTTTAACCGTTACTGGGCGTAGCACTATGCCGTGGTAGATTTAGGTGATAAATTTATTTGTGTGAAGTGCCGTTGCATGCAGACAAATCAAGACCTCCAAAGAGGTTAGTACAAAGAGTACTACAGGGGATAAAATAAAAATATTGTGCGAAAACTTTATTTGTGAGTTAGTCATCAGGATAAACTTGTATTTCAACTGAAAGATGTTTGTCAACTGAAGTAAATTTATATTCAGTTAATGTATGCAGTATTGATATATGATTGAGTTGAAAATGGCACTATGCGTTGATATAGGAAATATTTTATAAATAATGTAGGTTTATTGCTAGCCGAATGTGAAATGTTTATTATTATTATTTATCTTTCGAGACGATTTGACATTTAAACCAGCGAGGGATTAGTTAATTGGATAAATTCTAAATAATCTATAAAATATATTGTGGTTCTGGTATACAAACCAGATGAATACAATTTGTTGAATTGTAAAATATACTTCTGTTAAATATATTTGTATATAATGTTTATGTTTAGTGAGGGATATTTGATAGCTTTCGTGTCACTATAATATAGTATGAAATGTATAATAGATGTTCGAATTGCGTTAGTGTACGTATATTTTATTGTTTATATTTACAGGATTACCCTTTCTGATAAAATAAATAATTTAGGTTTATAGAAAGACTTGACACCTACAAAGAAAATTACGGACTTCGTACCAGATGAAAAATATAACATTGTGAATGCAAAAGATATAGCAACAAAATTGAAAGAAAAGTTAAAGTAGAATTCAAAGACTATGGTGTTTATCTACCAACACGCTGATGATGATATTGTAACGTTTATTACAATTTCGGGTTCGGTGAAGTTTATTACAAAATAAAACACGAACAATGAAAACACTAACAAAATATTTATTTAATTCGAATATAATATAGTACAATTACTGAGACATATATTTATTTATAACACGTATTTATATTCACATTAAAGTACTAAGCAATGACTTGCACCATTCACTCTTCTATACCGACTTCCTGTTGGCGGCCTAAACTCTCCCTTTTATACTGAATCATGTTACTTCTACACTATTCCAAAATAATCTAGACCATTGTAAACGTATTTCAACACAATGTTAATGACGCATCGCTAAAACGCGCGCTACCGTCATATATCGATGGTTCTAGAGAGAACAGGGCCGTACTCGTTACACTGCCCCCTCTTTAAGGATGTTTCGTCCCGAAACTATTCTGCGCCATGCCAATATCTGCACGCTGATCTGCGCGAGCACTGTGACGTTTGGTGGAAATAATAGTGCACTGTTCTTTGCACTACTGTTGAATCACAGGGATTATAGCTGCACACCAGGATCTCAATTCCGGTATATTGAAAAACAGTTTCCAGAATTTGTCTTACAATCCTCCAGCTCAATTCATCAAAGCCACAGCCTAGCTTTGGTACAGCTATTTTTAGAATATCCTTAACAAGCAGCACACTTTGTAGATCACATAGGGCGTCCCAGACGGCGCGATAAGTTGATTTCTTGTGGGACAAGTGTTTGATCACCAGGTAAAAAATGCTTCTGTTTCTGCTTGACTGTTTATCGGCACATGTACGTGGTTGCCATAGTTTTTGAAGTTGGTCCAACCTCTTAAAAACCACGGCGATTCCTCGAGACATCTTTAGATATTGGGCCACACAATGCGACTATGAGTATTCTGCAGGAACTTTGAATAGGTCTCCTTGATGTTCCTTGGTCACACCATTTCGTATCTTATAAACTAGTCGAATGTGGTTTCTGGGTCTTTTAGATAGATTCGTCGAGCTCGAGCTTCATTGACGTTGTCATCATTCTTGTCACCGGCGAAAGGAGCCAATCGATTGAAATGAATCACTCTTGGTTTTCCTCCAGTCCTTTTCCGGATTTGATAAGTGACGTCATTTATTAGCTTCAGTACCTCGTGCGGACCTTCCCAGGAGTTCTGTAACTTTTTGGGGAAAATTCCACAGTAACGCTGTGGGATATATAGCCAAACCAGATCCCCGGCTTGATATCCACCATTCCCAGCCTTGACATCATATAGGTCTTTCATCCTGTTTCTAGTGTTATGGTCTGATATTTATCACTAAATTTAATTTTAAATACATTTCAGATTTATTGTTAAATTTACATATATAAATTTCAATACTGTTATTAGTTACATGAGCTCTTTTTCTTTGTGCAAGATTGATCTTCGAGGGCATAGAAAACATTTTAATAAATTTGGGTTACAATATTCAAGAGTAATGGCAATATAAATTGTTACTTGTGTAACTACTCAGCATTACCATTCCGTGATCAAGGTAAATATGATAGAATTTTATAATTAATTTTTTGTATTCTGTCGATTATGAAGTCATTAGTCTTCTTATTGGAATTATAACGAATCACTATCAGCTAAAATTAAATTGGCCAAATCGAAAAGTGGACTGTTTAATCTCAATGGTATTTATCTGTTTCGAGCTTGAACAGTAATGACATATAAGTATGTTAAGCTTCTAGGCAAATTAAATCATTCTCGATATTTATTTTATGTTTCGCCTAGGACCAAAGTACAGCCCATTTTACAATATGACTAGCTATTATTATATGTTTTCAGAAACAAGTTTTAACATGTTATTAATAACCTTTCAGAAATAGATTAATTTAAGTATCATGTGTCCAGTTGCACTGCCAAAAGTTAATGTTTAAATTTAATTTAAATACATAATAGCAAATCGAATATTTGACAGCAATGTCAATAAATACATGCCATGCTTTTATTTAATTAAATGAATTTTAATAGTAATTTAAATATATGATTATAATTTTCAGTTATTCAACAAGGAAATTTTGGACCTCAAAATTATCGTCGAAATCAAATTAGAACTACGGGACTTCAATTAAAATCATCCAAATTATTTGAAATTTTGCAGTACCGCGAAGAAGTGCGGGTTCCAACCCCACTCATCAACGATTGGCGAGAAGAGTATGTTGGACCCGCACTACGAAGATTTAGAGCACCTGTCGCGTACAGTTTTAAATTTTTTGTTATTATGGATAATACTTTTGTGGATTATACACCCGAATTGATAGCAAAATTTATGAGAAATTGTACTATGGTTATTAATATTTCTGGCATCCCGGGTTCTCTACTTTTTCAGGCACAAAATTTAGATGTTATTGGCAAAATTACTCCAGTAATGGATATTATAAATTTTCGAAAATATTTAAATATTATAATTGGCATGTACAAAATTTCCGATAATGAATTCTAAATAAAACAGTAATTATATTTCCCAAATTGTGTAGTACGTTTTATATTTAATTGAAGGTTTTGTTTTAAAAAAATATAAGTATGTAAAAACATTTAGCCACAATCTGATATTAAAGAATTAAGATTAAAAACTTATGTATGTAAGTGATTGTACTTTTTCCTACGAGTATACCATCCTACTGTACCTTCAAATTAGTGCTTTCGAATACAAACAGACTGTATTCACATTCCTCTGCGGAGTTGATTAGTTTACCGAGTGTTTATTTATGTATTTATTTATGTTACACTGTACAACAGGAACTTAATCCCAATATTACAGTACAGGGTTCGCACTCACCGAGCCGCAGAGTGTTAGTTCATATAATTTTTAGTCTAAGTGCGATTCGAACTCGGGATCTCCGGATCCACATGGATTAGCGGATACCCTCAGCAGCACAGCGCTACGGTCAGCGCGATCGGTTTCCTACATGGCGAGGAAGACATAGAGCGTTTTACAGGATATGAACTTATATTACAATTCCTGGCACCCAGTGCCTTACTTGCTAAGTTAAAATTACATAAATAAATTTAAAACAATGGTTTAATGGAATGGATATGAATGATATGGAGCGAAGTGATTATGATTGACAAATATAGGATAAAATACAAAAAACCCATTTTAGAAAATTAATAACTATCCTAACTTAAACCTAGGCGAATGAAAATGGTATATACAATGCGGTGATGATGACTGCATTACAAATCTGTGATAAATGGTTTTGTTAATATGTTCGTGAATTTATTGCACTGGAACAGGTTGAAGGGAGAATATAGGGAGGGTTTGGTAAGGTAACAAGTGTTTTAGTTGAAAGGGTGCATTGCACTCTCTGATGTTTGTGATCGTGCGTGTGAGTGGATTATTATGTAATTGTGACGTGTAGAATGTTTGTGACAATTTGTTTATGTATTCATGTATGTATTGTATGTTTGTGCTATCGTGTAAATCTACGATTCTAGAATAGCGGTCCGCGTTATTAACTAAACGCAGACATTTATTCTGTAATCGCTGCAGCGGTTGCAGTTCTGTTTTCGACGCCGAACACCATACTAGAGCTGCGTATTTTAAAAATGGGGCGAATGATAGACGTGTACAAGAGTTTTTTGTTTGACTGGAACAAGGAACTATTTTTATTTAGGAGAGGATACAGGCATTTTTTTACAATGTTGGCTTTTTTTTATGATGTTGTTAAAATGGGGTTTGTAATGTAGGCGGGGATCTAGGGTGACGCCGAAATATTTTGTGGTGTTTGGTGGTTTTGTTTTGTGTCCGTGAAGTATAAGTGGAGTGTAAACAGTGTTGTTTGATTTACAATGGATTCGGTCTTCTCGTGGTTTATGGTTATTTTCCAGAGTCGCCAGTAGGGTTGAAGGATATTGAGGTGGATCTGGATCTGTTTATTTGCGACCTCTGCGCTGAACGAATGCGAATAGAGTGCCGTATCGTCCGCATAGAGTGCTGTGTGGGTTTGTGGGAATGTCGGGAAATCATGTAGGTAGAGTGTGAAAAGTTTAGGACCTAGGACGCTGCCTTGGGCTACGCCCGCGGCAACGGGACGAGGGGTGGACAGGGTGTTGTTAACTTTCACCCGGAGGTGTCGGTTGGATAGATAGGAATGGATAAGTTTTATTATATTTGGAGGGAATTTCACAAGAATTAATTTGTAAATGACCCCCTCTAGCCATACTCTGTCGAAAGTCTTTTCGACGTCTAGTAGGGCCATTACTGTGACTTTCTTTTTGTTAAAGTTTGTAGTTATGTCAGTCACAATTCTCGCTACTTGTTGGACGGTGCTATGTTTGGAACGGAAACCAAACTGGAAAGGTGGGGTTATTTTATGTTTGGTGTCAAAGGAATGGATGCGGGAAACTATCACCTTCTCAGCTACCTTGGATAGGGTATTAAGGAGGCCGATAGGGCGATAGCTGATGGGAAGTTTATGGTTTTTATTTGGTTTTGGGATGGGGATAACTGTAGCAGTTTTTCAGGACACAGGGAAGTAGTGGAATTTAATGATGGAATTGATTAGGTAGGTGAACTGGACAAGGGCTTTACGTGAAAGGTTTTTTAGGACAATGTTTCGAATTGTGTCAGGACTTGGCGCTTTCTGGTTGGGTAGGAATTTAATAATGCTAGCTAACTCGGAAAGCGACGTCATGAGTTTGGCTAGTGTGCGTGTGTTTGTGTCATGTAATGTGTTTATAAAATGGTGTGCTGTTTGTGTGATGTGTGTCTGTTCAGGAGTGGAATCGGGATCAATGTGATGAGTAGTCTCAAAGGTGTCGGCTAACGCCTCAGCCTTTTGCTCATCGGTAAAAAGGATGCTATTGTTGTGCGATAGCGTAGGGATAGGTTTGGAAGGTTTGCGAAGGGATTTTGACATTCTCCACAAGGAGTTGTCATGAGGATTGAGTGCTGTGAGTTTTCGGTGGCATGTGTCGTTTTTATATGTTTTGATTTCTTGTTTAATTTGTGTAGTGAGTGAATTCATGTGTGTGCGATGGATGGGATCGAAAGACCTTTGCCAGAGTTTTCTTGTGTTATTTCTTTGTGTGATAAGAGTGATAATGTGTGCAAGTAGCTTGTCTTTGTGTTGTTGTAGTGTAATGACGCGTGTATGCTTACGCACTGCGTCTGTAAGTGTTTGTGTGAATGTGTGAACCTCAGTGTCAATGTGATCAGCTGAGTTTATGTGTGTGTTGATTGTGATGTGTTTATCAAGTGTTTATCTGAATGTGTCCCAGTCTGTGTGTTTATATGTGCGTATATATCGTGTGTCATCTGTGTGAGGTGTATTTGCTCGTAGTGTGGACAGAACTGGGAAGTGGTCTGAGCTAAGCTCGTTTAGTGTAACTGGGTTTGTGATGTGTGTGATGTTTTTGTTTATGAAGATGTCAAGTGTGGATGGCGTCATGTTATTTACAGGATAGTGGGTGGGGGTAGGCGGAAACATGATGATAGAATTGTGGTTTTGTGCGTATAAATGTAACGTGCGACCGTTTGCATTTATTCTGTTGCAGCTCCATGCTGTGTGATTCGCATAGAGATCGCCTACTAACAATACTTTGCCGCCGATGTGTAAAAGTGTCTGTAGTTCGTGTTGTGCAAATTTGTTGCGTGGATTGTTGTACGTGGCTATGATGTGAGTGTTATCAGAGAGCTTGATGCAGACGGATTCTAGGGAAGTGGGAGGTAGGTGAACTGGTGTGTGTTGTACCGTGTTTCTGACGAGGAGGGCAACCCCGCCAGCTGGTACGTGTGTCTGTATTGGTCTGTCTGCTCTGTGTATTGTAAAACCTTTAGGGTGGATTGCATGAAAGCGGGCTAACTCTCGGATTACGCTAACCCAGGGTCAATGGGTAACACCGGGTTAGCCAAAAATTTAATTGCATGATCTAACCCTCGGTTAGCTGTCAAGCGTAATTGAATTACTGAATAATAGATGTCACTAGGCTTACTTTATGTAATTTTTTTACCACATTTCAATTGTTTTGTAAATAAACCAAATAATAGGAATTTATAAGTTTTGAAATATTACAAATTAATTACTATGGATAAAAAAAGAACAAAAATTTGTTCTGAAGAAGATAAAACAATTTTATTAGATGTAATAGAAGAATTTATACATGTAATTGAAAAAAAGAAAACCGATTCACTATGCAATAAGAAGAAAAAAATAATTTGGGAGAAAATCGCACAAAAATTTAATTGTCCGTACATCAGAATCTGAAGAACGTACAGGATCACAATTAAAAGAATTGTATAAAAAGTTAAAGAAAAAGGCGAGGGAAGACATCAGTAATGATAAAGTAAGTAACTATATAATATATTATTAACATATGTTTATTAAAAGTATAATGTATATAATAAGTCAGTACACTTTTCAATTAGGTGGAAATGTATAAAACTGGAGGAGGTTCATTTAAAAAAGTAACAACAGACTATAGTGAAAAGCTGCAGAGTCTGCTGAATGGATAATTAAATCCATTACCAAATCCCTACGATAGTTGTAGTGAATATTACAAAGGTAAGATTGAAGTACATAATTATTGGATATTTTGTTCCATTTATTTATAGCTATAGGTATATTTCTCGTTAATAAAGTAAAATTATAAATCGTATCTATTTATTTTAATATTAGATTCTATAATAAATCCTGTTCCGGAGTCGGATGATGTAATCAGTTTATCTGAGTATCAAGTGGCTACTACTGAAACAACTGTTGAAACTGATCCGGCAGTAATTATTAATGCCCCTCCATCCAATCCTTCCTTCCGACCATCAAGAAAACGTAAAAATGCAACAGATGCATTTAATACATACGTCGAATTAAAACAAAATCGATTAACTAATAAAGAAATGGAAACAAATTTAAAAATTAAAATATTAGAATTCGAACAAGAATAAAAAAAGAACTGTTCGTACTCGAAAAAAATATAAAGAAGAAAAACATGATTTGGAAATGAAAATTTTACAAAAACAACAAGAATTATTAGAATTAGAATTAATTAATAAAAAAAATAGTGATTAGATGTTTTAAGTACTTATATAAGTTAATCTAGGTTTAAGTTTCTTTATAGTTTAGTTTTAAGATAGTTATAATAATCATTTTAAGTTTTAATACCGAATAAAACATAAATATAAGTTATAACTTATTTTTGAATTCGTATTTATTCGCGCTACAGCTCAGATTAAAAAGACATAACCTTGATAGTTTCAGCTTTTATTACTAATGTACACATACAGAATGGCATTGATTTAACCTAACATTCATTATTAAGAAAACACAGTGTTTATTATAGAATTTCGTACAGCATTATTAACTTGTACGGTGTGTATAATATGCTGTTCATTGTTCTGTGCTACTTCATCTTCTCCAGGTATAAAATCATTTGTTGAAATTGCAATATTGTGTAATACTGCTGTTGCAACAATTATACATAAAGTTGTGTTAATGTTTGTTCTAATTCCAATTGATAACACAGGAAATCTTCTCTTCCAGCATCCAAAACATCTCTCAATACAATTTCTAGTAAGAATATGTGCAGAATTATACCGTATTTCTGCGGGAGTTGTTGGATTTAGCAGAGGTGTTAGTAAATAATTTCTGCATGCATACCCTCCATCTCCCAGTAAATATGAATTGCCAAAATCATTAGCTTCAAATCTAGCTCGTAAGGATGAAAAAATAAAGATGGTACTATCATGTACAAATCCTTGAAAACGAGCTACAATATCTCTTATTTTTAGTTTTGCATCACATGTCGCTTGCACGTTTATGGAGAAAAAACCTTTTCTATTCCTATACAATTCAGCATTTGATTGAATGCGAATGTGCGAACAATCGAGAGCACCACATATATTTGGAAAACCAGCAATCCTATCAAATACATTTTTTACATTAATGACTTCTTGACCTTCTGGCATTTTTATGAAATCTCTACGCAGAAGTGCAATGTTATGAGATACATTGCGTATAATTCTACAGACTGTGGAGTTACGTATTTGAACGTGGTCTCCAAGAACTCGTTGAAATGAGCCAGTGGCATAAAAACGTAAAGTTATCACCAATTGATTCATTGGTGAGATAGGATGACTGCGCTGGGTGTTTCTCTTTAAATTTTCACCGATATTTTCTAATATATGAATTGTTGTTTCTCTTGTAAATCTATATCATGCTCTAAAATCGATATCGTCTTAAAGCTCAAATAGTTCTGTTCCATCATGAAACACACGGGGCCTGGGAAGCTGCTGAACAAGTTCAAGGAACTCCCCGTCAGATGATACAGAGGAATCAGAGGAATAGAAGGTAGATTCAAAAGAAGTGGTACTCATACTGGAAAGACAACACTAAAATATAACTTGAAACATGCATTTAATAAATATTATTATTTTTATTGATTACATAATGTACGTCACATATTTTGCAACAAATAATGTATATGAAATTGTGTATCTACATTGACAGATCATGTCACAATTTATTATTTTTTTGAATATATTAAAATGAGACCGTGAAACATGAATTCTGTGTTTTAAATATAATTTGTACAATTAAAGAGTAAATAATTATTTATATTTTAGGTGTACCTGACGAAAAACACCGATAAAAATGCCTTTTTTATTATAAATATGATGCTTGATATGACAGCTGTCGGCCATGTGCAATTCGAATTTGGTAACCCGAGAGTTATCCCGTGGATATGCACGGGCTAACTTCTAGCCCGAGGTTAGCTGGCAAACAAGTCGGTAACCTAGGTTACCGTATATAGCCCTGGGCTAGAAGTTAACCCGCTTTCATGCAACCCACCCTAAGTGTGTAGTTTGTCTGTGTGTGTGAGCCGTATTTCGTTAAGTGACATTACGTGTATGTTGTGTTTGTGTAAAAAGTGTATCAGTTCACCTACCTTGGTGTGGATTCCGTTTGCGTTCCAGGTGCAAATGTTAGTAATGAATTAAATGTTGTATGACTTAATGGTTTGCAAAAATGAAAATGCGGTGAGTGATCGTGATTGCGAATCGTGACATGATCTTAAAGCTATGGTATAGTCTTTAACAAATAACAGTAAATTGTCTAAGTTAATTAATGAGTTCAACTCATTCATATGTGACGGTAGTTCCTGAAAAACATTTAAATTAGGTGGTTGAGCGTCTTGTCGCGAGAAGGGGGTTGGTTGTTGTTCACTTGAGTAGCAGTGTTAGTTGGAGGGGGGCAAGGGGTTGGCCGCCGTGCCTGCGCGCGCCGTTCTGGTAGTGGTGGGAAGTGCTGGCTCGTCAGTTCAGTCTGGCTGCTTGGTTGAAGTGTACGGCTCCATGCGTTTGCTGCGAGGACAGGGGCTGGTACAAACAGCTGTTCGTCTTCGGATGCTTTGCCGCCGTGTATCCTTTTCAATTGTTCGTGTTTTTCCTTGATTTTGGGATTACGTTTGGAGGCAATTTCAATTTGTCTAAGATACGCGGGGCAGTCGGCGTCGCCCCCGCAGTTAGAGCATGTAGCCGGTACGTCCGACGACTTACTGCATGTTAACGTTAAATGTTGGTTTCCGCATTTGACCTACCTGGGATGTCTATTGCAGTTGCTCGTAGCATGTCCCCAACTTTGGCAACGATGACACTGGACACCCGGCGGTTTTCATGCCTCTCCCAGATCACTCTCGTGAAGAGCAGAAACTTAATTGTTTGCTGAAGCTCTTTCAGCGTCTTCCCGGCATCCGTCACTATTAGAAATAGTGGTCTATATTTTGTATTCATTCGAAATACGTTTTTGATTTCATCTGGTGTTGGATCGCAATCAAGTCCTCGTAACACGAATACATGTGTCTTGCTGTCTAATTCAGTATAGGTGTGATACTGTACGTCATTTTTTATAGTTTCCAGGACCTTAGTTTTTTCAGTTTTATCATTCAAATATAGACTGATGTTATTCCTGGTGTATCGTATATTAAAGCCTTGTTTAACAGTGGCTTGCAAACGTGTTACGAGGGCTTTATGATCAGTTACGGTGCCGGGAATGATGATAGCTGATGGTGGCCGTGGTGGTTTCTGCTGCTGGGGACATGAAGCGCCAGGTGCGTCGGTGTCGGATGCGGAGTCGTCATCGGCGTCGCTCTCGTTCGGTAGCACTTCGAACCGGTTCCGCAGCGGGATGCTGTAGGACGGCAGGCGGCTGGCAGTGGTGCGGCGCTGTAGCATGGCGGCGGGGTTAGGGGGGATTGTTGAAGCATTGGCGGCAGCACTGGTGCTGGCAGCGGGGATTGCAGGGGCGGACTTTTTGGAAGTTTTTATTTCGGGACTCGCACTAGCTTTTCGTTTTTCACTTGCACTTGCACTCACGTTTTTTTATGTTTTTAACACTTCCACTCTGAATTTTAACACCGGTTTGATTAAATAAACCCTTGAAACTCATGTTTTCAGTCACTGTCTCTTCTTCCGCACTATCACTATCTAAAATATAAATGTTTAATATATTATTAAAATTCTCACCTGCATAACTGTGCAGCGAAACTAAGTCACTAACACAAGCACTGTAGTCACTAACACTCTCATTTACTAAACATTTATCAGTCTCTGTCTTTTGAAAATTCACACACGCCATTCGAGCACAACCCCTCTTGGGGTTGCGATACTTAAAAACGCACTTTGACTTTCCGCTGTGAGTGTTTTTTAAACTTTTTTCTTCTAGTCATCCACAACTTCGTAGTCCACGTGGTGGCTCAGCGTTTCGCTTACTTGCAACTACTTGCAGACTTACAAACAAAAACGTCTAGTCACCTTGGCGGCTAGACGAGAACTGAATTCCGTAATGGTATCCACACCACCGTACTGACGGACAAAAGGACTACAGTAGTAACTTGCCAAGGTGAACAACATCAGATAATTTAATTTACTTAAATTATATTGTTCACTCTATATTAAAAAAAAAATTGGATATATCTACTCGGTACACATCTACGTCAACGTTACTTCCTGTTATAATGCCGTATCAAAAGGTACATAAAGCAGATAAATTATGTATTCTATTTGATATAAGTAGTGAGTAGTTCATTATTTCACCCTCAAACTACTTTATATATCCACTGTTCTTTGCACTACTGTGGAATCACAGGGATTATACCTGCACACCAGGATCTCAATTCCAGTATATTGGAAAACAGTTTCCAGAATTTGTCTTACAATTCTCCAGCTCAATTCATCAAAGCCACAGCCTAGCTTTGGTACAGCTATTTTTAGAATATCCTTAACAAGCAGCATACTTTGTAGATCTCATAGGGCGTCCCAGACGGCGCGATAAGTTGGTTTCTTGTGGGACAAGTGTTTGATTACCAGGTAAAAAATGCTTCTGTTTCTGCTCGACTGTTTATCGGCACATGGACGTGGTTGCCATAGTTATTGAAGTTGGTCCAACATCTTTAGATCTTGGGCCACACAATGCGACTATGAGTATTGTGCAGGAACTTGAAATAGGTCTCCTTGATGTTCCTTGGTCACACCATTTCGTATCTTATAAACTAGTCGAATGTGGTTTCTGGGTCTTGTAAATAGATTCGTCGAGCTCGAGCTTCATTGACGTTGTCATCATTCTTGGCACCGGCGAAAGGAGCCAATCGATTGAAATGAATCACTCTTTGTTTTCATCCAGTTCTTTTCCGGATTTGATAAGTGACGTCATTTATTAGCTTCAGTACCTCGTGCGGACCTTCCCAGGAGTTCTGTAACTTTTTGGGGAAAATTCCACAGTAACGCTGTGGGTTATATAGCCACACGAGATCCCCGGCTTGATATCCACCATTCTCAGCCTTGACATCATATAGGTCTTTCATCCTGTTTCTAGTGTTATGGTCTGATATTTATCACTAAATTTAATTTTAAATACATTTCAGATTTATTGTTAAATTTACATATATAAATTTCAATACTGTTATTAGTTACATGAGCTCTTTTTCTTTGTGCAAGATTGATCTTCGAGGGCATAGAAACCATTTTAATAGATTTGGGTTACAATATTCAAGAATAATGGCAATATAAATTGTTACTTGTGTAACTACTATATAAAACCAACAATAGTAGTAGTTTCCAAGAAAACGTCATTATTTATTTGTATTTATTAAAGCAAATAAAATGTCTTCTATATTACGATTTTTTTGCTGTATATTTGGAGAAAAGCCAAATTCAAAATTAGATAGTGAAACAATAATAGTTGGGAAATCCAAATTTTATACCGGCTCAGCATTACCATTCCGTGATCAAGGTAAATATGATAGAATTTTATAATTTATTTTTTTTATTCTGTCGATTATGAAGTGATTAGTCTTCTTATTGGAATTATAACGAATCACTATCAGCTAAAATTAAATTGGCCAAATCGAAAAGTGGACTGTTTAATCTCAATGGTATTTATCTGTTTCGAGCTTGAACAGTAATGACATATAAAACTATGTTATGCTTCTAGGCAAATTAAATCATTCTCGATATTTATTTTATGTTTCGCCTAGGGCCAAAGTACAGCCCATTTTACGATATGACTAGCTATTATTATATGTTTTTAGAAACAAGTTTTAACATATTATTAATAACCTTACAGAAATAGATTAATTTAAGTATCATGTGTCCAGTTGCACTGCCAAAAGTTAATGTTTAAATTTAATTTAAATACATAATAGCAAATCGAATATTTGACAGCAATGTCAATAAATACATCAAATTAGAACTACGGGACTTCAATTAAAATCATCCAAATTATTTGAAATTTTGCAGTACCGCGAAGAAGTGCGGGTTCCAACCCCACTCATCAACGATTGGCGAGAAGAGTATGTTGGACCCGCACTACGAAGATTTAGAGCACCTGTCGCGTACAGTTTTAAATTTTTTGTTATTATGGATAATACTTTTGTGGATTATACACCCGAATTTATAGCAAAATTTATGAGAAATTGTACTATCGTTATTAATATTTCTGGCATCCCGGGTTCTCTACTTTTTCAGGCACAAAATTTAGATGTTATTGGCAAAATTACTCCAGTAATGGATATTATAAATTTTCGAAAATATTTAAATATTATAATTGGCATGTACAAAATTTCCGATAATGAATTCTAAATAAAACAATAATTATATTTCCCAAATTGTGTAGTACGTTTTATATTTAATTGAAGGTTTTGTTTTAAAAAATATAAGTACGTAATTACTTACTATAAGTAGGTAATATATTTACAGAATAGAATTCAAATAAAATCATTTAGTCACATACTGATATTAAAAAATTAAGATTAAAATCTTATGTATGTATGTAATTGTACTTTGTCCTACGAGTATACCATCCTACTGTACCTTCAAATTAGTGCTTTCGAATGCAAACAGACTGTATCCACATTCCTCTGCGGAGTTGATTAGTTTACCGAGTGTTTATTTATTTATTTGTTACACTGTACAACAGGAACTTAATCCCAATTACAGTACAGGGTTCGCACTCACCGAGCCGCAGTGTGTTAGTTCATATAATTTTTAGCTTAAGTGCGATTCGAACTCGGGATCTCCGGATTCGAATTTCGTAATGCTATCCACACCACCATTCTGACGGACCAAAGGACTAAATTAGTAACTTGCCAAGGAGAACAACATCAGATGAGTAAATTTACTTAAATTATATTGTTCACTCTATATTAAACAAAAATTTGAAAATATCTACTCGGTATACATCTACGTCAACGTTACTTCCTGTATAAATATGTATTCTACTTTATATAAGTAGTGAGTAGTTCATTATTTCACCCTCAAACTACTTTATATATCCGATTGTGCTAAATTGTTTAACATGAAATATGCATTTTAACCGTTACTGGGCGTAGCACTATGCCGTGGTAGATTTAGGTGATAAATTTATTTGTGTGAAGTGTTGTTGCATGCAGACAAATCAAGACCTCCAAAGAGGTTAGTACAAAGAGTACTACAGGGGATAAAATAAAAATATTGTGCGAAAATTTTATTTGTGAGTTAGTCATCAGGGTAAACTTGTATTTCAACTGAAAGATGTTTGTCAACTGAATGAAATTTATATTCAGTTAATGTATGCAGTATTGATATATGATTGAGTTGAAAATGGCACTATGCGTTGTTATAGGAAATATTTTATAAATAATGTAGGTTTATTGCTAGCCGAATGTGAAATGTTTATTATTATTATTTATCTTTCGAGACGATTTGACATTTAAACCAGCGTGGGATTAGTTAATTGGATAAATTCTAAATAATCTATAAAATATTTTGTGGTTCTGGTATACAAACTAGATTAATACAATTTGTTGAATTGTAAAATATACTTCCGTGAAATATATTTGTATATAATGTTTATGTTTAGTGAGGGACATTTGATAGCTTTCGTGTCACTATAATATAGTATGAAATGTATAATAGATGTTCGAATTGCGTTAGTGTACGTATATTTTATTGTTTATATTTACAGGATTACCCTTTCTGATAAAATAAATAATTTAGGTTTATAGAAAGACTTGACACCTACAAAGAAAATTACGGACTTCGTACCAGATGAAAAATATAACATTGTGAATGCAAAAGATATAGCAACAAAATTAAAAGAAAAGTTAAAGTAGAATTCAAAGACTATGGTGTTTATCTACCAACACGCTTTAATGATATGTCTGATGATGATATTGTAACGGATATTACAATTTCGGGTTTGGTGAAGTTTATTACAAAATAAAACACGAACAATGAAAACACTAACAAAATATTTATTTAATTCGAATATAATATAGTACAATTACAAATAAATAAATAAATAAATATATCATCACGCCTTTTACCCATCACTGGGTGTGGCACTCTGCCTAAGCAGATCTCGGTAGGTGATATATTTTTTCGCGTGAAGTGCGGTTACCAGCCGTCAAATCACGGCCTCCAAAGATATTAGTGGTGGAGGAGCCACAGGGGTAGATTTTATAAATTGGTGAAAATTGTTTGTCGGCTGTGGGGATCGAACCAGGGTTCTCAAGATCCACAGGCCGACTCGATACCACTGAGCCACCTACCTATAACACAATTACTGAGACATATATTTATTTATAACACGTATTTATATTCACATTAAAGTACTAAGCAATGACTTGCACCGTTCACTCTTCTATACCGACTTCCTGTTGACGGCCTAAACTCTCCCTTTTATACTGAATCATGTTACTTCTACACTATTCCAAAATAATCTAGACCATTGTAAACGTGTTTCAACACAATGTTAATGACGCATCGCTAAAACGCGCGCTACCGCCATATATCGATGGTTCTAGAGAGAACAGGGCCGTACTCGTTACACTGCCCCCTCCTTAAGGATGATTCGTCTCGAAACTATTCTGCGCCATGCCAATATCTGCACGTTGATCTCCGCGAGCACTGTGACGTTTGGTGGAAATAATAGTGCACTGGTCTTTGCACTACTGTTGAAACACAGGGGTTATAGCTGCACACCAGGATCTCAATTCCGGTATATTGGAAAACAGTTTCCAGAATTTGTCTTACAATTCTCCAGCTCAATTCATCAAAGCCACAACCTAGCTTTGGTACAGCTATTTTTAGAAAATCCTTAACAAGCAGCACACCTTGTAGATCACATAGGGCGTCCCGCGCGATAAGTTGGTTTCTTGTGGGACATGTGTTTGATCACCGGGTAAAAAATGCTTCTGTTTCTGCTCGACTGTTTATCGGCACATGGACGTGGTTGCCATAGTTATTGAAGTTGGTCCAACTTCTTAAAAACCACGGCGATTCCTCGAGACATCTTTAGATATTGGGCCACACAATGCGACTATGAGTATTCTGCAGGAACTTTGAATAGGTCTCCTTGATGTTCCTTGGTCACACGATTTCGTATCTTATAAACTAGTCGAATGTGGTTTCTTTGTCTTTTAGATAGATTCGTCGAGCTCGAGCTTCATTGACGTTGTCATCATTCTTGTCACCGGCGAAAGGAGCCAATCGATTGAAATGAATCACTCTTTGTTTTCATCCAGTTCTTTTCCGGATTTGATAAGTGACGTCATTTATTAGCTTCAGTACCTCGTGCGGACCTTCCCAGGAGTTCTGTAACTTTTTGGGGAAAATTCCACAGTAACGCTGTGGGTTATATAGCCACACGAGATCCCCGGCTTGATATCCACCATTCTCAGCCTTGACATCATATAGGTCTTTCATCCTGTTTCTAGTGTTATGGTCTGATATTTATCACTAAATTTAATTTTAAATACATTTCAGATTTATTGTTAAATTTACATATATAAATTTCAATACTGTTATTAGTTACATGAGCTCTTTTTCTTTGTGCAAGATTGATCTTCGAGGGCATAGAAACCAGTTTAATAGATTTGGGTTACAATATTCAAGAATAATGGCAATATAAATTGTTACTTGTGTAACTACTATATAAAACCAACAATAGTAGTAGTTTCCAAGAAAACGTCATTATTTATTTGTATTTATTAAAGCAAATAAAATGTCTTCTATATTACGATTTTTTTGCTGTATATTTGGAAAAAAGCCAAATTCAAAATTAGATAGTGAAACAATAATAGTTGGGAAATCCAAATTTTATACCGGCTCAGCATTACCATTCCGTGATCAAGGTAAATATGATAGAATTTTATAATTTATTTTTTTTATTCTGTCGATTATGAAGTGATTAGTCTTCTTATTGGAATTATAACGAATCACTATCAGCTAAAATTAAATTGGCCAAATCGAAAAGTGGACTGTTTAATCTCAATGGTATTTATCTGTTTCGAGCTTGAACAGTAATGACATATAAAACTATGTTATGCTTCTAGGCAAATTAAATCATTCTCGATATTTATTTTATGTTTCGTCTAGGGCCAAAGTACAGCCCATTTTACGATATGACTAGCTATTATTATATGTTTTTAGAAACAAGTTTTAACATATTATTAATAACCTTACAGTAATAGATTAATTTAAGTATCATGTGTCCAGTTGCACTGCCAAAAGTTAATGTTTAAATTTAATTTAAATACATAATAGCAAATCGAATATTTGACAGCAATGTCAATAAATACATGCCATGCTTTTATTTACTTAAATGAATTTTAATAGTAATTTAAATATATGATTATAATTTTCAGTTATTCAACAAGGAAATTTTGGACCTCAAAATTATCGTCGAAATCAAATTAGAACTACGGGGCTTCAATTAAAATCATCCAAATTATTTGAAATTTTGCAGTACCGCGAAGAAGTGCGGGTTCCAACCCCACTCATCAACGATTGGCGAGAAGAGTATGTTGGACCCGCACTACGAAGATTTAGAGCACCTGTCGCGTACAGTTTTAAATTTTTTGTTATTATGGATAATACTTTTGTGGATTATACACCCGAATTGATAGCAAAATTTATGAGAAATTGTACTATCGTTATTAATATTTCTGGCATCCCGGGTTCTCTACTTTTTCAGGCACAAAATTTAGATGTTATTGGCAAAATTACTCCAGTAATGGATATTATAAATTTTCGAAAATATTTAAATATTATAATTGGCATGTACAAAATTTCCGATAATGAATTCTAAATAAAACAGTAATTATATTTCCCAAATTGTGTAGTACGTTTTATATTTAATTGAAGGTTTTGTTTTAAAAAATATAAGTATGTAATTACTTACTATAAGTAGGTAATATATTTACAGAATAGAATTCAAATAAAAACATTTAGTCACAATCTGATATTAAAAAATTAAGATTAAAATCTTATGTATGTAAGTGATTGTACTTTTTCCTACGAATATACCATCCTACTGTACCTTCAAATTAGTGCTTTCGAATACAAACAGACTGTATCCACATTCCTCTGAGCCGCAGAGTGTTAGTTCATATAATTTTTAGTCTAGGTGCGATTCGAACTCGGGATCTCCGGATTCAAATTCCGTATTTTTTTTTCACACACTTTATTTTCACTATATTCTAAGTACACCACAAACAACGCATTTTTTCCTCGCACATGTGTGACTGGCCGATCGGCAGCCGAACGCACTGTATGTTGAGGTGCATCTCAATCCACATGGATTAGCGGATACCCTCAGCATCACAGCGCTACGGTCTGCGCGATCGGTTTCCTACATGGCGAGGAAGACATAGAGCGTTTTACAGGATATGAACTTATATTACAATTCCTGGCACCCAGTGCCTTACTTGCTAAGTAAAAATTACATAAATAAATTTAAAACAATGGTTTAATGGAATGGATATGAATGATATGGAGCGAAGTGATTATGATTGACAAATATAGGATAAAATACAAAAAACCCATTTTAGAAAATTAATAACTATCCTAACTTAAACCTAGGCGAATGAAAATGGTATATACAATGCGGTGATGATGACTGCATTACAAATCTGTGATAAATGGTTTTGTTAATATGTTCGTGAATTTATTGCACTGGAACAGGTTGAAGGGAGAATATAGGGAGGGTTTGGTAAGGTAACAGGTGTTTTAGTTGAAAGGGTGCATTGCACTCTCTGATGTTTGTGATCGTGCGTGTGAGTGGATTATTATGTAATTGTGACGTGTAGAATGTTTGTGACAATTTGTTTATGTATTCATGTATGTATTGTATGTTTGCGCTATCGTGTAAATCTACGATTCTAGAATAGCGGTCCGCGTTATTAACTGAACGCAGACATTTATTCTGTAATCGCTGCAGCGGTTGCAGTGCTGTTTTCGACGCCGAACACCATACTAGAGCTGCGTATGTTAAAATGGGGCGAATGATAGACGTGTACAAGAGTTTTTTGTTTGACTGGAACATGGAACTATTTTTATTTAGGAGAGGATACAGGGATTTTTTTACAATGTTGGCTTTTTTTATGATGTTGTTAAAATGGGGTTTGTAATGTAGGCGGGGATCTAGGGTGACGCCGAAATATTTTGTGGTGTTTTGTGGTTTTGTTTTGTGTCCGTGAAGTATAAGTGGAGTGTAAACAGTGTTGTTTGATTTACAATGGATTCAGTCTTCTCGTGGTTTATGGTTATTTTCCAGAGTCGCCAGTAGGGTTGAAGGATATTGAGGTGGATCTGGATCTGTTTATTTGCGACCTCTGCGCTGAACGAATGCGAATAGAGTGCCGTATCGTCCGCATAGAGTGCTGTGTGGGTTTGTGGGAATGTCGGGAAATCATGTAGGTAGAGTGTGAAAAGTTTAGGACCTAGGACGCTGCCTTGGGCTACGCCCGCGGCAACGGGACGAGGGGTGGACAGGGTGTTGTTAACTTTCACCCGGAGGTGTCGGTTGGATAGATAGGAATGGATAAGTTTTATTATATTTGGAGGGAATTTCACAAGAATTAATTTGTAAATGACCCCCTCTAGCCATACTCTGTCGAAAGTCTTTTCGACGTCTAGTAGGGCCATTACTGTGACTTTCTTTTTGTTAAAGTTTGTAGTTATGTCAGTCACAATTCTCGCTACTTGTTGGACGGTGCTATGTTTGGAACGGAAACCAAACTGGAAAGGTGGGGTTATTTTATGTTTGGTGTCAAAGGAATGGATGCGGGAAACTATCACCTTCTCAGCTACCTTGGATAGGGTATTAAGGAGGCCGATAGGGCGATAGCTGATGGGAAGTTTATGGTTTTTATTTGGTTTTGGGATGGGGATAACTGTAGCAGTTTTTCAGGACACAGGGAAGTAGTGGAATTTAATGATGGAATTGATTAGGTAGGTGAGCTGGACAAGGGCTTTACGTGAAAGGTTTTTTAGGACAATGTTTCGAATTGTGTCAGGACCTGGCGCTTTCTGGTTGGGTAGGAATTTAATAATGCTAGCTAACTCGGAGGGCGACGTCATGAGTTTGGCTAGTGTGCGTGTGTTTGTGTCATGTAATGTGTTTATAAAATCGTGTGCTGTTTGTGTGATGTGTGTCTGTTCAGGAGTGGAATCGGGATCAATGTGATGAGTAGTCTCAAAGGTGTTGGCTAACGCCTTAGCCTTTTGCTCATCGGTAAAAAGGATGCTATTGTTGTGCGATAGCGTAGGGATAGGTTTGGAAGGTTTGCGAAGGGATCTTGACATTCTCCACAAGGAGTTGTCATGAGGATTGAGTGCTGTGAGTTTTCGGTGGCATGTGTCGTTTTTATATGTTTTGATTTCTTGTTTAATTTGTGTAGTGAGTGAATTAATGTGTGTGCGATGGATGGGATCGAAAGACCTTTGCCAGAGTTTTCTTGTGTTATTTCTTTGTGTGATAAGAGTGATAATGTGTGCAAGTAGCTTGTCTTTGTGTTGTTGTAGTGTAATGACGCGTGTATGCTTACGCACTGCGTCTGTAAGTGTTTGTGTGAATGTGTGAACCTCAGTGTCAATGTGATCAGCTGAGTTTATGTGTGTGTTGATTGTGATGTGTTTATCAAGTGTTTATCTGAATGTGTCCCAGTCTGTGTGTTTATATGTGCGTATATATCGTGTGTCATCTGTGTGAGGTGTATTTGCTCGTAGTGTGGACAGAACTGGGAAGTAGTCTGAGCTAAGCTCGTTTAGTGTAACTGGGTTTGTGATGTGTGTGATGTTTTTGTTTATGAAGATGTCAAGTGTGGATGGCGTCATGTTATTTACAGGATAGTGGGTGGGGGTAGGCGGAAACATGATGATAGAATTGTGGTTTTGTGCGTATAAATGTAACGTGCGACCGTTTGCATTTATTCTGTTGCAGCTCCATGCTGTGTGATTCGCATAGAGATCGCCTACTAACAATACTTTGCCGCCGATGTGTAAAAGTGTCTGTAGTTCGTGTTGTGCAAATTTGTTGCGTGGATTGTTGTACGTGGCTATGATGTGAGTGTTATCAGAGAGCTTGATGCAGACGGATTCTAGGGAAGTGGGAGGTAGGTGAACTGGTGTGTGTTGTACCGTGTTTCTGACGAGGAGGGCAACCCCGCCAGCTGGTACGTGTGTCTGTATTGGTCTGTCTGCTCTGTGTATTGTAAAACCTTTAGGGTGGATTGCATGAAAGCGGGCTAACTCTCTGATTACGCTAACCCAGGGTCAATGGGTAACACCGGGTTAGCCAAAAATTTAATTGCATGATCTAACCCTCGGTTAGCTGTCAAACGTAATTGAATTACTGAATAATAGATGTCACTAGGCTTACTTTATGTAATTTTTTTACCACATTTCAATTGTTTTGTAAATAAACCAAATAATAGGAATTTATAAGTTTTGAAATATTACAAATTAATTACTATGGATAAAAAAAGAACAAAAATTTTTTCTGAAGAAGATAAAACAATTTTATTAGATGTAATAGAAGAATTTATACATGTAATTGAAAAAAAGAAAACCGATTCACTATGCAATAAGAAGAAAAAAATAATTTGGGAGAAAATCGCACAAAAATTTAATTGCCCGTACATCAGAATCTGAAGAACGTACAGGATCACAATTGAAAGAATTGTATAAAAAGTTAAAGAAAAAGGCGAGGGAAGACATTAGTAATGATAAAGTAAGTAACTATATAATATATTATTAACATATGTTTATTAAAAGTATAATGTATATAATAAGTCAGTACACTTTTCAATTAGGTGGAAATGTATAAAACTGGAGGAGGTTCATTTAAAAAAGTAACAACAGACTATAGTGAAAAGCTGCAGAGTCTGCTGAATGGATAATTAAATCCATTACCAAATCCCTACGATAGTTGTAGTGAATATTACAAAGGTAAGATTGAAGTACATAATTATTGGATATTTTGTTCCATTTATTTATAGCTATAGGTATATTTCTCGTTAATAAAGTAAAATTATAAATCGTATCTATTTATTTTAATATTAGATTCTATAATAAATCCTGTTCCGGAGTCGGATGATGTAATCAGTTTATCTGAGTATCAAGTGGCTACTACTGAAACAACTGTTGAAACTGATCCGGCAGTAATTATTAATGCCCCTCCATCCAATCCTTCCTTCCAACCATCAAGAAAACGTAAAAATGCAACAGATGCATTTAATACATACGTCGAGTTAAAACAAAATCGATTAACTAATAAAGAAATGGAAACAAATTTAAAAATTAAAATATTAGAATTCGAACAAGAATCAAAAAAGAACTGTTCGTACTAGAAAAAAATATGAAGAAGAAAAACATGATTTGGAAATGAAAATTTTACAAAAACAACAAGAATTATTAGAATTAGAATTAATTAATAAAAAAATAGTGATTAGATGTTTTAAGTACTTATATAAGTTAATCTAGGTTTAAGTTTCTTTATAGTTTAGTTTTAAGATAGTTATAATAATCATTTTAAGTTTTAATACCGAATAAAACATAAATATAAGTTATAACTTATTTTTGAATTCGTATTTATTCGCGCTACAGCTCAGATTAAAAAGACATAACCTTGATAGTTTCAGCTTTTATTACTAATGTACACATACAGAATGGCATTGATTTAACCTAACATTCATTATTAAGAAAACACAGTGTTTATTATAGAATTTCGTACAGCATTATTAACTTGTACGGTGTGTATAATATGCTGTTCATTGTTCTGTGCTACTTCATCTTCTCCAGGTATAAAATCATTTGTTGAAATTGCAATATTGTGTAATACTGCTGTTGCAACAATTATACATAAAGTTGTGTTAATGTTTGTTCTAATTCCAATTGATAACACAGGAAATCTTCTCTTCCAGCATCCAAAACATCTCTCAATACAATTTCTAGTAAGAATATGTGCAGAATTATACCGTATTTCTGCGGGAGTTGTTGGATTTAGCAGAGGTGTTAGTAAATAATTTCTGCATGCATACCCTCCATCTCCCAGTAAATATGAATTGCCAAAATCATTAGCTTCAAATCTAGCTCGTAAGGATGAAAAAATAAAGATGGTACTATCATGTACAAATCCTTGAAAACGAGCTACAATATCTCTTATTTTTAGTTTTGCATCACATGTCGCTTGCACGTTTATGGAGAAAAAACCTTTTCTATTCCTATACAATTTAGCATTTGATTGAATGCGAATGTGCGAACAATCGAGAGCACCACATATATTTGGAAAACCAGCAATCCTATCAAATACATTTTTTACATTAATGACTTCTTGACCTTCTGGCATTTTTATGAAATCTCTACGCAGAAGTGCAATGTTATGAGATACATTGCGTATAATTCTACAGACTGTGGAGTTACGTATTTGAACGTGGTCTCCAAGAACTCGTTGAAATGAGCCAGTGGCATAAAAACGTAAAGTTATCACCAATTGATTCATTGGTGAGATAGGATGACTGCGCTGGGTGTTTCTCTTTAAATTTTCACCGATATTTTCTAATATATGAATTGTTGTTTCTCTTGTAAATCTATATCATGCTCTAAAATCGATATCGTCTTAAAGCTCAAATAGTTCTGTTCCATCATGAAACACACGGGGCCTGGGAAGCTGCTGAACAAGTTCAAGGAACTCCCCGTCAGATGATACAGAGGAATCAGAGGAATAGAAGGTAGATTCAAAAGAAGTGGTACTCATACTGGAAAGACAACACTAAAATATAACTTGAAACATGCATTTAATAAATATTATTATTTTTATTGATTACATAATGTACGTCACATATTTTGCAACAAATAATGTATATGAAATTGTGTATCTACATTGACAGATCATGTCACAATTTATTATTTTTTTGAATATATTAAAATGAGACCGTGAAACATGAATTCTGTGTTTTAAATATAATTTGTACAATTAAAGAGTAAATAATTATTTATATTTTAGGTGTACCTGACGAAAAACACCGATAAAAATGCCTTTTTTATTATAAATATGATGCTTGATATGACAGCTGTCGGCCATGTGCAATTCGAATTTGGTAACCCGAGAGTTATCCCGTGGATATGCACGGGCTAACTTCTAGCCCGAGGTTAGCTGGCAAACAAGTCGGTAACCTAGGTTACCGTATATAGCCCTGGGCTAGAAGTTAACCCGCTTTCATGCAACCCACCCTAAGTGTGTAGTTTGTCTGTGTGTGTGAGCCGTATTTCGTTAAGTGACATTACGTGTATGTTGTGTTTGTGTAAAAAGTGTATCAGTTCACCTACCTTGGTGTGGATTCCGTTTGCGTTCCAGGTGCAAATGTTAGTAATGAATTAAATGTTGTATGACTTAATGGTTTGCAAAAATGAAAATGCGGTGAGTGATCGTGATTGCGAATCGTGACATGATCTTAAAGCTATGGTATAGTCTTTAACAAATAACAGTAAATTGTCTAAGTTAATTAATGAGTTCAACTCATTCATATGTGACGGTAGTTCCTGAAAAACATTTAAATTAGGTGGTTGAGCGTCTTGTCGCGAGAAGGGGGTTGGTTGTTGTTCACTTGAGTAGCAGTGTTAGTTGGAGGGGGGCAAGGGGTTGGCCGCCGTGCCTGCGCGCGCCGTTCTGGTAGTGGTGGGAAGTGCTGGCTCGTCAGTTCAGTCTGGCTGCTTGGTTGAAGTGTACGGCTCCATGCGTTTGCTGCGAGGACAGGGGCTGGTACAAACAGCTGTTCGTCTTCGGATGCTTTGCCGCCGTGTATCCTTTTCAATTGTTCGTGTTTTTCCTTGATTTTGGGATTACGTTTGGAGGCAATTTCAATTTGTCTAAGATACGCGGGGCAGTCGGCGTCGCCCCCGCAGTTAGAGCATGTAGCCGGTACGTCCGACGACTTACTGCATGTTAACGTTAAATGTTGGTTTCCGCATTTGACCTACCTGGGATGTCTATTGCAGTTGCTTGTAGCATGTCCCCAACTTTGGCAATGATGACACTGGACACCCGGCGGTTTTCATGCCTCTCCCAGATCACTCTCGTGAAGAGCAGAAACATAATTGTTTTCTGAAGCTCTTTCAGCGTCTTCCCGGCATCCGTCACTATTAGAAATAGTGGTCTATATTTTGTATTCATTCGAAATACGTTTTTGATTTCATCTGGTGTTGGATCGCAATCAAGTCCTCGTAACACGAATACATGTGTCTTGCTGTCTAAATCAGTATAGGTGTGATACTGTACGTCATTTTTTATAGTTTCCAGGATCTTAGTTTTTTCAGTTTTATCATTCAAATATAGACTGATGTTATTCCTGGTGTATCGTATATTAAAGCCTTGTTTAACAGTGGCTTGCAAACGTGTTACGAGGGCTTTATGATCAGTTACGGTGCCGGGAATGATGATAGCTGATGGTGGCCGTGGTGGTTTCTGCTGCTGGGGACATGAAGCGCCAGGTGCGTCGGTGTCGGATGCGGAGTCGTCATCGGCGTCGCTCTCGTTCGGTAGCACTTCGAACCGGTTCCGCAGCGGGATGCTGTAGGACGGCAGGCGGCTGGCAGTGGTGCGGCGCTGTAGCATGGCGGCGGGGTTAGGGGGGATTGTTGAAGCATTGGCGGCAGCACTGGTGCTGGCAGCGGGGATTGCAGGGGCGGACTTTTTGGAAGTTTTTATTTCGGGACTCGCACTAGCTTTTCGTTTTTCACTTGCACTTGCACTCACGTTTTTTTATGTTTTTAACACTTCCACTCTGAATTTTAACACCGGTTTGATTAAATAAACCCTTGAAACTCATGTTTTCAGTCACTGTCTCTTCTTCCGCACTATCACTATCTAAAATATAAATGTTTAATATATTATTAAAATTCTCACCTGCATAACTGTGCAGCGAAACTAAGTCACTAACACAAGCACTGTAGTCACTAACACTCTCATTTACTAAACATTTATCAGTCTCTGTCTTTTGAAAATTCACACACGCCATTCGAGCACAACCCCTCTTGGGGTTGCGATACTTAAAAACGCACTTTGACTTTCCGCTGTGAGTGTTTTTTAAACTTTTTTCTTCTAGTCATCCACAACTTCGTAGTCCACGTGGTGGCTCAGCGTTTCGCTTACTTGCAACTACTTGCAGACTTACAAACAAACACGTCTAGTCACCTTGGCGGCTAGACGAGAACTGAATTCCGTAATGGTATCCACACCACCGTACTGACGGACAAAAGGACTACAGTAGTAACTTGCCAAGGTGAACAACATCAGATAATTTAATTTACTTAAATTATATTGTTCACTCTATATTAAAAAAAAAATTGGATATATCTACTCGGTACACATCTACGTCAACGTTACTTCCTGTTATAATGCCGTATCAAAAGGTACATAAAGCAGATAAATTATGTATTCTATTTGATATAAGTAGTGAGTAGTTCATTATTTCACCCTCAAACTACTTTATATATCCACTGTTCTTTGCACTACTGTGGAATCACAGGGATTATACCTGCACACCAGGATCTCAATTCCAGTATATTGGAAAACAGTTTCCAGAATTTGTCTTACAATTCTCCAGCTCAATTCATCAAAGCCACAGCCTAGCTTTGGTACAGCTATTTTTAGAATATCCTTAACAAGCAGCATACTTTGTAGATCTCATAGGGCGTCCCAGACGGCGCGATAAGTTGGTTTCTTGTGGGACAAGTGTTTGATTACCAGGTAAAAAATGCTTCTGTTTCTGCTCGACTGTTTATCGGCACATGGACGTGGTTGCCATAGTTATTGAAGTTGGTCCAACTTCTTAAAAACCACGGCGATTCCTCGAGACATCTTTAGATCTTGGGCCACACAATGCGACTATGAGTATTGTGCAGGAACTTGAAATAGGTCTCCTTGATGTTCCTTGGTCACACCATTTCGTATCTTATAAACTAGTCGAATGTGGTTTCTGGGTCTTGTAAATAGATTCGTCGAGCTCGAGCTTCATTGACTTTGCCATCATTCTTGTCACCGGCGAAAGGAGCCAATCGATTGAAATGAATCACTCTTTGTTTTCATCCAGTTCTTTTCCGGATTTGATAAGTGACGTCATTTATTAGCTTCAGTACCTCGTGCGGACCTTCCCAGGAGTTCTGTAACTTTTTGGGGAAAATTCCACAGTAACGCTGTGGGTTATATAGCCACACGAGATCCCCGGCTTGATATCCACCATTCTCAGCCTTGACATCATATAGGTCTTTCATCCTGTTTCTAGTGTTATGGTCTGATATTTATCACTAAATTTAATTTTAAATACATTTCAGATTTATTGTTAAATTTACATATATAAATTTCAATACTGTTATTAGTTACATGAGCTCTTTTTCTTTGTGCAAGATTGATCTTCGAGGGCATAGAAACCATTTTAATAGATTTGGGTTACAATATTCAAGAATAATGGCAATATAAATTGTTACTTGTGTAACTACTATATAAAACCAACAATAGTAGTAGTTTCCAAGAAAACGTCATTATTTATTTGTATTTATTAAAGCAAATAAAATGTCTTCTATATTACGATTTTTTTGCTGTATATTTGGAGAAAAGCCAAATTCAAAATTAGATAGTGAAACAATAATAGTTGGGAAATCCAAATTTTATACCGGCTCAGCATTACCATTCCGTGATCAAGGTAAATATGATAGAATTTTATAATTTATTTTTTTTATTCTGTCGATTATGAAGTGATTAGTCTTCTTATTGGAATTATAACGAATCACTATCAGCTAAAATTAAATTGGACAAATCGAAAAGTGGACTGTTTAATCTCAATGGTATTTATCTGTTTCGAGCTTGAACAGTAATGACATATAAAACTATGTTATGCTTCTAGGCAAATTAAATCATGCTCGATATTTATTTTATGTTTCGCCTAGGGCCAAAGTACAGCCCATTTTACGATATGACTAGCTATTATTATATGTTTTTAGAAACAAGTTTTAACATATTATTAATAACCTTACAGAAATAGATTAATTTAAGTATCATGTGTCCAGTTGCACTGCCAAAAGTTAATGTTTAAATTTAATTTAAATACATAATAGCAAATCGAATATTTGACAGCAATGTCAATAAATACATGCCATGCTTTTATTTACTTAAATGAATTTTAATAGTAATTTAAATATATGATTATAATTTTCAGTTATTCAACAAGGAAATTTTGGACCTCAAAATTATCGTAGAAATCAAATTAGAACTACGGGACTTCAATTAAAATCATCCAAATTATTTGAAATTTTGCAGTACCGCGAAGAAGTGCGGGTTCCAACCCCACTCATCAACGATTGGCGAGAAGAGTATGTTGGACCCGCACTACGAAGATTTAGAGCACCTGTCGCGTACAGTTTTAAATTTTTTGTTATTATGGATAATACTTTTGTGGATTATATACCCGAATTGATAGCAAAATTTATGAGAAATTGTACTATCGTTATTAATATTTCTGGCATATCGGGTTCTCTACTTTTTCTGGCACAAAATTTAGATGTTATTGGCAAAATTACTCCAGTAATGGATATTATAAATTTTCGAAAATATTTAAATATTATAATTGGCATGTACAAAATTTCCGATAATGAATTCTAAATAAAACAATAATTATATTTCCCAAATTGTGTAGTACGTTTTATATTTAATTGAAGGTTTTGTTTTAAAAAATATAAGTACGTAATTACTTACTATAAGTAGGTAATATATTTACAGAATAGAATTCAAATAAAAACATTTAGTCACAATCTGATATTAAAAAATTAAGATTAAAATCTTATGTATGTATGTAATTGTACTTTGTCCTACGAGTATACCATCCTACTGTACCTTCAAATTAGTGCTTTCGTATGCAAACAGACTGTATCCACATTCCTCTGCGGAGTTGATTAGTTTACCGAGTGTTTATTTATTTATTTGTTACACTGTACAACAGGAACTTAATCCCAATTACAGTACAGGGTTCGCACTCACCGAGCCGCAGTGTGTTAGTTCATATAATTTTTAGCTTAAGTGCGATTCGAACTCGGGATCTCCGGATTCGAATTTCGTAATGCTATCCACACCACCATTCTGACGGACCAAAGGACTAAATTAGTAACTTGCCAAGGAGAACAACATCAGATGAGTAAATTTACTTAAATTATATTGTTCACTCTATATTAAACAAAAATTTGAAAATATCTACTCGGTATACATCTACGTCAACGTTACTTCCTGTTATAATGTCGTATCAAAAGGCACATAAAGCAGATAAATTATGTATTCTACTTTATATAAGTAGTGAGTAGTTCATTATTTCACCCTCAAACTACTTTATATATCCGATTGTGCTAAATTGTTTAACATGAAATATGCATTTTAACCGTTACTGGGCGTAGCACTATGCCGTGGTAGATTTAGTTGATAAATTTATTTGTGTGAAGTGTTGTTGCATGCAGACAAATCAAGACCTCCAAAGAGGTTAGTACAAAGAGTACTACAGGGGATAAAATAAAAATATTGTGCGAAAATTTTATTTGTGAGTTAGTCATCAGGGTAAACTTGTATTTCAACTGAAAGATGTTTGTCAACTGAATGAAATTTATATTCAGTTAATGTATGCAGTATTGATATATGATTGAGTTGAAAATGGCACTATGCGTTGTTATAGGAAATATTTTATAAATAATGTAGGTTTATTGCTAGCCGAATGTGAAATGTTTATTATTATTATTTATCTTTCGAGACGATTTGACATTTAAACCAGCGTGGGATTAGTTAATTGGATAAATTCTAAATAATCTATAAAATATATTGTGGTTCTGGTATACAAACTAGATTAATACAATTTGTTGAATTGTAAAATATACTTCCGTGAAATATATTTGTATATAATGTTTATGTTTAGTGAGGGACATTTGATAGCTTTCGTGTCACTATAATATAGTATGAAATGTATAATAGATGTTCGAATTGCGTTAGTGTACGTATATTTTATTGTTTATATTTACAGGATTACCCTTTCTGATAAAATAAATAATTTAGGTTTATAGAAAGACTTGACACCTACAAAGAAAATTACGGACTTCGTACCAGATGAAAAATAGAACATTGTGAATGCAAAAGATATAGCAACAAAATTAAAAGAAAAGTTAAAGTAGAATTCAAAGACTATGGTGTTTATCTACCAACACGCTTTAATGATATGTCTGATGATGATATTGTAACGTATATTACAATTTCGGGTTCGGTGAAGTTTATTACAAAATAAAACACGAACAATGAAAACACTAACAAAATATTTATTTAATTCGAATATAATATAGTACAATTACAAATAAATAAATAAATAAATATATCATCACGCCTTTTACCCATCACTGGGTGTGGCACTCTGCCTAAGCAGATCTCGGTAAGTGATATATTTTTTCGCGTGAAGTGCGGTTACCAGCCGTCAAATCACGGCCTCCAAAGATATTAGTGGTGGAGGAGCCACAGGGGTAGATTTTATAAATTGGTGAAAATTGTTTGTCGGCTGTGTGGATCGAACCAGGGTTCTCAAGATCCACAGGCCGACTCGATACCACTGAGCCACCTACCTATAACACAATTACTGAGACATATATTTATTTATAACACGTATTTATATTCACATTAAAGTACTAAGCAATGACTTGCACCGTTCACTCTTCTATACCGACTTCCTGTTGACGGCCTAAACTCTCCCTTTTATACTGAATCATGTTACTTCTACACTATTCCAAAATAATCTAGACCATTGTAAACGTGTTTCAACACAATGTTAATGACGCATCGCTAAAACGCGCGCTACCGCCATATATCGATGGTTCTAGAGAGAACAGGGCCGTACTCGTTACACTGCCCCCTCCTTAAGGATGTTTCGTCTCGAAACTATTCTGCGCCATGCCAATATCTGCACGTTGATCTCCGCGAGCACTGTGACGTTTGGTGGAAATAATAGTGCACTGGTCTTTGCACTACTGTTGAAACACAGGGATTATAGCTGCACACCAGGATCTCAATTCCGGTATATTGGAAAACAGTTTCCAGAATTTGTCTTACAATTCTCCAGCTCAATTCATCAAAGCCACAGCCTAGCTTTGGTACAGCTATTTTTAGAAAATCCTTAACAAGCAGCACACCTTGTAGATCACATAGGGCGTCCCGCGCGATAAGTTGGTTTCTTGTGGGACATGTGTCTGATCACCGGGTAAAAAATGCTTCTGTTTCTGCTCGACTGTTTATCGGCACATGGACGTGGTTGCCATAGTTATTGAAGTTGGTCCAACTTCTTAAAAACCACGGCGATTCCTCGAGACATCTTTAGATATTGGGCCACACAATGCGACTATGAGTATTCTGCAGGAACTTTGAATAGGTCTCCTTGATGTTCCTTGGTCACACGATTTCGTATCTTATAAACTAGTCGAATGTGGTTTCTGGGTCTTTTAGATAGATTCGTCGAGCTCGAGCTTCATTGACGTTGTCATTATTCTTGGCACCGGCGAAAGGAGCCAATCGATTGAAATGAATCACTCTTTGTTTTCATCCAGTTCTTTTCCGGATTTGATAAGTGACGTCATTTATTAGCTTCAGTACCTCCTGCGGACCTTCCCAGGAGTTCTGTAACTTTTTGGGGAAAATTCCACAGTAACGCTGTGGGTTATATAGCCACACGAGATCCCCGGCTTGATATCCACCATTCTCAGCCTTGACATCATATAGGTCTTTCATCCTGTTTTTAGTGTTATGGTCTGATATTTATCACTAAATTTAATTTTAAATACATTTCAGATTTATTGTTAAATTTACATATATAAATTTCAATACTGTTATTAGTTACATGAGCTCTTTTTCTTTGTGCAAGATTGATCTTCGAGGGCATAGAAACCATTTTAATAGATTTGGGTTACAATATTCAAGAATAATGGCAATATAAATTGTTACTTGTGTAACTACTATATAAAACCAACAATAGTAGTAGTTTCCAAGAAAACGTCATTATTTATTTGTATTTATTAAAGCAAATAAAATGTCTTCTATATTACGATTTTTTTGCTGTATATTTGGAGAAAAGCCAAATTCAAAATTAGATAGTGAAACAATAATAGTTGGGAAATCCAAATTTTATACCGGATCAGCATTACCATTCCGTGATCAAGGTAAATATGATAGAATTTTATAATTTATTTTTTTTATTCTGTCGATTATGAAGTGATTAGTCTTCTTATTGGAATTATAACGAATCACTATCAGCTAAAATTAAATTGGCCAAATCGAAAAGTGGACTGTTTAATCTCAATGGTATTTATCTGTTTCGAGCTTGAACAGTAATGACATATAAAACTATGTTATGCTTCTAGGCAAATTAAATCATGCTCGATATTTATTTTATGTTTCGCCTAGGGCCAAAGTACAGCCCATTTTACGATATGACTAGCTATTATTATATGTTTTTAGAAACAAGTTTTAACATATTATTAATAACCTTACAGAAATAGATTAATTTAAGTATCATGTGTCCAGTTGCACTGCCAAAAGTTAATGTTTAAATTTAATTTAAATACATAATAGCAAATCGAATATTTGACAGCAATGTCAATAAATACATGCCATGCTTTTATTTACTTAAATGAATTTTAATAGTAATTTAAATATATGATTATAATTTTCAGTTATTCAACAAGGAAATTTTGGACCTCAAAATTATCGTCGAAATCAAATTAGAACTACGGGACTTCAATTAAAATCATCCAAATTATTTGAAATTTTGCAGTACCGCGAAGAAGTGCGGGTTCCAACCCCACTCATCAACGATTGGCGAGAAGAGTATGTTGGACCCGCACTACGAAGATTTAGAGCACCTGTCGCGTACAGTTTTAAATTTTTTGTTATTATGGATAATACTTTTGTGGATTATACACCCGAATTGATAGCAAAATTTATGAGAAATTGTTCTATCGTTATTAATATTTCTGGCATCCCGGGTTCTCTACTTTTTCGGGCACAAAATTTAGATGTTATTGGCAAATTTACTCCAGTAATGGATATTATAAATTTTCGAAAATATTTAAATATTATAATTGGCATGTACAAAATTTCCGATAATGAATTCTAAATAAAACAGTAATTATATTTCCCAAATTGTGTAGTACGTTTTATATTTAATTGAAGGTTTTGTTTTAAAAAATATAAGTACGTAATTACTTACTATAAGTAGGTAATATATTTACAGAATAGAATTCAAATAAAAACATTTAGTCACAATCTGATATTAAAAAATTAAGATTAAAATCTTATGTATGTAAGTGATTGTACTTATCCTACGAATATACCATCCTACTGTACCTTCAAATTAGTGCTTTCGAATACAAACAGACTGTATCCACATTCCTCTGCGGAGTTGATTAGTTTACCGAGTGTTTATTTATGTATTTATTTATGTTACACTGTACAACAGGAACTTAATCCCAATATTACAGTACAGGGTTCGCACTCACCGAGCCGCAGAGTGTTAGTTCATATAATTTTTAGTCTAAGTGCGATTCGAACTCGGGATCTCCGGATTCAAATTCCGTATTTATTTTTCACATACTTTATTTTCACTATATTCTAAGTACACCACAAACAACGCATTTTTTCCTCGCACATGTGTGACTGGCCGATCGGCAGCCGAACGCACTGTATGCTGAGGTGCATCTCAATCCACATGGATTAGCGGATACCCTCAGCATCACAGCGCTACGGTCTGCGCGATCGGTTTCCTACATGGCGAGGAAGACATAGAGCGTTTTACAGGATATGAACTGTGACGAAGTGCACGTACTGCCTTCGCACAACGCTATATCTACCACAAGCCTCCGTAGCGCAGCGGATAGCGTGCTGGCATCCGGCGCGTGAGATCGTCGGTTCGATCCCAGCAGCCGGCGATCGAAGATATGTTTTATATTTTTATATTTTACATTTAAGTTAAAATTGTAAAGACTTGCTTAATTGTAAAACGGCCGTTGAAGTCTTAATTAAATTAAGGGTGTTTGCCGAATTTTGACGCTCAAAACTCAGTATAAAAGGCGGGTTTTGAAGACAAATCGTCAGTTAGTCTGCCGCTAGCCTGCAGTTAGTTAGCTAGTCGTCAGCCTGCAGTCCGCATCTGAGTCCGAAGCCAGAAGATATCCGACCGTCCGACCCCGAGTGTTACTGGTAAGCAAGTTTTGCTTTTTTTTTACTGTGGCAGTGTAAGCCCTGACACAGTAGTTGTTATTTTTACGGTGATAGAGTTTGTCCTAACACCGCTGTTGTATTATTTTATTTTTGCTTATTTACTTTGTGCTTTCTGTCTTACTACGGCTGCGCTTGCCCTGACGTAGTGTCTGTCTTACTTGCTTTCTTTCTTACTACGGCTGTGCTTGACCTGACGTAGTATCTGTTTCACTTGCTTTCTGTCTTACTACGGCTGCGCTTGCCCTGACGTAGTGTTTGTCTTACTTGCTTTCTTTCTTGCTACGGCTGCGCTTGCCCTGACGTAGTATCTGTTTTACTTGCTTTCTGTCTTACTACGGCTGCGCTTGCCCTGACGTAGTGTCTGTCTTACTTGCTTTCTTTCTTACTACGGCTGCGCTTGCCCTGACGTAGTGTCTGTCTTACTTGCTTTCTTTCTTGCTACGGCTGCGCTTGCCCTGACGTAGTATCTGTTTTACTTGGTTTCCGTCTTACTACGGCTGCGCTTGCCCTGACGTAGTGTCTGCTTTGCTTCACCTTCTTCTATCTTGCTGCGGCTGTGTCCGCCCTGACGCAGCACTTTATTCTTACCGATAGTTAGTTACTAATTGGGTTCTAGTTTATATTCAATATTAGTTAGAGTTAATTTGTTTCTTTTTTTCATTTAAACCTGGGTGTAGAAATATTAAATAAAAATAAGTTAAGTTCAGTTATTCGTTTGTGTCTCAATTTGCGAACCCTGGACACCCTCCACTCCGAGCTATCCGGACTCCCTTCCCTCATTCTAGCGAGCGTTGCTGTCCAACCGACACCGACGGCGCCCGAGCATCCCGACCAGGCAGCAACAGTGAGGGAACGTGACGACTTTTCGGTACGAGACCGGAAAGTGGGAAGTAGCAGCGTCACAGAACTTATATTACAATTCCTGGCACCCAGTGCCTTACTTGCTAAGTAAAAATTACATAAATAAATTTAAAACAATGGTTTAATGGAATGGATATGAATGATATGGAGCGAAGTGATTATGATTGACAAATATAGGATAAAATACAAAAAACCCATTTTAGAAAATTAATAACTATCCTAACTTAAACCTAGGCGAATGAAAATGGTATATACAATGCGGTGATGATGACTGCATTACAAATCTGTGATAAATGGTTTTGTTAATATGTTCGTGAATTTATTGCACTGGAACAGGTTGAAGGGAGAATATAGGGAGGGTTTGGTAAGGTAACAGGTGTTTTAGTTGAAAGGGTGCATTGCACTCTCTGATGTTTGTGATCGTGCGTGTGAGTGGATTATTATGTAATTGTGACGTGTAGAATGTTTGTGACAATTTGTTTATGTATTCATGTATGTATTGTATGTTTGCGCTATCGTGTAAATCTACGATTCTAGAATAGCGGTCCGCGTTATTAACTAAACGCAGACATTTATTCTGTAATCGCTGCAGCGGTTGCAGTGCTGTTTTCGACGCCGAACACCATACTAGAGCTGCGTATGTTAAAATGGGGCGAATGATAGACGTGTACAAGAGTTTTTTGTTTGACTGGAACATGGAACTATTTTTATTTAGGAGAGGATACAGGGATTTTTTTACAATGTTGGCTTTTTTTATGATGTTGTTAAAATGGGGTTTGTAATGTAGGCGGGGATCTAGGGTGACGCCGAAATATTTTGTGGTGTTTTGTGGTTTTGTTTTGTGTCCGTGAAGTATAAGTGGAGTGTAAACAGTGTTGTTTGATTTACAATGGATTCGGTCTTCTCGTGGTTTATGGTTATTTTCCAGAGTCGCCAGTAGGGTTGAAGGATATTGAGGTGGATCTGGATCTGTTTATTTGCGACCTCTGCGCTGAACGAATGCGAATAGAGTGCCGTATCGTCCGCATAGAGTGCTGTGTGGGTTTGTGGGAATGTCGGGAAATCATGTAGGTAGAGTGTGAAAAGTTTAGGACCTAGGACGCTGCCTTGGGCTACGCCCGCGGCAACGGGACGAGGGGTGGACAGGGTGTTGTTAACTTTCACCCGGAGGTGTCGGTTGGATAGATAGGAATGGATAAGTTTTATTATATTTGGAGGAAATTTCACAAGAATTAATTTGTAAATGACCCCCTCTAGCCATACTCTGTCGAAAGCCTTTTCGACGTCTAGTAGGGCCATTACTGTGACTTTCTTTTTGTTAAAGTTTGTAGTTATGTCTGTCACAATTCTCGCTACTTGTTGGACGGTGCTATGTTTGGGACGGAGCTATGTTTGGGACGGAAACCAAACTGGAAAGGTGGGGTTATTTTATGTTTGGTGTCAAAGGAATGGATGCGGGAAACTATCACCTTCTCAGCTACCTTGGATAGGGTATTAAGGAGGCCGATAGGGCGATAGCTGATGGGAAGTTTATGGTTTTTATTTGGTTTTGGGATGGGGATAACTGTAGCAGTTTTTCAGGACACAGGGAAGTAGTGGAATTTAATGATGGAATTGATTAGGTAGGTGAGCTGGACAAGGGCTTTACGTGAAAGGTTTTTTAGGACAATGTTTCGAATTGTGTCAGGACCTGGCGCTTTCTGGTTGGGTAGGAATTTAATAATGCTAGCTAACTCGGAGGGCGACGTCATGAGTTTAGCTAGTGTGCGTGTGTTTGTGTCATGTAATGTGTTTATAAAATCGTGTGCTGTTTGTGTGATGTGTGTCTGTTCAGGAGTGGAATCGGGATCAATGTGATGAGTAGTCTCAAAGGTGTTGGCTAACGCCTTAGCCTTTTGCTCATCGGTAAAAAGGATGCTATTGTTGTGCGATAGCGTAGGGATAGGTTTGGAAGGTTTGCGAAGGGATCTTGACATTCTCCACAAGGAGTTGTCATGAGGATTGAGTGCTGTGAGTTTTCGGTGGCATGTGTCGTTTTTATATGTTTTGATTTCTTGTTTAATTTGTGTAGTGAGTGAATTCATGTGTGTGCGATGGATGGGATCGAAAGACCTTTGCCAGAGTTTTCTTGTGTTATTTCTTTGTGTGATAAGAGTGATAATGTGTGCAAGTAGCTTGTCTTTGTGTTGTTGTAGTGTAATGACGCGTGTATGCTTACGCACTGCGTCTGTAAGTGTTTGTGTGAATGTGTGAACCTCAGTGTCAATGTGATCAGCTGAGTTTATGTGTGTGTTGATTGTGATGTGTTTATCAAGTGTTTATCTGAATGTGTCCCAGTCTGTGTGTTTATATGTGCGTATATATCGTGTGTCATCTGTGTGAGGTGTATTTGCTCGTAGTGTGGACAGAACTGGGAAGTGGTCTGAGCTAAGCTCGTTTAGTGTAACTGGGTTTGTGATGTGTGTGATGTTTTTGTTTATGAAGATGTCAAGTGTGGATGGCGTCATATTATTTACAGGATAGTGGGTGGGGGTAGGCGGAAACATGATGATAGAATTGTGGTTTTGTGCGTATAAATGTAACGTGCGACCGTTTGCATTTATTCTGTTGCAGCTCCATGCTGTGCGATTCGCATAGAGATCGCCTACTAACAATACTTTGCCGCCGATGTGTAAAAGTGTCTGTAGTTCGTGTTGTGCAAATTTGTTGCGTGGATTGTTGTACGTGGCTATGATGTGAGTGTTATCAGAGAGCTTGATGCAGACGAATTCTAGGGAAGTGGGAGGTAGGTGAACTCGTGTGTGTTGTACCGTGTTTCTGACGAGGAGGGCAACCCCGCCAGCTGGTACGTGTGTCTGTATTGGTCTGTCTGCTCTGTGTATTGTAAAACCTTTAGGGTGGATTGCATGAAAGCGGGCTAACTCTCGGATTACGCTAACCCAGGGTCAATGGGTAACACCGGGTTAGCCAAAAATTTAATTGCATGATCTAACCCTCGGTTAGCTGTCAAACGTAATTGAATTACTGAATAATAGATGTCACTAGGCTTACTTTATGTAATTTTTTTACCACATTTCAATTGTTTTGTAAATAAACCAAATAATAGGAATTTATAAGTTTTCAAATATTACAAATTAATTACTATGGATAAAAAAAGAACAAAAATTTTTTCTGAAGAAGATAAAACAATTTTATTAGATGTAATAGAAGAATTTATCCATGTAATTGAAAAAAAGAATACCGATTCACTATGCAATAAGAAGAAAAAAATAATTTGGGAGAAAATCGCACAAAAATTTAATTGTCCGTACCATAGAATCTGAAGAACGTACAGGATCACAATTGAAAGAATTGTATAAAAAATTAAAGAAAAAGGCGAGGGAAGACATCAGTAATGATAAAGTAAGTAACTATATAATATATTATTAACATATGTGTATTAAAAGTATAATGTATATAATAAGTCAGTACACTTTTCAATTAGGTGGAAATGTATAAAACTGGAGGAGGTTCATTTAAAAAAGTAACAACAGACTATAGTGAAAAGCTGCAGAGTCTGCTGAATGGATAATTAAATCCATTACCAAATCCCTACGATAGTTGTAGTGAATATTAAAAAGGTAAGATTGAAGTACATAATTATTGGATATTTTGTTCCATTTATTTATAGCTATAGGTATATTTCTCGTTAATAAAGTAAAATTATAAATCGTATCTATTTATTTTAATATTAGATTCTATAATAAATCCTGTTCCGGAGTCGGATGATGTAATCAGTTTATCTGAGTATCAAGTGGCTACTACTGAAACAACTGTTGAAACTGATCCGGCAGTAATTATTAATGCCCCTCCATCCAATCCTTCCTTCCAACCATCAAGAAAACGTAAAAATGCAACAGATGCATTTAATACATACGTCGAATTAAAACAAAATCGATTAACTAATAAAGAAATGGAAACAAATTTAAAAATTAAAATATTAGAATTCGAACAAGAATCAATAAAGAACTGTTCGTACTCGAAAAAAATATAAAGAAGAAAAACATGATTTGGAAATGAAAATTTTACAAAAACAACAAGAATTATTAGAATTAGAATTAATTAATAAAAAAAATAGTGATTAGATGTTTTAAGTACTTATATAAGTTAATCTAGGTTTAAGTTTCTTTATAGTTTAGTTTTAAGATAGTTATAATAATCATTTTAAGTTTTAATACCGAATAAAACATAAATATAAGTTATAACTTATTTTTGAATTCGTATTTATTCGCGCTACAGCTCAGATTAAAAAGACATAACCTTGATAGTTTCAGCTTTTATTACTAATGTACACATACAGAATGGCATTGATTTAACCTAACATTCATTATTAAGAAAACACAGTGTTTATTATAGAATTTCGTACAGCATTATTAACTTGTACGGTGTGTATAATATGCTGTTCATTGTTCTGTGCTACTTCATCTTCTCCAGGTATAAAATCATTTGTTGAAATTGCAATATTGTGTAATACTGCTGTTGCAACAATTATACATAAAGTTGTGTTAATGTTTGTTCTAATTCCAATTGATAACACAGGAAATCTTCTCTTCCAGCATCCAAAACATCTCTCAATACAATTTCTAGTAAGAATATGTGTAGAATTATACCGTATTTCTGCGGGAGTTGTTGGATTTAGCAGAGGTGTTAGTAAATAATTTCTGCATGCATACCCTCCATCTCCCAGTAAATATGAATTGCCAAAATCATTAGCTTCAAATCTAGCTCGTAAGGATGAAAAAATAAAGATGGTACTATCATGTACAAATCCTTGAAAACGAGCTACAATATCTCTTATTTTTAGTTTTGCATCACATGTCGCTTGCACGTTTAAGGAGAAAAAACCTTTTCTATTCCTATACAATTCAGCATTTGATTGAATGCGAATGTGCGAACAATCGAGAGCACCACATATATTTGGAAAACCAGCAATCCTATCAAATACATTTTTTACATTAATGACTTCTTGACCTTCTGGCATTTTTATGAAATCTCTACGCAGAAGTGCAATGTTATGAGATACATTGCGTATAATTCTACAGACTGTGGAGTTACGTATTTGAACGTGGTCTCCAAGAACTCGTTTAAATGAGCCAGTGGCATAAAAACGTAAAGTTATCACCAATTGATTCATTGGTGAGATAGGATGACTGCGCTGGGTGTTTCTCTTTAAATTTTCACCGATATTTTCTAATATATGAATTGTTGTTTCTCTTGTAAATCTATATCATGCTCTAAAATCGATATCGTCTTAAAGCTCAAATAGTTCTGTTCTATCATGAAACACACGGGGCCTGGGAAACTGCTGAACAAGTTCAAGGAACTCCCCGTCAGATGATACAGAGGAATCAGAGGAATAGAAGGTAGATTCAAAAGAAGTGGTACTCATACTGGAAAGACAACACTAAAATATAACTTGAAACATGCATTTAATAAATATTATTATTTTTATTGATTACATAATGTACGTCACATATTTTGCAACAAATAATGTATATGAAATTGTGTATCTACATTGACAGATCATGTCACAATTTATTATTTTTTTGAATATATTAAAATGAGACCGTGAAACATGAATTCTGTGTTTTAAATATAATTTGTACAATTAAAGAGTAAATAATTATTTATATTTTAGGTGTACCTGACGAAAAACACCGATAAAAATGCCTTTTTTATTATAAATATGATGCTTGATATGACAGCTGTCGGCCATGTGCAATTCGAATTTGGTAACCCGAGAGTTATCCCGTGGATATGCACGGGCTAACTTCTAGCCCGAGGTTAGCTGGCAAACAAGTCGGTAACCTAGGTTACCGTATATAGCCCTGGGCTAGAAGTTAACCCGCTTTCATGCAACCCACCCTAAGTGTGTAGTTTGTCTGTGTGTGTGAGCCGTATTTCGTTAAGTGACATTACGTGTATGTTGTGTTTGTGTAAAAAGTGTATCAGTTCACCTACCTTGGTGTGGATTCCGTTTGCGTTCCAGGTGCAAATGTTAGTAATGAATTAAATGTTGTATGACTTAATGGTTTGCAAAAATGAAAATGCGGTGAGTGATCGTGATTGCGAATCGTGACATGATCTTAAAGCTATGGTATAGTCTTTAACAAATAACAGTAAATTGTCTAAGTTAATTAATGAGTTCAACTCATTCATATGTGACGGTAGTTCCTGAAAAACATTTAAATTAGGTGGTTGAGCGTCTTGTCGCGAGAAGGGGGTTGGTTGTTGTTCACTTGAGTAGCAGTGTTAGTTGGAGGGGGGCAAGGGGTTGGCCGCCGTGCCTGCGCGCGCCGTTCTGGTAGTGGTGGGAAGTGCTGGCTCGTCAGTTCAGTCTGGCTGCTTGGTTGAAGTGTACGGCTCCATGCGTTTGCTGCGAGGACAGGGGCTGGTACAAACAGCTGTTCGTCTTCGGATGCTTTGCCGCCGTGTATCCTTTTCAATTGTTCGTGTTTTTCCTTGATTTTGGGATTACGTTTGGAGGCAATTTCAATTTGTCTAAGATACGCGGGGCAGTCGGCGTCGCCCCCGCAGTTAGAGCATGTAGCCGGTACGTCCGACGACTTACTGCATGTTAACGTTAAATGTTGGTTTCCGCATTTGACCTACCTGGGATGTCTATTGCAGTTGCTTGTAGCATGTCCCCAACTTTGGCAATGATGACACTGGACACCCGGCGGTTTTCATGCCTCTCCCAGATCACTCTCGTGAAGAGCAGAAACATAATTGTTTTCTGAAGCTCTTTCAGCGTCTTCCCGGCATCCGTCACTATTAGAAATAGTGGTCTATATTTTGTATTCATTCGAAATACGTTTTTGATTTCATCTGGTGTTGGATCGCAATCAAGTCCTCGTAACACGAATACATGTGTCTTGCTGTCTAAATCAGTATAGGTGTGATACTGTACGTCATTTTGTATAGTTTCCAGGATCTTAGTTTTTTCAGTTTTATCATTCAAATATAGACTGATGTTATTCCTGGTGTATCGTATATTAAAGCCTTGTTTAACAGTGGCTTGCAAACGTGTTACGAGGGCTTTATGATCAGTTACGGTGCCGGGAATGATGATAGCTGATGGTGGCCGTGGTGGTTTCTGCTGCTGGGGACATGAAGCGCCAGGTGCGTCGGTGTCGGATGCGGAGTCGTCATCGGCGTCGCTCTCGTTCGGTAGCACTTCGAACCGGTTCCGCAGCGGGATGCTGTAGGACGGCAGGCGGCTGGCAGTGGTGCGGCGCTGTGGCATGGCGGCGGGGTTAGGGGGGATTGTTGAAGCAGTGGCGGCAGCACTGGTGCTGTCAGCGGGGATTGCAGGGGCGGACTTTTTGGAAGTTTTTATTTCGGGACTCGCACTAGCTTTTCGTTTTTCACTTGCACTTGCACTCACGTTTTTTTATGTTTTTAACACTTCCACTCTGAATTTTAACACCGGTTTGATTAAATAAACCCTTGAAACTCATGTTTTCAGTCACTGTCTCTTCTTCCGCACTATCACTATCTAAAATATAAATGTTTAATATATTATTAAAATTCTCACCTGCATAACTGTGCAGCGAAACTAAGTCACTAACACTAGCACTGTAGTCACTAACACTCTCATTTACTAAACATTTATCAGTCTCTGTCTTTTGAAAATTCACACACGCCATTCGAGCACAACCCCTCTTGGGGTTGCGATACTTAAAAACGCACTTTGACTTTCCGCTGTGAGTGTTTTTTAAACTTTTTTCTTCTAGTCATCCACAACTTCGTAGTCCACGTGGTGGCTCAGCGTTTCGCTTACTTGCAACTACTTGCAGACTTACAAACAAAAACGTCTAGTCACCTTGGCGGCTAGACGAGAACTGAATTCCGTAATGGTATCCACACCACCGTACTGACGGACAAAAGGACTACAGTAGTAACTTGCCAAGGTGAACAACATCAGATGATTTAATTTACTTAAATTATATTGTTCACTCTATATTAAAAAAAAAATTGGATATATCTACTCGGTACACATCTACGTCAACGTTACTTCCTGTTATAATGCCGTATCAAAAAATACATAAAGCAGATAAATTATGTATTCTATTTGATATAAGTAGTGAGTAGTTCATTATTTCACCCTCAAACTACTTTATATATCCGATTGTGCTAAATTGTTTAACACGAACTATGCATTTTAACCGTTACTGGGCGTAGCACTATGCCGTGGTAGATTTATGTGAAAAAATTTATAGGGCCGTACTCGTGACACTGCCCCCTCCTTAAGGATGTTTCGTCCTGAAACTATTCTGCGCCATGCCAATATCTGCACGTTGATCCCCGCGAGAACTGTGACGTTTGGTGGAAATAATAGTGCACTGTTCTTTGCACTACTGTTGAATCACAGGGATTATACCTGCACACCAGGATCTCAATTCCAGTATATTGGAAAACAGTTTCCAGAATTTGTCTTACAATTCTCCAGCTCAATTCATCAAAGCCACAGCCTAGCTTTGGTACAGCTATTTTTAGAATATCCTTAACAAGCAGCATACTTTGTAGATCTCATAGGGCGTCCCAGACGGCGCGATAAGTTGGTTTCTTGTGGGACAAGTGTTTGATTACCAGGTAAAAAATGCTTCTGTTTCTGCTCGACTGTTTATCGGCACATGGACGTGGTTGCCATAGTTATTGAATTTGGTCCAACTTCTTAAAAACCACGGCGATTCCTCGCGACATCTTTAGATCTTGGGCCACACAATGCGACTATGAGTATTGTGCAGGAACTTTGAATAGGTCTCCTTGATGTTCCTTGGTCACACCATTTCGTATCTTATAAACTAGTCGAATGTGGTTTCTGGGTCTTGTAAATAGATTCGTCGAGCTCGAGCTTCATTGACTTTGCCATCATTCTTGTCACCGGCGAAAGGAGCCAATCGATTGAAATGAATCACTCTTTGTTTTCATCCAGTTCTTTTCCGGATTTGATAAGTGACGTCATTTATTAGCTTCAGTACCTCGTGCGGACCTTCCCAGGAGTTCTGTAACTTTTTGGGGAAAATTCCACAGTAACGCTGTGGGTTATATAGCCACACGAGATCCCCGGCTTGATATCCACCATTCTCAGCCTTGACATCATATAGGTCTTTCATCCTGTTTCTAGTGTTATGGTCTGATATTTATCACTAAATTTAATTTTAAATACATTTCAGATTTATTGTTAAATTTACATATATAAATTTCAATACTGTTATTAGTTACATGAGCTCTTTTTCTTTGTGCAAGATTGATCTTCGAGGGCATAGAAACCATTTTAATAGATTTGGGTTACAATATTCAAGAATAATGGCAATATAAATTGTTACTTGTGTAACTACTATATAAAACCAACAATAGTAGTAGTTTCCAAGAAAACGTCATTATTTATTTGTATTTATTAAAGCAAATAAAATGTCTTCTATATTACGATTTTTTTGCTGTATATTTGGAGAAAAGCCAAATTCAAAATTAGATAGTGAAACAATAATAGTTGGGAAATCCAAATTTTATACCGGCTCAGCAATACCATTCCGTGATCAAGGTAAATATGATAGAATTTTATAATTTATTTTTTTTATTCTGTCGATTATGAAGTGATTAGTCTTCTTATTGGAATTATAACGAATCACTATCAGCTAAAATTAAATTGGACAAATCGAAAAGTGGACTGTTTAATCTCAATGGTATTTATCTGTTTCGAGCTTGAACAGTAATGACATATAAAACTATGTTATGCTTCTAGGCAAATTAAATCATTCTCGATATTTATTTTATGTTTCGCCTAGGGCCAAAGTACAGCCCATTTTACGATATGACTAGCTATTATTATATGTTTTTAGAAACAAGTTTTAACATATTATTAATAACCTTACAGAAATAGATTAATTTAAGTATCATGTGTCCAGTTGCACTGCCAAAAGTTAATGTTTAAATTTAATTTAAATACATAATAGCAAATCGAATATTTGACATCAATGTCAATAAATACATGCCATGCTTTTATTTACTTAAATGAATTTTAATAGTAATTTAAATATATGATTATAATTTTCAGTTATTCAACAAGGAAATTTTGGACCTCAAAATTATCGTAGAAATCAAATTAGAACTACGGAACTTCAATTAAAATCATCCAAATTATTTGAAATTTTGCAGTACCGCGAAGAAGTGCGGGTTCCAACCCCACTCATCAACGATTGGCGAGAAGAGTATGTTGGACCCGCACTACGAAGATTTAGAGCACCTGTCGCGTACAGTTTTAAATTTTTTGTTATTATGGATAATACTTTTGTGGATTATACACCCGAATTGATAGCAAAATTTATGAGAAATTGTACTATCGTTATTAATATTTCTGGCATCCCGGGTTCTCTACTTTTTCAGGCACAAAATTTAGATGTTATTGGCAAAATTACTCCAGTAATGGATATTATAAATTTTCGAAAATATTTAAATATTATAATTGGCATGTACAAAATTTCCGATAATGAATTCTAAATAAAACAATAATTATATTTCCCAAATTGTGTAGTACGTTTTATATTTAATTGAAGGTTTTGTTTTAAAAAATATAAGTACGTAATTACTTACTATAAGTAGGTAATATATTTACAGAATAGAATTCAAATAAAAACATTTAGTCACAATCTGATATTAAAAAATTAAGATTAAAATCTTATGTATGTATGTAATTGTACTTTGTCCTACGAGTATACCATCCTACTGTACCTTCAAATTAGTGCTTTCGTATGCAAACAGACTGTATCCACATTCCTCTGCGGAGTTGATTAGTTTACCGAGTGTTTATTTATTTATTTGTTACACTGTACAACAGGAACTTAATCCCAATTACAGTACAGGGTTCGCACTCACCGAGCCGCAGTGTGTTAGTTCATATAATTTTTAGCTTAAGTGCGATTCGAACTCGGGATCTCCGGATTCGAATTTCGTAATGCTATCCACACCACCATTCTGACGGACCAAAGGACTAAATTAGTAACTTGCCAAGGAGAACAACATCAGATGAGTAAATTTTCTTAAATTATATTGTTCACTCTATATTAAACAAAAATTTGAAAATATCTACTCGGTATACATCTACGTCAACGTTACTTCCTGTTATAATGTCGTATCAAAAGGCACATAAAGCAGATAAATTATGTATTCTACTTTATATAAGTAGTGAGTAGTTTATTATTTCACCCTCAAACTACTTTATATATCCGATTGTGCTAAATTGTTTAACATGAAATATGCATTTTAACCGTTACTGGGCGTAGCACTATGCCGTGGTAGATTTAGGTGATAAATTTATTTGTGTGAAGTGCCGTTGCATGCAGACAAATCAAGACCTCCAAAGAGGTTAGTACAAAGAGTACTACAGGGGATAAAATAAAAATATTGTGCGAAAATTTTATTTGTGAGTTAGTCATCAGGGTAAACTTGTATTTCAACTGAAAGATGTTTGTCAACTGAATGAAATTTATATTCAGTTAATGTATGCAGTATTGATATATGATTGAGTTGAAAATGGCACTATGCGTTGTTATAGGAAATATTTTATAAATAATGTAGGTTTATTGCTAGCCGAATGTGAAATGTTTATTATTATTATTTATCTTTCGAGACGATTTGACATTTAAACCAGCGTGGGATTAGTTAATTGGATAAATTCTAAATAATCTATAAAATATTTTGTGGTTCTGGTATACAAACTAGATTAATACAATTTGTTGAATTGTAAAATATACTTCCGTGAAATATATTTGTATATAATGTTTATGTTTAGTGAGGGACATTTGATAGCTTTCGTGTCACTATAATATAGTATGAAATGTATAATAGATGTTCGAATTGCGTTAGTGTACGTATATTTTATTGTTTATATTTACAGGATTACCCTTTCTGATAAAATAAATAATTTAGGTTTATAGAAAGACTTGACACCTACAAAGAAAATTACGGACTTCGTACCAGATGAAAAATATAACATTGTGAATGCAAAAGATATAGCAACAAAATTAAAAGAAAAGTTAAAGTAGAATTCAAAGACTATGGTGTTTATCTACCAACACGCTTTAATGATATGTCTGATGATGATATTGTAACGTATATTACAATTTCGGGTTCGGTGAAGTTTATTACAAAATAAAACACGAACAATGAAAACACTAACAAAATATTTATTTAATTCGAATATAATATAGTACAATTACAAATAAATAAATAAATAAATATATCATCACGCCTTTTACCCATCACTGGGTGTGGCACTCTGCCTAAGCAGATCTCGGTAAGTGATATATTTTTTCGCGTGAAGTGCGGTTACCAGCCGTCAAATCACGGCCTCCAAAGATATTACTGGTGGAGGAGCCACAGGGGTAGATTTTATAAATTGGTGAAAATTGTTTGTCGGCTGTGGGGATCGAACCAGGGTTCTCAAGATCCACAGGCCGACTCGATACCACTGAGCCACCTACCTATAACACAATTACTGAGACATATATTTATTTATAACACGTATTTATATTCACATTAAAGTACTAAGCAATGACTTGCACCGTTCACTCTTCTATACCGACTTCCTGTTGACGGCCTAAACTCTCCCTTTTATACTGAATCATGTTACTTCTACACTATTCCAAAATAATCTAGACCATTGTAAACGTGTTTCAACACAATGTTAATGACGCATCGCTAAAACGCGCGCTACCGCCATATATCGATGGTTCTAGAGAGAACAGGGCCGTACTCGTTACACTGCCCCCTCCTTAAGGATGTTTCGTCTCTAAACTATTCTGCGCCATGCCAATATCTGCACGTTGATCTCCGCGAGCACTGTGACGTTTGGTGGAAATAATAGTGCACTGGTCTTTGCACTACTGTTGAAACACAGGGATTATAGCTGCACACCAGGATCTCAATTCCGGTATATTGGAAAACAGTTTCCAGAATTTGTCTTACAATTCTCCAGCTCAATTCATCAAAGCCACAGCCTAGCTTTGGTACAGCTATTTTTAGAAAATCCTTAACAAGCAGCACACCTTGTAGATCACATAGGGCGTCCCGCGCGATAAGTTGGTTTCTTGTGGGACATGTGTCTGATCACCGGGTAAAAAATGCTTCTGTTTCTGCTCGACTGTTTATCGGCACATGGACGTGGTTGCCATAGTTATTGAAGTTGGTCCAACTTCTTAAAAACCACGGCGATTCCTCGAGACATCTTTAGATATTGGGCCACACAATGCGACTATGAGTATTCTGCAGGAACTTTGAATAGGTCTCCTTGATGTTCCTTGGTCACACGATTTCGTATCTTATAAACTAGTCGAATGTGGTTTCTGGGTCTTTTAGATAGATTCGTCGAGCTCGAGCTTCATTGACGTTGTCATTATTCTTGGCACCGGCGAAAGGAGCCAATCGATTGAAATGAATCACTCTTTGTTTTCATCCAGTTCTTTTCCGGATTTGATAAGTGACGTCATTTATTAGTTTCAGTACCTCGTGCGGACCTTCCCAGGAGTTCTGTAACTTTTTGGGGAAAATTCCACAGTAACGCTGTGGGTTATATAGCCACACGAGATCCCCGGCTTGATATCCACCATTCTCAGCCTTGACATCATATAGGTCTTTCATCCTGTTTCTAGTGTTATGGTCTGATATTTATCACTAAATTTAATTTTAAATACATTTCAGATTTATTGTTAAATTTACATATATAAATTTCAATACTGTTATTAGTTACATGAGCTCTTTTTCTTTGTGCAAGATTGATCTTCGAGGGCATAGAAACCATTTTAATAGATTTGGGTTACAATATTCAAGAATAATGGCAATATAAATTGTTACTTGTGTAACTACTATATAAAACCAACAATAGTAGTAGTTTCCAAGAAAACGTCATTATTTATTTGTATTTATTAAAGCAAATAAAATGTCTTCTATATTACGATTTTTTTGCTGTATATTTGGAGAAAAGCCAAATTCAAAATTAGATAGTGAAACAATAATAGTTGGGAAATCCAAATTTTATACCGGCTCAGCATTACCATTCCGTGATCAAGGTAAATATGATAGAATTTTATAATTTATTTTTTTTATTCTGTCGATTATGAAGTGATTAGTCTTCTTATTGGAATTATAACGAATCACTATCAGCTAAAATTAAATTGGCCAAATCGAAAAGTGGACTGTTTAATCTCAATGGTATTTATCTGTTTCGAGCTTGAACAGTAATGACATATAAAACTATGTTATGCTTCTAGGCAAATTAAATCATTCAAATCGAATATTTGACAGCAATGTCAATAAATACATGCCATGCTTTTATTTACTTAAATGAATTTTAATAGTAATTTAAATATATGATTATAATTTTCAGTTATTCAACAAGGAAATTTTGGACCTCAAAATTATCGTCGAAATCAAATTAGAACTACGGGACTTCAATTAAAATCATCCAAATTATTTGAAATTTTGCAGTACCGCGAAGAAGTGCGGGTTCCAACCCCACTCATCAACGATTGGCGAGAAGAGTATGTTGGACCCGCACTACGAAGATTTAGAGCACCTGTCGCGTACAGTTTTAATTTTTTTGTTATTATGGATAATACTTTTGTGGATTATACACCCGAATTGATAGCAAAATTTATGAGAAATTGTACTATCGTTATTAATATTTCTGGCATCCCGGGTTCTCTACTTTTTCAGGCACAAAATTTAGATGTTATTGGCAAAATTACTCCAGTAATGGATATTATAAATTTTCGAAAATATTTAAATATTATAATTGGCATGTACAAAATTTCCGATAATGAATTCTAAATAAAACAGTAATTATATTTCCCAAATTGTGTAGTACGTTTTATATTTAATTGAAGGTTTTGTTTTAAAAAATATAAGTACGTAATTACTTACTATGAGTAGGTAATATATTTACAGAATAGAATTCAAATAAAAACATTTAGTCACAATCTGATATTAAAAAATTAAGATTAAAATCTTATGTATGTAAGTGATTGTACTTTTTCCTACGAATATACCACCCTACTGTACCTTCAAATTAGTGCTTTCGAATACAAACAGACTGTATCCACATTCCTCTGCGGAGTTGATTAGTTTACCGAGTGTTTATTTATGTATTTATTTATGTTACACTGTACAACAGGAACTTAATCCCAATATTACAGTACAGGGTTCGCACTCACCGAGCCGCAGAGTGTTAGTTCATATAATTTTTAGTCTAAGTGCGATTCGAACTCGGGATCTCCGGATTCAAATTCCGTATTTTTTTTTCACATACTTTATTTTCACTATATTCTAAGTACACCACAAACAACGCATTTTTTCCTCGCACATGTGTGACTGGCCGATCGGCAGCCGAACGCACTGTATGCTGAGGTGCATCTCAATCCACATGGATTAGCGGATACCCTCAGCATCACAGCGCTACGGTCTGCGCGATCGGTTTCCTACATGGCGAGGAAGACATAGAGCGTTTTACAGGATATGAACTTATATTACAATTCCTGGCACCCAGTGCCTTACTTGCTAAGTAAAAATTACATAAATAAATTTAAAACAATGGTTTAATGGAATGGATATGAATGATATGGAGCGAAGTGATTATGATTGACAAATATAGGATAAAATACAAAAAACCCATTTTAGAAAATTAATAACTATCCTAACTTAAACCTAGGCGAATGAAAATGGTATATACAATGCGGTGATGATGACTGCATTACAAATCTGTGATAAATGGTTTTGTTAATATGTTCGTGAATTTATTGCACTGGAACAGGTTGAAGGGAGAATATAGGGAGGGTTTGGTAAGGTAACAGGTGTTTTAGTTGATAGGGTGCATTGCACTCTCTGATGTTTGTGATCGTGCGTGTGAGTGGATTATTATGTAATTGTGACGTGTAGAATGTTTGTGACAATTTGTTTATGTATTCATGTATGTATTGTATGTTTGCGCTATCGTGTAAATCTACGATTCTAGAATAGCGGTCCGCGTTATTAACTAAACGCAGACATTTATTCTGTAATCGCTGCAGCGGTTGCAGTGCTGTTTTCGACGCCGAACACCATACTAGAGCTGCGTATGTTAAAATGGGGCGAATGATAGACGTGTACAAGAGTTTTTTGTTTGACTGGAACATGGAACTATTTTTATTTAGGAGAGGATACAGGGATTTTTTTACAATGTTGGCTTTTTTTATGATGTTGTTAAAATGGGGTTTGTAATGTAGGCGGGGATCTAGGGTGACGCCGAAATATTTTGTGGTGTTTTGTGGTTTTGTTTTGTGTCCGTGAAGTATAAGTGGAGTGTAAACAGTGTTGTTTGATTTACAATGGATTCGGTCTTCTCGTGGTTTATGGTTATTTTCCAGAGTCGCCAGTAGGGTTGAAGGATATTGAGGTGGATCTGGATCTGTTTATTTGCGACCTCTGCGCTGAACGAATGCGAATAGAGTGCCGTATCGTCCGCATAGAGTGCTGTGTGGGTTTGTGGGAATGTCGGGAAATCATGTAGGTAGAGTGTGAAAAGTTTAGGACCTAGGACGCTGCCTTGGGCTACGCCCGCGGCAACGGGACGAGGGGTGGACAGGGTGTTGTTAACTTTCACCCGGAGGTGTCGGTTGGATAGATAGGAATGGATAAGTTTTATTATATTTGGAGGAAATTTCACAAGAATTAATTTGTAAATGACCCCCTCTAGCCATACTCTGTCGAAAGCCTTTTCGACGTCTAGTAGGGCCATTACTGTGACTTTCTTTTTGTTAAAGTTTGTAGTTATGTCAGTCACAATTCTCGCTACTTGTTGGACGGTGCTATGTTTGGGACGGAGCTATGTTTGGGACGGAAACCAAACTGGAAAGGTGGGGTTATTTTATGTTTGGTGTCAAAGGAATGGATGCGGGAAACTATCACCTTCTCAGCTACCTTGGATAGGGTATTAAGGAGGCCGATAGGGCGATAGCTGATGGGAAGTTTATGGTTTTGCGATGGGATTTTGACATTCTCCACAAGGAGTTGTCATGAGGATTGAGTGCTGTGAGTTTTCGGTGGCATGTGTCGTTTTTATATGTTTTGATTTCTTGTTTAATTTGTGTAGTGAGTGAATTCATGTGCGTGCGATGGATGGGATCGAGAGACCTTTGCCAGAGTTTTCTTGTGTTATTTCTTTGTGTGATAAGAGTGATAATGTGTGCAAGTAGCTTGTCTTTGTGTTGTTGTAGTGTAATGACGCGTGTATGCTTACGCACTGCGTCTGTAAGTGTTTGTGTGAATGTGTGAACCTCAGTGTCAATGTGATCAGCTGAGTTTATGTGTGTGTTGATTGTGATGTGTTTATCAAGTGTTTATCTGAATTTGTCCCAGTCTGTGTGTTTATATGTGCGTATATATCGTGTGTCATCTGTGTGAGGTGTATTTGCTCGTAGTGTGGACAGAACTGGGAAGTGGTCTGAGCTAAGCTCGTTTAGTGTAACTGGGTTTGTGATGTGTGTGATGTTTTTGTTTATGAAGATGTCAAGTGTGGATGGCGTCATGTTATTTACAGGATAGTGAGTGGGGGTAGGCGGAAACATGATGATAGAATTGTGGTTTTGTGCGTATAAATGTAACGTGCGACCGTTTGCATTTATTCTGTTGCAGCTCCATGCTGTGCGATTCGCATAGAGATCGCCTACTAACAATACTTTGCCGCCGATGTGTAAAAGTGTCTGTAGTTCGTGTTGTGCAAATTTGTTGCGTGGATTGTTGTACGTGGCTATGATGTGAGTGTTATCAGAGAGCTTGATGCTGACGAATTCTAGGGAAGTGGGAGGTAGGTGAACTCGTGTGTGTTGTACCGTGTTTCTGACGAGGAGGGCAACCCCGCCAGCTGGTACGTGTGTCTGTATTGGTCTGTCTGCTCTGTGTATTGTAAAACCTTTAGGGTGGATTGCATGAAAGCGGGCTAACTCTCGGATTACGCTAACCCAGGGTCAATGGGTAACACCGGGTTAGCCAAAAATTTAATTGCATGATCTAACCCTCGGTTAGCTGTCAAACGTAATTGAATTACTGAATAATAGATGTCACTAGGCTTACTTTATGTAATTTTTGTACCACATTTCAATTGTTTTGTAAATAAACCAAATAATAGGAATTTATAAGTTTTCAAATATTACAAATTAATTACTATGGATAAAAAAAGAACAAAAATTTTTTCTGAAGAAGATAAAACAATTTTATTAGATGTAATAGAAGAATTTATACATGTAATTGAAAAAAAGAAAACCGATTCACTATGCAATAAGAAGAAAAAAATAATTTGGGAGAAAATCGCACAAAAATGTAATTGCCCGTACATCAGAATCTGAAGAACGTACAGGATCACAATTGAAAGAATTGTATAAAAAGTTAAAGAAAAAGGCGAGGGAAGACATCAGTAATGATAAAGTAAGTAGCTATATAATATATTATTAACTATGTTTATTAAAAGTATAATGTATATAATAAGTCAGTACACTTTTCAATTAGGTGGAAATGTATAAAACTGGAGGAGGTTCATTTAAAAAAGTAACAACAGACTATAGTGAAAAGCTGCAGAGTCTGCTGAATGGATAATTAAATCCATTACCAAATCCCTACGATAGTTGTAGTGAATATTACAAAGGTAAGATTGAAGTACATAATTATTGGATATTTTGTTCCATTTATTTATAGCTATAGGTATATTTCTCGTTAATAAAGTAAAATTATAAATCGTATCTATTTATTTTAATATTAGATTCTATAATAAATCCTGTTCCGGAGTCGGATGATGTAATCAGTTTATCTGAGTATCAAGTGGCTACTACTGAAACAACTGTTGAAACTGATCCGGCAGTAATTATTAATGCCCCTCCATCCAATCCTTCCTTCCAACCATCAAGAAAACGTAAAAATGCAACAGATGCATTTAATACATACGTCGAGTTAAAACAAAATCGATTAACTAATAAAGAAATGGAAACAAATTTAAAAATTAAAATATTAGAATTCGAACAAGAATCAAAAAAGAACTGTTCGTACTAGAAAAAAATATGAAGAAGAAAAACATGATTTGGAAATGAAAATTTTACAAAAACAACAAGAATTATTAGAATTAGAATTAATTAATAAAAAAATAGTGATTAGATGTTTTAAGTACTTATATAAGTTAATCTAGGTTTAAGTTTCTTTATAGTTTAGTTTTAAGATAGTTATAATAATCATTTTAAGTTTTAATACCGAATAAAACATAAATATAAGTTATAACTTATTTTTGAATTCGTATTTATTCGCGCTACAGCTCAGATTAAAAAGACATAACCTTGATAGTTTCAGCTTTTATTACTAATGTACACATACAGAATGGCATTGATTTAACCTAACATTCATTATTAAGAAAACACAGTGTTTATTATAGAATTTCGTACAGCATTATTAACTTGTACGGTGTGTATAATATGCTGTTCATTGTTCTGTGCTACTTCATCTTCTCCAGGTATAAAATCATTTGTTGAAATTGCAATATTGTGTAATACTGCTGTTGCAACAATTATACATAAAGTTGTGTTAATGTTTGTTCTAATTCCAATTGATAACACAGGAAATCTTCTCTTCCAGCATCCAAAACATCTCTCAATACAATTTCTAGTAAGAATAGGTGCAGAATTATACCGTATTTCTGCGGGAGTTGTTGGATTTAGCAGAGGTGTTAGTAAATAATTTCTGCATGCATACCCTCCATCTCCCAGTAAATATGAATTGCCAAAATCATTAGCTTCAAATCTAGCTCGTAAGGATGAAAAAATAAAGATGGTACTATCATGTACAAATCCTTGAAAACGAGCTACAATATCTCTTATTTTTAGTTTTGCATCACATGTCGCTTGCACGTTTAAGGAGAAAAAACCTTTTCTATTCCTATACAATTCAGCATTTGATTGAATGCGAATGTGCGAACAATCGAGAGCACCACATATATTTGGAAAACCAGCAATCCTATCAAATACATTTTTTACATTAATGACTTCTTGACCTTCTGGCATTTTTATGAAATCTCTACGCAGAAGTGCAATGTTATGAGATACATTGCGTATAATTCTACAGACTGTGGAGTTACGTATTTGAACGTGGTCTCCAAGAACTCGTTTAAATGAGCCAGTGGCATAAAAACGTAAAGTTATCACCAATTGATTCATTGGTGAGATAGGATGACTGCGCTGGGTGTTTCTCTTTAAATTTTCACCGATATTTTCTAATATATGAATTGTTGTTTCTCTTGTAAATCTATATCATGCTCTAAAATCGATATCGTCTTAAAGCTCAAATAGTTCTGTTCTATCATGAAACACACGGGGCCTGGGAAACTGCTGAACAAGTTCAAGGAACTCCCCGTCAGATGATACAGAGGAATCAGAGGAATAGAAGGTAGATTCAAAAGAAGTGGTACTCATACTGGAAAGACAACACTAAAATATAACTTGAAACATGCATTTAATAAATATTATTATTTTTATTGATTACATAATGTACGTCACATATTTTGCAACAAATAATGTATATGAAATTGTGTATCTACATTGACAGATCATGTCACAATTTATTATTTTTTTGAATATATTAAAATGAGACCGTGAAACATGAATTCTGTGTTTTAAATATAATTTGTACAATTAAAGAGTAAATAATTATTTATATTTTAGGTGTACCTGACGAAAAACACCGATAAAAATGCCTTTTTTATTATAAATATGATGCTTGATATGACAGCTGTCGGCCATGTGCAATTCGAATTTGGTAACCCGAGAGTTATCCCGTGGATATGCACGGGCTAACTTCTAGCCCGAGGTTAGCTGGCAAACAAGTCGGTAACCTAGGTTACCGTATATAGCCCTGGGCTAGAAGTTAACCCGCTTTCATGCAACCCACCCTAAGTGTGTAGTTTGTCTGTGTGTGTGAGCCGTATTTCGTTAAGTGACATTACGTGTATGTTGTGTTTGTGTAAAAAGTGTATCAGTTCACCTACCTTGGTGTGGATTCCGTTTGCGTTCCAGGTGCAAATGTTAGTAATGAATTAAATGTTGTATGACTTAATGGTTTGCAAAAATGAAAATGCGGTGAGTGATCGTGATTGCGAATCGTGACATGATCTTAAAGCTATGGTATAGTCTTTAACAAATAACAGTAAATTGTCTAAGTTAATTAATGAGTTCAACTCATTCATATGTGACGGTAGTTCCTGAAAAACATTTAAATTAGGTGGTTGAGCGTCTTGTCGCGAGAAGGGGGTTGGTTGTTGTTCACTTGAGTAGCAGTGTTAGTTGGAGGGGGGCAAGGGGTTGGCCGCCGTGCCTGCGCGCGCCGTTCTGGTAGTGGTGGGAAGTGCTGGCTCGTCAGTTCAGTCTGGCTGCTTGGTTGAAGTGTACGGCTCCATGCGTTTGCTGCGAGGACAGGGGCTGGTACAAACAGCTGTTCGTCTTCGGATGCTTTGCCGCCGTGTATCCTTTTCAATTGTTCGTGTTTTTCCTTGATTTTGGGATTACGTTTGGAGGCAATTTCAATTTGTCTAAGATACGCGGGGCAGTCGGCGTCGCCCCCGCAGTTAGAGCATGTAGCCGGTACGTCCGACGACTTACTGCATGTTAACGTTAAATGTTGGTTTCCGCATTTGACCTACCTGGGATGTCTATTGCAGTTGCTTGTAGCATGTCCCCAACTTTGGCAATGATGACACTGGACACCCGGCGGTTTTCATGCCTCTCCCAGATCACTCTCGTGAAGAGCAGAAACTTAATTGTTTTCTGAAGCTCTTTCAGCGTCTTCCCGGCATCCGTCACTATTAGAAATAGTGGTCTATATTTTGTATTCATTCGAAATACGTTTTTGATTTCATCTGGTGTTGGATCGCAATCAAGTCCTCGTAACACGAATACATGTGTCTTGCTGTCTAAATCAGTATAGGTGTGATACTGTACGTCATTTTTTATAGTTTCCAGGATCTTAGTTTTTTCAGTTTTATCATTCAAATATAGACTGATGTTATTCCTGGTGTATCGTATATTAAAGCCTTGTTTAACAGTGGCTTGTAAACGTGTTACGAGGGCTTTATGATCAGTTACGGTGCCGGGAATGATGATAGCTGATGGTGGCCGTGGTGGTTTCTGCTGCTGGGGACATGAAGCGCCAGGTGCGTCGGTGTCGGATGCGGAGTCGTCATCGGCGTCGCTCTCGTTCGGTAGCACTTCGAACCGGTTCCGCAGCGGGATGCTGTAGGACGGCAGGCGGCTGGCAGTGGTGCGGCGCTGTAGCATGGCGGCGGGGTTAGGGGGGATTGTTGAAGCATTGGCGGCAGCACTGGTGCTGGCAGCGGGGATTGCAGGGGCGGACTTTTTGGAAGTTTTTATTTCGGGACTCGCACTAGCTTTTCGTTTTTCACTTGCACTTGCACTCACGTTTTTTTATGTTTTTAACACTTCCACTCTGAATTTTAACACCGGTTTGATTAAATAAACCCTTGAAACTCATGTTTTCAGTCACTGTCTCTTCTTCCGCACTATCACTATCTAAAATATAAATGTTTAATATATTATTAAAATTCTCACCTGCATAACTGTGCAGCGAAACAAAGTCACTAACACAAGCACTGTAGTCACTAACACTCTCATTTACTAAACATTTATCAGTCTCTGTCTTTTGAAAATTCACACACGTCATTCGAGCACAACCCCTCTTGGGGTTGCGATACTTAAAAACGCACTTTGACTTTCCGCTGTGAGTGTTTTTTAAACTTTTTTCTTCTAGTCATCCACAACTTCGTAGTCCACGTGGTGGCTCAGCGTTTCGCTTACTTGCAACTACTTGCAGACTTACAAACAAAAACGTCTAGTCACCTTGGCGGCTAGACGAGAACTGAATTCCGTAATGGTATCCACACCACCGTACTGACGGACAAAAGGACTACAGTAGTAACTTGCCAAGGTGAACAACATCAGATGATTTAATTTACTTAAATTATATTGTTCACTCTATATTAAAAAAAAAATTGGATATATCTACTCGGTACACATCTACGTCAACATTACTTCCTGTTATAATGCCGTATCAAAAGGTACATAAAGCAGATAAATTATGTATTCTATTTGATATAAGTAGTGAGTAGTTCATTATTTCACCCTCAAACTACTTTATATATCCGATTGTGCTAAATTGTTTAACACGAACTATGCATTTTAACCGTTACTGGGCGTAGCACTATGCCGTGGTAGATTTATGTGAAAAAATTTATAGGGCCGTATTCGTTACACTGCCCCCTCCTTAAGGATGTTTCGTCCTGAAACTATTCTGCGCCATGCCAATATCTGTACGTTGATCCCCGCGAGAACTGTGACGTTTGGTGGAAATAATAGTGCACTGTTCTTTGCACTACTGTTGAATCACAGGGATTATACCTGCACACCAGGATCTCAATTCCAGTATATTGGAAAACAGTTTCCAGAATTTGTCTTACAATTCTCCAGCTCAATTCATCAAAGCCACAGCCTAGCTTTGGTACAGCTATTTTTAGAATATCCTTAACAAGCAGCATACTTTGTAGATCTCATAGGGCGTCCCAGACGGCGCGATAAGTTGGTTTCTTGTGGGACAAGTGTTTGATTACCAGGTAAAAAATGCTTCTGTTTCTGCTCGACTGTTTATCGGCACATGGACGTGGTTGCCATAGTTATTGAAGTTGGTCCAACGTCTTAAAAACCACGGCGATTCCTCGAGACATCTTTAGATCTTGGGCCACACAATGCGACTATGAGTATTGTGCAGGAACTTGAAATAGGTCTCCTTGATGTTCCTTGGTCACACCATTTCGTATCTTATAAACTAGTCGAATGTGGTTTCTGGGTCTTGTAAATAGATTCGTCGAGCTCGAGCTTCATTGACTTTGCCATCATTCTTGTCACCGGCGAAAGGAGCCAATCGATTGAAATGAATCACTCTTTGTTTTCATCCAGTTCTTTTCCGGATTTGATAAGTGACGTCATTTATTAGCTTCAGTACCTCGTGCGGACCTTCCCAGGAGTTCTGTACCTTTTTGGGGAAAATTCCACAGTAACGCTGTGGGTTATATAGCCATACGAGATCCCCGGCTTGATATCCACCATTCTCAGCCTTGACATCATATAGGTCTTTCATCCTGTTTCTAGTGTTATGGTCTGATATTTATCACTAAATTTAATTTTAAATACATTTCAGATTTATTGTTAAATTTACATATATAAATTTCAATACTGTTATTAGTTACATGAGCTCTTTTTCTTTGTGCAAGATTGATCTTCGAGGGCATAGAAACCATTTTAATAGATTTGGGTTACAATATTCAAGAATAATGGCAATATAAATTGTTACTTGTGTAACTACTATATAAAACCAACAATAGTAGTAGTTTCCAAGAAAACGTCATTATTTATTTGTATTTATTAAAGCAAATAAAATGTCTTCTATATTACGATTTTTTTGCTGTATATTTGGAGAAAAGCCAAATTCAAAATTAGATAGTGAAACAATAATAGTTGAGAAATCCAACTCTTATACCGGCTCAGAATTACCATTCCGTGATCAAGGTAAATATGACAGAATTTTATAATTTATTTTTTTTATTCTGTCGATTATGAAGTGATTAGTCTTCTTATTGGAATTATAACGAATCACTATCAGCTAAAATTAAATTGGCCAAATCGAAAAGTGGACTGTTTAATCTCAATGGTATTTATCTGTTTCGAGCTTGAACAGTAATGACATATAAAACTATGTTATGCTTCTAGGCAAATTAAATCATGCTCGATATTTATTTTATGTTTCGCCTAGGGCCAAAGTACAGCCCATTTTACGATATGACTAGCTATTATTATATGTTTTTAGAAACAAGTTTTAACATATTATTAATAACCTTACAGAAATAGATTAATTTAAGTATCATGTGTCCAGTTGCACTGCCAAAAGTTAATGTTTAAATTTAATTTAAATACATAATAGCAAATCGAATGTTTGACAGCAATGTCAATAAATACATGCCATGCTTTTATTTACTTAAATGAATTTTAATAGTAATTTAAATATATGATTATAATTTTCAGTTATTCAACAAGGAAATTTTGGACCTCAAAATTATCGTCGAAATCAAATTAGAACTACGGGACTTCAATTAAAATCATCCAAATTATTTGAAATTTTGCAGTACCGCGAAGAAGTGCGGGTTCCAACCCCACTCATCAACGATTGGCGAGAAGAGTATGTTGGACCCGCACTACGAAGATTTAGAGCACCTGTCGCGTACAGTTTTAAATTTTTTGTTATTATGGATAATACTTTTGTGGATTATACACCCGAATTGATAGCAAAATTTATGAGAAATTGTACTATCGTTATTAATATTTCTGGCATCCCGGGTTCTCTACTTTTTCAGGCACAAAATTTAGATGTTATTGGCAAAATTACTCCAGTAATGGATATTATAAATTTTCGAAAATATTTAAATATTATAATTGGCATGTACAAAATTTCCGATAATGAATTCTAAATAAAACAGTAATTATATTTCCCAAATTGTGTAGTACGTTTTATATTTAATTGAAGGTTTTGTTTTAAAAAATATAAGTACGTAATTACTTACTATAAGTAGGTAATATATTTACAGTATAGAATTCAAATAAAAACATTTAGTCACAATCTGATATTAAAAAATTAAGATTAAAATCTTATGTATGTAAGTGATTGTACTTTTTCCTACGAATATACCATCCTACTGTACCTTCAAATTAGTGCTTTCGAATACAAACAGACTGTATCCACATTCCTCTGCGGAGTTGATTAGTTTAACGAGTGTTTATTTATGTATTTATTTATGTTACACTGTACAACAGGAACTTAATCCCAATATTACAGTACAGGGTTCGCACTCACCGAGCCGCAGAGTGTTAGTTCATATAATTTTTAGTCTAAGTGCGATTCGAACTCGGGATCTCCGGATTCAAATTCCGTATTTTTTTTTCACATACTTTATTTTCACTATATTCTAAGTACACCACAAACAACGCATTTTTTCCTCGCACATGTGTGACTGGCCGATCGGCAGCCGAACGCACTGTATGCTGAGGTGCATCTCAATCCACATGGATTAGCGGATACCCTCAGCATCACAGCGCTACGGTCTGCGCGATCGGTTTCCTACATGGCGAGGAAGACATAGAGCGTTTTACAGGATATGAACTTATATTACAATTCCTGGCACCCAGTGCCTTACTTGCTAAGTAAAAATTACATAAATAAATTTAAAACAATGGTTTAATGGAATGGATATGAATGATATGGAGCGAAGTGATTATGATTGACAAATATAGGATAAAATACAAAAAACCCATTTTAGAAAATTAATAACTATCCTAACTTAAACCTAGGCGAATGAAAATGGTATATACAATGCGGTGATGATGACTGCATTACAAATCTGTGATAAATGGTTTTGTTAATATGTTCGTGAATTTATTGCACTGGAACAGGTTGAAGGGAGAATATAGGGAGGGTTTGGTAAGGTAACAGGTGTTTTAGTTGAAAGGGTGCATTGCACTCTCTGATGTTTGTGATCGTGCGTGTGAGTGGATTATTATGTAATTGTGACGTGTAGAATGTTTGTGACAATTTGATTATGTATTCATGTATGTATTGTATGTTTGCGCTATCGTGTAAATCTACGATTCTAGAATAGCGGTCCGCGTTATTAACTAAACGCAGACATTTATTCTGTAATCGCTGCAGCGGTTGCAGTGCTGTTGTCGACGCCGAACACCATACTAGAGCTGCGTATGTTAAAATGGGGCGAATGATAGACGTGTACAAGAGTTTTTTGTTTGACTGGAACATGGAACTATTTTTATTTAGGAGAGGATACAGGGATTTTTTTTACAATGTTGGCTTTTTTTATTATGTTGTTAAAATGGGGTTTGTAATGTAGGCGGGGATCTAGGGTGACGCCGAAATATTTTGTGGTGTTTTGTAGTTTTGTTTTGTGTCCGTGAAGTATAAGTGGAGTGTAAACAGTGTTGTTTGATTTACAATGGATTCGGTCTTCTCGTGGTTATGGTTATTTTCCAGAGTCGCCAGTAGGGTTGAAGGATATTGAGGTGGATCTGGATCTGTTTATTTGCGACCTCTGCGCTGAACGAATGCGAATAGAGTGCCGTATCGTCCGCATAGAGTGCTGTGTGGGTTTGTGGGAATGTCGGGAAATCATGTAGGTAGAGTGTGAAAAGTTTAGGACCTAGGACGCTGCCTTGGGCTACGCCCGCGGCAACGGGACGAGGGGTGGACGGGGTGTTGTTAACTTTCACCCGGAGGTGTCGGTTGGAAAGATAGGAATGGATAAGTTTTATTATATTTGGAGGGAATTTCACAAGAATTAATTTGTAAATGACCCCCTCTAGCCATACTCTGTCGAAAGTCTTTTCGACGTCTAGTAGGGCCATTACTGTGACTTTCTTTTTGTTAAAGTTTGTAGTTATGTCAGTCACAATTCTCGCTACTTGTTGGACGGTGCTATGTTTGGAACGGAAACCAAACTGGAAAGGTGGGGTTATTTTATGTTTGGTGTCAAAGGAATGGATGCGGGAAACTATCACCTTCTCAGCTACCTTGGATAGGGTATTAAGGAGGCCGATAGGGCGATAGCTGATGGGAAGTTTATGGTTTTTATTTGGTTTTGGGATGGGGATAACTGTAGCAGTTTTTCAGGACACAGGGAAGTAGTGGAATTTAATGATGGAATTGATTAGGTAGGTGAGCTGGACAAGGGCTTTACGTGAAAGGTTTTTTAGGACAATGTTTCGAATTGTGTCAGGACCTGGCGCTTTCTGGTTGAGTAGGAATTTAATAATGCTAGCTAACTCGGAGGGCGACGTCATGAGTTTAGCTAGTGTGCGTGTGTTTGTGTCATGTAATGTGTTTATAAAATCGTGTGCTGTTTGTGTGATGTGTGTCTGTTCAGGAGTGGAATCGGGATCAATGTGATGAGTAGTCTCAAAGGTGTCGGCTAACGCCTCAGCCTTTTGCTCATCGGTAAAAAGGATGCTATTGTTGTGCGATAGCGTAGGGATAGGTTTGGAAGTTTTGCGAAGCGATTTTGACATTCTCCACAAGGAGTTGTCATGAGGATTGAGTGCTGTGAGTTTTCGGTGGCATGTGTCGTTTTTATATGTTTTGATTTCTTGTTTAATTTGTGTAGTGAGTGAATTCATGTGCGTGCGATGGATGGGATCGAGAGACCTTTGCCAGAGTTTTCTTGTGTTATTTCTTTGTGTGATAAGAGTGATAATGTGTGCAAGTAGCTTGTCTTTGTGTTGTTGTAGTATAATGACGCGTGTATGCTTACGCACTGCGTCTGTAAGTGTTTGTGTGAATGTGTGAACCTCAGTGTCAATGTGATCAGCTGAGTTTATGTGTGTGTTGATTGTGATGTGTTTATCAAGTGTTTATCTGAATGTGTCCCAGTCTGTGTGTTTATATGTGCGTATATATCGTGTGTCATCTGTGTGAGGTGTATTTGCTCGTAGTGTGGACAGAACTGGGAAGTGGTCTGAGCTAAGCTCGTTTAGTGTAACTGGGTTTGTGATGTGTGTGATGTTTTTGTTTAAGAAGATGTCAAGTGTGGATGGCGTCATGTTATTTACAGGATAGTGGGTGGGGGTAGGCGGAAACATGATGATAGAATTGTGGTTTTGTGCGTATAAATGTAACGTGCGACCGTTTGCATTTATTCTGTTGCAGCTCCATGCTGTGTGATTCGCATAGAGATCGCCTACTAACAATACTTTGCCGCCGATGTGTAAAAGTGTCTGTAGTTCGTGTTGTGCAAATTTGTTGCGTGGATTGTTGTACGTGGCTATGATGTGAGTGTTATCAGAGAGCTTGATGCAGACGGATTCTAGGGAAGTGGGAGGTGGGTGAACTCGTGTGTGTTGTACCGTGTTTCTGACGAGGAGGGCAACCCCGCCAGCTGGTACGTGTGTCTGTATTGGTCTGTCTGCTCTGTGTATTGTAAAACCTTTAGGGTGGATTGCATGAAAGCGGGCTAACTCTCGGATTACGCTAACCCAGGGTCAATGGGTAACACCGGGTTAGCCAAAAATTTAATTGTATGATCTAACCCTCGGTTAGCTGTCAAACGTAATTGAATTACTGAATAATAGATGTCACTATTTTACTTATTTTATGTAATTTTTTTACCACATTTCAATTGTTTTGTAAATAAACCAAATAATAGGAATTTATAAGTTTTGAAATATTACAAATTAATTACTATGGATAAAAAAGAACAAAAATTTGTTCTGAAGAAGATAAAACAATTTTATTAGATGTAATAGAAGAATTTATACATGTAATTGAAAATAAGAAAACCGATTCACTATGCAATAAGAAGAAAAAAATAATTTGGGAGAAAATCGCACAAAAATTTAATTGCCCGTACATCAGAATCTGAAGAACGTACAGGATCACAATTGAAAGAATTGTATAAAAAGTTAAAGAAAAAGGCGAGGGAAGACATCAGTAATGATAAAGTAAGTAACTATATAATATATTATTAACATATGTTTATTAAAAGTATAATGTATATAATAAGTCAGTACACTTTTCAATTAGGTGGAAATGTATAAAACTGGAGGAGGTTCATTTAAAAAAGTAACAACAGACTATAGTGAAAAGCTGCAGAGTCTGCTGAATGGACAATTAAATCCATTACCAAATCCCTACGATAGTTGTAGTGAATATTACAAAGGTAAGATTGAAGTACATAATTATTGGATATTTTGTTCCATTTATTTATAGCTATAGGTATATTTCTCGTTAATAAAGTAAAATTATAAATCGTATCTATTTATTTTAATATTAGATTCTATAATAAATCCTGTTCCGGAGTCGGATGATGTAATCAGTTTATCTGAGTATCAAGTGGCTACTACTGAAACAACTGTTGAAACTGATCCGGCAGTAATTATTAATGCCGATCCTCCATCCAATCCTTCCTTCCAACCATCAAGAAAACGTAAAAATGCAACAGATGCATTCAATACATACGTCGATTTAAAACAAAATCGATTAACTAATAAAGAAATGGAAACAAATTTAAAAATTAAAATATTAGAACTCGAAAAAAATATAAAGAAGAAAAACTTGATTTGGAAATGAAAATTTTTCAAAAACAACAAGAATTATTAGAATTAGAATTAATTAATAAAAAAATAGTGATTAGATGTTTTAAGTACTTATATAAGTTAATCTAGGTTTAAGTTTCTTTATAGTTTAGTTTTAAGATAGTTATAATAATCATTTTAAGTTTTAATACCGAATAAAACATAAATATAAGTTATAACTTATTTTTGAATTCGTATTTATTCGCGCTACAGCTCAGATTAAAAAGACATAACCTTGATAGTTTCAGCTTTTATTACTAATGTACACATACAGAATGGCATTGATTTAACCTAACATTCATTATTAAGAAAACACAGTGTTTATTATAGAATTTCGTACAGCATTATTAACTTGTACGGTGTGTATAATATGCTGTTCATTGTTCTGTGCTACTTCATCTTCTCCAGGTATAAAATCATTTGTTGAAATTGCAATATTGTGTAATACTGCTGTTGCAACAATTATACATAAAGTTGTGTTAATGTTTGTTCTAATTCCAATTGATAACACAGGAAATCTTCTCTTCCAGCATCCAAAACATCTCTCAATACAATTTCTAGTAAGAATATGTGCAGAATTATACCGTATTTCTGCGGGAGTTGTTGGATTTAGCAGAGGTGTTAGTAAATAATTTCTGCATGCATACCCTCCATCTCCCAGTAAATATGAATTGCCAAAATCATTAGCTTCAAATCTAGCTCGTAAGGATGAAAAAATAAAGATGGTACTATCATGTACAAATCCTTGAAAACGAGCTACAATATCTCTTATTTTTAGTTTTGCATCACATGTCGCTTGCACGTTTATGGAGAAAAAACCTTTTCTATTCCTATACAATTCAGCATTTGATTGAATGCGAATGTGCGAACAATCGAGAGCACCACATATATTTGGAAAACCAGCAATCCTATCAAATACATTTTTTACATTAATGACTTCTTGACCTTCTGGCATTTTTATGAAATCTCTACGCAGAAGTGCAATGTTATGAGATACATTGCGTATAATTCTACAGACTGTGGAGTTACGTATTTGAACGTGGTCTCCAAGAACTCGTTGAAACGAGCCAGTGGCATAAAAACGTAAAGTTATCAACAATTGATTCATTGGTGAGATAGGATGACTGCGCTGGGTGTTTCTCTTTAAATTTTCACCGATATTTTCTAATATATGAATTGTTGTTTCTCTTGTAAATCTATATCTTGCTCTAAAATCGATATCGTCTTAAAGCTCAAATAGTTCTGTTCTATCATGAAACACACGGGGTCTGGGAAGCTGCTGAACAAGTTCAAGGAACTCCCCGTCAGATGATACAGAGGAATCAGAAGAATAGAAGGTAGATTCAAAAGAAGTGGTACTCATACTGGAAAGACAACACTAAAATATAACTTGAAACATGCATTTAATAAATATTATTATTTTTATTGATTACATAATGTACGTCACATATTTTGCAACAAATAATGTATATGAAATTGTGTATCTACATTGACAGATCATGTCACAATTTATTATTTTTTTGAATATATTAAAATGAGACCGTGAAACATGAATTCTGTGTTTTAAATATAATTTGTACAATTAAAGAGTAAATAATTATTTATATTTTAGGTGTACCTGACGAAAAACACCGCTAAAAATGCCTTTTTTATTATAAATATGATGCTTGATATGACAGCTGTCGGCCATGTGCAATTCGAATTTGGTAACCCGAGAGTTATCCCGTGGATATGCACGGGCTAACTTCTAGCCCGAGGTTAGCTGGCAAACAAGTCGGTAACCTAGGTTACCGTATATAGCCCTGGGCTAGAAGTTAACCCGCTTTCATGCAACCCACCCTAAGTGTGTAGTTTGTCTGTGTGTGTGAGCCGTATTTCGTTAAGTGACATTACGTGTATGTTGTGTTTGTGTAAAAAGTGTATCAGTTCACCTACCTTGGTGTGGATTCCGTTTGCGTTCCAGGTGCAAATGTTAGTAATGAATTAAATGTTGTATGACTTAATGGTTTGCAAAAATGAAAATGCGGTGAGTGATCGTGATTGCGAATCGTGACATGATCTTAAAGCTATGGTATAGTCTTTAACAAATAACAGTAAATTGTCTAAGTTAATTAATGAGTTCAACTCATTCATATGTGACGGTAGTTCCTGAAAAACATTTAAATTAGGTGGTTGAGCGTCTTGTCGCGAGAAGGGGGTTGGTTGTTGTTCACTTGAGTAGCAGTGTTAGTTGGTGGGGGGCAAGGGGTTGGCCGCCGTGCCTGCGCGCGCCGTTCTGGTAGTGGTGGGAAGTGCTGGCTCGTCAGTTCAGTCTGGCTGCTTGGTTGAAGTGTACGGCTCCATGCGTTTGCTGCGAGGACAGGGGCTGGTACAAACAGCTGTTCGTCTTCGGATGCTTTGCCGCCGTGTATCCTTTTCAATTGTTCGTGTTTTTCCTTGATTTTGGGATTACGTTTGGAGGCAATTTCAATTTGTCTAAGATACGCGGGGCAGTCGGCGTCGCCCCCGCAGTTAGAGCATGTAGCCGGTACGTCCGACGACTTACTGCATGTTAACGTTAAATGTTGGTTTCCGCATTTGACCTACCTGGGATGTCTATTGCAGTTGCTCGTAGCATGTCCCCAACTTTGGCAACGATGACACTGGACACCCGGCGGTTTTCATGCCTCTCCCAGATCACTCTCGTGAAGAGCAGAAACTTAATTGTTTGCTGAAGCTCTTTCAGCGTCTTCCCGGCATCCGTCACTATTAGAAATAGTGGTCTATATTTTGTATTCATTCGAAATACGTTTTTGATTTCATCTGGTGTTGGATCGCAATCAAGTCCTCGTAACACGAATACATGTGTCTTGCTGTCTAATTCAGTATAGGTGTGATACTGTACGTCATTTTTTATAGTTTCCAGGACCTTAGTTTTTTCAGTTTTATCATTCAAATATAGACTGATGTTATTCCTGGTGTATCGTATATTAAAGCCTTGTTTAACAGTGGCTTGCAAACGTGTTACGAGGGCTTTATGATCAGTTACGGTGCCGGGAATGATGATAGCTGATGGTGGCCGTGGTGGTTTCTGCTGCTGGGGACATGAAGCGCCAGGTGCGTCGGTGTCGGATGCGGAGTCGTCATCGGCGTCGCTCTCGTTCGGTAGCACTTCGAACCGGTTCCGCAGCGGGATGCTGTAGGACGGCAGGCGGCTGGCAGTGGTGCGGCGCTGTGGCATGGCGGCGGGGTTAGGGGGGATTGTTGAAGCAGTGGCGGCAGCACTGGTGCTGTCAGCGGGGATTGCAGGGGCGGACTTTTTGGAAGTTTTTATTTCGGGACTCGCACTAGCTTTTCGTTTTTCACTTGCACTTGCACTCACGTTTTTTTATGTTTTTAACACTTCCACTCTGAATTTTAACACCGGTTTGATTAAATAAACCCTTGAAACTCATGTTTTCAGTCACTGTCTCTTCTTCCGCACTATCACTATCTAAAATATAAATGTTTAATATATTATTAAAATTCTCACCTGCATAACTGTGCAGCGAAACTAAGTCACTAACACTAGCACTGTAGTCACTAACACTCTCATTTACTAAACATTTATCAGTCTCTGTCTTTTGAAAATTCACACACGCCATTCGAGCACAACCCCTCTTGGGGTTGCGATACTTAAAAACGCACTTTGACTTTCCGCTGTGAGTGTTTTTTAAACTTTTTTCTTCTAGTCATCCACAACTTCGTAGTCCACGTGGTGGCTCAGCGTTTCGCTTACTTGCAACTACTTGCAGACTTACAAACAAAAACGTCTAGTCACCTTGGCGGCTAGACGAGAACTGAATTCCGTAATGGTATCCACACCACCGTACTGACGGACAAAAGGACTAAAGTAGTAACTTGCCAAGGTGAACAACATCAGATGATTAAATTTACTTAAATTATATTGTTCACTCTATATTAAAAAAAATTGGATATATCTACTCGGTACACATCTACGTCAACGTTACTTCCTGTTATAATGCCGTATCAAAAGGTACATAAAGCAGATAAATTATGTATTCTATTTGATATAAGTAGTGAGTAGTTCATTATTTCACCCTCAAACTACTTTATATATCCGATTGTGCTAAATTGTTTAACACGAACTATGCATTTTAACCGTTACTGGGCGTAGCACTATGCCGTGGTAGATTTATGTGAAAATTTTTATAGGGCCGTACTCGTTACACTGCCCCCTCCTTAAGGATGTTTCGTCCTGAAACTATTCTGCGCCATGCCAATATCTGCACGTTGATCCCCGCGAGAACTGTGACGTTTGGTGGAAATAATAGTGCACTGTTCTTTGCACTACTGTTGAATCACAGGGATTATACCTGCACACCAGGATCTCAATTCCAGTATATTGGAAAACAGTTTCCAGAATTTGTCTTACAATTCTCCAGCTCAATTCATCAAAGCCACAGCCTAGCTTTGGTACAGCTATTTTTAGAATATCCTTAACAAGCAGCATACTTTGTAGATCTCATAGGGCGTCCCAGACGGCGCGATAAGTTGGTCTCTTGTGGGACAAGTGTTTGATTACCAGGTAAAAAATGCTTCTGTTTCTGCTCGACTGTTTATCGGCACATGGACGTGGTTGCCATAGTTATTGAAGTTGGTCCAACTTCTTAAAAACCACGGCGATTCCTCGAGACATCTTTAGATCTTGGGCCACACAATGCGACTATGAGTATTGTGCAGGAACTTGAAATAGGTCTCCTTGATGTTCCTTGGTCACACCATTTCGTATCTTATAAACTAGTCGAATGTGGTTTCTGGGTCTTGTAAATAGATTCGTCGAGCTCGAGCTTCATTGACTTTGCCATCATTCTTGTCACCGGCGAAAGGAGCCAATCGATTGAAATGAATCACTCTTTGTTTTCATCCAGTTCTTTTCCGGATTTGATAAGTGACGTCATTTATTAGCTTCAGTACCTCGTGCGGACCTTCCCAGGAGTTCTGTAACTTTTTGGGGAAAATTCCACAGTAACGCTGTGGGTTATATAGCCACACGAGATCCCCGGCTTGATATCCACCATTCTCAGCCTTGACATCATATAGGTCTTTCATCCTGTTTCTAGTGTTATGGTCTGATATTTATCACTAAATTTAATTTTAAATACATTTCAGATTTATTGTTAAATTTACATATATAAATTTCAATACTGTTATTAGTTACATGAGCTCTTTTTCTTTGTGCAAGATTGATCTTCGAGGGCATAGAAACCATTTTAATAGATTTGGGTTACAATATTCAAGAATAATGGCAATATAAATTGTTACTTGTGTAACTACTATATAAAACCAACAATAGTAGTAGTTTCCAAGAAAACGTCATTATTTATTTGTATTTATTAAAGCAAATAAAATGTCTTCTATATTACGATTTTTTTGCTGTATATTTGGAGAAAAGCCAAATTCAAAATTAGATAGTGAAACAATAATAGTTGGGAAATCCAAATTTTATACCGGTTCAGCATTACCATTCCGTGATCAAGGTAAATATGATAGAATTTTATAATTTATTTTTTTTATTCTGTCGATTATGAAGTGATTAGTCTTCTTATTGGAATTATAACGAATCACTATCAGATAAAATTAAATTGGCCAAATCGAAAAGTGGACTGTTTAATCTCAATGGTATTTATCTGTTTCGAGCTTGAACAGTAATGACATATAAAACTATGTTATGCTTCTAGGCAAATTAAATCATTCTCGATATTTATTTTATGTTTCGCCTAGAGCCAAAGTACAGCCCATTTTACGATATGACTAGCTATTATTATATGTTTTTAGAAACAAGTTTTAACATATTATTAATAACCTTACAGAAATAGATTAATTTAAGTATCATGTGTCCAGTTGCACTGCCAAAAGTTAATGTTTAAATTTAATTTAAATACATAATAGCAAATCGAATATTTGACAGCAATGTCAATAAATACATGCCATGCTTTTATTTACTTAAATGAATTTTAATAGTAATTTAAATATATGATTATAATTTTCAGTTATTCAACAAGGAAATTTTGGACCTCAAAATTATCGTCGAAATCAAATTAGAACTACGGGGCTTCAATTAAAATCATCCAAATTATTTGAAATTTTGCAGTACCGCGAAGAAGTGCGGGTTCCAACCCCACTCATCAACGATTGGCGAGAAGAGTATGTTGGACCCGCACTACGAAGATTTAGAGCACCTGTCGCGTACAGTTTTAAATTTTTTGTTATTATGGATAATACTTTTGTGGATTATACACCCGAATTGATAGCAAAATTTATGAGAAATTGTACTATCGTTATTAATATTTCTGGCATCCCGGGTTCTCTACTTTTTCAGGCACAAAATTTAGATGTTATTGGCAAAATTACTCCAGTAATGGATATTATAAATTTTCGAAAATATTTAAATATTATAATTGGCATGTACAAAATTTCCGATAATGAATTCTAAATAAAACAATAATTATATTTCCCAAATTGTGTAGTACGTTTTATATTTAATTGAAGGTTTTGTTTTAAAAAATATAAGTACGTAATTACTTACTATAAGTAGGTAATATATTTACAGAATAGAATTCAAATAAAATCATTTAGTCACATACTGATATTAAAAAATTAAGATTAAAATCTTATGTATGTATGTAATTGTACTTTGTCCTACGAGTATACCATCCTACTGTACCTTCAAATTAGTGCTTTCGAATGCAAACAGACTGTATCCACATTCCTCTGCGGAGTTGATTAGTTTACCGAGTGTTTATTTATTTATTTGTTACACTGTACAACAGGAACTTAATCCCAATTACAGTACAGGGTTCGCACTCACCGAGCCGCAGTGTGTTAGTTCATATAATTTTTAGCTTAAGTGCGATTCGAACTCGGGATCTCCGGATTCGAATTTCGTAATGCTATCCACACCACCATTCTGACGGACCAAAGGACTAAATTAGTAACTTGCCAAGGTGAACAACATCAGATGAGTAAATTTACTTAAATTATATTGTTCACTCTATATTAAACAAAAATTTGAAAATATCTACTCGGTATACATCTACGTCAACGTTACTTCCTGTTATAATGTCGTATCAAAAGGCACATAAAGCAGATAAATTATGTATTCTACTTTATATAAGTAGTGAGTAGTTCATTATTTCACCCTCAAACTACTTTATATATCCGATTGTGCTAAATTGTTTAACATGAAATATGCATTTTAACCGTTACTGGGCGTAGCACTATGCCGTGGTAGATTTAGGTGATAAATTTATTTGTGTGAAGTGTTGTTGCATGCAGACAAATCAAGACCTCCAAAGAGGTTAGTACAAAGAGTACTACAGGGGATAAAATAAAAATATTGTGCGAAAATTTTATTTGTGAGTTAGTCATCAGGGTAAACTTGTATTTCAACTGAAAGATGTTTGTCAACTGAATGAAATTTATATTCAGTTAATGTATGCAGTATTGATATATGATTGAGTTGAAAATGGCACTATGCGTTGTTATAGGAAATAGTTTATAAATAATGTAGGTTTATTGCTAGCCGAATGTGAAATGTTTGTTATTATTATTTATCTTTCGAGACGATTTGACATTTAAACCAGCGTGGGATTAGTTAATTGGATAAATTCTAAATAATCTATAAAATATATTGTGGTTCTGGTATACAAACTAGATTAATACAATTTGTTGAATTGTAAAATATACTTCCGTGAAATATATTTGTATATAATGTTTATGTTTAGTGAGGGACATTTGATAGCTTTCGTGTCACTATAATATAGTATGAAATGTATAATAGATGTTCGAATTGCGTTAGTGTACGTATATTATATTGTTTATATTTACAGGATTACCCTTTCTGATAAAATAAATAATTTAGGTTTATAGAAAGACTTGACACCTACAAAGAAAATTACGGACTTCGTACCAGATGAAAAATATAACATTGTGAATGCAAAAGATATAGCAACAAAATTAAAAGAAAAGTTAAAGTAGAATTCAAAGACTATGGTGTTTATCTACCAACACGCTTTAATGATATGTCTGATGATGATATTGTAACGTATATTACAATTTCGGGTTCGGTGAAGTTTATTACAAAATAAAACACGAACAATGAAAACACTAACAAAATATTTATTTAATTCGAATATAATATAGTACAATTACTGAGACATATATTTATTTATAACACGTATTTATATTCACATTAAAGTACTAAGCAATGACTTGCACCGTTCACTCTTCTATACCGACTTCCTGTTGACGGCCTAAACTCTCCCTTTTATACTGAATCATGTTACTTCTACACTATTCCAAAATAATCTAGACCATTGTAAACGTGTTTCAACACAATGTTAATGACGCATCGCTAAAACGCGCGCTACCGCCATATATCGATGGTTCTAGAGAGAACAGGGCCGTACTCGTTACACTGCCCCCTCCTTAAGGATGTTTCGTCTCGAAACTATTCTGCGCCATGCCAATATCTGCACGTTGATCTCCGCGAGCACTGTGACGTTTGGTGGAAATAATAGTGCACTGTTCTTTGCACTACTGTTGAAACACAGGGATTATAGCTGCACACCAGGATCTCAATTCCGGTATATTGGAAAACAGTTTCCAGAATTTGTCTTACAATTCTCCAGCTCAATTCATCAAAGCCACAGCCTAGCTTTGGTACAGCTATTTTTAGAAAATCCTTAACAAGCAGCACACCTTGTAGATCACATACGGCGTCCTGCGCGATAAGTTGGTTTCTTGTGGGACATGTGTTTGATCACCGGGTAAAAAATGCTTCTGTTTCTGCTCGATTGTTTATCGGCACATGGACGTGGTTGCCATAGTTATTGTAGTTGGTCCAACTTCTTAAAAACCACGGCGATTCCTCGAGACATCTTTAGATATTGGGCCACACAATGCGACTATGAGTATTCTGCAGGAACTTTGAATAGGTCTCCTTGATGTTCCTTGGTCACACCATTTCGTATCTTATAAACTAGTCGAATGTGGTTTCTGGGTCTTTTAGATAGATTCGTCGAGCTCGAGCTTCATTGACGTTGTCATCATTCTTGTCACCGGCGAAAGGAGCCAATCGATTGAAATGAATCACTCTTGGTTTTCCTCCAGTCCTTTTCCGGATTTGATAAGTGACGTCATTTATTAGCTTCAGTACCTCGTGCGGACCTTCCCAGGAGTTCTGTAACTTTTTGGGGAAAATTCCACAGTATCGCTGTGGGTTATATAGCCAAACCAGATCCCCGGCTTGATATCCAGCATTCTCAGCCTTGACATCATATAGGTCTTTCATCCTGTTTCTAGTGTTATGGTCTGATATTTATCACTAAATTTAATTTTAAATACATTTCAGATTTATTGTTAAATTTACATATATAAATTTCAATACTGTTATTAGTTACATGAGCTCTTTTTCTTTGTGCACGATTGATCTTCGAGGGCATAGAAACCATTTTAATAGATTTGGGTTACAATATTCAAGAATAATGGCAATATAAATTGTTACTTGTGTAACTACTATATAAAACCAACAATAGTAGTAGTTTCCAAGAAAACGTCATTATTTATTTGTATTTATTAAAGCAAATAAAATGTCTTCTATATTACGATTTTTTTGCTGTATATTTGGAGAAAAGCCAAATTCAAAATTAGATAGTGAAACAATAATAGTTGGGAAATCCAAATTTTATACCGGCTCAGCATTACCATTCCGTGATCAAGGTAAATATGATAGAATTTTATAATTTATTTTTTTTTATTCTGTCGATTATGAAGTGATTAGTCTTCTTATTGGAATTATAACGAATCACTATCAGCTAAAATTAAATTGGCCAAATCGAAAAGTGGACTGTTTAATCTCAATGGTATTTATCTGTTTCGAGCTTGAACAGTAATGACATATAAAACTATGTTATGCTTCTAGGCAAATTAAATCATTCTCGATATTTATTTTATGTTTCGCCTAGGGCCAAAGTACAGCCCATTTTACGATATGACTAGCTATTATTATATGTTTTTAGAAACAAGTTTTAACATATTATTAATAACCTTACAGAAATAGATTAATTTAAGTATCATGTGTCCAGTTGCACTGCCAAAAGTTAATGTTTAAATTTAATTTAAATACATAATAGCAAATCGAATATTTGACAGCAATGTCAATAAATACATGCCATGCTTTTATTTACTTAAATGAATTTTAATAGTAATTTAAATATATGGTTATAATTTTCAGTTATTCAACAAGGAAATTTTGGACCTCAAAATTATCGTCCAAATCAAATTAGAACTATGGGACTTCAATTAAAATCATCCAAATTATTTGAAATTTTGCAGTACCGCGAAGAAGTGCGGGTTCCAACCCCACTCAACAACGATTGGCGAGAAGAGTATGTTGGACCCGCACTACGAAGATTTAGAGCACCTGTCGCGTACAGTTTTAAATTTTTTGTTATTATGGATAATACTTTTGTGGATTATACACCCGAATTGATAGCAAAATTTATGAGAAATTGTACTATCGTTATTAATATTTCTGGCATCCCGGGTTCTCTACTTTTTCAGGCACAAAATTTAGATGTTATTGGCAAAGTTACTCCAGTAATGGATATTATAAATTTTCGAAAATATTTAAATATTATAATTGGCATGTACAATATTTCCGATAATGAATTCTAAATAAAACAGTAATTATATTTCCCAAATTGTGTAGTACGTTTTATATTTAATTGCAGGTTTTGTTTTAAAAAATATAAGTATGTAATTACTTACTATAAGTAGGTAATATATTTACAGAATAGAATTCAAATAAAAACATTTAGTCACAATCTGATATTAAAAAATTAAGATTAAAATCTTATGTATGTATGTAATTGTACTTTGTCCTACGAGTATACCATCCTACTGTACCTTCAAATTAGTGCTTTCGAATACAAACAGACTGTATTCACATTCCTCTGCGGAGTTGATTAGTTTACCGAGTGTTTATTTATGTATTTATTTATGTTACACTGTACAACAGGAACTTAATCCCAATATTACAGTACTGGGTTCGCACTCACCGAGCCGCAGTGTGTTAGTTCATATAATTTTTAGCTTAAGTGCGATTCGAACTCGGGATCTCCGGATTCGAATTTCGTAATGCTATCCACACCACCATTCTGACGGACCAAAGGCCTTAATTAGTAACTTGCCAAGGTGAACAACATCAGATGAGTAAATTTACTTAAATTATATTGTTCACTCTATATTAAACAAAAATTTGAAAATATCTACTCGGTATACATCTACGTCAACGTTACTTCCTGTTATAATGTCGTATCAAAAGGTACATAAAGCAGATAAATTATGTATTCTACTTTATATAAGTAGTGAGTAGTTCATTATTTCACCCTCAAACTACTTTATATATCCGATTGTGCTAAATTGTTTAACATGAAATATGCATTTTAACCGTTACTGGGCGTAGCACTATGCCGTGGTAGATTTAGGTGATAAATTTATTTGTGTGAAGTGCCGTTGCATGCAGACAAATCAAGACCTCCAAAGAGGTTAGTACAAAGAGTACTACAGGGGATAAAATAAAAATATTGTGCGAAAATTTTATTTGTGAGTTAGTCATCAGGGTAAACTTGTATTTCAACTGAAAGATGTTTGTCAACTGAATGAAATTTATATTCAGTTAATGTATGCAGTATTGATATATGATTGAGTTGAAAATGGCACTATGCGTTGTTATAGGAAATAGTTTATAAATAATGTAGGTTTATTGCTAGCCGAATGTGAAATGTTTATTATTATTATTTATCTTTCGAGACGATTTGACATTTAAACCAGCGAGGGATTAGTTAATTGGATAAATTCTAAATAATCTATAAAATATATTGTGGTTCTGGTATACAAACTAGATTAATACAATTTGTTGAATTGTAAAATATACTTCCGTGAAATATATTTGTATATAATGTTTATGTTTAGTGAGGGACATTTGATAGCTTTCGTGTCACTATAATATAGTATGAAATGTATAATAGATGTTCGAATTGCGTTAGTGTACGTATATTTTATTGTTTATATTTACAGGATTACCCTTTCTGATAAAATAAATAATTTAGGTTTAAAGAAAGACTTGACACCTACAAAGAAAATTACGGACTTCGTACCAGATGAAAAATATAACATTGTGAATGCAAACGATATAGCAACAAAATTAAAAGAAAAGTTAAAGTAGAATTCAAAGACTATGGTGTTTATCTACCAACACGCTTTAATGATATGTCTGATGATGATATTGTAACGTATATTACAATTTTGGGGGTCGGTGAAGTTTATTACAAAATAAAACACGAACAATGAAAACACTAACAAAATATTTATTTAATTCGAATATAATATAGTACAATTACTGAGACATATATTTATTTATAACACGTATTTATATTCACATTAAAGTACTAAGCAATGACTTGCACCGTTCACTCTTCTATACCGACTTCCTGTTGACGGCCTAAACTCTCCCTTTTATACTGAATCATGTTACTTCTACACTATTCCAAAATAATCTAGACCATTGTAAACGTGTTTCAACACAATGTTAATGACGCATCGCTAAAACGCGCGCTACCGCCATATATCGATGGTTCTAGAGAGAACAGGGCCGTACTCGTTACACTGCCCCCTCCTTAAGGATGTTTCGTCTCGAAACTATTCTGCGCCATGCCAATATCTGCACGTTGATCTCCGCGAGCACTGTGACGTTTGGTGGAAATAATAGTGCACTGTTCTTTGCACTACTGTTGAAACACAGGGATTATAGCTGCACACCAGGATCTCAATTCCGATATATTAGAAAACAGTTTCCAGAATTTGTCTTACAATTCTCCAGCTCAATTCATCAAAGCCACAGCCTAGCTTTGGTACAGCTATTTTTAGAAAATCCTTAACAAGCAGCACACCTTGTAGATCACATAGGGCGTCCCGCGCGATAAGTTGGTTTCTTGTGGGACATGTGTTTGATCACCGGGTAAAAAATGCTTCTGTTTCTGCTCGACTGTTTATCGGCACATGGACGTGGTTGCCATAGTTAGTGAAGTTGGTCCAACTTCTTAAAAACCACGGCGCTTCCACGAGACATCTTTAGATATTGGGCCACACAATGCGACTATGAGTATTCTGCAGGAACTTTGAATAGGTCTCCTTGATGTTCCTTGGTCACACCATTTCGTATCTTATAAACTAGTCGAATGTGGTTTCTGGGTCTTTTAGATAGATTCGTCGAGCTCGAGCTTCATTGACGTTGTCATCATTCTTGTCACCGGCGAAAGGAGCCAATCGATTGAAATGAATCACTCTTGGTTTTCCTCCAGTCCTTTTCCGGATTTGATAAGTGACGTCATTTATTAGCTTCAGTACCTCGTGCGGACCTTCCCAGGAGTTCTGTAACTTTTTGGGGAAAATTCCACAGTAACGCTGTGGGTTATATAGCCAAACCAGATCCCCGGCTTTATATCCAGCATTCTCAGCCTTGACATCATATAGGTCTTTCATCCTGTTTCTAGTGTTATGGTCTGATATTTATCACTAAAGCCCGGATATTTAGGCACTTAAAAACATCCAAATAAGCAGGCATATAGGCCGTTAATTACTCTAAAATAGGCGGGATTTTAGGCAGCCTAAATGTAAATAATTTGTTTAAATAAAAAGAATCCTTTTTCTAATATTGGTACTCGTATCTACTCTTCATTTGCAACAAATCATCATTTTAAACAAAAATTAACGCAATTTGAAAAATATTAATAAAATAATAATGCAGGGTTCTCATTTTATTAACTATTATACAAATTCAAATTATGTAGTATAGTTTGATTCACATAATATTACGAGCTATTGCTCTTTGAAATTTTCGGAATTTCAGTCAAAACTTGCTTGTAAGCTGAAAACTTCGTTAGACATCACAAAATGTGACAGGGGCATTCTTATATTTAGCTATATCGTCTAAAGTTACCTCAGCTCCATTGATTAATGGCTAAGACACAATTGAATTGCCACGTTTTTCTTTCGGCATTTTAAATTCACACACAAAAACTTGATTTAAGTAAGTACTTTAAATATTATAGGTTAGGTTGAAACACTATGTCGAGTGCTGAATTAGTCAATAAAAGTTAAAATAGGCAACAAAAATAGGCAAAATAGGCTGTATAAGGTAAAATAGGCACAATAACCAAAATATAGAAAAAATAGGCCCTAAGGCACGAAAAAAAAATTTTCCATTACACGTAAACCTATTACCTATGTATAGTAAAACTAAATTGCCTGAAGTATATTCAAATTTGATTCTAGGCAATTGCCTAAAAATCCGGGCTTTATTTATCACTAAATTTAATTTTAAATACATTTCAGATTTATTGTTAAATTTACATATATAAATTTCAATACTGTTATTAGTTACATGAGCTCTTTTTCTTTGTGCAAGATTGATCTTCGAGGGCATAGAAAACATTTTATTAAATTTGGGTTACAATTGTGACGAAGTCAGATGAATTGCCCTCGCACAAGTGTGTTTGCATGTTCGGAGCGTAGCTCAGTGGTAGCGAGCGCGCGTTCGGTGTGAGAGATCCTCGGTTCAAATCTACCTGGCGACTTCATAATTTTTTATATTTTTGTTTTATACTCATTAATGTGGTTGGTACTCGCATAGCACTAATTGACAAACGACCGTTGAAGAAATAATTTAATTTACTATTTTTGGTTTTGGTCTGTCGCTAAAAATGAGTATAAAAAGGCGGTTTCGATAGCATTTAGACAGTTCCGAATGAGCCGTTCAGTGCGACATCAGCTGATCTTCAGTCTCCACTCCGAGTTTACCTGGTAAGCAATTTTCAATTGTTATTTATTCAGTGGTAGTGTTTTACCTAACACTGATTGTTTGTTTTAATCAGTGGTAGTGTTTTACCTAACACTGATTGTTTGTTTTATTCAGTGGTAGTGTTTTACCTAACACTGATTGTTGTTTTATTCAGTGGTAGCGTTTTACCTAACACTGGTTAGTGACGTACGGTGATAGAGTTTAACCTAACACCGGGCATTTATTTTGTATTTCTTGCGACTGTGATTTACCTGACGCAATACCCCTCCGCTCCCGCTAACCGTAGTTGCGCTTTACCTGATACGGTTCCGTTCTTCCCATCTGTGACTGAGCTATACCCGACATAGATGCTCCCCGATTTTGTATTTTCTATAGGTGCAGAAATCACCGGACCCGCCGAGTAGGGATAGATGGTATGTTCTGGACCAGCCTACAAGCCTTCAAGCCTACGGAGGCGTGGCTTGTGACGTCATGAAGGGGCGGAGCTTGCGACGTCACATCCAATAAGAGAGCTCATCGTTATCAGTGCTTACGTGTCAGCCAATAAGCGCGCGTACCGTTATCAATAGGCGGAATGCTGTGACGTCACAACCAATAGAAATTGAGTAGAGAGAGAGAGCAATAGTTTCATTCATAAATATGCGGTTATCCTTGTCTAATACTACTACGTAGTAAACGTAGTAAATGCAGAGTAACGATAACAGGTATTAGTTGTAGTAGTAAAAGGTAAATAGAGATAACATGTAGTAAACATAGTAAAAAAAATATTTTTAAAAACACGTGTCGTGGGTTTGGAGCTGTAGTAGGAGAAACCGACGAGACATTACCTGCGCGATAAAAATATGCGGTTATTCTTGTCTAATACTACTACGTAGTAAACGTAGTAAATGCAGAGTAACGATAACAGGTATTAGTTGTAGTAGTAAAAGGTAAATAGAGATAACATGTAGTAAACATAGTAAAAAAAAATATTTTTAAAAACACGTGTCGTGGGTTTGGAGCTGCAGTAGGAGAAACCGACGAGACATTACCTGCGCGATAAAAGAGGTTATGTTTTATAAATTTTAAAATTAAAGGGGCAAGACTACGCTGGATTCTGGCTCTGGAATCTGGCTCTGGATTCTGGCGTTGGAGTTTGATGATGATGATATAAGACATGAAGAGGTGTATGTATGCAAACAAACAAGCAATGTGGTTGTTTTAATATACCCTTAATATACCCTCAATATACTCTTAATATACCCTCAATATACCCTCAATATACCCTCAATATACCCTTAAAATACCCTTAATATACTATTAAAATACACTATATACCCTCAATGTACTTGGAATATACACTTACTGTGTTTGACTAGTTTGCAAACAGACAGGTAAAACAAACAGGTAAAATATAGGTAAAATACAGGTAAACAGACAGACAGACTTGTTTCACTTGATTGACATAAGACATGAAAAGTTTTTGGAGATGTGTTTTTTACTACATCGGCGGCTACACGTGTCTAGCTGATAATACTTTACGCTTTTTACGTCTGTCTAACCTGTGTAACCTGTTAATTACATATTGTTTTGTTCTTGTGTTTAATTAAATAACATTTTTGGGATGCTCACCTATTAATTAAACATCAATTTTAGTGTTTACCGAAAATGCGGTACACAATATTGCCTTGTATAATTTTTTTGATATTTTATGATTATTTTACAACATCGACGACTACGCGTCTCTAGCAGATAATACTTTACGCTTTTAATTATAGACTGATAAAGAAAATATGGGTGCGGTAGCAGCTGCACTTTTATCGAAACTGCGACTTCCGGTTAGTAACAAAAAATTGTATCTCTGTTCGATGTTGCGCGGGGGCGTCAGGAAAACGTGTAAAATAATTGAGGAAAAACCCAGATGAGATAGTTACATTTAGTTGAGGGGAATTACTGTTATCATAATTTTTTAAAAACGCCTACACCTATAGCATTTACTGATAACAACTTTGTGTTTCGATTTACATGTATTCTTATGGAAAAATGTTACAGATAGCAGAAAAACGCAAATTAACATTGTTTCTAATGGGAAACAAACACAAATTTGTTCTATTTAGCAATGCACACTTAACTTTATTATCTTTTTTCCGTTCGAGTAATTTTACATTTTGTTATTGCTGCGTGGGATGCAACATCCGCTACGTATAAATAGCGCATCATTTTTTAATCGCTACCAGTTATTGACTAACCATCCTGTTGATTACTTTATTAATCGCAAGCAAAAAAATGATTAAATGCGAAAAATGTCAAAAAGTTTTCGCTAGTAAAGATAATTTGCGGCGGCATATGAAAATATGTGGCGGCTCCACAATTAAATATACATGTAATGCATGCAAATCGACTTTCAATCGAATGGATAATTTGCAAAATCATCGAAAAAAATATTATTTAATAAACAACCAGCAACAACAACAACAACAAGAAAACAACGGCGACAGCAACATAACAACAATATCAACATCCAGCAAAGATGATGATGATACACCACCACCAGCAAAAATAATAAAACTCACAAACGGTATGTTAACTATAAAACGAGAAAATAGAGTATTGTAAAATATATTGTTTTTTTTCATAGTTAATAAAGAAAAAAATGGGGATACATACTGCAGCACATGTGATCAAAAGTTTGATACAAAGATGAAGTATGCAGGTCATTTAAGTAAAACTAAATTGCCTGAAGTATATTCAAATTTGATTCTAGGCAATTGCCTAAAAATCCGGGCTTTATTTATCACTAAATTTAATTTTAAATACATTTCAGATTTATTGTTAAATTTACATATATAAATTTCAATACTGTTATTAGTTACATGAGCTCTTTTTCTTTGTGCAAGATTGATCTTCGAGGGCATAGAAAACATTTTAATAAATTTGGGTTACAATTGTGACGAAGTCAGATGAATTGCCCTCGCACAAGTGTGTTTGCATGTTCGGAGCGTAGCTCAGTGGTAGCGAGCGCGCGTTCGGTGTGAGAGATCCTCGGTTCGAATCTACCTGGCGACTTCATAATTTTTTATATTTTTGTTTTATACTCATTAATGTGGTTGGTACTCGCATAGCACTAATTGACAAACGACCGTTGAAGAAATAATTTAATTTACTATTTTTGGTTTTGGTCTGTCGCTAAAAATGAGTATAAAAAGGCGATTTCGATAGCATTTAGACAGTTCCGAATGAGCCGTTCAGTGCGACATCAGCTGATCTTCAGTCTCCACTCCGAGTTTACCTGGTAAGCAATTTTCAATTGTTATTTATTCAGTGGTAGTGTTTTACCTAACACTGATTGTTTGTTTTATTCAGTGGTAGTGTTTTACCTAACACTGATTGTTTGTTTTATTCAGTGGTAGTGTTTTACCTAACACTGATTGTTGTTTTATTCAGTGGTAGCGTTTTACCTAACACTGGTTAGTGACGTACGGTGATAGAGTTTAACCTAACACCGGGCATTTATTTTGTATTTCTTGCGACTGTGATTTACCTGACGCAATACCCCTCCGCTCCCGCTAACCGTAGTTGCGCTTTACCTGATACGGTTCCGTTCTTCCCATCTGTGACTGAGCATTAAGACATAAAATAAAGAGAGAAAGCAAAGGTCAAAGCACGCGGGTGAAATGGAATATAGAGAAGTTAAACGACAAAAGGACAAGAGAAAGATACGCAGAAGAATTAGACAAGAGACTTAGTAAAAATGGGCAAGAGAAGAAAGAAATAGAGGAGAAATGGCATAATATTAAAAAATGCATACAAGAGACGACAGAAAAATGGATAGGAAGAGAGAAACATAAAAAAAGGAGTGGTTTGACGAAAACTGCCATGGAGCAGTAAAAAGAAAGAATGAAGCAAGAATGAGATGGATAAGAACAAATACAGAAGCAAATAAAGAGGAGTATGAAAAAAGAAGAGGAGAATGCAATAAAATAATAAGAAAGCAAAAGAGAGATTGGATAGACAGTAAAATAGAAGAGATAGAGGAAGAAAGCCACAACAAAAACACAAAGCAGTTCTATCAAAAAGTTAATGAACAAAATAGAACACGCAAGGAGAAATCATGCGGAGTGAGAGACAAAAATAACAAGTTAGCAGAAAACGATACAGAATATAAACAGGCATGGAAAGAATATTTTACAGAACTGCTTACAGAAACGCAACAGAGTAATGAGATAGAAGCGATAGAAGATGGAAACATAACAGAACCAACGATAGAGGAAATTAAAGAAATAATAGGAAAGAGTCGAAATGGGAAGACACCAGGAAAAGACGGGATTAATAATGAATTAATAAAATATGGAGGAGAGGAACTGCAGAACCATATACACGAATTAATTAAGAAAATATGGAGGGAGGAGAATATACCAATAGAGTGGGAAGTAGGACAAATAGTAGTGATACATAAAAAAGGGAATCAACAAATATGTGAGAATTACAGAGGTATAACACTATTGAACACAGCGTATAAAATCCTATCAACATTAATTCAAAAAAGAATAACGGAAGAAACAGGGCGTATTGTGGGGCAGTATCAATGTGGTTTCACACGAGGCAGATTGACGGTGGATGCAATACACGTAGTAAAGCAAGTAATTGAAAAAAGCATCGAATATACGAGGGTCGTTCAATAAGTCCTTAGAAAATCCAAGAGATGGTGCTCGTAGTATCGAAAATGAATTTTTTCCAGTAAGCAGCACTCGTAACTAGTCAACTGTTAGAGTTTTAGCTTTAGCCGTCACGTAGTTTCATTGTTGTTGTCAATTGTAGTAAAAAACTTTTGATTGTTTATAATAATGGATAAAAGTGAGTTTCGAGCGGTGATTAAACATCTGTATTTAAAAGGCTTAACGCCGAAAGAAATTAAAGCTGAGTTGGATGAAGTTCATGGCACATCTGCTCCTGTGTTTGCAACTGTTTACAATTGGGTGAATGAGTTTAAACGTGGCCGTACATCCACAAAAGATGAACATCGTTCCGGATGCCCTGTAGAAGTGTCTACCCCCGAAATGATTGACCAAATCCACGATATGGTTTTAAGTGACCGACGAATCAAAGTGCGCGAAATAGTTGAGGCTACAGGCATATCACAAGGCACAGTCGCTTTAATTTTGCACGAAAAATTAGGTGTGAAAAAAATCTCGGCAAGATGGGTGCCGCGGTTGCTCACAGTGGAGAATAAACGCAATCGTGTGGTGGAATTTAATTATGGAATTAAAGTTCCAATTATTGCAACATCTACCGTATTCACCAGATTTGGCCCCCAGTGACTTTTTCTTATTTCCAAACTTAAAGAAATGGCTTGGCGGACGAAGGTTTACGTCCAATGAGGAGGTCATCGCCCAAACGGAAGCCTATTTTGAGGAGCTTCCGAAATCCTACTTTTTGGACGGCTTAAAAAATTTGGGAAAACGATTAGAGAAGTGTATAGAGCTAAAAGGAGATTATGTAGAAAAATAAAAAAAAATCTACCCAAAAAAAGTGTTTTTTCTACTTTTTTCTAAGGACTTATGGAACGACCCTCGTAATATAAACACCGAAATCCTGTTTATAGACTTCAAGCAAGCCTTCGACTCCATTAACAGAGGAAAACTAATGATAGCGCTGAAAGAACTAGGAATTACAGGAAAATTAAGGAAACTAATATGGATGACAATGAATAAGACAAAAATGACGATAAAAACACAAAAGGTGAGACAGAAGAGTTTGAAGTAAATAAGGGAATCAGACAAGGAGACGCATTATCAGCAACATTATTCAACCTGACCTTAGAATATGTAATGAGAGAAATAAATAAAGAAGGGACGTTACGAACAAGAGGAGGGCAAATAGTCGCCTACGCTGATGACATTGCAGTAATAACAAAGAGTAGGGACATAATGGAAGAAATTTTGAGAAAAATAGTAGGGGAAGGAGAGAAAATAGGACTAAAACTTAACGAAGCCAAGACCAAAATAATGATATTAGGAAAAAAAATCGAGAGAAAAGAAATAGAGGTAGAGAACTTTAAGTTTGAACAGGTAGATAAATTCAAATACCTGGGAATAACAATAACGAATAAAGGGGAAAGAGAGATGGAAATTAAAGATAAAATAATGGCTACAAATAGAGCATTCTATGCTAACAAAAAATTGCTAAACAGTAAGATCCTATCCTATAAGACAAAAATAAAAATATATAATACAATAATAAGACCAATAACACTGTATGCTGCAGAAATAATGACGATGACGAAGAAGGAGCAAGAAAATTTGCGAGTGATGGAAAGAAAGATTATTAGAACAATACTAGGACCAATAAAAACAGCAGAAAATGAATACAGAACAAGAATGAACCACGAAATAGAACAAGTGATGGGTGGAGAAGATATAGTGAAGAGGATAAAACGACAGAGAGTAAGGTGGCTGGGGCATATATGGAGAACAGAAGAAACAAGTGTAATAAGGGCAATAGTAGAATGGAACCCAGGAGGAGGAAGAAACAGGGGAAGACCTAAATCGACATGGTTACGGGAAGTATAAGAAGATTTGAGAATAGCAGGTATAAGTAACTGGAAGAAGAAAACAAGAGACAGGAAGAGATGGAGAAAGGTAATAGAATCAATGTGACAAAACGAAAGAGAAGAGGAGACTGATCTACTCCAAAACGCAAAGATCCAGAGAGCTTCAAACGAAGCGGCGCAACCCCACATGGGGTGTTAAGCCACCTTATATATATATAGGTGCAGAAATTACCGGACCCGCCGAGGCACGGCTCTCAAGAAACAGATACATATCCGTTCATTTTGTATTTTTGTGTTGTGGAAATAAAATAATTATTTACACGCCGATCTTTTATTTACGAATTCCTGGAAATTCACATCTCCACTGATCAGCTATCCCGCACACATCACACAATATTCAAGAATAATGGCAATATAAATTGTTACTTGTGTAACTACTATATAAAACCAACAATAGTAGTAGTTTCCAAGAAAACGTCATTATTTATTTGTATTTATTAAAGCAAATAAAATGTCTTCTATATTACGATTTTTTTGCTGTATATTTAGAGAAAAGCCAAATTCAAAATTAGATAGTGAAACAATAATAGTTGGGAAATCCAAATTTTATACCGGCTCAGTACTACCATTCCGTGATCAAGGTAAATATGATAGAATTTTATAATTTATTTTTTTTATTCTGTCGATTATGAAGTGATTAGTCTTCTTATTGGAATAATAACGAATCACTATCAGCTAAAATTAAATTGGCCAAATCGAAAAGTGGACTGTTTAATCTCAATGGTATTTATCTGTTTCGAGCTTGAACAGTAATGACATATAAGTATGTTAAGCTTCTAGGCAAATTAAATCATTCTCGATATTTATTTTATGTTTCGCCTAGGGCCAAAGTACAGCCCATTTTACAATATGACTAGCTATTATTATATGTTTTCAGAAACAAGTTTTAACATGTTATTAATAACCTTTCAGAAATAGATTAATTTAAGTATCATGTGTCCAGTTGCACTGCCAAAAGTTAATGTTTAAATTTAATTTAAATACATAATAGGAAATCGAATATTTGACAGCAATGTCAATAAATACATGCCATGCTTTTATTTAATTAAATGAATTTTAATAGTAATTTAAATATATGATTATAATTTTCAGTTATTCAACAAGGAAATTTTGGACCTCAAAATTATCGTCGAAATCAAATTAGAACTATGGGACTTCAATTAAAATCATCCAAATTATTTGAAATTTTGCAGTACCGCGAAGAAGTGCGGATTCCAACCCCACTCATCAACGATTGGCGAGAAGAGTATGTTGGACCCGCACTACGAAGATTTAGAGCACTTGTCGCGTACAGTTTTAAATTTTTTGTTATTATGGATAATACTTTTGTGGATTATACACCCGAATTGATAGCAAAATTTATGAGAAATTGTACTATCGTTATTAATATTTCTGGCATCCCGGGTTCTCTACTTTTTCAGGCACAAAATTTAGATGTTATTGGCAAAATTACTCCAGTAATGGATATTATAAATTTTCGAAAATATTTAAATAGTATAATTGGCATGTACAAAATTTCCGATAATGAATTCTAAATAAAACAGTAATTATATTTCCCAAATTGTGTAGTACGTTTTATATTTAATTGAAGGTTTTGTTTTAAAAAATATAAGTATGTAATTACTTACTATAAGTAGGTAATATATTTACAGAATAGAATTCAAATAAAAACATTTAGTCACAATCTGAAATTAAAAAATTAAGATTAAAATCTTATGTATGTAAGTGATTGTACTTTTTCCTACGAGTATACCATCCTACTGTACCTTCAAATTAGTGCTTTCGAATACAAACAGACTGTATCCACATTCCTCTGCGGAGTTGATTAGTTTACCGAGTGTTTATTTATGTATTTATTTATGTTATACTGTACAACAGGAACTTAATCCCAATATTACAGTACAGGGTTCGCACACACCGAGCCGCAGAGTGTTAGTTCATATAATTTTTAGTCTAAGTGCGATTCGAACTCGGGATCTCCGGATTCAAATTCCGTATTTTTTTTTTCACACACTTTATTTTCACTATATTCTAAGTACACCACAAACAACGCATTTTTTCCTCGCACATGTGTGACTGGTCGATCGGCAGCCGAACGCACTGTATGCTGAGGTGCATCTCAATCCACATGGATTAGCGGATACCCTCAGCATCACAGCGCTACGGTCTGCGCGATCGGTTTCCTACATGGCGAGGAAGACATAGAGCGTTTTACAGGATATGAACTTATATTACAATTCCTGGCACCCAGTGCCTTACTTGCTAAGTTAAAATTACATAAATAAATTTAAAACAATGGTTTAATGGAATGGATATGAATGATATGGAGCGAAGTGATTATGATTGACAAATATAGGATAAAATACAAAAAACCCATTTTAGAAAATTAATAACTATCCTAACTTAAACCTAGGCGAATGAAAATGGTATATACAATGCGGTGATGATGACTGCATTACAAATCTGTGATAAATGGTTTTGTTAATATGTTCGTGAATTTATTGCACTGGAACAGGTTGAAGGGAGAATATAGGGAGGGTTTGGTAAGGTAACAGGTGTTTTAGTTGAAAGGGTGCATTGCACTCTCTGATGTTTGTGATCGTGCGTGTGAGTGGATTATTATGTAATTGTGACGTGTAGAATGTTTGTGACAATTTGTTTATGTATTCATGTATGTATTGTATGTTTGCGCTATCGTGTAAATCTACGATTCTAGAATAGCGGTCCGCGTTATTAACTAAACGCAGACATTTATTCTGTAATCGCTGCAGCGGTTGCAGTGCTGTTTTCGACGCCGAACACCATACTAGAGCTGCGTATGTTAAAATGGGGCGAATGATAGACGTGTACAAGAGTTTTTTGTTTGACTGTAACATGAAACTATTTTTATTTAGGAGAGGATACAGGGATTTTTTTACAATGTTGGCTTTTTTTATGATGTTGTTAAAATGGGGTTTGTAATGTAGGCGGGGATCTAGGGTGACGCCGAAATATTTTGTGGTGTTTTGTGGTTTTGTTTTGTGTCCGTGAAGTATAAGTGGAGTGTAAACAGTGTTGTTTGATTTACAATGGATTCGGTCTTCTAGTGGTTTATGGTTATTTTCCAGAGTCGCCAGTAGGGTTGAAGGATATTGAGGTGGATCTGGATCTGTTTATTTGCGACCTCTGCGCTGAACGAATGCGAATAGAGTGCCGTATCGTCCGCATAGAGTGCTGTGTGGGTTTGTGGGAATGTCGGGAAATCATGTAGGTAGAGTGTGAAAAGTTTAGGACCTAGGACGCTGCCTTGGGCTACGCCCGCGGCAACGGGACGAGGGGTGGACAGGGTGTTGTTAACTTTCACCCGGAGGTGTCGGTTGGATAGATAGGAATGGATAAGTTTTATTATATTTGGAGGGAATTTCACAAGAATTAATTTGTAAATGACCCCCTCTAGCCATACTCTGTCGAAAGCCTTTTCGACGTCTAGTAGGGCCTTTACTGTGACTTTCTTTTTGTTAAAGTTTGTAGTTATGTCAGTCACAATTCTCGCTACTTGTTGGACGGTGCTATGTTTGGGACGGAGCTATGTTTGGGACGGAAACCAAACTGGAAAGGTGGGGTTATTTTATGTTTGGTGTCAAAGGAATGGATGCGGGAAACTATCACCTTCTCAGCTACCTTGGATAGGGTATTAAGGAGGCCGATAGGGCGATAGCTGATGGGAAGTTTATGGTTTTGCGATGGGATTTTGACATTCTCCACAAGGAGTTGTCATGAGGATTGAGTGCTGTGAGTTTTCGGTGGCATGTGTCGTTTTTATATGTTTTGATTTCTTGTTTAATTTGTGTAGTGAGTGAATTCATGTGCGTGCGATGGATGGGATCGAGAGACCTTTGCCAGAGTTTTCTTGTGTTATTTCTTTGTGTGATAAGAGTGATAATGTGTGCAAGTAGCTTGTCTTTGTGTTGTTGTAGTGTAATGACGCGTGTATGCTTACGCACTGCGTCTGTAAGTGTTTGTGTGAATGTGTGAACCTCAGTGTCAATGTGATCAGCTGAGTTTATGTGTGTGTTGATTGTGATGTGTTTATCAAGTGTTTATCTGAATTTGTCCCAGTCTGTGTGTTTATATGTGCGTATATATCGTGTGTCATCTGTGTGAGGTGTATTTGCTCGTAGTGTGGACAGAACTGGGAAGTGGTCTGAGCTAAGCTCGTTTAGTGTAACTGGGTTTGTGATGTGTGTGATGTTTTTGTTTATGAAGATGTCAAGTGTGGATGGCGTCATGTTATTTACAGGATAGTGGGTGGGGGTAGGCGGAAACATGATGATAGAATTGTGGTTTTGTGCGTATAAATGTAACGTGCGACCGTTTGCATTTATTCTGTTGCAGCTCCATGCTGTGTGATTCGCATAGAGATCGCCTACTAACAATACTTTGCCGCCGATGTGTAAAAGTGTCTGTAGTTCGTGTTGTGCAAATTTGTTGCGTGGATTGTTGTACGTGGCTATGATGTGAGTGTTATCAGAGAGCTTGATGCTGACGAATTCTAGGGAAGTGGGAGATAGGTGAACTCGTGTGTGTTGTACCGTGTTTCTGACGAGGAGGGCAACCCCGCCAGCTGGTACGTGTGTCTGTATTGGTCTGTCTGCTCTGTGTATTGTAAAACCTTTAGGGTGGATTGCATGAAAGCGGGCTAACTCTCGGATTACGCTAACCCAGGGTCAATGGGTAACACCGGGTTAGCCAAAAATTTAATTGCATGATCTAACCCTCGGTTAGCTGTCAAACGTAATTGAATTACTGAATAATAGATGTCACTAGGCTTACTTTATGTAATTTTTGTACCACATTTCAATTGTTTTGTAAATAAACCAAATAATAGGAATTTATAAGTTTTCAAATATTACAAATTAATTACTATGGATAAAAAAAGAACAAAAATTTTTTCTGAAGAAGATAAAACAATTTTATTAGATGTAATAGAAGAATTTATACATGTAATTGAAAAAAAGAAAACCGATTCACTATGCAATAAGAAGAAAAAAATAATTTGGGAGAAAATCGCACAAAAATTTAATTGCCCGTACATCAGAATCTGAAGAACGTACAGGATCACAATTGAAAGAATTGTATAAAAAGTTAAAGAAAAAGGCGAGGGAAGACATCAGTAATGATAAAGTAAGTAGCTATATAATATATTATTAACTATGTTTATTAAAAGTATAATGTATATAATAAGTCAGTACACTTTTCAATTAGGTGGAAATGTATAAAACTGGAGGAGGTTCATTTAAAAAAGTAACAACAGACTATAGTGAAAAGCTGCAGAGTCTGCTGAATGGATAATTAAATCCATTACCAAATCCCTACGATAGTTGTAGTGAATATTACAAAGGTAAGATTGAAGTACATAATTATTGGATATTTTGTTCCATTTATTTATAGCTATAGGTATATTTCTCGTTAATAAAGTAAAATTATAAATCGTATCTATTTATTTTAATATTAGATTCTATAATAAATCCTGTTCCGGAGTCGGATGATGTAATCAGTTTATCTGAGTATCAAGTGGCTACTACTGAAACAACTGTTGAAACTGATCCGGCAGTAATTATTAATGCCCCTCCATCCAATCCTTCCTTCCAACCATCAAGAAAACGTAAAAATGCAACAGATGCATTTAATACATACGTCGAGTTAAAACAAAATCGATTAACTAATAAAGAAATGGAAACAAATTTAAAAATTAAAATATTAGAATTCGAACAAGAATCAAAAAAGAACTGTTCGTACTAGAAAAAAATATGAAGAAGAAAAACATGATTTGGAAATGAAAATTTTACAAAAACAACAAGAATTATTAGAATTAGAATTAATTAATAAAAAAATAGTGATTAGATGTTTTAAGTACTTATATAAGTTAATCTAGGTTTAAGTTTCTTTATAGTTTAGTTTTAAGATAGTTATAATAATCATTTTAAGTTTTAATACCGAATAAAACATAAATATAAGTTATAACTTATTTTTGAATTCGTATTTATTCGCGCTACAGCTCAGATTAAAAAGACATAACCTTGATAGTTTCAGCTTTTATTACTAATGTACACATACAGAATGGCATTGATTTAACCTAACATTCTTTATTAAGAAAACACAGTGTTTATTAAAGAATTTCGTACAGCATTATTAACTTGTACGGTGTGTATAATATGCTGTTCATTGTTCTGTGCTACTTCATCTTCTTCAGGTATAAAATCATTTGTTGAAATTGCAATATTGTGTAATACTGCTGTTGCAACAATTATACATAAAGTTGTGTTAATGTTTGTTCTAATTCCAATTGATAACACAGGAAATCTTCTCTTCCAGCATCCAAAACATCTCTCAATACAATTTCTAGTAAGAATAGGTGCAGAATTATACCGTATTTCTGCGGGAGTTGTTGGATTTAGCAGAGGTGTTAGTAAATAATTTCTGCATGCATACCCTCCATCTCCCAGTAAATATGAATTGCCAAAATCATTAGCTTCAAATCTAGCTCGTAAGGATGAAAAAATAAAGATGGTACTATCATGTACAAATCCTTGAAAACGAGCTACAATATCTCTTATTTTTAGTTTTGCATCACATGTCGCTTGCACGTTTAAGGAGAAAAAACCTTTTCTATTCCTATACAATTCAGCATTTGATTGAATGCGAATGTGCGAACAATCGAGAGCACCACATATATTTGGAAAACCAGCAATCCTATCAAATACATTTTTTACATTAATGACTTCTTGACCTTCTGGCATTTTTATGAAATCTCTACGCAGAAGTGCAATGTTATGAGATACATTGCGTATAATTCTACAGACTGTGGAGTTACGTATTTGAACGTGGTCTCCAAGAACTCGTTTAAATGAGCCAGTGGCATAAAAACGTAAAGTTATCACCAATTGATTCATTGGTGAGATAGGATGACTGCGCTGGGTGTTTCTCTTTAAATTTTCACCGATATTTTCTAATATATGAATTGTTGTTTCTCTTGTAAATCTATATCATGCTCTAAAATCGATATCGTCTTAAAGCTCAAATAGTTCTGTTCTATCATGAAACACACGGGGCCTGGGAAACTGCTGAACAAGTTCAAGGAACTCCCCGTCAGATGATACAGAGGAATCAGAGGAATAGAAGGTAGATTCAAAAGAAGTGGTACTCATACTGGAAAGACAACACTAAAATATAACTTGAAACATGCATTTAATAAATATTATTATTTTTATTGATTACATAATGTACGTCACATATTTTGCAACAAATAATGTATATGAAATTGTGTATCTACATTGACAGATCATGTCACAATTTATTATTTTTTTGAATATATTAAAATGAGACCGTGAAACATGAATTCTGTGTTTTAAATATAATTTGTACAATTAAAGAGTAAATAATTATTTATATTTTAGGTGTACCTGACGAAAAACACCGCTAAAAATGCCTTTTTTATTATAAATATGATGCTTGATATGACAGCTGTCGGCCATGTGCAATTCGAATTTGGTAACCCGAGAGTTATCCCGTGGATATGCACGGGCTAACTTCTAGCCCGAGGTTAGCTGGCAAACAAGTCGGTAACCTAGGTTACCGTATATAGCCCTGGGCTAGAAGTTAACCCGCTTTCATGCAACCCACCCTAAGTGTGTAGTTTGTCTGTGTGTGTGAGCCGTATTTCGTTAAGTGACATTACGTGTATGTTGTGTTTGTGTAAAAAGTGTATCAGTTCACCTACCTTGGTGTGGATTCCGTTTGCGTTCCAGGTGCAAATGTTAGTAATGAATTAAATGTTGTATGACTTAATGGTTTGCAAAAATGAAAATGCGGTGAGTGATCGTGATTGCGAATCGTGACATGATCTTAAAGCTATGGTATAGTCTTTAACAAATAACAGTAAATTGTCTAAGTTAATTAATGAGTTCAACTCATTCATATGTGACGGTAGTTCCTGAAAAACATTTAAATTAGGTGGTTGAGCGTCTTGTCGCGAGAAGGGGGTTGGTTGTTGTTCACTTGAGTAGCAGTGTTAGTTGGAGGGGGGCAAGGGGTTGGCCGCCGTGCCTGCGCGCGCCGTTCTGGTAGTGGTGGGAAGTGCTGGCTCGTCAGTTCAGTCTGGCTGCTTGGTTGAAGTGTACGGCTCCATGCGTTTGCTGCGAGGACAGGGGCTGGTACAAACAGCTGTTCGTCTTCGGATGCTTTGCCGCCGTGTATCCTTTTCATTTGTTCGTGTTTTTCCTTGATTTTGGGATTACGTTTGGAGGCAATTTCAATTTGTCTAAGATACGCGGGGCAGTCGGCGTCGCCCCCGCAGTTAGAGCATGTAGCCGGTACGTCCGACGACTTACTGCATGTTAACGTTAAATGTTGGTTTCCGCATTTGACCTACCTGGGATGTCTATTGCAGTTGCTTGTAGCATGTCCCCAACTTTGGCAATGATGACACTGGACACCCGGCGGTTTTCATGCCTCTCCCAGATCACTCTCGTGAAGAGCAGAAACTTAATTGTTTTCTGAAGCTCTTTCAGCGTCTTCCCGGCATCCGTCACTATTAGAAATAGTGGTCTATATTTTGTATTCATTCGAAATACGTTTTTGATTTCATCTGGTGTTGGATCGCAATCAAGTCCTCGTAACACGAATACATGTGTCTTGCTGTCTAAATCAGTATAGGTGTGATACTGTACGTCATTTTTTATAGTTTCCAGGATCTTAGTTTTTTCAGTTTTATCATTCAAATATAGACTGATGTTATTCCTGGTGTATCGTATATTAAAGCCTTGTTTAACAGTGGCTTGTAAACGTGTTACGAGGGCTTTATGATCAGTTACGGTGCCGGGAATGATGATAGCTGATGGTGGCCGTGGTGGTTTCTGCTGCTGGGGACATGAAGCGCCAGGTGCGTCGGTGTCGGATGCGGAGTCGTCATCGGCGTCGCTCTCGTTCGGTAGCACTTCGAACCGGTTCCGCAGCGGGATGCTGTAGGACGGCAGGCGGCTGGCAGTGGTGCGGCGCTGTGGCATGGCGGCGGGGTTAGGGGGGATTGTTGAAGCATTGGCGGCAGCACTGGTGCTGGCAGCGGGGATTGCAGGGGCGGACTTTTTGGAAGTTTTTATTTCGGGACTCGCACTAGCTTTTCGTTTTTCACTTGCACTTGCACTCACGTTTTTTTATGTTTTTAACACTTCCACTCTGAATTTTAACACCGGTTTGATTAAATAAACCCTTGAAACTCATGTTTTCAGTCACTGTCTCTTCTTCCGCACTATCACTATCTAAAATATAAATGTTTAATATATTATTAAAATTCTCACCTGCATAACTGTGCAGCGAAACTAAGTCACTAACACAAGCACTGTAGTCACTAACACTCTCATTTACTAAACATTTATCAGTCTCTGTCTTTTGAAAATTCACACACGCCATTCGAGCACAACCCCTCTTGGGGTTGCGATACTTAAAAACGCACTTTGACTTTCCGCTGTGAGTGTTTTTTAAACTTTTTTCTTCTAGTCATCCACAACTTCGTAGTCCACGTGGTGGCTCAGCGTTTCGCTTACTTGCAACTACTTGCAGACTTACAAACAAACACGTCTAGTCACCTTGGCGGCTAGACGAGAACTGAATTCCGTAATGGTATCCACACCACCGTACTGACGGACAAAAGGACTACAGTAGTAACTTGCCAAGGTGAACAACATCAGATAATTTAATTTACTTAAATTATATTGTTCACTCTATATTAAAAAAAAAATTGGATATATCTACTCGGTACACATCTACGTCAACGTTACTTCCTGTTATAATGCCGTATCAAAAGGTACATAAAGCAGATAAATTATGTATTCTATTTGATATAAGTAGTGAGTAGTTCATTATTTCACCCTCAAACTACTTTATATATCCGATTGTGCTAAATTGTTTAACACGAACTATGCATTTTAACCGTTACTGGGCGTAGCACTATGCCGTGGTAGATTTATGTGAAAAAATTTATAGGGCCGTATTCGTTACACTGCCCCCTCCTTAAGGATGTTTCGTCCTGAAACTATTCTGCGCCATGCCAATATCTGTACGTTGATCCCCGCGAGAACTGTGACGTTTGGTGGAAATAATAGTGCACTGTTCTTTGCACTACTGTTGAATCACAGGGATTATACCTGCACACCAGGATCTCAATTCCAGTATATTGGAAAACAGTTTCCAGAATTTGTCTTACAATTCTCCAGCTCAATTCATCAAAGCCACAGCCTAGCTTTGGTACAGCTATTTTTAGAATATCCTTAACAAGCAGCATACTTTGTAGATCTCATAGGGCGTCCCAGACGGCGCGATAAGTTGGTTTCTTGTGGGACAAGTGTTTGATTACCAGGTAAAAAATGCTTCTGTTTCTGCTCGACTGTTTATCGGCACATGGACGTGGTTGCCATAGTTATTGAAGTTGGTCCAACGTCTTAAAAACCACGGCGATTCCTCGAGACATCTTTAGATCTTGGGCCACACAATGCGACTATGAGTATTGTGCAGGAACTTGAAATAGGTCTCCTTGATGTTCCTTGGTCACACCATTTCGTATCTTATAAACTAGTCGAATGTGGTTTCTGGGTCTTGTAAATAGATTCGTCGAGCTCGAGCTTCATTGACTTTGCCATCATTCTTGTCACCGGCGAAAGGAGCCAATCGATTGAAATGAATCACTCTTTGTTTTCATCCAGTTCTTTTCCGGATTTGATAAGTGACGTCATTTATTAGCTTCAGTACCTCGTGCGGACCTTCCCAGGAGTTCTGTACCTTTTTGGGGAAAATTCCACAGTAACGCTGTGGGTTATATAGCCATACGAGATCCCCGGCTTGATATCCACCATTCTCAGCCTTGACATCATATAGGTCTTTCATCCTGTTTCTAGTGTTATGGTCTGATATTTATCACTAAATTTAATTTTAAATACATTTCAGATTTATTGTTAAATTTACATATATAAATTTCAATACTGTTATTAGTTACATGAGCTCTTTTTCTTTGTGCAAGATTGATCTTCGAGGGCATAGAAACCATTTTAATAGATTTGGGTTACAATATTCAAGAATAATGGCAATATAAATTGTTACTTGTGTAACTACTATATAAAACCAACAATAGTAGTAGTTTCCAAGAAAACGTCATTATTTATTTGTATTTATTAAAGCAAATAAAATGTCTTCTATATTACGATTTTTTTGCTGTATATTTGGAGAAAAGCCAAATTCAAAATTAGATAGTGAAACAATAATAGTTGAGAAATCCAACTCTTATACCGGCTCAGCATTACCATTCCGTGATCAAGGTAAATATGATAGAATTTTATAATTTATTTTTTTTATTCTGTCGATTATGAAGTGATTAGTCTTCTTATTGGAATTATAACGAATCACTATCAGCTAAAATTAAATTGGCCAAATCGAAAAGTGGACTGTTTAATCTCAATGGTATTTATCTGTTTCGAGCTTGAACAGTAATGACATATAAAACTATGTTATGCTTCTAGGCAAATTAAATCATGCTCGATATTTATTTTATGTTTCGCCTAGGGCCAAAGTACAGCCCATTTTACGATATGACTAGCTATTATTATATGTTTTTAGAAACAAGTTTTAACATATTATTAATAACCTTACAGAAATAGATTAATTTAAGTATCATGTGTCCAGTTGCACTGCCAAAAGTTAATGTTTAAATTTAATTTAAATACATAATAGCAAATCGAATGTTTGACAGCAATGTCAATAAATACATGCCATGCTTTTATTTACTTAAATGAATTTTAATAGTAATTTAAATATATGATTATAATTTTCAGTTATTCAACAAGGAAATTTTGGACCTCAAAATTATCGTCGAAATCAAATTAGAACTACGGGACTTCAATTAAAATCATCCAAATTATTTGAAATTTTGCAGTACCGCGAAGAAGTGCGGGTTCCAACCCCACTCATCAACGATTGGCGAGAAGAGTATGTTGGACCCGCACTACGAAGATTTAGAGCACCTGTCGCGTACAGTTTTAAATTTTTTGTTATTATGGATAATACTTTTGTGGATTATACACCCGAATTGATAGCAAAATTTATGAGAAATTGTACTATCGTTATTAATATTTCTGGCATCCCGGGTTCTCTACTTTTTCAGGCACAAAATTTAGATGTTATTGGCAAAATTACTCCAGTAATGGATATTATAAATTTTCGAAAATATTTAAATATTATAATTGGCATGTACAAAATTTCCGATAATGAATTCTAAATAAAACAGTAATTATATTTCCCAAATTGTGTAGTACGTTTTATATTTAATTGAAGGTTTTGTTTTAAAAAATATAAGTACGTAATTACTTACTATAAGTAGGTAATATATTTACAGTATAGAATTCAAATAAAAACATTTAGTCACAATCTGATATTAAAAAATTAAGATTAAAATCTTATGTATGTAAGTGATTGTACTTTTTCCTACGAATATACCATCCTACTGTACCTTCAAATTAGTGCTTTCGAATACAAACAGACTGTATCCACATTCCTCTGCGGAGTTGATTAGTTTAACGAGTGTTTATTTATGTATTTATTTATGTTACACTGTACAACAGGAACTTAATCCCAATATTACAGTACAGGGTTCGCACTCACCGAGCCGCAGAGTGTTAGTTCATATAATTTTTAGTCTAAGTGCGATTCGAACTCGGGATCTCCGGATTCAAATTCCGTATTTTTTTTTCACATACTTTATTTTCACTATATTCTAAGTACACCACAAACAACGCATTTTTTCCTCGCACATGTGTGACTGGCCGATCGGCAGCCGAACGCACTGTATGCTGAGGTGCATCTCAATCCACATGGATTAGCGGATACCCTCAGCATCACAGCGCTACGGTCTGCGCGATCGGTTTCCTACATGGCGAGGAAGACATAGAGCGTTTTACAGGATATGAACTTATATTACAATTCCTGGCACCCAGTGCCTTACTTGCTAAGTAAAAATTACATAAATAAATTTAAAACAATGGTTTAATGGAATGGATATGAATGATATGGAGCGAAGTGATTATGATTGACAAATATAGGATAAAATACAAAAAACCCATTTTAGAAAATTAATAACTATCCTAACTTAAACCTAGGCGAATGAAAATGGTATATACAATGCGGTGATGATGACTGCATTACAAATCTGTGATAAATGGTTTTGTTAATATGTTCGTGAATTTATTGCACTGGAACAGGTTGAAGGGAGAATATAGGGAGGGTTTGGTAAGGTAACAGGTGTTTTAGTTGAAAGGGTGCATTGCACTCTCTGATGTTTGTGATCGTGCGTGTGAGTGGATTATTATGTAATTGTGACGTGTAGAATGTTTGTGACAATTTGATTATGTATTCATGTATGTATTGTATGTTTGCGCTATCGTGTAAATCTACGATTCTAGAATAGCGGTCCGCGTTATTAACTAAACGCAGACATTTATTCTGTAATCGCTGCAGCGGTTGCAGTGCTGTTTTCGACGCCGAACACCATACTAGAGCTGCGTATGTTAAAATGGGGCGAATGATAGACGTGTACAAGAGTTTTTTGTTTGACTGGAACATGGAACTATTTTTATTTAGGAGAGGATACAGGGATTTTTTTTACAATGTTGGCTTTTTTTATTATGTTGTTAAAATGGGGTTTGTAATGTAGGCGGGGATCTAGGGTGACGCCGAAATATTTTGTGGTGTTTTGTAGTTTTGTTTTGTGTCCGTGAAGTATAAGTGGAGTGTAAACAGTGTTGTTTGATTTACAATGGATTCGGTCTTCTCGTGGTTATGGTTATTTTCCAGAGTCGCCAGTAGGGTTGAAGGATATTGAGGTGGATCTGGATCTGTTTATTTGCGACCTCTGCGCTGAACGAATGCGAATAGAGTGCCGTATCGTCCGCATAGAGTGCTGTGTGGGTTTGTGGGAATGTCGGGAAATCATGTAGGTAGAGTGTGAAAAGTTTAGGACCTAGGACGCTGCCTTGGGCTACGCCCGCGGCAACGGGACGAGGGGTGGACGGGGTGTTGTTAACTTTCACCCGGAGGTGTCGGTTGGAAAGATAGGAATGGATAAGTTTTATTATATTTGGAGGGAATTTCACAAGAATTAATTTGTAAATGACCCCCTCTAGCCATACTCTGTCGAAAGTCTTTTCGACGTCTAGTAGGGCCATTACTGTGACTTTCTTTTTGTTAAAGTTTGTAGTTATGTCAGTCACAATTCTCGCTACTTGTTGGACGGTGCTATGTTTGGAACGGAAACCAAACTGGAAAGGTGGGGTTATTTTATGTTTGGTGTCAAAGGAATGGATGCGGGAAACTATCACCTTCTCAGCTACCTTGGATAGGGTATTAAGGAGGCCGATAGGGCGATAGCTGATGGGAAGTTTATGGTTTTTATTTGGTTTTGGGATGGGGATAACTGTAGCAGTTTTTCAGGACACAGGGAAGTAGTGGAATTTAATGATGGAATTGATTAGGTAGGTGAGCTGGACAAGGGCTTTACGTGAAAGGTTTTTTAGGACAATGTTTCGAATTGTGTCAGGACCTGGCGCTTTCTGGTTGAGTAGGAATTTAATAATGCTAGCTAACTCGGAGGGCGACGTCATGAGTTTAGCTAGTGTGCGTGTGTTTGTGTCATGTAATGTGTTTATAAAATCGTGTGCTGTTTGTGTGATGTGTGTCTGTTCAGGAGTGGAATCGGGATCAATGTGATGAGTAGTCTCAAAGGTGTCGGCTAACGCCTCAGCCTTTTGCTCATCGGTAAAAAGGATGCTATTGTTGTGCGATAGCGTAGGGATAGGTTTGGAAGTTTTGCGAAGCGATTTTGACATTCTCCACAAGGAGTTGTCATGAGGATTGAGTGCTGTGAGTTTTCGGTGGCATGTGTCGTTTTTATATGTTTTGATTTCTTGTTTAATTTGTGTAGTGAGTGAATTCATGTGCGTGCGATGGATGGGATCGAGAGACCTTTGCCAGAGTTTTCTTGTGTTATTTCTTTGTGTGATAAGAGTGATAATGTGTGCAAGTAGCTTGTCTTTGTGTTGTTGTAGTATAATGACGCGTGTATGCTTACGCACTGCGTCTGTAAGTGTTTGTGTGAATGTGTGAACCTCAGTGTCAATGTGATCAGCTGAGTTTATGTGTGTGTTGATTGTGATGTGTTTATCAAGTGTTTATCTGAATGTGTCCCAGTCTGTGTGTTTATATGTGCGTATATATCGTGTGTCATCTGTGTGAGGTGTATTTGCTCGTAGTGTGGACAGAACTGGGAAGTGGTCTGAGCTAAGCTCGTTTAGTGTAACTGGGTTTGTGATGTGTGTGATGTTTTTGTTTAAGAAGATGTCAAGTGTGGATGGCGTCATGTTATTTACAGGATAGTGGGTGGGGGTAGGCGGAAACATGATGATAGAATTGTGGTTTTGTGCGTATAAATGTAACGTGCGACCGTTTGCATTTATTCTGTTGCAGCTCCATGCTGTGTGATTCGCATAGAGATCGCCTACTAACAATACTTTGCCGCCGATGTGTAAAAGTGTCTGTAGTTCGTGTTGTGCAAATTTGTTGCGTGGATTGTTGTACGTGGCTATGATGTGAGTGTTATCAGAGAGCTTGATGCAGACGGATTCTAGGGAAGTGGGAGGTGGGTGAACTCGTGTGTGTTGTACCGTGTTTCTGACGAGGAGGGCAACCCCGCCAGCTGGTACGTGTGTCTGTATTGGTCTGTCTGCTCTGTGTATTGTAAAACCTTTAGGGTGGATTGCATGAAAGCGGGCTAACTCTCGGATTACGCTAACCCAGGGTCAATGGGTAACACCGGGTTAGCCAAAAATTTAATTGTATGATCTAACCCTCGGTTAGCTGTCAAACGTAATTGAATTACTGAATAATAGATGTCACTATTTTACTTATTTTATGTAATTTTTTTACCACATTTCAATTGTTTTGTAAATAAACCAAATAATAGGAATTTATAAGTTTTGAAATATTACAAATTAATTACTATGGATAAAAAAGAACAAAAATTTGTTCTGAAGAAGATAAAACAATTTTATTAGATGTAATAGAAGAATTTATACATGTAATTGAAAATAAGAAAACCGATTCACTATGCAATAAGAAGAAAAAAATAATTTGGGAGAAAATCGCACAAAAATTTAATTGCCCGTACATCAGAATCTGAAGAACGTACAGGATCACAATTGAAAGAATTGTATAAAAAGTTAAAGAAAAAGGCGAGGGAAGACATCAGTAATGATAAAGTAAGTAACTATATAATATATTATTAACATATGTTTATTAAAAGTATAATGTATATAATAAGTCAGTACACTTTTCAATTAGGTGGAAATGTATAAAACTGGAGGAGGTTCATTTAAAAAAGTAACAACAGACTATAGTGAAAAGCTGCAGAGTCTGCTGAATGGACAATTAAATCCATTACCAAATCCCTACGATAGTTGTAGTGAATATTACAAAGGTAAGATTGAAGTACATAATTATTGGATATTTTGTTCCATTTATTTATAGCTATAGGTATATTTCTCGTTAATAAAGTAAAATTATAAATCGTATCTATTTATTTTAATATTAGATTCTATAATAAATCCTGTTCCGGAGTCGGATGATGTAATCAGTTTATCTGAGTATCAAGTGGCTACTACTGAAACAACTGTTGAAACTGATCCGGCAGTAATTATTAATGCCCCTCCATCCAATCCTTCCTTCCAACCATCAAGAAAACGTAAAAATGCAACAGATGCATTTAATACATACGTCGAGTTAAAACAAAATCGATTAACTAATAAAGAAATGGAAACAAATTTAAAAATTAAAATATTAGAATTCGAACAAGAATCAAAAAAGAACTGTTCGTACTAGAAAAAAATATGAAGAAGAAAAACATGATTTGGAAATGAAAATTTTACAAAAACAACAAGAATTATTAGAATTAGAATTAATTAATAAAAAAATAGTGATTAGATGTTTTAAGTACTTATATAAGTTAATCTAGGTTTAAGTTTCTTTATAGTTTAGTTTTAAGATAGTTATAATAATCATTTTAAGTTTTAATACCGAATAAAACATAAATATAAGTTATAACTTATTTTTGAATTCGTATTTATTCGCGCTACAGCTCAGATTAAAAAGACATAACCTTGATAGTTTCAGCTTTTATTACTAATGTACACATACAGAATGGCATTGATTTAACCTAACATTCATTATTAAGAAAACACAGTGTTTATTATAGAATTTCGTACAGCATTATTAACTTGTACGGTGTGTATAATATGCTGTTCATTGTTCTGTGCTACTTCATCTTCTCCAGGTATAAAATCATTTGTTGAAATTGCAATATTGTGTAATACTGCTGTTGCAACAATTATACATAAAGTTGTGTTAATGTTTGTTCTAATTCCAATTGATAACACAGGAAATCTTCTCTTCCAGCATCCAAAACATCTCTCAATACAATTTCTAGTAAGAATATGTGCAGAATTATACCGTATTTCTGCGGGAGTTGTTGGATTTAGCAGAGGTGTTAGTAAATAATTTCTGCATGCATACCCTCCATCTCCCAGTAAATATGAATTGCCAAAATCATTAGCTTCAAATCTAGCTCGTAAGGATGAAAAAATAAAGATGGTACTATCATGTACAAATCCTTGAAAACGAGCTACAATATCTCTTATTTTTAGTTTTGCATCACATGTCGCTTGCACGTTTATGGAGAAAAAACCTTTTCTATTCCTATACAATTCAGCATTTGATTGAATGCGAATGTGCGAACAATCGAGAGCACCACATATATTTGGAAAACCAGCAATCCTATCAAATACATTTTTTACATTAATGACTTCTTGACCTTCTGGCATTTTTATGATATCTCTACGCAGAAGTGCAATGTTATGAGATACATTGCGTATAATTCTACAGACTGTGGAGTTACGTATTTGAACGTGGTCTCCAAGAACTCGTTGAAACGAGCCAGTGGCATAAAAACGTAAAGTTATCAACAATTGATTCATTGGTGAGATAGGATGACTGCGCTGGGTGTTTCTCTTTAAATTTTCACCGATATTTTCTAATATATGAATTGTTGTTTCTCTTGTAAATCTATATCTTGCTCTAAAATCGATATCGTCTTAAAGCTCAAATAGTTCTGTTCTATCATGAAACACACGGGGTCTGGGAAGCTGCTGAACAAGTTCAAGGAACTCCCCGTCAGATGATACAGAGGAATCAGAAGAATAGAAGGTAGATTCAAAAGAAGTGGTACTCATACTGGAAAGACAACACTAAAATATAACTTGAAACATGCATTTAATAAATATTATTATTTTTATTGATTACATAATGTACGTCACATATTTTGCAACAAATAATGTATATGAAATTGTGTATCTACATTGACAGATCATGTCACAATTTATTATTTTTTTGAATATATTAAAATGAGACCGTGAAACATGAATTCTGTGTTTTAAATATAATTTGTACAATTAAAGAGTAAATAATTATTTATATTTTAGGTGTACCTGACGAAAAACACCGCTAAAAATGCCTTTTTTATTATAAATATGATGCTTGATATGACAGCTGTCGGCCATGTGCAATTCGAATTTGGTAACCCGAGAGTTATCCCGTGGATATGCACGGGCTAACTTCTAGCCCGAGGTTAGCTGGCAAACAAGTCGGTAACCTAGGTTACCGTATATAGCCCTGGGCTAGAAGTTAACCCGCTTTCATGCAACCCACCCTAAGTGTGTAGTTTGTCTGTGTGTGTGAGCCGTATTTCGTTAAGTGACATTACGTGTATGTTGTGTTTGTGTAAAAAGTGTATCAGTTCACCTACCTTGGTGTGGATTCCGTTTGCGTTCCAGGTGCAAATGTTAGTAATGAATTAAATGTTGTATGACTTAATGGTTTGCAAAAATGAAAATGCGGTGAGTGATCGTGATTGCGAATCGTGACATGATCTTAAAGCTATGGTATAGTCTTTAACAAATAACAGTAAATTGTCTAAGTTAATTAATGAGTTCAACTCATTCATATGTGACGGTAGTTCCTGAAAAACATTTAAATTAGGTGGTTGAGCGTCTTGTCGCGAGAAGGGGGTTGGTTGTTGTTCACTTGAGTAGCAGTGTTAGTTGGTGGGGGGCAAGGGGTTGGCCGCCGTGCCTGCGCGCGCCGTTCTGGTAGTGGTGGGAAGTGCTGGCTCGTCAGTTCAGTCTGGCTGCTTGGTTGAAGTGTACGGCTCCATGCGTTTGCTGCGAGGACAGGGGCTGGTACAAACAGCTGTTCGTCTTCGGATGCTTTGCCGCCGTGTATCCTTTTCAATTGTTCGTGTTTTTCCTTGATTTTGGGATTACGTTTGGAGGCAATTTCAATTTGTCTAAGATACGCGGGGCAGTCGGCGTCGCCCCCGCAGTTAGAGCATGTAGCCGGTACGTCCGACGACTTACTGCATGTTAACGTTAAATGTTGGTTTCCGCATTTGACCTACCTGGGATGTCTATTGCAGTTGCTCGTAGCATGTCCCCAACTTTGGCAACGATGACACTGGACACCCGGCGGTTTTCATGCCTCTCCCAGATCACTCTCGTGAAGAGCAGAAACTTAATTGTTTGCTGAAGCTCTTTCAGCGTCTTCCCGGCATCCGTCACTATTAGAAATAGTGGTCTATATTTTGTATTCATTCGAAATACGTTTTTGATTTCATCTGGTGTTGGATCGCAATCAAGTCCTCGTAACACGAATACATGTGTCTTGCTGTCTAATTCAGTATAGGTGTGATACTGTACGTCATTTTTTATAGTTTCCAGGACCTTAGTTTTTTCAGTTTTATCATTCAAATATAGACTGATGTTATTCCTGGTGTATCGTATATTAAAGCCTTGTTTAACAGTGGCTTGCAAACGTGTTACGAGGGCTTTATGATCAGTTACGGTGCCGGGAATGATGATAGCTGATGGTGGCCGTGGTGGTTTCTGCTGCTGGGGACATGAAGCGCCAGGTGCGTCGGTGTCGGATGCGGAGTCGTCATCGGCGTCGCTCTCGTTCGGTAGCACTTCGAACCGGTTCCGCAGCGGGATGCTGTAGGACGGCAGGCGGCTGGCAGTGGTGCGGCGCTGTGGCATGGCGGCGGGGTTAGGGGGGATTGTTGAAGCAGTGGCGGCAGCACTGGTGCTGTCAGCGGGGATTGCAGGGGCGGACTTTTTGGAAGTTTTTATTTCGGGACTCGCACTAGCTTTTCGTTTTTCACTTGCACTTGCACTCACGTTTTTTTATGTTTTTAACACTTCCACTCTGAATTTTAACACCGGTTTGATTAAATAAACCCTTGAAACTCATGTTTTCAGTCACTGTCTCTTCTTCCGCACTATCACTATCTAAAATATAAATGTTTAATATATTATTAAAATTCTCACCTGCATAACTGTGCAGCGAAACTAAGTCACTAACACTAGCACTGTAGTCACTAACACTCTCATTTACTAAACATTTATCAGTCTCTGTCTTTTGAAAATTCACACACGCCATTCGAGCACAACCCCTCTTGGGGTTGCGATACTTAAAAACGCACTTTGACTTTCCGCTGTGAGTGTTTTTTAAACTTTTTTCTTCTAGTCATCCACAACTTCGTAGTCCACGTGGTGGCTCAGCGTTTCGCTTACTTGCAACTACTTGCAGACTTACAAACAAAAACGTCTAGTCACCTTGGCGGCTAGACGAGAACTGAATTCCGTAATGGTATCCACACCACCGTACTGACGGACAAAAGGACTAAAGTAGTAACTTGCCAAGGTGAACAACATCAGATGATTAAATTTACTTAAATTATATTGTTCACTCTATATTAAAAAAAATTGGATATATCTACTCGGTACACATCTACGTCAACGTTACTTCCTGTTATAATGCCGTATCAAAAGGTACATAAAGCAGATAAATTATGTATTCTATTTGATATAAGTAGTGAGTAGTTCATTATTTCACCCTCAAACTACTTTATATATCCGATTGTGCTAAATTGTTTAACACGAACTATGCATTTTAACCGTTACTGGGCGTAGCACTATGCCGTGGTAGATTTATGTGAAAAATTTTATAGGGCCGTACTCGTTACACTGCCCCCTCCTTAAGGATGTTTCGTCCTGAAACTATTCTGCGCCATGCCAATATCTGCACGTTGATCCCCGCGAGAACTGTGACGTTTGGTGGAAATAATAGTGCACTGTTCTTTGCACTACTGTTGAATCACAGGGATTATACCTGCACACCAGGATCTCAATTCCAGTATATTGGAAAACAGTTTCCAGAATTTGTCTTACAATTCTCCAGCTCAATTCATCAAAGCCACAGCCTAGCTTTGGTACAGCTATTTTTAGAATATCCTTAACAAGCAGCATACTTTGTAGATCTCATAGGGCGTCCCAGACGGCGCGATAAGTTGGTCTCTTGTGGGACAAGTGTTTGATTACCAGGTAAAAAATGCTTCTGTTTCTGCTCGACTGTTTATCGGCACATGGACGTGGTTGCCATAGTTATTGAAGTTGGTCCAACTTCTTAAAAACCACGGCGATTCCTCGAGACATCTTTAGATCTTGGGCCACACAATGCGACTATGAGTATTGTGCAGGAACTTGAAATAGGTCTCCTTGATGTTCCTTGGTCACACCATTTCGTATCTTATAAACTAGTCGAATGTGGTTTCTGGGTCTTGTAAATAGATTCGTCGAGCTCGAGCTTCATTGACTTTGCCATCATTCTTGTCACCGGCGAAAGGAGCCAATCGATTGAAATGAATCACTCTTTGTTTTCATCCAGTTCTTTTCCGGATTTGATAAGTGACGTCATTTATTAGCTTCAGTACCTCGTGCGGACCTTCCCAGGAGTTCTGTAACTTTTTGGGGAAAATTCCACAGTAACGCTGTGGGTTATATAGCCACACGAGATCCCCGGCTTGATATCCACCATTCTCAGCCTTGACATCATATAGGTCTTTCATCCTGTTTCTAGTGTTATGGTCTGATATTTATCACTAAATTTAATTTTAAATACATTTCAGATTTATTGTTAAATTTACATATATAAATTTCAATACTGTTATTAGTTACATGAGCTCTTTTTCTTTGTGCAAGATTGATCTTCGAGGGCATAGAAACCATTTTAATAGATTTGGGTTACAATATTCAAGAATAATGGCAATATAAATTGTTACTTGTGTAACTACTATATAAAACCAACAATAGTAGTAGTTTCCAAGAAAACGTCATTATTTATTTGTATTTATTAAAGCAAATAAAATGTCTTCTATATTACGATTTTTTTGCTGTATATTTGGAGAAAAGCCAAATTCAAAATTAGATAGTGAAACAATAATAGTTGGGAAATCCAAATTTTATACCGGTTCAGCATTACCATTCCGTGATCAAGGTAAATATGATAGAATTTTATAATTTATTTTTTTTATTCTGTCGATTATGAAGTGATTAGTCTTCTTATTGGAATTATAACGAATCACTATCAGATAAAATTAAATTGGCCAAATCGAAAAGTGGACTGTTTAATCTCAATGGTATTTATCTGTTTCGAGCTTGAACAGTAATGACATATAAAACTATGTTATGCTTCTAGGCAAATTAAATCATTCTCGATATTTATTTTATGTTTCGCCTAGGGCCAAAGTACAGCCCATTTTACGATATGACTAGCTATTATTATATGTTTTTAGAAACAAGTTTTAACATATTATTAATAACCTTACAGAAATAGATTAATTTAAGTATCATGTGTCCAGTTGCACTGCCAAAAGTTAATGTTTAAATTTAATTTAAATACATAATAGCAAATCGAATATTTGACAGCAATGTCAATAAATACATGCCATGCTTTTATTTACTTAAATGAATTTTAATAGTAATTTAAATATATGATTATAATTTTCAGTTATTCAACAAGGAAATTTTGGACCTCAAAATTATCGTCGAAATCAAATTAGAACTACGGGGCTTCAATTAAAATCATCCAAATTATTTGAAATTTTGCAGTACCGCGAAGAAGTGCGGGTTCCAACCCCACTCATCAACGATTGGCGAGAAGAGTATGTTGGACCCGCACTACGAAGATTTAGAGCACCTGTCGCGTACAGTTTTAAATTTTTTGTTATTATGGATAATACTTTTGTGGATTATACACCCGAATTGATAGCAAAATTTATGAGAAATTGTACTATCGTTATTAATATTTCTGGCATCCCGGGTTCTCTACTTTTTCAGGCACAAAATTTAGATGTTATTGGCAAAATTACTCCAGTAATGGATATTATAAATTTTCGAAAATATTTAAATATTATAATTGGCATGTACAAAATTTCCGATAATGAATTCTAAATAAAACAATAATTATATTTCCCAAATTGTGTAGTACGTTTTATATTTAATTGAAGGTTTTGTTTTAAAAAATATAAGTACGTAATTACTTACTATAAGTAGGTAATATATTTACAGAATAGAATTCAAATAAAATCATTTAGTCACATACTGATATTAAAAAATTAAGATTAAAATCTTATGTATGTATGTAATTGTACTTTGTCCTACGAGTATACCATCCTACTGTACCTTCAAATTAGTGCTTTCGAATGCAAACAGACTGTATCCACATTCCTCTGCGGAGTTGATTAGTTTACCGAGTGTTTATTTATTTATTTGTTACACTGTACAACAGGAACTTAATCCCAATTACAGTACAGGGTTCGCACTCACCGAGCCGCAGTGTGTTAGTTCATATAATTTTTAGCTTAAGTGCGATTCGAACTCGGGATCTCCGGATTCGAATTTCGTAATGCTATCCACACCACCATTCTGACGGACCAAAGGACTAAATTAGTAACTTGCCAAGGTGAACAACATCAGATGAGTAAATTTACTTAAATTATATTGTTCACTCTATATTAAACAAAAATTTGAAAATATCTACTCGGTATACATCTACGTCAACGTTACTTCCTGTTATAATGTCGTATCAAAAGGCACATAAAGCAGATAAATTATGTATTCTACTTTATATAAGTAGTGAGTAGTTCATTATTTCACCCTCAAACTACTTTATATATCCGATTGTGCTAAATTGTTTAACATGAAATATGCATTTTAACCGTTACTGGGCGTAGCACTATGCCGTGGTAGATTTAGGTGATAAATTTATTTGTGTGAAGTGTTGTTGCATGCAGACAAATCAAGACCTCCAAAGAGGTTAGTACAAAGAGTACTACAGGGGATAAAATAAAAATATTGTGCGAAAATTTTATTTGTGAGTTAGTCATCAGGGTAAACTTGTATTTCAACTGAAAGATGTTTGTCAACTGAATGAAATTTATATTCAGTTAATGTATGCAGTATTGATATATGATTGAGTTGAAAATGGCACTATGCGTTGTTATAGGAAATAGTTTATAAATAATGTAGGTTTATTGCTAGCCGAATGTGAAATGTTTGTTATTATTATTTATCTTTCGAGACGATTTGACATTTAAACCAGCGTGGGATTAGTTAATTGGATAAATTCTAAATAATCTATAAAATATATTGTGGTTCTGGTATACAAACTAGATTAATACAATTTGTTGAATTGTAAAATATACTTCCGTGAAATATATTTGTATATAATGTTTATGTTTAGTGAGGGACATTTGATAGCTTTCGTGTCACTATAATATAGTATGAAATGTATAATAGATGTTCGAATTGCGTTAGTGTACGTATATTATATTGTTTATATTTACAGGATTACCCTTTCTGATAAAATAAATAATTTAGGTTTATAGAAAGACTTGACACCTACAAAGAAAATTACGGACTTCGTACCAGATGAAAAATATAACATTGTGAATGCAAAAGATATAGCAACAAAATTAAAAGAAAAGTTAAAGTAGAATTCAAAGACTATGGTGTTTATCTACCAACACGCTTTAATGATATGTCTGATGATGATATTGTAACGTATATTACAATTTCGGGTTCGGTGAAGTTTATTACAAAATAAAACACGAACAATGAAAACACTAACAAAATATTTATTTAATTCGAATATAATATAGTACAATTACTGAGACATATATTTATTTATAACACGTATTTATATTCACATTAAAGTACTAAGCAATGACTTGCACCGTTCACTCTTCTATACCGACTTCCTGTTGACGGCCTAAACTCTCCCTTTTATACTGAATCATGTTACTTCTACACTATTCCAAAATAATCTAGACCATTGTAAACGTGTTTCAACACAATGTTAATGACGCATCGCTAAAACGCGCGCTACCGCCATATATCGATGGTTCTAGAGAGAACAGGGCCGTACTCGTTACACTGCCCCCTCCTTAAGGATGTTTCGTCTCGAAACTATTCTGCGCCATGCCAATATCTGCACGTTGATCTCCGCGAGCACTGTGACGTTTGGTGGAAATAATAGTGCACTGTTCTTTGCACTACTGTTGAAACACAGGGATTATAGCTGCACACCAGGATCTCAATTCCGGTATATTGGAAAACAGTTTCCAGAATTTGTCTTACAATTCTCCAGCTCAATTCATCAAAGCCACAGCCTAGCTTTGGTACAGCTATTTTTAGAAAATCCTTAACAAGCAGCACACCTTGTAGATCACATACGGCGTCCTGCGCGATAAGTTGGTTTCTTGTGGGACATGTGTTTGATCACCGGGTAAAAAATGCTTCTGTTTCTGCTCGATTGTTTATCGGCACATGGACGTGGTTGCCATAGTTATTGTAGTTGGTCCAACTTCTTAAAAACCACGGCGATTCCTCGAGACATCTTTAGATATTGGGCCACACAATGCGACTATGAGTATTCTGCAGGAACTTTGAATAGGTCTCCTTGATGTTCCTTGGTCACACCATTTCGTATCTTATAAACTAGTCGAATGTGGTTTCTGGGTCTTTTAGATAGATTCGTCGAGCTCGAGCTTCATTGACGTTGTCATCATTCTTGTCACCGGCGAAAGGAGCCAATCGATTGAAATGAATCACTCTTGGTTTTCCTCCAGTCCTTTTCCGGATTTGATAAGTGACGTCATTTATTAGCTTCAGTACCTCGTGCGGACCTTCCCAGGAGTTCTGTAACTTTTTGGGGAAAATTCCACAGTATCGCTGTGGGTTATATAGCCAAACCAGATCCCCGGCTTGATATCCAGCATTCTCAGCCTTGACATCATATAGGTCTTTCATCCTGTTTCTAGTGTTATGGTCTGATATTTATCACTAAATTTAATTTTAAATACATTTCAGATTTATTGTAAAATTTACATATATAAATTTCAATACTGTTATTAGTTACATGAGCTCTTTTTCTTTGTGCACGATTGATCTTCGAGGGCATAGAAACCATTTTAATAGATTTGGGTTACAATATTCAAGAATAATGGCAATATAAATTGTTACTTGTGTAACTACTATATAAAACCAACAATAGTAGTAGTTTCCAAGAAAACGTCATTATTTATTTGTATTTATTAAAGCAAATAAAATGTCTTCTATATTACGATTTTTTTGCTGTATATTTGGAGAAAAGCCAAATTCAAAATTAGATAGTGAAACAATAATAGTTGGGAAATCCAAATTTTATACCGGCTCAGCATTACCATTCCGTGATCAAGGTAAATATGATAGAATTTTATAATTTATTTTTTTTTATTCTGTCGATTATGAAGTGATTAGTCTTCTTATTGGAATTATAACGAATCACTATCAGCTAAAATTAAATTGGCCAAATCGAAAAGTGGACTGTTTAATCTCAATGGTATTTATCTGTTTCGAGCTTGAACAGTAATGACATATAAAACTATGTTATGCTTCTAGGCAAATTAAATCATTCTCGATATTTATTTTATGTTTCGCCTAGGGCCAAAGTACAGCCCATTTTACGATATGACTAGCTATTATTATATGTTTTTAGAAACAAGTTTTAACATATTATTAATAACCTTACAGAAATAGATTAATTTAAGTATCATGTGTCCAGTTGCACTGCCAAAAGTTAATGTTTAAATTTAATTTAAATACATAATAGCAAATCGAATATTTGACAGCAATGTCAATAAATACATGCCATGCTTTTATTTACTTAAATGAATTTTAATAGTAATTTAAATATATGGTTATAATTTTCAGTTATTCAACAAGGAAATTTTGGACCTCAAAATTATCGTCCAAATCAAATTAGAACTATGGGACTTCAATTAAAATCATCCAAATTATTTGAAATTTTGCAGTACCGCGAAGAAGTGCGGGTTCCAACCCCACTCAACAACGATTGGCGAGAAGAGTATGTTGGACCCGCACTACGAAGATTTAGAGCACCTGTCGCGTACAGTTTTAAATTTTTTGTTATTATGGATAATACTTTTGTGGATTATACACCCGAATTGATAGCAAAATTTATGAGAAATTGTACTATCGTTATTAATATTTCTGGCATCCCGGGTTCTCTACTTTTTCAGGCACAAAATTTAGATGTTATTGGCAAAGTTACTCCAGTAATGGATATTATAAATTTTCGAAAATATTTAAATATTATAATTGGCATGTACAATATTTCCGATAATGAATTCTAAATAAAACAGTAATTATATTTCCCAAATTGTGTAGTACGTTTTATATTTAATTGCAGGTTTTGTTTTAAAAAATATAAGTATGTAATTACTTACTATAAGTAGGTAATATATTTACAGAATAGAATTCAAATAAAAACATTTAGTCACAATCTGATATTAAAAAATTAAGATTAAAATCTTATGTATGTATGTAATTGTACTTTGTCCTACGAGTATACCATCCTACTGTACCTTCAAATTAGTGCTTTCGAATACAAACAGACTGTATTCACATTCCTCTGCGGAGTTGATTAGTTTACCGAGTGTTTATTTATGTATTTATTTATGTTACACTGTACAACAGGAACTTAATCCCAATATTACAGTACTGGGTTCGCACTCACCGAGCCGCAGTGTGTTAGTTCATATAATTTTTAGCTTAAGTGCGATTCGAACTCGGGATCTCCGGATTCGAATTTCGTAATGCTATCCACACCACCATTCTGACGGACCAAAGGCCTTAATTAGTAACTTGCCAAGGTGAACAACATCAGATGAGTAAATTTACTTAAATTATATTGTTCACTCTATATTAAACAAAAATTTGAAAATATCTACTCGGTATACATCTACGTCAACGTTACTTCCTGTTATAATGTCGTATCAAAAGGTACATAAAGCAGATAAATTATGTATTCTACTTTATATAAGTAGTGAGTAGTTCATTATTTCACCCTCAAACTACTTTATATATCCGATTGTGCTAAATTGTTTAACATGAAATATGCATTTTAACCGTTACTGGGCGTAGCACTATGCCGTGGTAGATTTAGGTGATAAATTTATTTGTGTGAAGTGCCGTTGCATGCAGACAAATCAAGACCTCCAAAGAGGTTAGTACAAAGAGTACTACAGGGGATAAAATAAAAATATTGTGCGAAAATTTTATTTGTGAGTTAGTCATCAGGGTAAACTTGTATTTCAACTGAAAGATGTTTGTCAACTGAATGAAATTTATATTCAGTTAATGTATGCAGTATTGATATATGATTGAGTTGAAAATGGCACTATGCGTTGTTATAGGAAATAGTTTATAAATAATGTAGGTTTATTGCTAGCCGAATGTGAAATGTTTATTATTATTATTTATCTTTCGAGACGATTTGACATTTAAACCAGCGAGGGATTAGTTAATTGGATAAATTCTAAATAATCTATAAAATATATTGTGGTTCTGGTATACAAACTAGATTAATACAATTTGTTGAATTGTAAAATATACTTCCGTGAAATATATTTGTATATAATGTTTATGTTTAGTGAGGGACATTTGATAGCTTTCGTGTCACTATAATATAGTATGAAATGTATAATAGATGTTCGAATTGCGTTAGTGTACGTATATTTTATTGTTTATATTTACAGGATTACCCTTTCTGATAAAATAAATAATTTAGGTTTAAAGAAAGACTTGACACCTACAAAGAAAATTACGGACTTCGTACCAGATGAAAAATATAACATTGTGAATGCAAACGATATAGCAACAAAATTAAAAGAAAAGTTAAAGTAGAATTCAAAGACTATGGTGTTTATCTACCAACACGCTTTAATGATATGTCTGATGATGATATTGTAACGTATATTACAATTTTGGGGGTCGGTGAAGTTTATTACAAAATAAAACACGAACAATGAAAACACTAACAAAATATTTATTTAATTCGAATATAATATAGTACAATTACTGAGACATATATTTATTTATAACACGTATTTATATTCACATTAAAGTACTAAGCAATGACTTGCACCGTTCACTCTTCTATACCGACTTCCTGTTGACGGCCTAAACTCTCCCTTTTATACTGAATCATGTTACTTCTACACTATTCCAAAATAATCTAGACCATTGTAAACGTGTTTCAACACAATGTTAATGACGCATCGCTAAAACGCGCGCTACCGCCATATATCGATGGTTCTAGAGAGAACAGGGCCGTACTCGTTACACTGCCCCCTCCTTAAGGATGTTTCGTCTCGAAACTATTCTGCGCCATGCCAATATCTGCACGTTGATCTCCGCGAGCACTGTGACGTTTGGTGGAAATAATAGTGCACTGTTCTTTGCACTACTGTTGAAACACAGGGATTATAGCTGCACACCAGGATCTCAATTCCGATATATTAGAAAACAGTTTCCAGAATTTGTCTTACAATTCTCCAGCTCAATTCATCAAAGCCACAGCCTAGCTTTGGTACAGCTATTTTTAGAAAATCCTTAACAAGCAGCACACCTTGTAGATCACATAGGGCGTCCCGCGCGATAAGTTGGTTTCTTGTGGGACATGTGTTTGATCACCGGGTAAAAAATGCTTCTGTTTCTGCTCGACTGTTTATCGGCACATGGACGTGGTTGCCATAGTTAGTGAAGTTGGTCCAACTTCTTAAAAACCACGGCGCTTCCACGAGACATCTTTAGATATTGGGCCACACAATGCGACTATGAGTATTCTGCAGGAACTTTGAATAGGTCTCCTTGATGTTCCTTGGTCACACCATTTCGTATCTTATAAACTAGTCGAATGTGGTTTCTGGGTCTTTTAGATAGATTCGTCGAGCTCGAGCTTCATTGACGTTGTCATCATTCTTGTCACCGGCGAAAGGAGCCAATCGATTGAAATGAATCACTCTTGGTTTTCCTCCAGTCCTTTTCCGGATTTGATAAGTGACGTCATTTATTAGCTTCAGTACCTCGTGCGGACCTTCCCAGGAGTTCTGTAACTTTTTGGGGAAAATTCCACAGTAACGCTGTGGGTTATATAGCCAAACCAGATCCCCGGCTTTATATCCAGCATTCTCAGCCTTGACATCATATAGGTCTTTCATCCTGTTTCTAGTGTTATGGTCTGATATTTATCACTAAAGCCCGGATATTTAGGCACTTAAAAACATCCAAATAAGCAGGCATATAGGCCGTTAATTACTCTAAAATAGGCGGGATTTTAGGCAGCCTAAATGTAAATAATTTGTTTAAATAAAAAGAATCCTTTTTCTAATATTGGTACTCGTATCTACTCTTCATTTGCAACAAATCATCATTTTAAACAAAAATTAACGCAATTTGAAAAATATTAATAAAATAATAATGCAGGGTTCTCATTTTATTAACTATTATACAAATTCAAATTATGTAGTATAGTTTGATTCACATAATATTACGAGCTATTGCTCTTTGAAATTTTCGGAATTTCAGTCAAAACTTGCTTGTAAGCTGAAAACTTCGTTAGACATCACAAAATGTGACAGGGGCATTCTTATATTTAGCTATATCGTCTAAAGTTACCTCAGCTCCATTGATTAATGGCTAAGACACAATTGAATTGCCACGTTTTTCTTTCGGCATTTTAAATTCACACACAAAAACTTGATTTAAGTAAGTACTTTAAATATTATAGGTTAGGTTGAAACACTATGTCGAGTGCTGAATTAGTCAATAAAAGTTAAAATAGGCAACAAAAATAGGCAAAATAGGCTGTATAAGGTAAAATAGGCACAATAACCAAAATATAGAAAAAATAGGCCCTAAGGCACGAAAAAAAATTTTCCATTACACGTAAACCTATTACCTATGTATAGTAAAACTAAATTGCCTGAAGTATATTCAAATTTGATTCTAGGCAATTGCCTAAAAATCCGGGCTTTATTTATCACTAAATTTAATTTTAAATACATTTCAGATTTATTGTTAAATTTACATATATAAATTTCAATACTGTTATTAGTTACATGAGCTCTTTTTCTTTGTGCAAGATTGATCTTCGAGGGCATAGAAAACATTTTAATAAATTTGGGTTACAATTGTGACGAAGTCATATGAATTGCCCTCGCACAAGTGTGTTTGCATGTTCGGAGCGTAGCTCAGTGGTAGCGAGCGCGCGTTCGGTGTGAGAGATCCTCGGTTCGAATCTACCTGGCGACTTCATAATTTTTTATATTTTTGTTTTATACTCATTAATGTGGTTGGTACTCGCATAGCACTAATTGACAAACGACCGTTGAAGAAATAATTTAATTTACTATTTTTGGTTTTGGTCTGTCGCTAAAAATGAGTATAAAAAGGCGATTTCGATAGCATTTAGACAGTTCCGAATGAGCCGTTCAGTGCGACATCAGCTGATCTTCAGTCTCCACTCCGAGTTTACCTGGTAAGCAATTTTCAATTGTTATTTATTCAGTGGTAGTGTTTTACCTAACACTGATTGTTTGTTTTAATCAGTGGTAGTGTTTTACCTAACACTGATTGTTTGTTTTATTCAGTGGTAGTGTTTTACCTAACACTGATTGTTGTTTTATTCAGTGGTAGCGTTTTACCTAACACTGGTTAGTGACGTACGGTGATAGAGTTTAACCTAACACCGGGCATTTATTTTGTATTTCTTGCGACTGTGATTTACCTGACGCAATACCCCTCCGCTCCCGCTAACCGTAGTTGCGCTTTACCTGATACGGTTCCGTTCTTCCCATCTGTGACTGAGCTATACCCGACATAGATGCTCCCCGATTTTGTATTTTCTATAGGTGCAGAAATCACCGGACCCGCCGAGTAGGGATAGATGGTATGTTCTGGACCAGCCTACAAGCCTTCAAGCCTACGGAGGCGTGGCTTGTGACGTCATGAAGGGGCGGAGCTTGCGACGTCACATCCAATAAGAGAGCTCATCGTTATCAGTGCTTACGTGTCAGCCAATAAGCGCGCGTACCGTTATCAATAGGCGGAATGCTGTGACGTCACAACCAATAGAAATTGAGTAGAGAGAGAGAGCAATAGTTTCATTCATAAATATGCGGTTATCCTTGTCTAATACTACTACGTAGTAAACGTAGTAAATGCAGAGTAACGATAACAGGTATTAGTTGTAGTAGTAAAAGGTAAATAGAGATAACATGTAGTAAACATAGTAAAAAAAATATTTTTAAAAACACGTGTCGTGGGTTTGGAGCTGTAGTAGGAGAAACCGACGAGACATTACCTGCGCGATAAAAATATGCGGTTATTCTTGTCTAATACTACTACGTAGTAAACGTAGTAAATGCAGAGTAACGATAACAGGTATTAGTTGTAGTAGTAAAAGGTAAATAGAGATAACATGTAGTAAACATAGTAAAAAAAAATATTTTTAAAAACACGTGTCGTGGGTTTGGAGCTGCAGTAGGAGAAACCGACGAGACATTACCTGCGCGATAAAAGAGGTTATGTTTTATAAATTTTAAAATTAAAGGGGCAAGACTACGCTGGATTCTGGCTCTGGAATCTGGCTCTGGATTCTGGCGTTGGAGTTTGATGATGATGATATAAGACATGAAGAGGTGTATGTATGCAAACAAACAAGCAATGTGGTTGTTTTAATATACCCTTAATATACCCTCAATATACTCTTAATATACCCTCAATATACCCTCAATATACCCTCAATATACCCTTAAAATACCCTTAATATACTATTAAAATACACTATATACCCTCAATGTACTTGGAATATACACTTACTGTGTTTGACTAGTTTGCAAACAGACAGGTAAAACAAACAGGTAAAATATAGGTAAAATACAGGTAAACAGACAGACAGACTTGTTTCACTTGATTGACATAAGACATGAAAAGTTTTTGGAGATGTGTTTTTTACTACATCGGCGGCTACACGTGTCTAGCTGATAATACTTTACGCTTTTTACGTCTGTCTAACCTGTGTAACCTGTTAATTACATATTGTTTTGTTCTTGTGTTTAATTAAATAACATTTTTGGGATGCTCACCTATTAATTAAACATCAATTTTAGTGTTTACCGAAAATGCGGTACACAATATTGCCTTGTATAATTTTTTTGATATTTTATGATTATTTTACAACATCGACGACTACGCGTCTCTAGCAGATAATACTTTACGCTTTTAATTATAGACTGATAAAGAAAATATGGGTGCGGTAGCAGCTGCACTTTTATCGAAACTGCGACTTCCGGTTAGTAACAAAAAATTGTATCTCTGTTCGATGTTGCGCGGGGGCGTCAGGAAAACGTGTAAAATAATTGAGGAAAAACCCAGATGAGATAGTTACATTTAGTTGAGGGGAATTACTGTTATCATAATTTTTTAAAAACGCCTACACCTATAGCATTTACTGATAACAACTTTGTGTTTCGATTTACATGTATTCTTATGGAAAAATGTTACAGATAGCAGAAAAACGCAAATTAACATTGTTTCTAATGGGAAACAAACACAAATTTGTTCTATTTAGCAATGCACACTTAACTTTATTATCTTTTTTCCGTTCGAGTAATTTTACATTTTGTTATTGCTGCGTGGGATGCAACATCCGCTACGTATAAATAGCGCATCATTTTTTAATCGCTACCAGTTATTGACTAACCATCCTGTTGATTACTTTATTAATCGCAAGCAAAAAAATGATTAAATGCGAAAAATGTCAAAAAGTTTTCGCTAGTAAAGATAATTTGCGGCGGCATATGAAAATATGTGGCGGCTCCACAATTAAATATACATGTAATGCATGCAAATCGACTTTCAATCGAATGGATAATTTGCAAAATCATCGAAAAAAATATCATTTAATAAACAACCAGCAACAACAACAACAACAAGAAAACAACGGCGACAGCAACATAACAACAATATCAACATCCAGCAAAGATGATGATGATACACCACCACCAGCAAAAATAATAAAACTCACAAACGGTATGTTAACTATAAAACGAGAAAATAGAGTATTGTAAAATATATTGTTTTTTTTCATAGTTAATAAAGAAAAAAATGGGGATACATACTGCAGCACATGTGATCAAAAGTTTGATACAAAGATGAAGTATGCAGGTCATTTAAGCCAATCGATTGAAATGAATCACTCTTGGTTTTCCTCCAGTCCTTTTCCGGATTTGATAAGTGACTTCATTTATTAGCTTCAGTACCTCGTGCGGACCTTCCCAGGAGTTCTGTAACTTTTTGGGGAAAATTCCACAGTAACGCTGTGGGTTATATAGCCAAACCAGATCCCCGGCTTTATATCCAGCATTCTCAGCCTTGACATCATATAGGTCTTTCATCCTGTTTCTAGTGTTATGGTCTGATATTTATCACTAAAGCCCGGATATTTAGGCACTTAAAAACATCCAAATAAGCAGGCATATAGGCCGTTAATTACTCTAAAATAGGCGGGATTTTAGGCAGCCTAAATGTAAATAATTTGTTTAAATAAAAAGAATCCTTTTTCTAATATTGGTACTCGTATCTACTCTTCATTTGCAACAAATCATCATTTTAAACAAAAATTAACGCAATTTGAAAAATATTAATAAAATAATAATGCAGGGTTCTCATTTTATTAACTATTATACAAATTCAAATTATGTAGTATAGTTTGATTCACATAATATTACGAGCTATTGCTCTTTGAAATTTTCGGAATTTCAGTCAAAACTTGCTTGTAAGCTGAAAACTTCGTTAGACATCACAAAATGTGACAGGGGCATTCTTATATTTAGCTATATCGTCTAAAGTTACCTCAGCTCCATTGATTAATGGCTAAGACACAATTGAATTGCCACGTTTTTCTTTCGGCATTTTAAATTCACACACAAAAACTTGATTTAAGTAAGTACTTTAAATATTATAGGTTAGGTTGAAACACTATGTCGAGTGCTGAATTAGTCAATAAAAGTTAAAATAGGCAACAAAAATAGGCAAAATAGGCTGTATAAGGTAAAATAGGCACAATAACCAAAATATAGAAAAAATAGGCCCTAAGGCACGAAAAAAAATTTTCCATTACACGTAAACCTATTACCTATGTATAGTAAAACTAAATTGCCTGAAGTATATTCAAATTTGATTCTAGGCAATTGCCTAAAAATCCGGGCTTTATTTATCACTAAATTTAATTTTAAATACATTTCAGATTTATTGTTAAATTTACATATATAAATTTCAATACTGTTATTAGTTACATGAGCTCTTTTTCTTTGTGCAAGATTGATCTTCGAGGGCATAGAAAACATTTTAATAAATTTGGGTTACAATTGTGACGAAGTCATATGAATTGCCCTCGCACAAGTGTGTTTGCATGTTCGGAGCGTAGCTCAGTGGTAGCGAGCGCGCGTTCGGTGTGAGAGATCCTCGGTTCGAATCTACCTGGCGACTTCATAATTTTTTATATTTTTGTTTTATACTCATTAATGTGGTTGGTACTCGCATAGCACTAATTGACAAACGACCGTTGAAGAAATAATTTAATTTACTATTTTTGGTTTTGGTCTGTCGCTAAAAATGAGTATAAAAAGGCGATTTCGATAGCATTTAGACAGTTCCGAATGAGCCGTTCAGTGCGACATCAGCTGATCTTCAGTCTCCACTCCGAGTTTACCTGGTAAGCAATTTTCAATTGTTATTTATTCAGTGGTAGTGTTTTACCTAACACTGATTGTTTGTTTTAATCAGTGGTAGTGTTTTACCTAACACTGATTGTTTGTTTTATTCAGTGGTAGTGTTTTACCTAACACTGATTGTTGTTTTATTCAGTGGTAGCGTTTTACCTAACACTGGTTAGTGACGTACGGTGATAGAGTTTAACCTAACACCGGGCATTTATTTTGTATTTCTTGCGACTGTGATTTACCTGACGCAATACCCCTCCGCTCCCGCTAACCGTAGTTGCGCTTTACCTGATACGGTTCCGTTCTTCCCATCTGTGACTGAGCTATACCCGACATAGATGCTCCCCGATTTTGTATTTTCTATAGGTGCAGAAATCACCGGACCCGCCGAGTAGGGATAGATGGTATGTTCTGGACCAGCCTACAAGCCTTCAAGCCTACGGAGGCGTGGCTTGTGACGTCATGAAGGGGCGGAGCTTGCGACGTCACATCCAATAAGAGAGCTCATCGTTATCAGTGCTTACGTGTCAGCCAATAAGCGCGCGTACCGTTATCAATAGGCGGAATGCTGTGACGTCACAACCAATAGAAATTGAGTAGAGAGAGAGAGCAATAGTTTCATTCATAAATATGCGGTTATCCTTGTCTAATACTACTACGTAGTAAACGTAGTAAATGCAGAGTAACGATAACAGGTATTAGTTGTAGTAGTAAAAGGTAAATAGAGATAACATGTAGTAAACATAGTAAAAAAAATATTTTTAAAAACACGTGTCGTGGGTTTGGAGCTGTAGTAGGAGAAACCGACGAGACATTACCTGCGCGATAAAAATATGCGGTTATTCTTGTCTAATACTACTACGTAGTAAACGTAGTAAATGCAGAGTAACGATAACAGGTATTAGTTGTAGTAGTAAAAGGTAAATAGAGATAACATGTAGTAAACATAGTAAAAAAAAATATTTTTAAAAACACGTGTCGTGGGTTTGGAGCTGCAGTAGGAGAAACCGACGAGACATTACCTGCGCGATAAAAGAGGTTATGTTTTATAAATTTTAAAATTAAAGGGGCAAGACTACGCTGGATTCTGGCTCTGGAATCTGGCTCTGGATTCTGGCGTTGGAGTTTGATGATGATGATATAAGACATGAAGAGGTGTATGTATGCAAACAAACAAGCAATGTGGTTGTTTTAATATACCCTTAATATACCCTCAATATACTCTTAATATACCCTCAATATACCCTCAATATACCCTCAATATACCCTTAAAATACCCTTAATATACTATTAAAATACACTATATACCCTCAATGTACTTGGAATATACACTTACTGTGTTTGACTAGTTTGCAAACAGACAGGTAAAACAAACAGGTAAAATATAGGTAAAATACAGGTAAACAGACAGACAGACTTGTTTCACTTGATTGACATAAGACATGAAAAGTTTTTGGAGATGTGTTTTTTACTACATCGGCGGCTACACGTGTCTAGCTGATAATACTTTACGCTTTTTACGTCTGTCTAACCTGTGTAACCTGTTAATTACATATTGTTTTGTTCTTGTGTTTAATTAAATAACATTTTTGGGATGCTCACCTATTAATTAAACATCAATTTTAGTGTTTACCGAAAATGCGGTACACAATATTGCCTTGTATAATTTTTTTGATATTTTATGATTATTTTACAACATCGACGACTACGCGTCTCTAGCAGATAATACTTTACGCTTTTAATTATAGACTGATAAAGAAAATATGGGTGCGGTAGCAGCTGCACTTTTATCGAAACTGCGACTTCCGGTTAGTAACAAAAAATTGTATCTCTGTTCGATGTTGCGCGGGGGCGTCAGGAAAACGTGTAAAATAATTGAGGAAAAACCCAGATGAGATAGTTACATTTAGTTGAGGGGAATTACTGTTATCATAATTTTTTAAAAACGCCTACACCTATAGCATTTACTGATAACAACTTTGTGTTTCGATTTACATGTATTCTTATGGAAAAATGTTACAGATAGCAGAAAAACGCAAATTAACATTGTTTCTAATGGGAAACAAACACAAATTTGTTCTATTTAGCAATGCACACTTAACTTTATTATCTTTTTTCCGTTCGAGTAATTTTACATTTTGTTATTGCTGCGTGGGATGCAACATCCGCTACGTATAAATAGCGCATCATTTTTTAATCGCTACCAGTTATTGACTAACCATCCTGTTGATTACTTTATTAATCGCAAGCAAAAAAATGATTAAATGCGAAAAATGTCAAAAAGTTTTCGCTAGTAAAGATAATTTGCGGCGGCATATGAAAATATGTGGCGGCTCCACAATTAAATATACATGTAATGCATGCAAATCGACTTTCAATCGAATGGATAATTTGCAAAATCATCGAAAAAAATATCATTTAATAAACAACCAGCAACAACAACAACAACAAGAAAACAACGGCGACAGCAACATAACAACAATATCAACATCCAGCAAAGATGATGATGATACACCACCACCAGCAAAAATAATAAAACTCACAAACGGTATGTTAACTATAAAACGAGAAAATAGAGTATTGTAAAATATATTGTTTTTTTTCATAGTTAATAAAGAAAAAAATGGGGATACATACTGCAGCACATGTGATCAAAAGTTTGATACAAAGATGAAGTATGCAGGTCATTTAAGTAAAACTAAATTGCCTGAAGTATATTCAAATTTGATTCTAGGCAATTGCCTAAAAATCCGGGCTTTATTTATCACTAAATTTAATTTTAAATACATTTCAGATTTATTGTTAAATTTACATATATAAATTTCAATACTGTTATTAGTTACATGAGCTCTTTTTCTTTGTGCAAGATTGATCTTCGAGGGCATAGAAAACATTTTAATAAATTTGGGTTACAATTGTGACGAAGTCAGATGAATTGCCCTCGCACAAGTGTGTTTGCATGTTCGGAGCGTAGCTCAGTGGTAGCGAGCGCGCGTTCGGTGTGAGAGATCCTCGGTTCGAATCTACCTGGCGACTTCATAATTTTTTATATTTTTGTTTTATACTCATTAATGTGGTTGGTACTCGCATAGCACTAATTGACAAACGACCGTTGAAGAAATAATTTAATTTACTATTTTTGGTTTTGGTCTGTCGCTAAAAATGAGTATAAAAAGGCGATTTCGATAGCATTTAGACAGTTCCGAATGAGCCGTTCAGTGCGACATCAGCTGATCTTCAGTCTCCACTCCGAGTTTACCTGGTAAGCAATTTTCAATTGTTATTTATTCAGTGGTAGTGTTTTACCTAACACTGATTGTTTGTTTTATTCAGTGGTAGTGTTTTACCTAACACTGATTGTTTGTTTTATTCAGTGGTAGTGTTTTACCTAACACTGATTGTTGTTTTATTCAGTGGTAGCGTTTTACCTAACACTGGTTAGTGACGTACGGTGATAGAGTTTAACCTAACACCGGGCATTTATTTTGTATTTCTTGCGACTGTGATTTACCTGACGCAATACCCCTCCGCTCCCGCTAACCGTAGTTGCGCTTTACCTGATACGGTTCCGTTCTTCCCATCTGTGACTGAGCATTAAGACATAAAATAAAGAGAGAAAGCAAAGGTCAAAGCACGCGGGTGAAATGGAATATAGAGAAGTTAAACGACAAAAGGACAAGAGAAAGATACGCAGAAGAATTAGACAAGAGACTTAGTAAAAATGGGCAAGAGAAGAAAGAAATAGAGGAGAAATGGCATAATATTAAAAAATGCATACAAGAGACGACAGAAAAATGGATAGGAAGAGAGAAACATAAAAAAAGGAGTGGTTTGACGAAAACTGCCATGGAGCAGTAAAAAGAAAGAATGAAGCAAGAATGAGATGGATAAGAACAAATACAGAAGCAAATAAAGAGGAGTATGAAAAAAGAAGAGGAGAATGCAATAAAATAATAAGAAAGCAAAAGAGAGATTGGATAGACAGTAAAATAGAAGAGATAGAGGAAGAAAGCCACAACAAAAACACAAAGCAGTTCTATCAAAAAGTTAATGAACAAAATAGAACACGCAAGGAGAAATCATGCGGAGTGAGAGACAAAAATAACAAGTTAGCAGAAAACGATACAGAATATAAACAGGCATGGAAAGAATATTTTACAGAACTGCTTACAGAAACGCAACAGAGTAATGAGATAGAAGCGATAGAAGATGGAAACATAACAGAACCAACGATAGAGGAAATTAAAGAAATAATAGGAAAGAGTCGAAATGGGAAGACACCAGGAAAAGACGGGATTAATAATGAATTAATAAAATATGGAGGAGAGGAACTGCAGAACCATATACACGAATTAATTAAGAAAATATGGAGGGAGGAGAATATACCAATAGAGTGGGAAGTAGGACAAATAGTAGTGATACATAAAAAAGGGAATCAACAAATATGTGAGAATTACAGAGGTATAACACTATTGAACACAGCGTATAAAATCCTATCAACATTAATTCAAAAAAGAATAACGGAAGAAACAGGGCGTATTGTGGGGCAGTATCAATGTGGTTTCACACGAGGCAGATTGACGGTGGATGCAATACACGTAGTAAAGCAAGTAATTGAAAAAAGCATCGAATATACGAGGGTCGTTCAATAAGTCCTTAGAAAATCCAAGAGATGGTGCTCGTAGTATCGAAAATGAATTTTTTCCAGTAAGCAGCACTCGTAACTAGTCAACTGTTAGAGTTTTAGCTTTAGCCGTCACGTAGTTTCATTGTTGTTGTCAATTGTAGTAAAAAACTTTTGATTGTTTATAATAATGGATAAAAGTGAGTTTCGAGCGGTGATTAAACATCTGTATTTAAAAGGCTTAACGCCGAAAGAAATTAAAGCTGAGTTGGATGAAGTTCATGGCACATCTGCTCCTGTGTTTGCAACTGTTTACAATTGGGTGAATGAGTTTAAACGTGGCCGTACATCCACAAAAGATGAACATCGTTCCGGATGCCCTGTAGAAGTGTCTACCCCCGAAATGATTGACCAAATCCACGATATGGTTTTAAGTGACCGACGAATCAAAGTGCGCGAAATAGTTGAGGCTACAGGCATATCACAAGGCACAGTCGCTTTAATTTTGCACGAAAAATTAGGTGTGAAAAAAATCTCGGCAAGATGGGTGCCGCGGTTGCTCACAGTGGAGAATAAACGCAATCGTGTGGTGGAATTTAATTATGGAATTAAAGTTCCAATTATTGCAACATCTACCGTATTCACCAGATTTGGCCCCCAGTGACTTTTTCTTATTTCCAAACTTAAAGAAATGGCTTGGCGGACGAAGGTTTACGTCCAATGAGGAGGTCATCGCCCAAACGGAAGCCTATTTTGAGGAGCTTCCGAAATCCTACTTTTTGGACGGCTTAAAAAATTTGGGAAAACGATTAGAGAAGTGTATAGAGCTAAAAGGAGATTATGTAGAAAAATAAAAAAAAATCTACCCAAAAAAAGTGTTTTTTCTACTTTTTTCTAAGGACTTATGGAACGACCCTCGTAATATAAACACCGAAATCCTGTTTATAGACTTCAAGCAAGCCTTCGACTCCATTAACAGAGGAAAACTAATGATAGCGCTGAAAGAACTAGGAATTACAGGAAAATTAAGGAAACTAATATGGATGACAATGAATAAGACAAAAATGACGATAAAAACACAAAAGGTGAGACAGAAGAGTTTGAAGTAAATAAGGGAATCAGACAAGGAGACGCATTATCAGCAACATTATTCAACCTGACCTTAGAATATGTAATGAGAGAAATAAATAAAGAAGGGACGTTACGAACAAGAGGAGGGCAAATAGTCGCCTACGCTGATGACATTGCAGTAATAACAAAGAGTAGGGACATAATGGAAGAAATTTTGAGAAAAATAGTAGGGGAAGGAGAGAAAATAGGACTAAAACTTAACGAAGCCAAGACCAAAATAATGATATTAGGAAAAAAAATCGAGAGAAAAGAAATAGAGGTAGAGAACTTTAAGTTTGAACAGGTAGATAAATTCAAATACCTGGGAATAACAATAACGAATAAAGGGGAAAGAGAGATGGAAATTAAAGATAAAATAATGGCTACAAATAGAGCATTCTATGCTAACAAAAAATTGCTAAACAGTAAGATCCTATCCTATAAGACAAAAATAAAAATATATAATACAATAATAAGACCAATAACACTGTATGCTGCAGAAATAATGACGATGACGAAGAAGGAGCAAGAAAATTTGCGAGTGATGGAAAGAAAGATTATTAGAACAATACTAGGACCAATAAAAACAGCAGAAAATGAATACAGAACAAGAATGAACCACGAAATAGAACAAGTGATGGGTGGAGAAGATATAGTGAAGAGGATAAAACGACAGAGAGTAAGGTGGCTGGGGCATATATGGAGAACAGAAGAAACAAGTGTAATAAGGGCAATAGTAGAATGGAACCCAGGAGGAGGAAGAAACAGGGGAAGACCTAAATCGACATGGTTACGGGAAGTATAAGAAGATTTGAGAATAGCAGGTATAAGTAACTGGAAGAAGAAAACAAGAGACAGGAAGAGATGGAGAAAGGTAATAGAATCAATGTGACAAAACGAAAGAGAAGAGGAGACTGATCTACTCCAAAACGCAAAGATCCAGAGAGCTTCAAACGAAGCGGCGCAACCCCACATGGGGTGTTAAGCCACCTTATATATATATAGGTGCAGAAATTACCGGACCCGCCGAGGCACGGCTCTCAAGAAACAGATACATATCCGTTCATTTTGTATTTTTGTGTTGTGGAAATAAAATAATTATTTACACGCCGATCTTTTATTTACGAATTCCTGGAAATTCACATCTCCACTGATCAGCTATCCCGCACACATCACACAATATTCAAGAATAATGGCAATATAAATTGTTACTTGTGTAACTACTATATAAAACCAACAATAGTAGTAGTTTCCAAGAAAACGTCATTATTTATTTGTATTTATTAAAGCAAATAAAATGTCTTCTATATTACGATTTTTTTGCTGTATATTTAGAGAAAAGCCAAATTCAAAATTAGATAGTGAAACAATAATAGTTGGGAAATCCAAATTTTATACCGGCTCAGTACTACCATTCCGTGATCAAGGTAAATATGATAGAATTTTATAATTTATTTTTTTTATTCTGTCGATTATGAAGTGATTAGTCTTCTTATTGGAATTATAACGAATCACTATCAGCTAAAATTAAATTGGCCAAATCGAAAAGTGGACTGTTTAATCTCAATGGTATTTATCTGTTTCGAGCTTGAACAGTAATGACATATAAAACTATGTTATGCTTCTAGGCAAATTAAATCATGCTCGATATTTATTTTATGTTTCGCCTAGGGCCAAAGTACAGCCCATTTTACGATATGACTAGCTATTATTATATGTTTTTAGAAACAAGTTTTAACATATTATTAATAACCTTACAGAAATAGATTAATTTAAGTATCATGTGTCCAGTTGCACTGCCAAAAGTTAATGTTTAAATTTAATTTAAATACATAATAGCAAATCGAATGTTTGACAGCAATGTCAATAAATACATGCCATGCTTTTATTTACTTAAATGAATTTTAATAGTAATTTAAATATATGATTATAATTTTCAGTTATTCAACAAGGAAATTTTGGACCTCAAAATTATCGTCGAAATCAAATTAGAACTATGGGACTTCAATTAAAATCATCCAAATTATTTGAAATTTTGCAGTACCGCGAAGAAGTGCGGATTCCAACCCCACTCATCAACGATTGGCGAGAAGAGTATGTTGGACCCGCACTACGAAGATTTAGAGCACTTGTCGCGTACAGTTTTAAATTTTTTGTTATTATGGATAATACTTTTGTGGATTATACACCCGAATTGATAGCAAAATTTATGAGAAATTGTACTATCGTTATTAATATTTCTGGCATCCCGGGTTCTCTACTTTTTCAGGCACAAAATTTAGATGTTATTGGCAAAATTACTCCAGTAATGGATATTATAAATTTTCGAAAATATTTAAATAGTATAATTGGCATGTACAAAATTTCCGATAATGAATTCTAAATAAAACAGTAATTATATTTCCCAAATTGTGTAGTACGTTTTATATTTAATTGAAGGTTTTGTTTTAAAAAATATAAGTATGTAATTACTTACTATAAGTAGGTAATATATTTACAGAATAGAATTCAAATAAAAACATTTAGTCACAATCTGAAATTAAAAAATTAAGATTAAAATCTTATGTATGTAAGTGATTGTACTTTTTCCTACGAGTATACCATCCTACTGTACCTTCAAATTAGTGCTTTCGAATACAAACAGACTGTATCCACATTCCTCTGCGGAGTTGATTAGTTTACCGAGTGTTTATTTATGTATTTATTTATGTTATACTGTACAACAGGAACTTAATCCCAATATTACAGTACAGGGTTCGCACACACCGAGCCGCAGAGTGTTAGTTCATATAATTTTTAGTCTAAGTGCGATTCGAACTCGGGATCTCCGGATTCAAATTCCGTATTTTTTTTTTCACACACTTTATTTTCACTATATTCTAAGTACACCACAAACAACGCATTTTTTCCTCGCACATGTGTGACTGGTCGATCGGCAGCCGAACGCACTGTATGCTGAGGTGCATCTCAATCCACATGGATTAGCGGATACCCTCAGCATCACAGCGCTACGGTCTGCGCGATCGGTTTCCTACATGGCGAGGAAGACATAGAGCGTTTTACAGGATATGAACTTATATTACAATTCCTGGCACCCAGTGCCTTACTTGCTAAGTTAAAATTACATAAATAAATTTAAAACAATGGTTTAATGGAATGGATATGAATGATATGGAGCGAAGTGATTATGATTGACAAATATAGGATAAAATACAAAAAACCCATTTTAGAAAATTAATAACTATCCTAACTTAAACCTAGGCGAATGAAAATGGTATATACAATGCGGTGATGATGACTGCATTACAAATCTGTGATAAATGGTTTTGTTAATATGTTCGTGAATTTATTGCACTGGAACAGGTTGAAGGGAGAATATAGGGAGGGTTTGGTAAGGTAACAGGTGTTTTAGTTGAAAGGGTGCATTGCACTCTCTGATGTTTGTGATCGTGCGTGTGAGTGGATTATTATGTAATTGTGACGTGTAGAATGTTTGTGACAATTTGTTTATGTATTCATGTATGTATTGTATGTTTGCGCTATCGTGTAAATCTACGATTCTAGAATAGCGGTCCGCGTTATTAACTAAACGCAGACATTTATTCTGTAATCGCTGCAGCGGTTGCAGTGCTGTTTTCGACGCCGAACACCATACTAGAGCTGCGTATGTTAAAATGGGGCGAATGATAGACGTGTACAAGAGTTTTTTGTTTGACTGTAACATGAAACTATTTTTATTTAGGAGAGGATACAGGGATTTTTTTACAATGTTGGCTTTTTTTATGATGTTGTTAAAATGGGGTTTGTAATGTAGGCGGGGATCTAGGGTGACGCCGAAATATTTTGTGGTGTTTTGTGGTTTTGTTTTGTGTCCGTGAAGTATAAGTGGAGTGTAAACAGTGTTGTTTGATTTACAATGGATTCGGTCTTCTAGTGGTTTATGGTTATTTTCCAGAGTCGCCAGTAGGGTTGAAGGATATTGAGGTGGATCTGGATCTGTTTATTTGCGACCTCTGCGCTGAACGAATGCGAATAGAGTGCCGTATCGTCCGCATAGAGTGCTGTGTGGGTTTGTGGGAATGTCGGGAAATCATGTAGGTAGAGTGTGAAAAGTTTAGGACCTAGGACGCTGCCTTGGGCTACGCCCGCGGCAACGGGACGAGGGGTGGACAGGGTGTTGTTAACTTTCACCCGGAGGTGTCGGTTGGATAGATAGGAATGGATAAGTTTTATTATATTTGGAGGGAATTTCACAAGAATTAATTTGTAAATGACCCCCTCTAGCCATACTCTGTCGAAAGCCTTTTCGACGTCTAGTAGGGCCTTTACTGTGACTTTCTTTTTGTTAAAGTTTGTAGTTATGTCAGTCACAATTCTCGCTACTTGTTGGACGGTGCTATGTTTGGGACGGAAACCAAACTGGAAAGGTGGGGTTATTTTATGTTTGGTGTCAAAGGAATGGATGCGGGAAACTATCACCTTCTCAGCTACCTTGGATAGGGTATTAAGGAGGCCGATAGGGCGATAGCTGATGGGAAGTTTATGGTTTTTATTTGGTTTTGGGATGGGGATAACTGTAGCAGTTTTTCAGGACACAGGGAAGTAGTGGAATTTAATGATGGAATTGATTAGGTAGGTGAGCTGGACAAGGGCTTTACGTGAAAGGTTTTTTAGGACAATGTTTCGAATTGTGTCAGGACCTGGCGCTTTCTGGTTGGGTAGGAATTTAATAATGCTAGCTAACTCGGAGGGCGACGTCATGAGTTTGGCTAGTGTGCGTGTGTTTGTGTCATGTAATGTGTTTATAAAATCGTGTGCTGTTTGTGTGATGTGTGTCTGTTCAGGAGTGGAATCGGGATCAATGTGATGAGTAGTCTCAAAGGTGTTGGCTAACGCCTTAGCCTTTTGCTCATCGGTAAAAAGGATGCTATTGTTGTGCGATAGCGTAGGGATAGGTTTGGAAGGTTTGCGAAGGGATCTTGACATTCTCCACAAGGAGTTGTCATGAGGATTGAGTGCTGTGAGTTTTCGGTGGCATGTGTCGTTTTTATATGTTTTGATTTCTTGTTTAATTTGTGTAGTGAGTGAATTCATGTGTGTGCGATGGATGGGATCGAAAGACCTTTGCCAGAGTTTTCTTGTGTTATTTCTTTGTGTGATAAGAGTGATAATGTGTGCAAGTAGCTTGTCTTTGTGTTGTTGTAGTGTAATGACGCGTGTATGCTTACGCACTGCGTCTGTAAGTGTTTGTGTGAATGTGTGAACCTCAGTGTCAATGTGATCAGCTGAGTTTATGTGTGTGTTGATTGTGATGTGTTTATCAAGTGTTTATCTGAATTTGTCCCAGTCCGTGTGTTTATATGTGCGTATATATCGTGTGTCATCTGTGTGAGGTGTATTTGCTCGTAGTGTGGACAGAACTGGGAAGTGGTCTGAGCTAGGCTCGTTTAGTGTAACTGGGTTTGTGATGTGTGTGATGTTTTTGTTTATGAAGATGTCAAGTGTGGATGGCGTCATGTTATTTACAGGATAGTGGGTGGGGGTAGGCGGAAACATGATGATAGAATTGTGGTTTTGTGCGTATAAATGTAACGTGCGACCGTTTGCATTTATTCTGTTGCAGCTCCATGCTGTGTGATTCGCATAGAGATCGCCTACTAACAATACTTTGCCGCCGATGTGTAAAAGTGTCTGTAGTTCGTGTTGTGCAAATTTGTTGCGTGGATTGTTGTACGTGGCTATGATGTGAGTGTTATCAGAGAGCTTGATGCAGACGGATTCTAGGGAAGTGGGAGGTAGGTGAACTCGTGTGTGTTGTACCGTTTTTCTGACGAGGAGGGCAACCCCGCCAGCTGGTACGTGTGTCTGTATTGGTCTGTCTGCTCTGTGTATTGTAAAACCTTTAGGGTGGATTGCATGAAAGAGGGCTAACTCTCGGATTACGCTAACCCAGGGTCAATGGGTAACACCGGGTTAGCCAAAAATTTAATTGCATGATCTAACCCTCGGTTAGCTGTCAAACGTAATTGAATTACTGAATAATAGATGTCACTAGGCTTACTTTATGTAATTTTTTTATCACATTTCAATTGTTTTGTAAATAAACCAAATAATAGGAATTTATAAGTTTTGAAATATTACAAATTAATTACTATGGATAAAAAAAGAACAAAAATTTTTTCTGAAGACGATAAAACAATTTTATTAGATGTAATAGAAGAATTTATACATGTAATTGAAAAAAAGAAAACCGATTCACTATGCAATAAGAAGAAAAAAATAATTTGGGAGAAAATCGCACAAAAATTTAATTGCCCGTACATCAGAATCTGAAGAACGTACAGGATCACAATTGAAAGAATTGTATAAAAAGTTAAAGAAAAAGGCGAGGGAAGACATCAGTAATGATAAAGTAAGTAACTATATAATATTTTATTAACATATGTTTATTAAAAGTATAATGTATATAATAAGTCAGTACACTTTTCAATTAGGTGGAAATGTATAAAACTGGAGGAGGTTCATTTAAAAAAGTAACAACAGACTATAGTGAAAAGCTGCAGAGTCTGCTGAATGGATAATTAAATCCATTACCAAATCCCTACGATAGTTGTAGTGAATATTACAAAGGTAAGATTGAAGTACATAATTATTGGATATTTTGTTCCATTTATTTATAGCTATAGGTATATTTCTCGTTAATAAAGTAAAATTATAAATCGTATCTATTTATTTTAATATTAGATTCTATAATAAATCCTGTTCCGGAGTCGGATGATGTAATCAGTTTATCTGAGTATCAAGTGGCTACTACTGAAACAACTGTTGAAACTGATCCGGCAGTAATTATTAATGCCGATCCTCCATCCAATCCTTCCTTCCAACCATCAAGAAAACGTAAAAATGCAACAGATGCATTCAATACATACGTCGATTTAAAACAAAATCGATTAACTAATAAAGAAATGGAAACAAATTTAAAAATTAAAATATTAGAACTCGAAAAAAATATAAAGAAGAAAAACATGATTTGGAAATGAAAATTTTACAAAAACAACAAGAATTATTAGAATTAGAATTAATTAATAAAAAAATAGTGATTAGATGTTTTAAGTACTTATATAAGTTAATCTAGGTTTAAGTTTCTTTATAGTTTAGTTTTAAGATAGTTATAATAATCATTTTAAGTTTTAATACCGAATAAAACATAAATATAAGTTATAACTTATTTTTGAATTCGTATTTATTCGCGCTACAGCTCAGATTAAAAAGACATAACCTTGATAGTTTCAGCTTTTATTACTAATGTACACATACAGAATGGCATTGATTTAACCTAACATTCTTTATTAAGAAAACACAGTGTTTATTAAAGAATTTCGTACAGCATTATTAACTTGTACGGTGTGTATAATATGCTGTTCATTGTTCTGTGCTACTTCATCTTCTTCAGGTATAAAATCATTTGTTGAAATTGCAATATTGTGTAATACTGCTGTTGCAACAATTATACATAAAGTTGTGTTAATGTTTGTTCTAATTCCAATTGATAACACAGGAAATCTTCTCTTCCAGCATCCAAAACATCTCTCAATACAATTTCTAGTAAGAATAGGTGCAGAATTATACCGTATTTCTGCGGGAGTTGTTGGATTTAGCAGAGGTGTTAGTAAATAATTTCTGCATGCATACCCTCCATCTCCCAGTAAATATGAATTGCCAAAATCATTAGCTTCAAATCTAGCTCGTAAGGATGAAAAAATAAAGATGGTACTATCATGTACAAATCCTTGAAAACGAGCTACAATATCTCTTATTTTTTGTTTTGCATCACATGTCGCTTGCACGTTTAAGGAGAAAAAACCTTTTCTATTCCTATACAATTCAGCATTTGATTGAATGCGAATGTGCGAACAATCGAGAGCACCACATATATTTGGAAAACCAGCAATCCTATCAAATACATTTTTTACATTAATGACTTCTTGACCTTCTGGCATTTTTATGAAATCTCTACGCAGAAGTGCAATGTTATGAGATACATTGCGTATAATTCTACAGACTGTGGAGTTACGTATTTGAACGTGGTCTCCAAGAACTCGTTGAAATGAGCCAGTGGCATAAAAACGTAAAGTTATCACCAATTGATTCATTGGTGAGATAGGATGACTGCGCTGGGTGTTTCTCTTTAAATTTTCACCGATATTTTCTAATATATGAATTGTTGTTTCTCTTGTAAATCTATATCATGCTCTAAAATCGATATCGTCTTAAAGCTCAAATAGTTCTGTTCTATCATGAAACACACGGGGCCTGGGAAGCTGCTGAACAAGTTCAAGGAACTCCCCGTCAGATGATACAGAGGAATCAGAGGAATAGAAGGTAGATTCAAAAGAAGTGGTACTCATACTGGAAAGACAACACTAAAATATAACTTGAAACATGCATTTAATAAATATTATTATTTTTATTGATTACATAATGTACGTCACATATTTTGCAACAAATAATGTATATGAAATTGTGTATCTACATTGACAGATCATGTCACAATTTATTATTTTTTTGAATATATTAAAATGAGACCGTGAAACATGAATTCTGTGTTTTAAATATAATTTGTACAATTAAAGAGTAAATAATTATTTATATTTTAGGTGTACCTGACGAAAAACACCGCTAAAAATGCATTTTTTATTATAAATATGATGCTTGATATGACAGCTGTCGGCCATGTGCAATTCGAATTTGGTAACCCGAGAGTTATCCCGTGGATATGCACGGGCTAACTTCTAGCCCGAGGTTAGCTGGCAAACAAGTCGGTAACCTAGGTTACCGTATATAGCCCTGGGCTAGAAGTTAACCCGCTTTCATGCAACCCACCCTAAGTGTGTAGTTTGTCTGTGTGTGTGAGCCGTATTTCGTTAAGTGACATTACGTGTATGTTGTGTTTGTGTAAAAAGTGTATCAGTTCACCTACCTTGGTGTGGATTCCGTTTGCGTTCCAGGTGCAAATGTTAGTAATGAATTAAATGTTGTATGACTTAATGGTTTGCAAAAATGAAAATGCGGTGAGTGATCGTGATTGCGAATCGTGACATGATCTTAAAGCTATGGTATAGTCTTTAACAAATAACAGTAAATTGTCTAAGTTAATTAATGAGTTCAACTCATTCATATGTGACGGTAGTTCCTGAAAAACATTTAAATTAGGTGGTTGAGCGTCTTGTCGCGAGAAGGGGGTTGGTTGTTGTTCACTTGAGTAGCAGTGTTAGTTGGAGGGGGGCAAGGGGTTGGCCGCCGTGCCTGCGCGCGCCGTTCTGGTAGTGGTGGGAAGTGCTGGCTCGTCAGTTCAGTCTGGCTGCTTGGTTGAAGTGTACGGGCTGGTACAAACAGCTGTTCGTCTTGGGATGCTTTGCCGCCGTGTATCCTTTTCAATTGTTCGTGTTTTTCCTTGATTTTGGGATTACGTTTGGAGGCAATTTCAATTTGTCTAAGATACGCGGGGCAGTCGGCGTCGCCCCCGCAGTTAGAGCATGTAGCCGGTACGTCCGACGACTTACTGCATGTTTACGTTAAATGTTGGTTTCCGCATTTGACCTACCTGGGATGTCTATTGCAGTTGCTCGTAGCATGTCCCCAACTTTGGCAACGATGACACTGGACACCCGGCGGTTTTCATGCCTCTCCCAGATCACTCTCGTGAAGAGCAGAAACTTAATTGTTTGCTGAAGCTCTTTCAGCGTCTTCCCGGCATCCGTCACTATTAGAAATAGTGGTCTATATTTTGTATTCATTCGAAATACGTTTTTGATTTCATCTGGTGTTGGATCGCAATCAAGTCCTCGTAACACGAATACATGTGTCTTGCTGTCTAATTCAGTATAGGTGTGATACTGTACGTCATTTTTTATAGTTTCCAGGACCTTAGTTTTTTCAGTTTTATCATTCAAATATAGACTGATGTTATTCCTGGTGTATCGTATATTAAAGCCTTGTTTAACAGTGGCTTGCAAACGTGTTACGAGGGCTTTATGATCAGTTACGGTGCCGGGAATGATGATAGCTGATGGTGGCCGTGGTGGTTTCTGCTGCTGGGGACATGAAGCGCCAGGTGCGTCGGTGTCGGATGCGGAGTCGTCATCGGCGTCGCTCTCGTTCGGTAGCACTTCGAACCGGTTCCGCAGCGGGATGCTGTAGGACGGCAGGCGGCTGGCAGTGGTGCGGCGCTGTGGCATGGCGGCGGGGTTAGGGGGGATTGTTGAAGCAGTGGCGGCAGCACTGGTGCTGGCAGCGGGGATTGCAGGGGCGGACTTTTTGGAAGTTTTTATTTCGGGACTCGCACTAGCTTTTCGTTTTTCACTTGCACTTGCACTCACGTTTTTTTATGTTTTTAACACTTCCACTCTGAATTTTAACACCGGTTTGATTAAATAAACCCTTGAAACTCATGTTTTCAGTCACTGTCTCTTCTTCCGCACTATCACTATCTAAAATATAAATGTTTAATATATTATTAAAATTCTCACCTGCATAACTGTGCAGCGAAACTAAGTCACTAACACTAGCACTGTAGTCACTAACTCTCTCATTTACTAAACATTTATCAGTCTCTGTCTTTTGAAAATTCACACACGCCATTCGAGCACAACCCCTCTTGGGGTTGCGATACTTAAAAACGCACTTTGACTTTCCGCTGTGAGTGTTTTTTAAACTTTTTTCTTCTAGTCATCCACAACTTCGTAGTCCACGTGGTGGCTCAGCGTTTCGCTTACTTGCAACTACTTGCAGACTTACAAACAAAAACGTCTAGTCACCTTGGCGGCTAGACGAGAACTGAATTCCGTAATGGTATCCACACCACCGTACTGACGGACAAAAGGACTAAAGTAGTAACTTGCCAAGGTGAACAACATCAGATGATTAAATTTACTTAAATTATATTGTTCACTCTATATTAAAAAAAAAATTGGATATATCTACTCGGTACACATCTACGTCAACGTTACTTCCTGTTATAATGCCGTATCAAAAGGTACATAAAGCGGATAAATTATGTATTCTATTTGATATAAGTAGTGAGTAGTTCATTATTTCACCCTCAAACTACTTTATATATCCGATTGTGCTAAATTGTTTAACACGAACTATGCATTTTAACCGTTACTGGGCGTAGCACTATGCCGTGGTAGATTTATGTGAAAAATTTTATAGGGCCGTACTCGTTACACTGCCCCCTCCTTAAGGATGTTTCGTCCTGAAACTATTCTGCGCCATGCCAATATCTGCACGTTGATCCCCGCGAGAACTGTGACGTTTGGTGGAAATAATAGTGCACTGTTCTTTGCACTACTGTTGAATCACAGGGATTATACCTGCACACCAGGATCTCAATTCCAGTATATTGGAAAACAGTTTCCAGAATTTGTCTTACAATTCTCCAGCTCAATTCATCAAAGCCACAGCCTAGCTTTGGTACAGCTATTTTTAGAATATCCTTAACAAGCAGCATACTTTGTAGATCTCATAGGGCGTCCCAGACGGCGCGATAAGTTGGTCTCTTGTGGGACAAGTGTTTGATTACCAGGTAATGTTTCTGCTCGACTGTTTATCGGCACATGGACGTGGTTGCCATAGTTATTGAAGTTGGTCCAACTTCTTAAAAACCACGGCGATTCCTCGAGACATCTTTAGATCTTGGGCCACACAATGCGACTATGAGTATTGTGCAGGAACTTGAAATAGGTCTCCTTGATGTTCCTTGGTCACACCATTTCGTATCTTATAAACTAGTCGAATGTGGTTTCTGGGTCTTGTAAATAGATTCGTCGAGCTCGAGCTTCATTGACTTTGCCATCATTCTTGTCACCGGCGAAAGGAGCCAATCGATTGAAATGAATCACTCTTTGTTTTCATCCAGTTCTTTTCCGGATTTGATAAGTGACGTCATTTATTAGCTTCAGTACCTCGTGCGGACCTTCCCAGGAGTTCTGTAACTTTTTGGGGAAAATTCCACAGTAACGCTGTGGGTTATATAGCCACACGAGATCCCCGGCTTGATATCCACCATTCTCAGCCTTGACATCATATAGGTCTTTCATCCTGTTTCTAGTGTTATGGTCTGATATTTATCACTAAATTTAATTTTAAATACATTTCAGATTTATTGTTAAATTTACATATATAAATTTCAATACTGTTATTAGTTACATGAGCTCTTTTTCTTTGTGCACGATTGATCTTCGAGGGCATAGAAACCATTTTAATAGATTTGGGTTACAATATTCAAGAATAATGGCAATATAAATTGTTACTTGTGTAACTACTATATAAAACCAACAATAGTAGTAGTTTCCAAGAAAACGTCATTATTTATTTGTATTTATTAAAGCAAATAAAATGTCTTCTATATTACGATTTTTTTGCTGTATATTTGGAGAAAAGCCAAATTCAAAATTAGATAGTGAAACAATAATAGTTGGGAAATCCAAATTTTATACCAGCTCAGCATTACCATTCCGTGATCAAGGTAAATATGATAGAATTTTATATTTTATTTTTTTTATCCTGTCGATTATGAAGTGATTAGTCTTCTTATTGGAATTATAACGAATCACTATCAGCTAAAATTAAATTGGCCAAATCGAAAAGTGGACTGTTTAATCTCAATGGTATTTATCTGTTTCGAGCTTGAACAGTAATGACATATAAAACTATGTTATGCTTCTAGGCAAATTAAATCATTCTCGATATTTATTTTATGTTTTGCCTAGGGCCAAAGTACAGCCCATTTTACGATATGACTAGCTATTATTATATGTTTTTAGAAACAAGTTTTAACATATTATTAATAACCTTACAGAAATAGATTAATTTAAGTATCATGTGTCCAGTTGCACTGCCAAAAGTTAATGTTTAAATTTAATTTAAATACATAATAGCAAATCGAATATTTGACAGCAATGTCAATAAATACATGCCATGCTTTTATTTACTTAAATGAATTTTAATAGTAATTTAAATATATGATTATAATTTTCAGTTATTCAACAAGGAAATTTTGGACCTCAAAATTATCGTCGAAATCAAATTAGAACTACGGGACTTCAATTAAAATCATCCAAATTATTTGAAATTTTGCAGTACCGCGAAGAAGTGCGGGTTCCAACCCCACTCATCAACGATTGGCGAGAAGAGTATGTTGGACCCGCACTACGAAGATTTAGAGCACCTGTCGCGTACAGTTTTAATTTTTTTGTTATTATGGATAATACTTTTGTGGATTATACACCCGAATTGATAGCAAAATTTATGAGAAATTGTACTATCGTTATTAATATTTCTGGCATCCCGGGTTCTCTACTTTTTCAGGCACAAAATTTAGATGTTATTGGCAAAATTACTCCAGTAATGGATATTATAAATTTTCGAAAATATTTAAATATTATAATTGGCATGTACAAAATTTCCGATAATGAATTCTAAATAAAACAATAATTATATTTCCCAAATTGTGTAGTACGTTTTATATTTAATTGAAGGTTTTGTTTTAAAAAAATATAAGTATGTAATTACTTACTATAAGTAGGTAATATATTTACAGAATAGAATTCAAATAAAAACATTTAGTCACAATCTGATATTAAAAAATTAAGATTAAAATCTTATGTATGTATGTAATTGTACTTTGTCCTACGAGTATACCATCCTACTGTACCTTCAAATTAGTGCTTTCGAATGCAAACAGACTGTATCCACATTCCTCTGCGGAGTTGATTAGTTTACCGAGTGTTTATTTATGTATTTATTTATGTTACACTGTACAACAGGAACTTAATCCCAATATTACAGTACAGGGTTCGCACTCACCGAGCCGCAGTGTGTTAGTTCATATAATTTTTAGCTTAAGTGCGATTCGAACTCGGGATCTCCGGATTCGAATTTCGTAATGCTATCCACACCACCATTCTGACGGACCAAAGGACTAAATTAGTAACTTGCCAAGGTGAACAACATCAGATGAGTAAATTTACTTAAATTGTATTGTTCACTCTATATTAAACAAAAATTTGAAAATATCTACTCGGTATACATCTACGTCAACGTTACTTCCTGTTATAATGTCGTATCAAAAGGTACATAAAGCAGATAAATTATGTATTCTACTTTATATAAGTAGTGAGTAGTTCATTATTTCACCCTCAAACTACTTTATATATCCGATTGTGCTAAATTGTTTAACATGAAATATGCATTTTAACCGTTACTGGGCGTAGCACTATGCCGTGGTAGATTTAGGTGATAAATTTATTTGTGTGAAGTGTTGTTGCATGCAGACAAATCAAGACCTCCAAAGAGGTTAGTACAAAGAGTACTACAGGGGATAAAATAAAAATATTGTGCGAAAATTTTATTTGTGAGTTAGTCATCAGGGTAAACTTGTATTTCAACTGAAAGATGTTTGTCAACTGAATGAAATTTATATTCAGTTAATGTATGCAGTATTGATATATGATTGAGTTGAAAATGGCACTATGCGTTGTTATAGGAAATATTTTATAAATAATGTAGGTTTATTGCTTGCCGAATGTGAAATGTTTATTATTATTATTTATCTTTCGAGACGATTTGACATTTAAACCAGCGAGGGATTAGTTAATTGGATAAATTCTAAATAATCTATAAAATATATTGTGGTTCTGGTATACAAACTAGATTAATACAATTTGTTGAATTGTAAAATATACTTCCGTGAAATATATTTGTATATAATGTTTATGTTTAGTGAGGGACATTTGATAGCTTTCGTGTCACTATAATATAGTATGAAATGTATAATAGATGTTCGAATTGCGTTAGTGTACGTATATTTTATTGTTTATATTTACAGGATTACCCTTTCTGATAAAATAAATAATTTAGGTTTATAGAAAGACTTGACACCTACAAAACAAATTACGGACTTCGTACTAGATGAAAAATATAACATTGTGAATGCAAACGATATAGCAACAAAATTAAAAGAAAAGTTAAAGTAGAATTCAAAGACTATGGTGTGTATCTACCAACACGCTTTAATGATATGTCTGATGATGATATTGTAACGTATATTACAATTTCGGGTTCGGTGAAGTTTATTACAAAATAAAACACGAACAATGAAAACACTAACAAAATATTTATTTAATTCGAATATAATATAGTACAATTACTGAGACATATATTTATTTATAACACGTATTTATATTCACATTAAAGTACTAAGCAATGACTTGCACCGTTCACTCTTCTATACCGACTTCCTGTTGACGGCCTAAACTCTCCCTTTTATACTGAATCATGTTACTTCTACACTATTCCAAAATAATCTAGACCATTGTAAACGTGTTTCAACACAATGTTAATGACGCATCGCTAAAACGCGCGCTACCGCCATATATCGATGGTTCTAGAGAGAACAGGGCCGTACTCGTTACACTGCCCCCTCCTTAAGGATGTTTCGTCTCGAAAGTATTCTGCGCCATGCCAATATCTGCACGTTGATCTCCGCGAGCACTGTGACGTTTGGTGGAAATAATAGTGCACTGGTCTTTGCACTACTGTTGAAACACAGGGATTATAGCTGCACACCAGGATCTCAATTCCCGTATATTGGAAAACAGTTTCCATAATTTGTCTTACAATTCTACAGCTCAATTCATCAAAGCCACAGCCTAGCTTTGGTACAGCTATTTTTTGAAAATCCTTAACAAGCAGCACACCTTGTAGATCACATAGGGCGTCCCGCGCGATAAGTTGGTTTCTTGTGGGACAAGTGTTTGATCACCGGGTAAAAAATGCTTCTGTTTTTGCTCGACTGTTTATCGGCACATGGACGTGGTTGCCATAGTTATTGAAGTTGGTCCAACTTCTTAAAAACCACGGCGATTCCTCGAGATATCTTTAGATCTTGGGCCACACAATGCGACTATGAGTATTCTGCAGGAACTTTGAATAGGTCTCCTTGATGTTCCTTGGTCACACCATTTCGTATCTTATAAACTAGTCGAATGTGGTTTCTGGGTCTTGTAGATAGATTCGTCGAGCTCGAGCTTCATTGACGTTGTCATCATTCTTGTCACCGGCGAAAGGAGCCAATCGATTGAAATGAATCACTCTTGGTTTTCCTCCAGTCCTTTTCCGGATTTGATAAGTGACGTCATTTATTAGCTTCAGTACCTCGTGCGGACCTTCCCAGGAGTTCTGTAACTTTTTGGGGAAAATTCCACAGTAACGCTGTGGGTTATATAGCCAAACCAGATCCCCGGCTTTATATCCAGCATTCTCAGCCTTGACATCATATAGGTCTTTCATCCTGTTTCTAGTGTTATGGTCTGATATTTATCACTAAAGCCCGGATATTTAGGCACTTAAAAACATCCAAATAAGCAGGCATATAGGCCGTTAATTACTCTAAAATAGGCGGGATTTTAGGCAGCCTAAATGTAAATAATTTGTTTAAATAAAAAGAATCCTTTTTCTAATATTGGTACTCGTATCTACTCTTCATTTGCAACAAATCATCATTTTAAACAAAAATTAACGCAATTTGAAAAATATTAATAAAATAATAATGCAGGGTTCTCATTTTATTAACTATTATACAAATTCAAATTATGTAGTATAGTGTGATTCACATAATATTACGAGCTATTGCTCTTTGAAATTTTCGGAATTTCAGTCAAAACTTGCTTGTAAGCTGAAAACTTCGTTAGACATCACAAAATGTGACAGGGGCATTCTTATATTTAGCTATATCGTCTAAAGTTACCTCAGCTCCATTGATTAATGGCTAAGACACAATTGAATTGCCACGTTTTTCTTTCGGCATTTTAAATTCACACACAAAAACTTGATTTAAGTAAGTACTTTAAATATTATAGGTTAGGTTGAAACACTATGTCGAGTGCTGAATTAGTCAATAAAAGTTAAAATAGGCAACAAAAATAGGCAAAATAGGCTGTATAAGGTAAAATAGGCACAATAACCAAAATATAGAAAAAATAGGCCCTAAGGCACGAAAAAAAAATTTTCCATTACACGTAAACCTATTACCTATGTATAGTAAAACTAAATTGCCTGAAGTATATTCAAATTTGATTCTAGGCAATTGCCTAAAAATCCGGGCTTTATTTATCACTAAATTTAATTTTAAATACATTTCAGATTTATTGTTAAATTTACATATATAAATTTCAATACTGTTATTAGTTACATGAGCTCTTTTTCTTTGTGCAAGATTGATCTTCGAGGGCATAGAAAACATTTTAATAAATTTGGGTTACAATTGTGACGAAGTCAGATGAATTGCCCTCGCACAAGTGTGTTTGCATGTTCGGAGCGTAGCTCAGTGGTAGCGAGCGCGCGTTCGGTGTGAGAGATCCTCGGTTCGAATCTACCTGGCGACTTCATAATTTTTTATATTTTTGTTTTATACTCATTAATGTGGTTGGTACTCGCATAGCACTAATTGACAAACGACCGTTGAAGAAATAATTTAATTTACTATTTTTGGTTTTGGTCTGTCGCTAAAAATGAGTATAAAAAGGCGGTTTCGATAGCATTTAGACAGTTCCGAATGAGCCGTTCAGTGCGACATCAGCTGATCTTCAGTCTCCACTCCGAGTTTACCTGGTAAGCAATTTTCAATTGTTATTTATTCAGTGGTAGTGTTTTACCTAACACTGATTGTTTGTTTTAATCAGTGGTAGTGTTTTACCTAACACTGATTGTTTGTTTTATTCAGTGGTAGTGTTTTACCTAACACTGATTGTTGTTTTATTCAGTGGTAGCGTTTTACCTAACACTGGTTAGTGACGTACGGTGATAGAGTTTAACCTAACACCGGGCATTTATTTTGTATTTCTTGCGACTGTGATTTACCTGACGCAATACCCCTCCGCTCCCGCTAACCGTAGTTGCGCTTTACCTGATACGGTTCCGTTCTTCCCATCTGTGACTGAGCTATACCCGACATAGATGCTCCCCGATTTTGTATTTTCTATAGGTGCAGAAATCACCGGACCCGCCGAGTAGGGATAGATGGTATGTTCTGGACCAGCCTACAAGCCTTCAAGCCTACGGAGGCGTGGCTTGTGACGTCATGAAGGGGCGGAGCTTGCGACGTCACATCCAATAAGAGAGCTCATCGTTATCAGTGCTTACGTGTCAGCCAATAAGCGCGCGTACCGTTATCAATAGGCGGAATGCTGTGACGTCACAACCAATAGAAATTGAGTAGAGAGAGAGAGCAATAGTTTCATTCATAAATATGCGGTTATCCTTGTCTAATACTACTACGTAGTAAACGTAGTAAATGCAGAGTAACGATAACAGGTATTAGTTGTAGTAGTAAAAGGTAAATAGAGATAACATGTAGTAAACATAGTAAAAAAAATATTTTTAAAAACACGTGTCGTGGGTTTGGAGCTGTAGTAGGAGAAACCGACGAGACATTACCTGCGCGATAAAAATATGCGGTTATTCTTGTCTAATACTACTACGTAGTAAACGTAGTAAATGCAGAGTAACGATAACAGGTATTAGTTGTAGTAGTAAAAGGTAAATAGAGATAACATGTAGTAAACATAGTAAAAAAAAATATTTTTAAAAACACGTGTCGTGGGTTTGGAGCTGCAGTAGGAGAAACCGACGAGACATTACCTGCGCGATAAAAGAGGTTATGTTTTATAAATTTTAAAATTAAAGGGGCAAGACTACGCTGGATTCTGGCTCTGGAATCTGGCTCTGGATTCTGGCGTTGGAGTTTGATGATGATGATATAAGACATGAAGAGGTGTATGTATGCAAACAAACAAGCAATGTGGTTGTTTTAATATACCCTTAATATACCCTCAATATACTCTTAATATACCCTCAATATACCCTCAATATACCCTCAATATACCCTTAAAATACCCTTAATATACTATTAAAATACACTATATACCCTCAATGTACTTGGAATATACACTTACTGTGTTTGACTAGTTTGCAAACAGACAGGTAAAACAAACAGGTAAAATATAGGTAAAATACAGGTAAACAGACAGACAGACTTGTTTCACTTGATTGACATAAGACATGAAGAGGTTTTGGAGATGTGTTTTTTACTACATCGGCGGCTACACGTCTCTAGCTGATAATACTTTACGCTTTTTACGTCTGTCTAACCTGTGTAACCTGTTAATTACATATTGTTTTGTTCTTGTGTTTAATTAAATAACATTTTTGGGATGCTCACCTATTAATTAAACATCAATTTTAGTGTTTACCGAAAATGCGGTACACAATATTGCCTTGTATAATTTTTTTGATATTTTATGATTATTTTACAACATCGACGACTACGCGTCTCTAGCAGATAATACTTTACGCTTTTAATTATAGACTGATAAAGAAAATATGGGTGCGGTAGCAGCTGCACTTTTATCGAAACTGCGACTTCCGGTTAGTAACAAAAAATTGTATCTCTGTTCGATGTTGCGCGGGGGCGTCAGGAAAACGTGTAAAATAATTGAGGAAAAACCCAGATGAGATAGTTACATTTAGTTGAGGGGAATTACTGTTATCATAATTTTTTAAAAACGCCTACACATATAGCATTTACTGATAACAACTTTGTGTTTCGATTTACATGTATTCTTATGGAAAAATGTTACAGATAGCAGAAAAACGCAAATTAACATTGTTTCTAATGGGAAACAAACACAAATTTGTTCTATTTAGCAATGCACACTTAACTTTATTATCTTTTTTCCGTTCGAGTAATTTTACATTTTGTTATTGCTGCGTGGGATGCAACATCCGCTACGTATAAATAGCGCATCATTTTTTAATCGCTACCAGTTATTGACTAACCATCCTGTTGATTACTTTATTAATCGCAAGCAAAAAAATGATTAAATGCGAAAAATGTCAAAAAGTTTTCGCTAGTAAAGATAATTTGCGGCGGCATATGAAAATATGTGGCGGCTCCACAATTAAATATACATGTAATGCATGCAAATCGACTTTCAATCGAATGGATAATTTGCAAAATCATCGAAAAAAATATCATTTAATAAACAACCAGCAACAACAACAACAACAAGAAAACAACGGCGACAGCAACATAACAACAATATCAACATCCAGCAAAGATGATGATGATACACCACCACCAGCAAAAATAATAAAACTCACAAACGGTATGTTAACTATAAAACGAGAAAATAGAGTATTGTAAAATATATTGTTTTTTTTCATAGTTAATAAAGAAAAAAATGGGGATACATACTGCAGCACATGTGATCAAAAGTTTGATACAAAGATGAAGTATGCAGGTCATTTAAGTAAAACTAAATTGCCTGAAGTATATTCAAATTTGATTCTAGGCAATTGCCTAAAAATCCGGGCTTTATTTATCACTAAATTTAATTTTAAATACATTTCAGATTTATTGTTAAATTTACATATATAAATTTCAATACTGTTATTAGTTACATGAGCTCTTTTTCTTTGTGCAAGATTGATCTTCGAGGGCATAGAAAACATTTTAATAAATTTGGGTTACAATTGTGACGAAGTCAGATGAATTGCCCTCGCACAAGTGTGTTTGCATGTTCGGAGCGTAGCTCAGTGGTAGCGAGCGCGCGTTCGGTGTGAGAGATCCTCGGTTCGAATCTACCTGGCGACTTCATAATTTTTTATATTTTTGTTTTATACTCATTAATGTGGTTGGTACTCGCATAGCACTAATTGACAAACGACCGTTGAAGAAATAATTTAATTTACTATTTTTGGTTTTGGTCTGTCGCTAAAAATGAGTATAAAAAGGCGGTTTCGATAGCATTTAGACAGTTCCGAATGAGCCGTTCAGTGCGACATCAGCTGATCTTCAGTCTCCACTCCGAGTTTACCTGGTAAGCAATTTTCAATTGTTATTTATTCAGTGGTAGTGTTTTACCTAACACTGATTGTTTGTTTTAATCAGTGGTAGTGTTTTACCTAACACTGATTGTTTGTTTTATTCAGTGGTAGTGTTTTACCTAACACTGATTGTTGTTTTATTCAGTGGTAGCGTTTTACCTAACACTGGTTAGTGACGTACGGTGATAGAGTTTAACCTAACACCGGGCATTTATTTTGTATTTCTTGCGACTGTGATTTACCTGACGCAATACCCCTCCGCTCCCGCTAACCGTAGTTGCGCTTTACCTGATACGGTTCCGTTCTTCCCATCTGTGACTGAGCTATACCCGACATAGATGCTCCCCGATTTTGTATTTTCTATAGGTGCAGAAATCACCGGACCCGCCGAGTAGGGATAGATGGTATGTTCTGGACCAGCCTACAAGCCTTCAAGCCTACGGAGGCGTGGCTTGTGACGTCATGAAGGGGCGGAGCTTGCGACGTCACATCCAATAAGAGAGCTCATCGTTATCAGTGCTTACGTGTCAGCCAATAAGCGCGCGTACCGTTATCAATAGGCGGAATGCTGTGACGTCACAACCAATAGAAATTGAGTAGAGAGAGAGAGCAATAGTTTCATTCATAAATATGCGGTTATCCTTGTCTAATACTACTACGTAGTAAACGTAGTAAATGCAGAGTAACGATAACAGGTATTAGTTGTAGTAGTAAAAGGTAAATAGAGATAACATGTAGTAAACATAGTAAAAAAAATATTTTTAAAAACACGTGTCGTGGGTTTGGAGCTGTAGTAGGAGAAACCGACGAGACATTACCTGCGCGATAAAAATATGCGGTTATTCTTGTCTAATACTACTACGTAGTAAACGTAGTAAATGCAGAGTAACGATAACAGGTATTAGTTGTAGTAGTAAAAGGTAAATAGAGATAACATGTAGTAAACATAGTAAAAAAAAATATTTTTAAAAACACGTGTCGTGGGTTTGGAGCTGCAGTAGGAGAAACCGACGAGACATTACCTGCGCGATAAAAGAGGTTATGTTTTATAAATTTTAAAATTAAAGGGGCAAGACTACGCTGGATTCTGGCTCTGGAATCTGGCTCTGGATTCTGGATTCTGGCGCCGGAGATGGCTAAGTTAACATCCACGTATTATGTCTAGTAGACAACACGTTTTTTATTGCGCGCGGGATAGCCAAGTTAACATTTAAATATGCGACAGTAAGACAAACATACAAGCAAACATCGACGGCTACGCGTCTCTAGCAGATAATACTTTACGCTTTTAATTATAGACTGTTAAGGAAAATATGGATGCGGTAGCAGATGCACTTTTATCGAAACTGCGACTTCCGGTTAGTAACAAAAAATTGTATCACTGTGCGATGTTGCGCGGGGGCGTTAGAAAAACGTGTAAAATAATTGAGGAAAAACCCAGATAAGATAGCTACATTTAGTTGAGAGGAATGACTGCTGATGAGTATTTAACAATGTTTTGTAAATGTTGTTTTACTTACAATTAATTGTTATAATGGTAGTTTTTTGGTGATTTTTAGTTTACCCAAAATATGTGGTAAACGCGCAAAAATGATTGTTGAAAATATTTTTTGTGGAAGAATTACTTGTTTTTATCACTTTTAACACTTTATCTGGTTAAGATAGGAATTTAGTAATTACAATTGGACTGTAATTAGCAGTGATTTTAATGGTAAAACACGCAAAATAGATGATATTTGAAAATTTTTAATTTTAACTATTTTTTGTCTATAAATACTGATAATGAGAGGTGATTAGTCATTCTTTATTCAATTGTTACATAAGACAGACGTGTCCAATTGCTCTTAAAATGAGTTTATCAAAAGTTGATAAAATTAAACTTTCTATTTTAAGTGAAATAATTTCGCAGGAATTAATAAACGAGGGTTATTTTGGTGCCTGCTTTGCGGCTGCGATAATATTTTGTGATGAAGCAAGAAAATTAGGTTATAAACCTAAAATAATCATGGGACATCAAAAGCATTATAAAAGACAATATTTTGTATTACATTTTCGTGTAAATGTCGAGGACAACGAGTATGATCCTAGTTTACGTGTACTACAAAAGTATTTTGGTGTAAAAGCTGAAGAATTTAACTTTTTTCCAACGCCCTCTACAATTTTTGCAAGAAACGAAGACGAGCTTCACATGATGATGTATTATAATAAATATAATCAAACAGAGTGTTCGAACGAATATTTTAGCAATGCACCGCAAATTTTACTTACAATAAGAAAAAAAATACAATGTAGAAATAAAAAGCTGTTAATAAAAAATAACTAAAAATACATAAAATTGTATTATTATTATAATATGTTACCTGTTGAATTACACATACCCGGATACAATTTTTGTGGTACAAAACTTAAGAAAAGATTGGTACGAGGAGATTTTATTAGCATGCATAGATAACAAAAAATTGTATTACTGTGCGATGTCGCGCGGGGGTGTTAGGAAAACGTGTAAAATAATTGAGGAAAAACCCAGATAAGATAGTTACATTTAGTTGAGAGGAATGACTGCTGATGAGTATTTAACAATGTTTTATTTTTTGTTTTTATGTTTGTTTGTATGTTTTGTAAATGTTGTTTTACTTACAATTAATTGTTATAACGGTAGTTTTTTGATGATTTCCAGTCCGCCCAAAATATGCGGAAACTGGTACGCCGATTTGGTCTTAGATTGTAGCAACTAAAAGCATATTTTTATTATTAAATTACAAGCAAACAGACAAGCTAACAAACAAATAGTTTTTAACACTTACTTTTCTCTATTAATATTCTCACTTGAAGAAGAAGAAGAGCAAGAAGATAAAAAATTTGTAGGAGTTGATGGTGAGGGTTGCGAGCTACATGTTAAAGTTGGAGATGGAGGTGGTGAAGAAGATGAAAAATTTGTAGAAGTTGGCAGTAAGGGTTGCGAACTACATGTTAAAGTTGGAGATGGAGGTGGTGAAGAAGATGAAAAATTTGTAGAAGTTGGTAGTAAGGGTTGCGAACTACATGTTAAAGTTGGAGATGGGGGTGGTGAAGGTTCTTGCTTAAAACTTATAGCAGAGGATGTTTTTTGCTTAATACATCCAATATTATCGGGGATAGGTAAATTAATGGGTGTATTTATAGTAACGTAAGGAGGAGGTAAAATTTGTAAATCTTGATGACAGCGAAATTTACAAACTAAACAAGGACGTGGGGGCCGATGGGTAATTTGCCTTAATGTACCACAATAAGAACACTTAAACTCACTCATGTTTGTTATAGTTCGCTATTAATATTGTACTACACAGCAGTTAAGATGTATCTAGAATAAAATGCATGCAAAATGTGATTAAAAATGATATGTTAATAAGTTGATATGTATTTCCTTTTATTTAAATTTATGTATCTATGAAAACAGACATATTTATTTTATCTATTAACAACATGCATTTTATAAATCATCGCTTCCTATTTGATTTGCATACCCACACATTTTTTAAAAAAACAGTTACAATGTAGCAATTTCTTATCACACAAAGAAACATTTCTTAATAGTAGGGGTAAAACATGATCTATTTATTTTACGATGATTTGCAAACTGCACTATTGTGAATCTACAGCCACTCTTCATACTTTTAGCGTATAAAACGCTTAGTACATAGCTGTAAAAGTTAATAATTTAAACTGCGTACATATATATATATATATATATATATATATATATATATATATATATATATATATATATATATATATATATATATATATATATATTTGTTACTTAAAAGTGTTAATTAATAAAAGTACTTAATAGTGAAAGTGTTTATAAATAAAAGGTAAATAATAAAAGCATTTTTAAACTCAATAATAATATAATCTTTTATAATGCTTTAAAAAGATAAAAAATATTTACTACTGAGTTTTAACGTGCTTTTATTATTTACAGATAAAATTTTACAATAGAAAACACAGTTAACCCAGCAGAAGCCACCGTCTCTATACGTGTGTGTGTGTAAAATTATATAAGGTAACTATATACCGGGTGGTGCTCGGTGAGTGCGAACATAGGAATTTAACATGGGATATTAGTTTTATGCAATTTCCTGCTCTCCTGTACATTTTACGGAAAAAACTGTAGAGGGAAGATTTGTTCAGAATTAAAAGTTACCCATGAAACTGTTTTTACATGTTTTATTAAGTTTTTGGTTTAGCCGTAACATTAAAAATAAATTTCGAAATTTCTGTTACTTTGTAGCAATAGCCATGACTTTTCTTTTATTTTTATGACAAATGCGTTAAATGTCAATTTTTGATGTTTATTAAAGTTAATCTTATAATTTAAATTAAATCAAAAAAATCACATTTTTTATTCTTTGAACAAAGTTTTATTTTCATATTTAATAATAAATCAGTTTCAAATTTATCAACAATTTCAATTTTTTTAAAAAATTTTAAATTACAATAATTTAATGTGAAATAATAAGTAATAATTGTAACAATATTATTTAATATACCTACATAAAAAAATAAAGAAATTACAATAAATGTTCAAACAAGCCACCATTTTCAGCAAGACAATAACCAAGTCTATTGTAAAACGAAGTTCTAACATTGGCTAATTGCCTGTCAGTAATATTATCACATTCTTCGAATATAGCTTGTCTTAGTAAATCTAAATTTTCGTAGTGTTTAGAGTAAATTTTACTTTTAAGATGCCCCCACAAAAAAAAATCGCAAGGAGCTAGGTCCGGAGATCTTGCAGGCCAATTTATTCCACCACCACGACCAATCCACCGATTAGGAAAAACCAAATCTAAATATTCCCGCACATTTATTCCATAATGAGCCGGGCACCCATCCTGCTGGAACCAAATATCCTCATCTACTGCAGCTGCCTCATCCAATGCAGGACCTATATGATTTTGCAGAAGTTCTAAATACATATCAGAATTTAAATTTCCCATAATTTCAAATGGTATAATCCTGTTCTTAAAAATTCCAACTCAAATATTAATTTTCTCAGGATATTGGGTACCTGTACACACAGTTAAATGATGATTTTCTGTGGTCCACATACGAGTATTCTGAACATTTGGTTCATTATTTAAAGTAAATGTACATTCATCTGTAAAACAAATCGACGAAATAAAGTGCTGGTCCCGATTTGCCTTTTCTTGCATAATTTCACAAAATGTACTTCTAGTTTCAAAATCAGCCAAAAGAAGTTCTTGATGTGTTTGAAATTTGTAAGATTTATATCCATGTGTTTTTAAAATTCTCAGAACTGTTGAATGATGCAAACCACATTCAGAAGCAATATGTCTTATGCTGTACCTTGAATTTTGAGATATCATAGCCAATACCAATTCTTCATTCACTTCGTTATGACGTATTCTGTTATTATTATTATTGCCTTCATTACCATCGGTCACAGCTACACTAGCTGTACTCTCAAATTTTGTAACCAGTTTTGAAATTGTTGATACACTTGGAATTGGTTTATCTTCATATTTAATTGAAAATAAATCCCGCACCCTCCTATAACTATTTCCTCCATAATAATTTTTAATAATGAAGACACGTTCTTCGTTTGAATAAACATTCATTTTATAGCTTACACAAAGATTTAATTTAAATTATAAGATTAACTTTAATAAACATCAAAAATTGACATTTAACGCATTTGTCATAAAAATAAAAGAAAAGTCATGGCTATTGCTACAAAGTAACAGAAATTTCGAAATTTATTTTTAATGTTACGGCTAAACCAAAAACTTAATAAAACATGTAAAAACAGTTTCATGGGTAACTTTTAATTCTGAACAAATCTTCCTTCTACAGTTTTTTCCGTAAAATGTACAGGAGAGCAGGAAATTGCATAAAACTAATATCCCATGTTAAATTCCTATGTTCGCACTCACCGAGCACCACCCGGTATATTATTGCTATTAATTACTACATATTTAATTAAAATATGTGAATATTTAAAATAGTATTATTTTATTTTTAGGCACTACACCCCAATTAACTGTATTACTTTTGAAACTTTGCTGAAAAATTGCTGATGATGAATCCGACGATGAATTTACACCGCACTTGTAAGTAATTCACTATAATACTTTAAATATATATGTATAATTATTTACACAAGTTTTATATGTTATAGTTATTAATTTCGAGTCTATATCAACAGCCAATGCAGCCTCCTTTAAAACTTTAGCAGCAGTCAATTAGCCAGCATCTTAACAGCTTCAACAGAATTAACTGCAAGTTTTCAACACTACACCAACTACAATAACTTAAAGTAATAATACTTTTTATATTACTTGTGTGCGTTATTAACGTTATTAATAAATTTTAACATAGTAAATTTTTATTTGTTTTTCCGCAGAGGAGTGTAAAAAACACACACTTTTGGTGTATAACGTCACCACGGATCTCGAGTTATTTCATATAGTGTTTGTCACTTTAAATTTACATCCTTTACTCAATTAGGTAAAATAATCTACAAAAATTAACGTATTACTTTAGTTATTGTATTTCTATTTTTAGTACTAAATTTCGGTTTTTTCCCGCAGAGGGGTGTAAAAACACACACTTTGGTGGGTAACGACACCACGGGGTCTTGAGTTAGAATAATTCGATTTATACAGAGTAAAATCCTACTTCGCTTTTTAATTAAAAAAGTGAATAGGTGTTATTTCCATTCCCTATATTTAATATTAATGCTCGGTTTTTTCCCGCAGAGGGGTGTAAAACACACACTTTGGTGGGTAACGACACCACGGGGTCTTGAGTTAGAATAATTCGATGTATACAGAGTAAAATCCTACTTTGCTTTTTAATTAAAAAAAGTGAATAGGTGTTATTTTTTATATTAATTTTCAAATGAGATATTTTTCTTCAACTTGATCCATTCTCTATATTTAATATTAATGCTCGGGTTTTTTCCCGCAGAGGGGTGTAAAACACACACTTTGGTGGGTAACGACACCACGGGGTCTTGAGTTAGAATAATTCAATTTATACAGAGTAAAATCCTACTTTGCTTTTTAATTAAAAAAGTGAATAGGTGTTATTTAAAAAAAATAAAAAATAAAAAAATAAAAAAAGCACAGTAAAATCCTACTTTGCTTTTTAATTAAAAAGAGTGAATAGGTGTTATTTTTTATATAAATTTTTAAATAAAATATTTTCCTTTGGTTTTAAAATTGTCTCAATATCCGCATAAATAACAAATGGAACTTTATCTTGATTTTTGTAGTTTTTGAATTTTAAATTCGATTTATACAGAGTAAAATCCTACTTTGCTTTTTAATTAAAAAAGTGAATAGGTGTTATTTTTTATATTAATTTTCAAATGAGATATTTTTCTTCAACTTGATCCATTCTCTATATTTAATATTAATGCTTGGTTTTTTTCCCGCAAAGGGGTGTAAAACACAAACTTTGGTGAGTAACGACACCACGGGGTCTTGAGTTAGAATAATTCAATTTATACAGAGTTAAATCCTACTTTGCTTTTTAATTAAAAAAGTGAATAGGTGTTATTTTTTATATTAATTTTTAAATGAGATATTTTTTTAAACTTTACCCGTTTCAATCGCTTAAAGCCCTCCCAGCTTAAATTCACAAATCTTGCCCAGTTATTTTTGAATAACAGTACATTTTGTTAATGATTTCATCAAAAAACTCTGGTTAATGTTTAAGAGAAATATCCCATTTAAAAATTAATATAAAAAATAACTGGGTAAGATTTGCGAATTTAAGCTGGGAGGGCTTTAAGCGATTGAAACGGGTAAAGTTTAATTTGATTTTTGTTTTTGAAATTCCTCTAAGTCTCGTAAAATTGGTGTCAAAATGCAGTTATATAATGTGCAAAACATAACGTATTACGTTAGTTATTGTATTTCTATTTTTAGTACTAAATTTTAGTTTTTTCCCGCAGAGGGGTGTAAAACACACACTTTGGTGGGTAACGACACCACGGGGTCTTGAGTTAGAATAATTCAATTTATACGTATAAATTGAATTATTTTAACTCAAGACCCCGTGGTGTATTATATGTATTCATAAAAAATTAATGTTGGTTTAAATATATGTACTATTGATTTACTTTTTACTATTTTAATGTGCTTATATCTATATATATATATATGTATTTATAATGTTTTATAAAATTAATTATGTAATTTTTTATGTTAAGTATGTGTAAATTTATATTATAATAAAAAACTTATTTTTAAAATATTTTTTTGCTTTATTTAAATAACACTTATTAACAAATTAATAGCAACACATCATATTTTGAATGGGGTTTGTATGATTTTAAAACAACTATTTAACCATAGGCGTACTATTATGAGTAAAATAACACAAATATATTTTATACACGTTTGATGCATTAATGTCCGACATTGTACTAATATTATAGTCGCACTAATTATCCAAGCTGTATCGCCGCCTATGGAGACATCCGTTAGCGCGTGCGATAAGATAAATTATATCTATCTCTTTAAAACAATTATTTAACCATAGGCGTACTATTATGAGTAAAATAACACAAATATATTTTATACACGTTTGATGCATTAATGTCCGGCATTGTACTAATATTATAGTCGCACTAATTATCCAAGCTGTATCGCCGCCTATGAATATTCGACATCCGTTAGCGCGTGCGATAAGATAAATTATATCTGTCTCACACAAGGAGTTGTTTAAATTATTTTGCTGCAAAATTTAAATTATTAATTAGTATTTCAATTAAAAAATAATTATATATATATATATATATATATATATATATATAACTTGACATGTTATACAATCATACATTTTACAACCAAATTTTCACTCTTGCGCAATATTAAATGATGATGTTGTATTACAAACAAAACAGGTAAACAAACAGACAGACAGGTTAAACAGACAGACAGACCTGTTTTACCTGTTTTTTACCTGTTTACCTGTTTGTTTACCTGTTTGTTTACTTGTTTTACCTGCCTGTTTTGACTTGTTTTACCTGTTTGTTTACCTGTTTGTTTACCTGTTTGTTTAACATGTTTGTTTATTTATGTAGCTGTTTATTTAAACTGACAACCACATACAGTTGTTTTTAATTAACAATCCATTCTTGTAATACATTATTTGTTATTGCTTTTTAATTTGCTTTTTATTTAGCTAATAATAATACCCTCAAAGTACCCTTAAACCACCCTCAAACTACGATTAAAATACACTCACTGCGTTTGACTGTATTATTAACTGTATGCCTAATATTTAACACCTTAGTACTACTTTTAATAACATTAGTATGACATTAAATGAGATATTTTTTGTAAAAAATGTTAAAAATTCTGTGGAATTTTTTAATAGATAAAGAATACATTTTAATGACTTTAGTATGACATTAAATCAAGGTTTTTGTAAAATAGTAAGATAAAAATTGATAAAACACATATCGAAATCCTATGGAATTTTATGCTCGTGGAGGCTAGTGAAATGTGCTAGCAGATATTATTTTTAAACAGCGCACTAACTCTTCATAATTTTTTCAATTTTTAATATATATGCGTATTAATTTATTAATTATTTTATTATTTATAAACACTTTAAAAACATATGATTAATTTTATATTACTAAACTATTGCATTATTGAAAAATAATAATATTATACATGTGTTATTAGCATATTTATTATTGAATAGTTTTATAGCTAATTTTGCGAATCATGTACGCTGCATATTATTTCCTGATATAGCAGTTCAGAACATACGGCACAGTGTAATATTCTATAATTTTCGCACGTAAGTACAAGTTCATGCTGCTCATACACCACATGTAAACTAAAACAAAAAAAATGATACATTACATTTAATCTTTATTACATTTATTACAACTTACATAATTGTGTTGATAACATCTGACACTAACTCCGCACATTCATTACATAAATAACCTATATTTCTCGTAGTAGCACCATTGTGTAATAATAGGGTCACTTTGTACCCCGAATAAGAAATGCAAAGAGTACTCATAATTTTGTTTTAATTACAAAAGTGCTAAAACAACTTATAATGTTTATATTAAAATGAATATTTGTGTGACAATTATGTTACTTTTATGTATAGATAAAAGTTGTATATTTAAGTAGGCGTTAATAATAATGATAAACAAACACTCATGCTTAAAACATGAACTTTTTTTAAATACATAAACATAGGCAACCAATGCTGCGACGAATTTTAGTTTAAAGCGAAGGATGTAACAAAATTTTTAAAATATAAATATACTAAAAAGCTGTTAAAAATAACGCTGTATTTATTCCCGAACGTGGATTGTATGCTCCTGCGCCACGATAAAAAAAACACTCTTGCTTAAAACATAAACTTTTAAATACATAAACATATGCAACCCACAAAGCAGACATGTTTGACGTTAAAAAGTTGTTTAAATTTACATGCATATAGGCAACCCAACATATATAGCTGTATAATGTTAACCGGGTTTTTAAAATATATTATCAAAATGAGATACACCTACACAGTTGTTGCATTATCACACTTGCACATTGCTGGATGACTTAGTGTAGTTCAATCTCTAACAATGCAAAGATGTGTTAATTTTCACTGTAAATTATTTTAATTCACAAAATGTTTTTCGATCTCTTTTTATTTACATATTAAAGAGAACAATTACTTTTTGTGTTTAAAATTTTTTAATGGCAACTGTGTTTTGTGTATGCAGTTAGTGTTTTAAAAATAAAAAGTAATTTTAATTAATGGCTATTAATGTGCTCTCTTTTAAATTTTTTGGGAAAAGAGTATATTTTTGGCTATATTTAAATTGCTTAAAGCATCTGTGTGTGTATATTTGTGTGCTTGCTGTTATCACCACTTTATGAATAAAGCGTAGCAATAATAAGGTAGGATTTTTTCAAATTAACTAAAAAACAATTGTTTATATAAAATATTTATTTCACAATAAATATATAAATTATTTAACAATTTTAAAATAAATACATAAATTATTTAACAATTTCATAATAAATACATAAGTTACTAAAAATAAATTTATAACAATTTAAAAATAAATGCATAATTTATACTTAAATAAAGAGTTAAAAAGTTAATAAATGACCCCAAGCTAAAGTGCTTATACCATCAGAGCAAATATAGCGCTTGTCATCATTACAGCTAAGAGCTATTTTATTTTGTTCGTCTGTATAAATTACGTGTTTGTAACTTCTAAAAATTTGCTGCTTTCTAAATATTCGGTCGTTAGTTAACATACATTTTTTATAATCAGGACCAGTCAAATTTTTATCAACTACACATTTTTGTACACCTTTAGCTTTCTTTTTCCAATTTATTTGATCTTGTTCTGTACAATATGCGTACATTTTAGGTCGTAGTGCAATAAATTCATACATTAATTTACCACCCAACTCATCTTTCATAAGACCTAACATAGCCTTATTTTTTAGCGGTATGTTGTAAACATTATCAGGTTGAAAATTTGTTGTATCGAATTTATCAATATCCGCTTTCATGTCTTCATAAATGTCATTCGTTTCAATTAACAGTACAAAGCTATCTGTGTCGCAGTAGCATAACGTAACTTGATCACCATACTTTACTTTTAAATAATCATAATAAAATTCATACATTAAAAATTTAGATAAATCTAAAACTGAAAACCCCACATAAATTGGTTTATTATAAACTACTTTTAATTTTTCAAACTGTATAGCGCACAAGTTTTCATCAAATATTGAAACACTCTTCATATTTGGTTTTGCTAGTAATGTTTCGGCTCCAGGCCTTCGACCGACATTGTCCCAGTGATTAACAAGTTTTATATCAACGCGCTTATCTATACTCTCCATTGTTTTACCAAACACACTGTTATTCATCAGTTTAAAGAAATCTTTTTCAAAGTCATTTTGCGCAGCCTGTCTCAACATCGTATTTAAATCTATATACTTTTTTAACCAGGCCGACTGTTTAAATTCTATTATTCTATGAATTTTTTTAATTTTAAGACCATGATTTAGCGCTTGTTTTAAATTTCGATAATGAACAACATACCTTTCTTTATCATGCAAATTTGAAATTAGTTTTTCATTTTTAAATTTAGATTTTGGTGGTATCATATTTTCCGCAAGAAATGGTAGATCGTTGTGTGGAAAATGCAGTAATTTTGGATACTCAATATCCACTTCAATAAAGTAACCAATAGGTGAAACATCTTTACTTTTAGCTACATCAAAGTTTATTATTTCCTCATCGCTTAACCATCTAAATCCTGCGTGTGGCATTAATTGAGATAGTGCCCATCCATATAAATTATTAGCATCCCAATATGATATATATGTAGTTGGATTATTTACATTATAGTTCGACATATATTTATTATTTGCCTTAGCATATCGTAGTGATGCTTGACAAATGCCACCTCTAATACCCTTTTGAATAAAATGGTGCATATCTATATCAGTAAATAATTCTAATTCTATTTTAGTTATTTTTAACATTGCATCCCAACTAAGGCCTGGGGCTGTATAGTAATGAGCTGGATCAAGTTGATATGTTTTTAAACATACATTTCTAAATTGTTCAAAAATATCAGTGAGAAGTAAAACATCGGTTTTTAAGTAAATGTCTGAATAATCACTCAATGTTTTACATTTGAATACATTCCACACAGTTTTTGCATGATCATAATCTTTTGTAGATATATTAAAATTATTTAAGCTGTCATTAAAACATTTTTTGTTTGGAAGATCTGTTTCACCAAGTCTTTCAAATGAGTCCATATGCTTATACGGAAAAACACCCTTCCGTCTCAACAATTGAAAGTGTTCGTCGTGAGGGAAAAATTTTCTCACTTCAACACACTGCTTATCAGTTAAATTTTTAGCTAGTTTCTCTACCGAGCTAGCCATGAATCGTAGTGAATCTACAAATCTTAATTTTAAAAATATTTTATTTCCCACTCCTTGTTTATTAACATATTGCCCAACACATAAATTTTTTGTAAAAGATATATACTTTTCCTTGTTTTCAGGTATGATATCAATTTTTTCCTCATCACAACCAAATTCTTTTATAAATAAGTGGGCGTCATAGTTTGTTAGATTATGGAAAAAAATTGGAATCATTTTAGGAATTTTATAGTTTAAATTGCATTGTGAATGCGCTGACCCTACAAACTCACCTGTAAGGTGGTTGTGGTCGGCCACCTTATCTACCTGTAGTAGTGGCTTATCACATATATGACATATAGTAGCCGTATCAAATAAATATTGTTCGCCAGCAGTCAATTTTGACATTGGTATTACAACACTTAAATGTTCATTATATATCCGTCTCACATCACTATACAGCCTCTCACAAAATACTTTTGTGCAGTCTGTTCCAGTATACGTTACAAATTTTGATAATGAATCATCAAATGAACACTTAATGTTATATGCAAAACTATATGGAACGTGTTCATGCGTTTTATTTGTATAGCTAGTATTTGGATCTGGGACGCATGTATCAATGGGTTTTAGTAGTGATTCAAAATCTGCGTATACTACAAATGGTACACGCATTTTTCTATCAAAATTTTGAAATTTTAGTATATTGCCAGGAATCATATCGCCATTCTTATCTAACTTCATATCTTCAGTGGGCATTATCGTGTATACTTTACTGCAATCATTTAATTTATGTTGCTTATATGCAGCTTGTGTGGAAAAGAAAGTAAGACAGCCGTCACAAAAATATTTTTTGCTGCAATGTGATGACATTTGACTTCTTACAAGTCGTGACATTTCTTTTATCCACACATAATGACCCTTAGGCCCATCATCAATATATAATAAATTTATATGACGTTCTTGAGTTTTTTGAGTGTGGTATATAGGACCAACAATGTCATGATTTTTAGATTTAAAATTATACTCTATCGCATACACGTTTATACTTAAATTGTTTAATTCTTCAAATTTATGTATGTCTTTCACTTTTATGGGAAAATCAAGTCCGTCATATTTAAGCACCTCACTGAAATGTGGGTATGATGATGTGCGGTGTGGTTGTGTTTCTGTAGGCTGTAACGCTGATGTTATAGCCCACAAAAAACAAAATTCATCATTATTCTCAACATTAATGCATGCATGTTTATGTTTAATTTGTTTTGGAAGCTCAATATATGATGATCCACGTATTGGTTTGTACTTATTAATATTGATTTCCATATGGGAAATTTCCCGTAAACTCCAACCGGAATCGCGGTCTTGAAACTCATCGCATTTAGTTTTAATCGTTGCACACATATTATCATAAATTTCATTAAAATGAGTCATACTATGTGTAACTTCACAAAATTTAGTATTAAATGATTTTAATTCCCCCAATGGGTTTTTTTCGTTTATATAATAGCTAAATAACTCTATGTTAAATTTAATACCTGAATTATAAGAGTCAATAATATTTTTAACAATACTGCTAATAACATTTTTTAAATTTTGTAAAAAATTATTAATATTCAACCCCGAACCTTTAATAGAGTAGCTCGCCACTCGATTTTTAAAGCTAGTACTTATTTCACTAACATTTTGATTGAATGGTCTTGTTGTTGCTTGTAGATGTTTTTGGGTTCTTAAATGACCTGCATACTTCATCTTTGTATCAAACTTTTGATCACATGTGCTGCAGTATGTATCCCCATTTTTTTCTTTATTAACTATGAAAAAAAACAATATATTTTACAATACTCTATTTTCTCGTTTTATAGTTAACATACCGTTTGTGAGTTTTATTATTTTTGCTGGTGGTGGTGTATCATCATCATCTTTGCTGGATGTTGATATTGTTGTTATGTTGCTGTCGCCGTTGTTTTCTTGTTGTTGTTGTTGTTGCTGGTTGTTTATTAAATGATATTTTTTTCGATGATTTTGCAAATTATCCATTCGATTGAAAGTCGATTTGCATGCATTACATGTATATTTAATTGTGGAGCCGCCACATATTTTCATATGCCGCCGCAAATTATCTTTACTAGCGAAAACTTTTTGACATTTTTCGCATTTAATCATTTTTTTGCTTGCGATTAATAAAGTAATCAACAGGATGGTTAGTCAATAACTGGTAGCGATTAAAAAATGATGCGCTATTTATACGTAGCGGATGTTGCATCCCACGCAGCAATAACAAAATGTAAAATTACTCGAACGGAAAAAAGATAATAAAGTTAAGTGTGCATTGCTAAATAGAACAAATTTGTGTTTGTTTCCCATTAGAAACAATGTTAATTTGCGTTTTTCTGCTATCTGTAACATTTTTCCATAAGAATACATGTAAATCGAAACACAAAGTTGTTATCAGTAAATGCTATATGTGTAGGCGTTTTTAAAAAATTATGATAACAGTAATTCCCCTCAACTAAATGTAACTATCTCATCTGGGTTTTTCCTCAATTATTTTACACGTTTTCCTGACGCCCCCGCGCAACATCGAACAGAGATACAATTTTTTGTTACTAACCGGAAGTCGCAGTTTCGATAAAAGTGCAGCTGCTACCGCACCCATATTTTCTTTATCAGTCTATAATTAAAAGCGTAAAGTATTATCTGCTAGAGACGCGTAGTCGTAGATGTTGTAAAATAATCATAAAATATCAAAAAAATTATACAAGGCAATATTGTGTACCGCATTTTCGGTAAACACTAAAATTGATGTTTAATTAATAGGTGAGCATCCCAAAAATGTTATTTAATTAAACACAAGAACAAAACAATATGTAATTAACAGGTTACACAGGTTAGACAGACGTAAAAAGCGTAAAGTATTATCAGCTAGAGACGTGTAGCCGCCGATGTAGTAAAAAACACATCTCCAAAACCTCTTCATGTCTTATGTCAATCAAGTGAAACAAGTCTGTCTGTCTGTTTACCTGTATTTTACCTATATTTTACCTGTTTGTTTTACCTGTCTGTTTGCAAACTAGTCAAACACAGTAAGTGTATATTCCAAGTACATTGAGGGTATATAGTGTATTTTAATAGTATATTAAGGGTATTTTAAGGGTATATTGAGGGTATATTGAGGGTATATTGAGGGTATATTGAGGGTATATTGAGGGTATATTGAGGGTATATTAAGAGTATATTGAGGGTATATTAAGGGTATATTAAAACAACCACATTGCTTGTTTGTTTGCATACATACACCTCTTCATGTCTTATATCATCATCATCAAACTCCAACGCCAGAATCCAGAGCCAGATTCCAGAGCCAGAATCCAGCGTAGTCTTGCCCCTTTAATTTTAAAATTTATAAAACATAACCTCTTTTATCGCGCAGGTAATGTCTCGTCGGTTTCTCCTACTGCAGCTCCAAACCCACGACACGTGTTTTTAAAAATATTTTTTTTACTATGTTTACTACATGTTATCTCTATTTACCTTTTACTACTACAACTAATACCTGTTATCGTTACTCTGCATTTACTACGTTTACTACGTAGTAGTATTAGACAAGGATAACCGCATATTTATGAATGAAACTATTGCTCTCTCTCTCTACTCAATTTCTATTGGTTGTGACGTCACAGCATTCCGCCTATTGATAACGGTACGCGCGCTTATTGGCTGACACGTAAGCACTGATAACGATGAGCTCTCTTATTGGATGTGACGTCGCAAGCTCCGCCCCTTCATGACGTCACAAGCCACGCCTCCGTAGGCTTGAAGGCTTGTAGGCTGGTCCAGAACATACCATCTATCCCTACTCCGCCGAGGCACGGCTCTCAAGAAACAGATACATATCCGTTCATTTTGTATTTTTGTGTTGTGGAAATAAAATAATTATTTACACGCCGATCTTTTATTTACGAATTCCTGGAAATTCACATCTCCACTGATCAGCTATCCCGCACACATCACACAATATTCAAGAATAATGGCAATATAAATTGTTACTTGTGTAACTACTATATAAAACCAACAATAGTAGTAGTTTCCAAGAAAACGTCATTATTTATTTGTATTTATTAAAGCAAATAAAATGTCTTCTATATTACGATTTTTTTGCTGTATATTTAGAGAAAAGCCAAATTCAAAATTAGATAGTGAAACAATAATAGTTGGGAAATCCAAATTTTATACCGGCTCAGTACTACCATTCCGTGATCAAGGTAAATATGATAGAATTTTATTATTTATTTTTTTTATTCTGTCGATTATGAAGTGATTAGTCTTCTTATTGGAATTATAACGAATCACTATCAGCTAAAATTAAATTGGCCAAATCGAAAAGTGGACTGTTTAATCTCAATGGTATTTATCTGTTTCGAGCTTGAACAGTAATGACATATAAAACTATGTTATGCTTCTAGGCAAATTAAATTATTCTCGATATTTATTTTATGTTTCGCCTAGGGCCAAAGTACAGCCCATTTTACGATATGACTAGCTATTATTATATGTTTTTAGAAACAAGTTTTAACATATTATTAATAACCTTACAGAAATAGATTAATTTAAGTATCATGTGTCCAGTTGCACTGCCAAAAGTTAATGTTTAAATTTAATTTAAATACATAATAGCAAATCGAATATTTGACAGCAATGTCAATAAATACATGCCATGCTTTTATTTACTTAAATGAATTTTAATAGTAATTTAAATATATGATTATAATTTTCAGTTATTCAACAAGGAAATTTTGGACCTCAAAATTATCGTCGAAATCAAATTAGAACTACGGGACTTCAATTAAAATCATCCAAATTATTTGAAATTTTGCAGTACCGCGAAGAAGTGCGGGTTCCAACCCCACTCATCAACGATTGGCGAGAAGAGTATGTTGGACCCGCACTACGAAGATTTAGAGCACCTGTCGCGTACAGTTTTAAATTTTTTGTTATTATGGATAATACTTTTGTGGATTATACACCCGAATTGATAGCAAAATTTATGAGAAATTGTACTATCGTTATTAATATTTCTGGCATCCCGGGTTCTCTACTTTTTCAGGCACAAAATTTAGATGTTATTGGCAAAATTACTCCAGTAATGGATATTATAAATTTTCGAAAATATTTAAATATTATAATTGGCATGTACAAAATATCCGATAATGAATTCTAAATAAAACAGTAATTATATTTCCCAAATTGTGTAGTACGTTTTATATTTAATTGAAGGTTTTGTTTTAAAAAATATAAGTATGTAATTACTTACTATAAGTAGGTAATATATTTACAGAATAGAATTCAAATAAAAACATTTAGTCACAATCTGATATTAAAAAATTAAGATTAAAATCTTATGTATGTAAGTGATTGTACTTTATCCTACGAGTATACCATCCTACTGTACCTTCAAATTAGTGCTTTCGAATACAAACAGACTGTATCCACATTCCTCTGCGGAGTTGATTAGTTTACCGAGTGTTTATTTATGTATTTATTAATGTTACACTGTACAACAGGAACTTAATCCCAATATTACAGTACAGGGTTCGCACTCACCGAGCCGCAGAGTGTTAGTTCATATAATTTTTAGTCTAAGTGCGATTCGAACTCGGGATCTCCGGATTCAAATTCCGTATTTTTTTTTCACACACTTTATTTTCACTATATTCTAAGTACACCACAAACAACGCATTTTTTCCTCGCACATGTGTGACTGGTCGATCGGCAGCCGAACGCACTGTATGCTGAGGTGCATCTCAATCCACATGGATTAGCGGATACCCTCAGCATCACAGCGCTACGGTCTGCGCGATCGGTTTCCTACATGGCGAGGAAGACATAGAGCGTTTTACAGGATATGAACTTATATTACAATTCCTGGCACCCAGTGCCTTACTTGCTAAGTTAAAATTACATAAATAAATTTAAAACAATGGTTTAATGGAATGGATATGAATGATATGGAGCGAAGTGATTATGATTGACAAATATAGGATAAAATACAAAAAACCCATTTTAGAAAATTAATAACTATCCTAACTTAAACCTAGGCGAATGAAAATGGTATATACAATGCGGTGATGATGACTGCATTACAAATCTGTGATAAATGGTTTTGTTAATATGTTCGTGAATTTATTGCACTGGAACAGGTTGAAGGGAGAATATAGGGAGGGTTTGGTAAGGTAACAGGTGTTTTAGTTGAAAGGGTGCATTGCACTCTCTGATGTTTGTGATCGTGCGTGTGAGTGGATTATTATGTAATTGTGACGTGTAGAATGTTTGTGACAATTTGTTTATGTATTCATGTATGTATTGTATGTTTGCGCTATCGTGTAAATCTACGATTCTAGAATAGCGGTCCGCGTTATTAACTAAACGCAGACATTTATTCTGTAATCGCTGCAGCGGTTGCAGTGCTGTTTTCGACGCCGAACACCATACTAGAGCTGCGTATGTTAAAATGGGGCGAATGATAGACGTGTACAAGAGTTTTTTGTTTGACTGGAACATGGAACTATTTTTATTTAGGAGAGGATACAGGGATTTTTTTACAATGTTGGCTTTTTTTATGATGTTGTTAAAATGGGGTTTGTAATGTAGGCGGGGATCTAGGGTGACGCCGAAATATTTTGTGGTGTTTTGTGGTTTTGTTTTGTGTCCGTGAAGTATAAGTGGAGTGTAAACAGTGTTGTTTGATTTACAATGGATTCGGTCTTCTCGTGGTTTATGGTTATTTTCCAGAGTCGCCAGTAGGGTTGAAGGATATTGAGGTGGATCTGGATCTGTTTATTTGCGACCTCTGCGCTGAACGAATGCGAATAGAGTGCCGTATCGTCCGCATAGAGTGCTGTGTGGGTTTGTGGGAATGTCGGGAAATCATGTAGGTAGAGTGTGAAAAGTTTAGGACCTAGGACGCTGCCTTGGGCTACGCCCGCGGCAACGGGACGAGGGGTGGACAGGGTGTTGTTAACTTTCACCCGGAGGTGTCGGTTGGATAGATAGGAATGGATAAGTTTTATTATATTTGGAGGGAATTTCACAAGAATTAATTTGTAAATGACCCCCTCTAGCCATACTCTGTCGAAAGCCTTTTCGACGTCTAGTAGGGCCATTACTGTGACTTTCTTTTTGTTAAAGTTTGTAGTTATGTCAGTCACAATTCTCGCTACTTGTTGGACGGTGCTATGTTTGGGACGGAAACCAAACTGGAAAGGTGGGGTTATTTTAAGTTTGTTGTCAAAGGAATGGATGCGGGAAACTATCACCTTCTCAGCTACCTTGGATAGGGTATTAAGGAGGCCGATAGGGCGATAGCTGATGGGAAGTTTATGGTTTTTATTTGGTTTTGGGATGGGGATAACTGTAGCAGTTTTTCAGGACACAGGGAAGTAGTGGAATTTAATGATGGAATTGATTAGGTAGGTGAGCTGGACAAGGGCTTTACGTGAAAGGTTTTTTAGGACAATGTCTCGAATTGTATCAGGACCTGGCGCTTTCTGGTTGGGTAGGAATTTAATAATGCTAGCTAACTCGGAGGGCGACGTCATGAGTTTGGCTAGTGTGCGTGTGTTTGTGTCATGTAATGTGTTTATAAAATCGTGTGCTGTTTGTGTGATGTGTGTCTGTTCAGAAGTGGAATCGGGATCAATGTGATGAGTAGTCTCAAAGGTGTCGGCTAACGCCTTAGCCTTTTGCTCATCGGTAAAAAGGATGCTATTGTTGTGCGATAGCGTAGGGATAGGTTTGGAAGGTTTGCGAAGGGATTTGGACATTCTCCACAAGAAGTTGTCATGAGGATTGAGTGCTGTGAGTTTTCGGTGGCATGTGTCGTTTTTATATGTTTTGATTTCTTGTTTAATTTGTGTAGTGAGTGAATTCATGTGTGTGCGATGGATGGGATCGAGAGACATTTGCCAGAGTTTTCTTGTGTTATTTCTTTGTGTGATAAGAGTGATAATGTGTGCAAGTAGCTTGTCTTTGTGTTGTTGTAGTGTAATGACGCGTGTATTCTTACGCACTGCGTCTGTAAGTGTTTGTGTGAATGTGTGAACCTCAGTGTCAATGTGATCAGCTGAGTTTATGTGTGTGTTGATTGTGATGTGTTTATCAAGTGTTTATCTGAATTTGTCCCAGTCTGTGTGTTTATATGTGCGTATATATGGTGTGTCATCTGTGTGAGGTGTATTTGCTCGTAGTGTGGACAGAACTGGGAAATGGTCTGAGCTAGGCTCGTTTAGTGTAACTGGGTTTGTGATGTGTGTGATGTTTTTGTTTATGAAGATGTCAAGTGTGGATGGCGTCATGTTATTTACAGGATAGTGGGTGGGGGTAGGCGGAAACATGATGATAGAATTGTGGTTTTGTGCGTATAAATGTAACGTGCGACCGTTTGCATTTATTCTGTTGCAGCTCCATGCTGTGTGATTCGCATAGAGATCGCCTACTAACAATACTTTGCCGCCGATGTGTAAAAGTGTCTGTAGTTCGTGTTGTGCAAATTTGTTGCGTGGATTGTTGTACGTGGCTATGATGTGAGTGTTATCAGAGAGCTTGATGCAGACGAATTCTAGGGAAGTGGGAGGTAGGTGAACTCGTGTGTGTTGTACCGTTTTTCTGACGAGGAGGGCAACCCCGCCAGCTGGTACGTGTGTCTGTATTGGTCTGTCTGCTCTGTGTATTGTAAAACCTTTAGGGTGGATTGCATGAAAGAGGGCTAACTCTCGGATTACGCTAACCCAGGGTCAATGGGTAACACCGGGTTAGCCAAAAATTTAATTGCATGATCTAACCCTCGGTTAGCTGTCAAACGTAATTGAATTACTGAATAATAGATGTCACTAGGCTTACTTTATGTAATTTTTTTACCACATTTCAATTGTTTTGTAAATAAACCAAATAATAGAAATTTATAAGTTTTGAAATATTACAAATTAATTACTATGGATAAAAAAAGAACAAAAATTTTTTCTGAAGAAGATAAAACAATTTTATTAGATGTAATAGAAGAATTTATACATGTAATTGAAAAAAAGAAAACCGATTCACTATGCAATAAGAAGAAAAAAATAATTTGGGAGAAAATCGCACAAAAATTTAATTGCCCGTACATCAGAATCTGAAGAACGTACAGGATCACAATTGAAAGAATTGTATAAAAAGTTAAAAAAAAAGGCGAGGGAAGACATCAGTAATGATAAAGTAAGTAACTATATAATATATTATTAACATATGTTTATTAAAAGTATAATGTATATAATAAGTCAGTACACTTTTCAATTAGGTGGAAATGTATAAAACTGGAGGAGGTTCATTTAAAAAAGTAACAACAGACTATAGTGAAAAGCTGCAGAGTCTGCTGAATGGATAATTAAATCCATTACCAAATCCCTACGATAGTTGTAGTGAATATTACAAAGGTAAGATTGAAGTACATAATTATTGGATATTTTGTTCCATTTATTTATAGCTATAGGTATATTTCTCGTTAATAAAGTAAAATTATAAATCGTATCTATTTATTTTAATATTAGATTCTATAATAAATCCTGTTCCGGAGTCGGATGATGTAATCAGTTTATCTGAGTATCAAGTGGCTACTACTGAAACAACTGTTGAAACTGATCCGGCAGTAATTATTAATGCCGATCCTCCATCCAATCCTTCCTTCCAACCATCAAGAAAACGTAAAAATGCAACAGATGCATTCAATACATACGTCGAATTAAAACAAAATCGATTAACTAATAAAGAAATGGAAACAAATTTAAAAATTAAAATATTAGAATTCGAACAAGAATCAAAAAAGAACTGTTCGTACTCGAAAAAAATATAAAGAAGAAAAACATGATTTGGAAATGAAAATTTTACAAAAACAACAAGAATTATTAGAATTAGAATTAATTAATAAAAAAATAGTGATTAGATCTTTTAAGTACTTATATAAGTTAATCTAGGTTTAAGTTTCTTTATAGTTTAGTTTTAAGATAGTTATAATAATCATTTTAAGTTTTAATACCGAATAAAACATAAATATAAGTTATAACTTATTTTTGAATTCGTATTTATTCGCGCTACAGCTCAAATTAAAAAGACATAACCTTGATAGTTTCAGCTTTTATTACTAATGTACACATACAGAATGGCATTGATTTAACCTAACATTCATTATTAAGAAAACACAGTGTTTATTATAGAATTTCGTACAGCATTATTAACTTGTACGGTGTGTATAATATGCTGTTCATTGTTCTGTGCTACTTCATCTTCTCCAGGTATAAAATCATTTGTTGAAATTGCAATATTGTGTAATACTGCTGTTGCAACAATTATACATAAAGTTGTGTTAATGTTTGTTCTAATTCCAATTGATAACACAGGAAATCTTCTCTTCCAGCATCCAAAACATCTCTCAATACAATTTCTAGTAAGAATAGGTGCAGAATTATACCGTATTTCTGCGGTAGTTGTTGGATTTAGCAGAGGTGTTAGTAAATAATTTCTGCATGCATACCCTCCATCTCCCAGTAAATATGAATTGCCAAAATCATTAGCTTCAAATCTAGCTCGTAAGGATGAAAAAATAAAGATGGCACTATCATGTACAAATCCTTGAAAACGAGCTACAATATCTCTTATTTTTAGTTTTGCATCACATGTCGCTTGCACGTTTATGGAGAAAAAACCTTTTCTATTCCTATACAATTCAGCATTTGATTGAATGCGAATGTGCGAACAATCGAGAGCACCACATATATTTGGAAAACCAGCAATCCTATCAACTACATTTTTTACATTAATGACTTCTTGACCTTCTGGCATTTTTATGAAATCTCTACGCAGAAGTGCAATGTTATGAGATACATTGCGTATAATTCTACAGACTGTGGAGTTACGTATTTGAACGTGGTCTCCAAGAACTCGTTGAAATGAGCCAGTGGCATAAAAACGTAAAGTTATCACCAATTGATTCATTGGTGAGATAGGATAACTGCGCTAGGTGTTTCTCTTTAAATTTTCACCGATATTTTCTAATATATGAATTGTTGTTTCTCTTGTAAATCTATATCTTGCTCTAAAATCGATATCGTCTTAAAGCTCAAATAGTTCTGTTCTATCATGAAACACACGGGGTCTGGGAAGCTGCTGAACAAGTTCAAAGAACTCCCCGTCAGATGATACAGAGGAATCAGAGGAATAGAAGGTAGATTCAAAATAAGTGGTACTCATACTGGAAAGACAACACTAAAATATAACTTGAAACATGCATTTAATAAATATTATTATTTTTATTGATTACATAATGTACGTCACATATTTTGCAACAAATAATGTATATGAAATTGTGTATCTACATTGACAGATCATGTCACAATTTATTATTTTTTTGAATATATTAAAATGAGACCGTGAAACATGAATTCTGTGTTTTAAATATAATTTGTACAATTAAAGAGTAAATAATTATTTATATTTTAGGTGTACCTGACGAAAAACACCGATAAAAATGCCTTTTTTATTATAAATATGATGCTTGATATGACAGCTGTCGGCCATGTGCAATTCGAATTTGGTAACCCGAGAGTTATCCCGTGGATATGCACGGGCTAACTTCTAGCCCGAGGTTAGCTGGCAAACAAGTCGGTAACCTAGGTTACCGTATATAGCCCTGGGCTAGAAGTTAACCCGCTTTCATGCAACCCACCCTAAGTGTGTAGTTTGTCTGTGTGTGTGAGCCGTATTTCGTTAAGTGACATTACGTGTATGTTGTGTTTGTGTAAAAAGTGTATCAGTTCACCTACCTTGGTGTGGATTCCGTTTGCGTTCCAGGTGCAAATGTTAGTAATGAATTAAATGTTGTATGACTTAATGGTTTGCAAAAATGAAAATGCGGTGAGTGATCGTGATTGCGAATCGTGACATGATCTTAAAGCTATGGTATAGTCTTTAACAAATAACAGTTAATTGTCTAAGTTAATTAATGAGTTCAACTCATTCATATGTGACGGTAGTTCCTGAAAAACATTTAAATTAGGTGGTTGAGCGTCTTGTCGCGAGAAGGGGGTTGGTTGTTGTTCACTTGAGTAGCAGTGTTAGTTGGTTGGGGGCAAGGGGTTGGCCGCCGTGCCTGCGCGCGCCGTTCTGGTAGTGGTGGGAAGTGCTGGCTCGTCAGTTCAGTCTGGCTGCTTGGTTGAAGTGTACGGCTCCATGCGTTTGCTGCGAGGACAGGGGCTGGTACAAACAGCTGTTCGTCTTCGGATGCTTTGCCGCCGTGTATCCTTTTCAATTGTTCGTGTTTTTCCTTGATTTTGGGATTACGTTTGGAGGCAATTTCAATTTGTCTAAGATACGCGGGGCAGTCGGCGTCGCCCCCGCAGTTAGAGCATGTAGCCGGTACGTCCGACGACTTACTGCATGTTAACGTTAAATGTTGGTTTCCGCATTTGACCTACCTGGGATGTCTATTGCAGTTGCTCGTAGCATGTCCCCAACTTTGGCAACGATGACACTGGACACCCGGCGGTTTTCATGCCTCTCCCAGATCACTCTCGTGAAGAGCAGAAACTTAATTGTTTGCTGAAGCTCTTTCAGCGTCTTCCCGGCATCCGTCACTATTAGAAATAGTGGTCTATATTTTGTATTCATTCGAAATACGTTTTTGATTTCATCTGGTGTTGGATCGCAATCAAGTCCTCGTAACACGAATACATGTGTCTTGCTGTCTAAATCAGTATAGGTGTGATACTGTACGTCATTTTTTATAGTTTCCAGGACCTTAGTTTTTTCAGTTTTATCATTCAAATATAGACTGATGTTATTCCTGGTGTATCGTATATTAAAGCCCTGTTTAACAGTGGCTTGCAAACGTGTTACGAGGGCTTTATGATCAGTTACGGTGCCGGGAATGATGATAGCTGATGGTGGCCGTGGTGGTTTCTGCTGCTGGGGACATGAAGCGCCAGGTGCGTCGGTGTCGGATGCGGAGTCGTCATCGGCGTCGCTCTCGTTCGGTAGCACTTCGAACCGGTTCCGCAGCGGGATGCTGTAGGACGGCGGGCGGCTGGCAGTGGTGCGGCGCTGTGGCATGGCGGCGGGGTTAGGGGGGATTGTTGAGGCAGTGGCGGCAGCACTGGTGCTGGCAGCGGTGATCGCAGGGGCGGACTTTTTAGAAGTTTTTATTTCGGGGCTCGCAATAGCTTATCGTTTTTCACTTGCACTTGCACTCACGTTTTTTATGTTTTTAACACTTCCACTCTGAATTTTAACACCGGTTTGATTAAATAAACCCTTGAAACTCATGTTTTCAGTCACTGTCTCTTCTTCCGCACTATCACTATCTAAATTACAAATGTTTAATCATCATCTGTGGCGCTACAGCCCAAATCGGGCCCGGGCCTACCGGACACACCGAGCCGCAGTTTTTACACTGCCGTACTGCCGGTTTTCGTAGTCGAATGCTACAGTATTTAAGGCGTATAAGTGACTAGCTTATAGCGCCCGAGTGCGATAAATACATGTAGCTGTATTTTTATATTTTACGACAAATCACACATTGTCGACAGGCGGATTCGAACTGACGAACCTTGGCTCGGATGACGTCACAGTATGTTAAGAGATGTGCCTTAACACGCTCGGCCACCGCGCCTGTACAAATGTTTAATATATTATTAAAATTCTCACCTTCATCACTGTGCTGCGGAACTAAGTCACTAACACTAGCACTTTCGTCACTAACACTCTCATTTACTAAACATTTATCAGTCTCTGTCTTTTGAAAATTCACACTCGCCATTCGAGCACAACCCCTGTTGGGGTTGCGATACTTAAAAACGCACTTTGACTTTCCGCTGTGAGTGTTTTTTAACTTTTTCCTTCTAGTCATCCACAACTTCGTAGAAGAATTTTCCAAGTCCACGTGGTGGCTCAGCGTTTCGCTTACGTGCAGCTACTTGCAGACTTACAAACAAAAACGTCTAGTCACCTTGGCGGCTAGACGAGAACTGAATTCCGTAATGGTATCCACACCACCGTACTGACGGACAAAAGGACTAAAGTAGTAACTTGCCTAGGTGAACAACATCAGACGAGTAAATTTACTTAAATTATATTGTTCACTCTATATTAAACAAAAATTTGAAAATATCTACTCGGTATACATTGTGGCGAACTCAGCCAATCACATGACTGTTCCTCACCAGTCGCACACCTCAGCCGACACGACGGATACAGAGCGCCACTGCAGAATCCATACGATGGACCATTCCCAGTAGTCAAAAGGAGTGACAAATACTACGTGGTTGACAAACGTGGAAAACATATTACGGTAGCCATCAACCGGCTCAAACCAGCCTACGAAGCATCAGAACTACCGTATTCTGGGCAGCAGCAGGAAAGCCCATCTCCAACCCCAGCAAATCCAAGCGTAACGCGAAGCGGCAGACTATCGCGCCCGACTGTTCGTTTTTCATCGTAATCGAAGACTCGATCACTGGCAGGAGGGTACTGTGGCGGACTCAGCCAATCACATGACTGTTCCTCACCAGTCGCACACCTCAGCCAATCACATGAACGTCCCCCACCAGTCGCACATCTCAGCCAATTGCATGAACGTACCTCACCAGTCGCAACAACCAGAGTTCAGCCAATCACATGAACGTCCCCCACCAGTCGCACCTCTCAAGCCAATCACATGAACGTTCCCCACCAGTCGCACATCTCAAGCCAATCACATGAACGTACCTCACCAGTCGCAACAATCAGAGTTCGGCCAATCACGTGAGCGACTCCCACCAGTCGCGTCAGTGAGCGGGTATAAAAGAGCGTTCCTTGAACAAATCAAGGCAGAGTCATTGGCACCCTCAACCACTCTCATCCTCTGCTCAGCCGCAAGGCCAGAGGATTCACACCTCTGCTCAGCCGCAAGGCTGAGAGTCTTTGGCACTCTCATCCTCTGCTCAGCCGCAAGGCCAGAGGATTCACACCTAGGGCACTCTGCTTAGCCGCAAGGCCAGAGAATTCATACTTAGGCACGCACTCTGCTCAGCCGCAAAGCCAGAGTTTCCAGCTGTCCGTCGCTATCGCGCAATCACCGCCTTCGAGGACAGCACAGAAACCAGACGCTCACTAGCCGGACCTATCTATGGGAGAATCTCCGCCAACTGTCCACGCCAGTGCAGCCCGTCTCTCCGCTATCATCTGACGCCGTACAGCACCCTGGACCCGCAGCCGAGTCCATTCAGCGGACCCCCGCTTAGCCGTAGTTCAGAGGGCGTACGCAGAGAAATTCGGCGATAATATTGTATATATAAAAACTATTAATTAAATAAATAAATGTTTATGAAAGTTACTAAGGCGTATCTGTTCTGATTACAAAATACAAAAAGCTACACGCAACCCCATAACATCTACGTCAACGTTACTTCCTGTTATAATGTCGTATCAAAAGGTACATAAAGCAGATAAATTATGTATTTTACTTTATATAAGTAGTGAGTAGTTCATTATTTCACCCTCAAACTACTTTATATATCCGATTGTGCTAAATTGTTTAACATGAAATATGCATTTTAACCGTTACTGGGCGTGGCACTATGCCGTGGTAGATTTAGGTGATAAATTTATTTGTGTGAAGTGCCGTTGCATGCAGACAAATCAAGACCTCCAAAGAGGTTAGTACAAAGAGTACTACAGGGGATAAAATAAAAATATTCTTCCGCACTATCACTATCTAAATTACAAATGTTTAATCATCATCTGTGGCGCTACAGCCCAAATCGGGCCCGGGCCTACCGGACACACCGAGCCGCAGTTTTTACACTGCCGTACTGCCGGTTTTCGTAGTCGAATGCTACAGTATTTAAGGCGTATAAGTGACTAGCTTATAGCGCCCGAGTGCGATAAATACATGTAGCTGTATTTTTATATTTTACGACAAATCACACATTGTCGACAGGCGGATTCGAACTGACGAACCTTGGCTCGGATGACGTCACAGTATGTTAAGAGATGTGCCTTAACACGCTCGGCCACCGCGCCTGTACAAATGTTTAATATATTATTAAAATTCTCACCTTCATCACTGTGCTGCGGAACTAAGTCACTAACACTAGCACTTTCGTCACTAACACTCTCATTTACTAAACATTTATCAGTCTCTGTCTTTTGAAAATTCACACTCGCCATTCGAGCACAACCCCTGTTGGGGTTGCGATACTTAAAAACGCACTTTGACTTTCCGCTGTGAGTGTTTTTTAACTTTTTCCTTCTAGTCATCCACAACTTCGTAGAAGAATTTTCCAAGTCCACGTGGTGGCTCAGCGTTTCGCTTACGTGCAGCTACTTGCAGACTTACAAACAAAAACGTCTAGTCACCTTGGCGGCTAGACGAGAACTGAATTCCGTAATGGTATCCACACCACCGTACTGACGGACAAAAGGACTAAAGTAGTAACTTGCCTAGGTGAACAACATCAGACGAGTAAATTTACTTAAATTATATTGTTCACTCTATATTAAACAAAAATTTGAAAATATCTACTCGGTATACATTGTGGCGGACTCAGCCAATCACATGACTGTTCCTCACCAGTCGCACACCTCAGCCGACACGACGGATACAGAGCGCCACTGCAGAATCCATACGATGGACCATTCCCAGTAGTCAAAAGGAGTGACAAATACTACGTGGTTGACAAACGTGGAAAACATATTACGGTAGCCATCAACCGGCTCAAACCAGCCTACGAAGCATCAGAACTACCGTATTCTGGGCAGCAGCAGGAAAGCCCATCTCCAACCCCAGCAAATCCAAGCGTAACGCGAAGCGGCAGACTATCGCGCCCGACTGTTCGTTTTTCATCGTAATCGAAGACTCGATCACTGGCAGGAGGGTACTGTGGCGGACTCAGCCAATCACATGACTGTTCCTCACCAGTCGCACACCTCAGCCAATCACATGAACGTCCCCCACCAGTCGCACATCTCAGCCAATTGCATGAACGTACCTCACCAGTCGCAACAACCAGAGTTCAGCCAATCACATGAACGTCCCCCACCAGTCGCACCTCTCAAGCCAATCACATGAACGTTCCCCACCAGTCGCACATCTCAAGCCAATCACATGAACGTACCTCACCAGTCGCAACAATCAGAGTTCGGCCAATCACGTGAGCGACTCCCACCAGTCGCGTCAGTGAGCGGGTATAAAAGAGCGTTCCTTGAACAAATCAAGGCAGAGTCATTGGCACCCTCAACCACTCTCATCCTCTGCTCAGCCGCAAGGCCAGAGGATTCACACCTCTGCTCAGCCGCAAGGCTGAGAGTCTTTGGCACTCTCATCCTCTGCTCAGCCGCAAGGCCAGAGGATTCACACCTAGGGCACTCTGCTTAGCCGCAAGGCCAGAGAATTCATACTTAGGCACGCACTCTGCTCAGCCGCAAAGCCAGAGTTTCCAGCTGTCCGTCGCTATCGCGCAATCACCGCCTTCGAGGACAGCACAGAAACCAGACGCTCACTAGCCGGACCTATCTATGGGAGAATCTCCGCCAACTGTCCACGCCAGTGCAGCCCGTCTCTCCGCTATCATCTGACGCCGTACAGCACCCTGGACCCGCAGCCGAGTCCATTCAGCGGACCCCCGCTTAGCCGTAGTTCAGAGGGCGTACGCAGAGAAATTCGGCGATAATATTGTATATATAAAAACTATTAATTAAATAAATAAATGTTTATGAAAGTTACTAAGGCGTATCTGTTCTGATTACAAAATACAAAAAGCTACACGCAACCCCATAACATCTACGTCAACGTTACTTCCTGTTATAATGTCGTATCAAAAGGTACATAAAGCAGATAAATTATGTATTTTACTTTATATAAGTAGTGAGTAGTTCATTATTTCACCCTCAAACTACTTTATATATCCGATTGTGCTAAATTGTTTAACATGAAATATGCATTTTAACCGTTACTGGGCGTGGCACTATGCCGTGGTAGATTTAGGTGATAAATTTATTTGTGTGAAGTGCCGTTGCATGCAGACAAATCAAGACCTCCAAAGAGGTTAGTACAAAGAGTACTACAGGGGATAAAATAAAAATATTGTGCGAAAATTTTATTTGTGAGTTAGTCATCAGGGTAAACTTGTATTTCAACTGAAAGATGTTTGTTAACTGAATGAAATTTATATTCAGTTAATGTATACAGTATTGATATATAATTGAGTTGAAAATGGCACTATGCGTTGATGTAGAAAATATTTTATAAATAATGTAGGTTTATTGCTAGCCGAATGTGAAATGTTTATTATTATTATTTATCTTCCGAGACGATTTGCCATTTAAACCAGCGAGGGATTAGTTAATTTGATAAATTCTAAATACTCTATAAAATATATTGTGGTTCTGATATACAAACTAGATTAATACAATTTGTTGAATTGTAAAATATACCTCTGTGAAATATATTTGTATATAATGTTTATGTTTAGTGAGGGACATTTGATAGCTTTCGTGTCAATATAATATAGTATGAAATGTATAAAAGATGTTCGAATTGCGATAGTGTAAATTATATAAAAGTTCACGACTATTGCCTTTTTAAAAAGCTTTATTTTGACAGAGGTTGGTTACAGGATGGCTGGTTATTACAGAATGGCTACAGAATGCCTTATCTTACAGATAACTACATATTTATACTCACTTTTATGCTGAGCTAATGTCTACACAAGAACAAAGGAATTATCAATTGCTTATTATTATCTTCTTACTTTTAATCATATAACTCCTCCACCGTTAGAGAAAGACATCGCCTGGAAGATTTAAGTTTGGTTTTGGAATACTAATATTTCCTTTTTTCTTAAGTAAATTACATTAAAATTTTCTTTTACAAACTAATGCAATTATAATTATTATTATAATCACATATTTAATTACATTATGTTTATTTATTTAAGGGATCTTTTCTAAAGTTTCCAAATCATGTCTAATTATTTTCATTTCCTTAACATTATGCAATTCTACTTCTGAATTTAATTTTTGTGTTATACTAACATTAAATTTATAATTAGAAATTACAATAGGTTCTCCATTATTTCATAACTAATAATTTGTTTATTATTTAATTTACATTCATTATTTTCAAGTAAATATATCCCTTTTAAAATTATATATTCTTCATTTTCATTATTACATTTAATATTTAATTTATAATTTATTGGGTAACATAATATAAATAAATTTTTAGTACTTATTTCCAATACATTATTAATCTTATAATTAATTCTAATATAATTACACCGTGTTGTATTTAAGTTAAACACAGTTTGATAGTCACATTCATTTTCTTTAATAGTTTCACTATTTACATAGTTGCAGTAATACACTTTATTAACCCTTTTACACTGATTTTGCACTAAATATAAGTTATTATTTTCTTTCAACAATAAATGTTCACTTTGAAACACAGTTAGCACTTCAATGTTTTGCATGGTGGGTACAGGAGTGTACTGCAATAATTCTAACGTCTCTTCATGATACAATGGCACAAGGATCAAAAAATCTATTTTATAATTCTTTAAGGTACAATACGTGGATATTAATTGTTTTATTTCATTATAATTCATATCATCTGGAAATACAAATTTACTCTCTTTATTAATTTTAATCAAATTATCCTTCAATATGTCATAAGGTATTATACTTTCATGTAATAATCCTAAGTTACAAAAACTCAGAGAAATTTCTAAATTACTTAATGTATTTTGCATAATATTTAATAAATGAATTATTTGATTCATAATATCTTTAACAACCAAGTGATCAATCAGTATAGTTTTTTAATATAATTCTTTTCTATATTTAATATTCGTGATTTTAATATTACTTGATTATAATTTATATCTTCAACTGTTTCATTAAATTGCTTTATTATCTCAATATTTATATTATAGTTTTCTAACATATTTTTATTTAATATTTCCTGATTCTTTTCTAAATTTCTAATTAATGCATCATATTTTTGGGCATCTTCACTATCTAAATTACCAGTTATACTTTTCACTATAGAGCCTAGGCCATTAATCAATCCTCTTTTTGATCTTTGTTTATTAACATGCGTATTTAAATTTTGAAATTTTAATAATATACCATTTTGATAATACTTAATTATTTTCCAATAATTAATAGATTCATTATTTAATTTTGGATCATATGTATTTAATTTTTCTTCTAATATTTTGATTTGATCTACTAAATTCAAATATTCAGTATATACTATTTTAAAATCGTAATTAAAATGAATTACGTGTTTATTTGAATAAATTTTTGCATCGCCTAATTTGTTTATAAGTGCTCCAGGGTTGTGTGTTATATCTGTTAGGTGTTTTGTTGTTGATCCTGATCCGAACAGGATGAATCTGAAACAATGTGTTTTTGTGTTAGTTTCCTGGATCTTTTAATTTTTGACAATTTATATTTTTTTTCTTTTGTTGTTTTTAGTGTAGCAAATTTGGGTTGTAAACTAGCTACTTTATGTGTGACGTATTTGGGTTTGGTAATTTTACCAGAGTGTCTAATATTTTGTTTAATTCTGACTTCTTCTAAGGTTTCGGGTATTTCTTCAACTTTATCTTTATTACGTTTACTTGCAACGTTTTCTTTTTTATCATTTAAATTTTGATTTATCTTTCCATAAATAATTTGCATTTTTTCTTTATGAGTTTGCACATAATTTTGTGTTAAATGTTTGTCTAAATCTATATTTATTTCATTATTTTTAAAGTGTCCAAATACAATATCTATTGGTTTAAAATTTGTAACTGAATGTATAGAATTATTATATCCTATTATAGCGTATTTTAATTAATCTAATAAACTTAATGATTTATATTCTTTTTGTAAATTCAAGATTCTTAAATGTTCTATACGTGTTGAATGAAATCGTTCTATTTGTCCGTTTGAGTTCGGGTTATCGATACTTGTGAAGTGGATGTTAATTTTATGTAGTGCGAAGAATTCTTTAATTACAACGTTGTTAAACTATTTTCCGTTGTCACAGATTATTTTCTCTGGCATAGTATATTGTGAAATGAATTTTAATAATTTATTAGCTACTTCTTCAGATTATTATTAAGTTTATAAATTTGTGCAAATTTAGAAAAACTATCAATTATAGTTAAGTATTTATCTTTCTCTAATGAAATAACATCCATATGAATAATTTCCAGTGGTTTACTACTTGTCGGGGTAACTCTTAAATTTAATTGGAGGGGGTTCCTCTCATATTTACTTTGAAGACATATTTCACATATATTAATTTGATTTTGAACAACGTTCTGAAGGTTTGGCCAGTAGTACTTTTCTTTAATTCTCTTTATTGTTTCCGTAATTCCTCTATGGTTTGTTTTCCCCTCGTGATATAACTTAATTATCTGTATTTGGTTCTCTACTGTTTTAACATCCTCCAATTTATTTTTGCAACTAATAAATTCTAAACTTTTATGTAGAAAATATTTTTGTAAAATTTCGTTTACATTAAAATACAAATTATTATTAAAAATACAAAAATATCTAGTTCTTGGTTTACAATAATCTTTTATAAATGATATAATAGTTTCTACTACTTTTACTTTTGGAATATATACTTCTAATCTTATTTTACCGTCAAATGGTCTAGTAATATCTACTTTTAATTTCGGGAAATCTGTAAGACTAAATATGATCTGATTTTTACCACTATTTATAGGTGATTCTAAAAATTTAATTCCAGATATAGGATTTTCTTCATCCGAATGACATGTGTTATCTGAGTTTGATGATTTATTCGCCATGTTACTTACATAATCGGTATCTATTGCAAGGTTTTCAATTTTTCCTGGTAATGTACAGACTGTTATTTTTATATTTGAATCTACGAAAACTTCATATAGTATTAATTGTACTTTTTCCCAACGTAACTCATCTTTTCCGCATCCTATTCTTGGTATAGATATACTATCAATATTATTACTTATTAAATATAACTTTAAATTTTGTAAGGTTTCTTTAAAATTTTTATACGTAGGTTTATGATTATAAATTTCCTTCGTAACTAAATGAAACAATAATTTTCCATTAGGTAATTTTTGCATAAGTATATCTGTTATTTGTGGGGTTTTAAATTTTGATAAATAATCTCTACTATTAAATTTAAAATTAATCTTTTTCGCTATACCTTTTCCTAATTTTCTATCACTGCTTATACAATGAGCTAAGTTATCATTTAATTCTAATAAATCAACTTCTTTTTCTATTAATTCAAAGTTATTTAATTTTATTCTAGATAATGCGTCTGCGTTGGTATTCAATTTTCCTTTCTTATATTCTATTTCATAATCATACTCTTGTAACTTTAATTTCCAACGTAAAAATTTCGAGTTTGGTTCTTTTAAATTAGATAACCAAGTAAGTGGTTTATGATCTGTCACTATTTTAAATTTTGTACCATAGATATAGGGTCTAAAATACTTTGTGGCCCATACAATTGCAAGAAGCTCTTTTTCAATAGTTGCGTAATTAATTTCGTGATTGTTTAGCGTACGACTAGCATAAGCAATAGGTAATTCTTTACCGTTGATATTTTGAGATAATACTGCCCCTAGTGCGAAGTTACTAGCATCGGTTGTTTCTATAAATTGTTTGTTGAAATCTGGGTATTGTAGAATTTGGTCGTTTACTAATAGGGTTTTACACGTTTCAAAACTCTGTTTATATTCTTTATTATTTATATCTATAATTACTCCATTTTTTTAAGATTTAGTTAATGGTTTTATTATTTTAGCAAGATTTTTTATAAATCGTCTATAGTATCCTATTAATCCTAAAAATTATTTAATTTCCTTCTTAGTTTTTGAGATTGGAAAATTTTGAATTGCATTTATTTTACTGGGATTTGGTTTTATTCCTTCTGGAGTCTACTTCTACGTCTACTTCTTTTCTTAAGAATTCAGATTTATCTGATTGTATTTTTAAATTTGCATCTCTCAATGTTTTGAAAACTTTTGTAATATTTTCTAAATGTTCCTCTAAACTATTACCTAATATAATAATATCATCAAGGTAAACTAAACAAACTGTGCCAATTAAGTCTTTTAATACGAAGTTCATTTACCTTTGGAACGTACTTGGTGCATTTTTCAGCCCGAACGGCATTCGATTGAATTCATAATGTCCGTTTTCTACACTAAATGCTGTTTTAGGAATATCTTGGGGGTTAATTTCTATATGATGAAATCCTGCGATTAAATCAATTGTTGAGAAATATTTACATTTACCTAATCTGTCTAAAATGTCATTTATATTGGGTATAGGATATCGATCATCTATTGTTTTTTCGTTGAGTTTTCTATAATCTATTACGAGTCGGAATTTCTTTTTACCGGAAGCATCAGCTTTCTTTGGGACAATCCATACTGGTGCTGACCAAGGTGAATAACTATGACTTATAATGCCATCTTTTAATAATTTTGATATTTGTTCTTTAACTTCATCTTTATAACAGTTAGGATAACGATAGCTTCTAACATGAACTGGTATTTCGTCACTTGTTTTAATTTCGTGCTTTATCTTACTTGTGAAGGTTAACTTATCATTCTCTTCCAAGAATACATCTTGAACAGGCTTTCTTTTTCTAATTCATTTAAATGATCTGTTCTAAAGTTATTTAAATTTACTGGGTTTTGTGGTGGATGCTTTATTTTATAGTCTTTTGTAAAATTTGGAATACATAAATTATTAATTTCAATAACTTCATCTGTTTTATTTTTAACAGGAATTTTTATTTGTTTATTTTCAATTCTTACTAAACTATCAGGAATTTCGAAACATTCATTAATATTATTATTTTCTAATAAAGCTACGGAGTCCTTTTCATTAACAAAGTAGTTCACAAATTTCATTTCTTTTGGCTTTAATTTAATTTTTTCATTATAACGATTCAATTTATATTCTTGTCCTAATAAATAAATTTTGTCATTTCCGAAATCATATTGAGCTTGTAATAATTTTAATTCATCTAATCCGATTAATAGGTCAAATTGAGAATGGAAGTCGAAGACGTAAAAATTTAATGGATTATTATTAAAATAAAGTGTAGTGTAGTTATTTCCTTTTGAGATACCATGTACTGTACTTAGCGTAAACTTTTGTTTAAACAATTTAAATTTATTTAGATTTTCTTTAATAATTTAGGATTGATAAATGATCTAGTACTACCTGAATCTACTAAGCATTTATATTTTCCAAGTTTTAAGTATGGCAATCGTGTTATATATTCTATATTCATTATTTCACCGAATTGTTGTCCTGGCTTAATTCTAAAAAAGAATTTTGATTTACATTTTGATATCCTTCTACGTTTTCTGTTTCATAATTTAATTCAAAATTTTGTTCATCATGATTTTGTTCGAATTGCGTTTGCTCGCCGTAATCTTGTTCTGTGAATGGATCAGCTGTTTGGTCTAATGTGTCTATGTTGAATAGATTTTGTCTGTATTGTGATTGTGGATAAATTTTAGATTGAAATTGTCTTGTTTGTCCGGTTGTTGAGATTGACATTGGAGTTGGATTTGGGAATCGTTGTTTATTATTGTTATTTACAAATGTGTTTGTTGGTCTAGGTTGTGTAAATTGTGGTGTTTGTACTGGTTTTACAAATTGAGTGTTGTTTAAATAATTTCTTTGTACTGTGTTAGGATTTTTGTTATATATAGGTTTTTTATTTGGAAGTGTGGATGTTGTACGAGAAGCTTCCATTTGATAATCATTTGTCAATATTTTAAGAGCCGCATTTAAATTTTGAGGGTTTCTTGTTTGTAAAAATAATCTAATTGGTTCTGGTAAACCGCGTAAAAATGATCTGACTGCTAAATTTTGTCCATAACTTAATATAGCGGGTCGAAATGCTGCTTCTATTTGTGTTTCAGTGTATGCTGTGTGTGCGTTTAATAAACTTAACATTTTATTATAGTAATCAAATGCATTTTCATTGCCCTGTCTTAAATTTGCAATTTCAATTGCTAAAGTATAGCAATCTCGTTTATCTGCATACGCAGTTAATAAAGCATTTTTTTAAATCAGTCCAATTATTTATTACATAATTAGCTATTGCTTTGGCTGCTTCGCCTCTAATTTTATTTCTAATATTTGCTAACAAAACGAAGTTCTCGTAATCGTTAGGATCGTTACGGTTATAGAATTTAGTAATAAGCGCTTCGCTCATTCTAATAAAATAAGATAATTCATTTGAATTTCCATTAAAAATAGGTATTGGCTTGTGAGTTCAACAAATAAATCGTTGACACGAACCTGAGTTGAAAGCGTTGGATTTTTCGTATCACTTAACTGCTTAAAACTTTTAAATCACTCAGTTTTGCGAGTATCCCATCCTCGTCGCCAATTATATAAAAGTTCACGACTATTGCCTTTTTAAGCTTTATTTTGACAGAGGTTGGTTACAGGATGGCTGGTTATTACAGAATGGCTACAGAATGCCTTATCTTACAGATAACTACATATTTATACTCGCTTTTATGCTGAGCTAATGTCTACACAAGAACAAAGGAATTATCAGTTGCTTATTATTATCTTCTTACTTTTAATCATATAACTTGTACGTATATTTTATTGTTCATATTTACAGAATTTACCTTTCTGATAAAATAAATAATTTAGGTTTATTGAAAGACTTGACACCTACAAAGAAAATTACTTACTTCGTACCAGATGAAAAATATAACATTGTGAATGCAAAAGATATAGCAACAAAATTGAAAGAAAAGTTAAAGTTGAATTAAAAGACTATGGTGTTTTTCTACCAACACGCTTTGATGATATGTCTGATGATGATATTGTAACGTTTATTACAATTTCGGGTTCGGTGAAGTTTATTACAAAATAAAACACGAATAATGAAAACACTAACAAAATATTTATTTAATACGAATATAATATAGTACAATTACTGAGACATATATTTATTTATAACACGTATTTATATTCACATTAAAGTACTAAGCAATGACTTGCACCGTTCACTCTTGTATACCGACTTCCTGTTGACGGCCTAAACTCTCCCTTTTATACTGAATCATGTTACTTCTACACTATTCCAAAATAATCTAGACCATTGTAGACGAATTTCAACACAATGTTAATGACGCATCGCTAAAACGCGCGCTACCGTCATATATCGATGGTTCTAGAGAGAACAGGATCGTACTCGTTACAGTATTACGTATGAGACAGCGCTAAACGCGCGGCAGACCACGTCATATCAACTGTTCCAGAGAGAACAGGGCCGTACTCGTTACACTGCCCCCTCCTTAAGTATGTTTCGTCCTGAAACTATTCTGCGCCATGCCAATATCTGCATGTTGATCCCCGCGAGCACTGTGACGTTTGGTGGAAATAATATTGCACTGTTCTATGCACTACTGTTGAAGCACAGGGATTATAGCTGCACACCAGGATCTCAATCCCGGTATATTGGAAAACAGTTTCCAGAATTTGTCTTACAATTCTCCAACTCAATTTATCAAAGCCACAGCCTAGCTTTGGTACAGCTATTTTTAGAATATCCGTAACAAGCAGCACACCTTGTAGATCACGTAGGGCGTCCCAGACGGCGCGATAAATTTGTTTATTGTGTGACAGATTCTGTTTCTGCTCGACTGTTTATCGGCACATGGACATGGTTGCCATAGTTCTTGAAGTTGGTCCAACTTTTTAACAACCACGGCGATTCCTCGAGACATCTGTAGATCTTGGGCCACACAATGCGACTATGAATATTCTGCAGGAACTTTGAATAGGTATGCTTGGTGTTCCTTGGTCACACCATTTCGTATCTTATGAGCCGTAGAATAGGAGGCCATAAACTAGTCGAATGTGATTTCTGGGTCTTGTAGATAAATTCGTCGAGCTCGAGCTTCATTGATGTTGCCATCATTCTTGTCACCGGCGAAAGGAGCCAATCGATTGAAATGAATCACTCTTGGCTTTCCTCCAGTCGTTTTCCGGATTTGATAAGTGATGTCATTTATTCGCTTCAATACCTCGTGCGGACCTTCCCAGGCGTTCAGTAACTTTTTGGGGAAAATTCCACAGTAACGCTGTGGGTTGTATAGCCAAACCAGATCCCCGGCTTGATATCCACCATTCTCAGCCTTGACATCATATAGGTCTTTCATCATGACTCTAGTGTTATGGTCTGACATTTATCACTTAATTTAATTTTAAATACGTTTCAGATTTATTGTTATATTTACATATATAAATTTCAATACAGTTATTAGTTACATGAGTTATTTTTCTTTGTGCAAGATTGATCTTCGAGGGCATAGAAAACATTTCAATAAATTTGGGTTACAATATTCAAGAATAATGGCAATATAAATTGTTACTTGTGTAACTACTATAATAATAATAATAATAATAATAATACTTTATTCGTTTAAGAAAAATCTCATACAAATGATTGGCTATCATAGTTACAGTGTCATGCGGAAACGTTGAAAATTACTTGTATATTACAGTTTTTGTATAAATGACTTTAATTTTAATACATTATCAAGGAAATTATAAATATCATACATTTTATTTATGTGGAGTTCAGATAAGAGGGTTCTGTTGTAGTCTTCTGGAGTTGAGTTCACCAGGTATTTCGAAATGAATGTGTTCCTTATTGGTTCGTATATGGGACAATAGAATAGTAGATGGTGAAGGCTGTCTTGCTCAAGCATGTTGCACAGCGTGCAGATCTCGTCTTGGTTGAAGCTGAAAAGCACGCCATCTCGGTAAAGCTGTAAACATTTTGATTTAGCTGTGCGCAGTTGGCCAATGAGTTTAAGTACTTTGTAGGGAATATCAAAAGCTTGGAAAAAATTTGGAAAAATATAGGTTTTGAAGTTCGGATTATAGGACGAATTGATTATGCGAAGGATATCTATTTCGTAGAGGTATTGGTTGTATGAATTTAGTATGTTAGGTATTTCCTTTCTAACATGTATAATGTTTTGACTTTCCCAAAGCCAAAGAAAGTTTGTTTTTTCTAGAATAAGTTGCATATTTCGTGCCCAGTTAAATTTTTGTTGTTTGTCTGTTACTATTCTATTATTCTTATTTAGCGTCATTAGTTTATCGTAGCATACCCTTGGGTATCTTGTTTCAGGCATAAGTAGGATTTTATACCACCAGGATAGCATACTTTTTAGGATTTGCAGTTCAAGTTTATTTCTATTCGCTTCCTGTCTAACTATGTAATTAGGCGTAGTTCTTTGCCATCCAAGCATGGTTTTGTAATAGTGTGTTTGTCCTTTTTCTATTATATCACCTTGGTTAAATGCCCAGGCTTCTGCCCCGTAGAGTAGACCTGGTACTACTAGACTATCAAACAGAGCGTTTAAGGTATCCCAATTGATATTTCTGATTTCATTAGTGTGTTTTTGATGCTTGCTGTTATTTTCTTGGAGTATTCGGTAATTATTTTTGCATTTTCTGAGAATAATCCTGAGGTTTTATATGTGATTCCAAGGTATGTATATGTTGAAGCGCAGTGTATCTCATTGTTTTGGCATTGGAATTTAATTTTTTGTCTACGTGGTCTTCCTTGGTGAAAGTGCATAATTTTGGTTTTTTGTGGGTTTACTTCTAAGTCTAACGAGTTGAAGTATACTTCTAATGCCTTTAGTTTTCTATTTACATCAGTTGGTGAATTTGCGAGGATTACGATATCGTCGGCGTATTGCAGAGATAAAATATCGGTGTTATGACTGATAAATACTCCTTCTAAGTTCTGATTCCTAATTGCTGTTTCCAAGTCTGCTATATATAGTGCAAAGAGTAACGGACTAGTACATTCTCCCTGCAAAACGCCTTTTGTTATAGGGATTTTTTCTGAGAGTTCGAAGTTAGAATTAATTTGTACCGTTGCCTCGTTATAGATGTTACGTAGTAATCTAGTTATTTTTCCGCTGACACCCAGATCAAATACTTTTCCCCATAGCTTATTGTGTGGAACCGAATCGAAAGCTTTTCGGAAGTCTATAAAAATAGCGTATGTGCCTTCCTTCGTTGTTAGCATTCTTGTCTGTATAACAGAGTTGAGTACAAAGATATTGTCGATGCATGATCTTTTCCTGCGAAATCCAGATTGAGCTTCTGGCAGTAGATTGAAGCTTTCTGCCCAGGTTTGAAGTCGATAGTTAATTATCAGTGTTAATAATTTGGTTACAGTATTAATTAAGGAAATCCCTCTGTAGTTATTTGGATCAAGAAGAGATCCTTTTTTATGGATCATAGTAAGTTTAGTTTGAGAGAGCGCTGGAGGTAGTTTTTCTTCTTTTAAAAAGAGATTTAAGAGATTTTTTAAGTATTGTTTTCCACATTCTGGTAGATATCGGAGTTGCTCATTAATGATACCGTCCAGACCTGGTGTTTTGTTCGCTTTTAATTTTCTAAGTGCAAAATTTAGTTCTGATTGTGTTATCTCGCAGTCTAAGTATGGGTGTAGTACATCAATGAAGTCAGCATCATTTGATAATTTGTTAGAAAACCATTGCTTATAAAACTGAAACCATTCTTCTAGAGTTATAGCTTTCGTATGTTGGGTTTTGGGGAGCATAGATTTGAATGATTTCCAAAATTCCTTTTGATCGTTTATATTTATTAATTTGTTTTTAAATTCTTGTTTAAATTTGTGTTTTTGTTGGTGTATTTTACTTTTGTATTCTTTTTTGGCTTGTAAGAATTGTTTCAAAGATTCATTTTCAAAGTTTTTAGATTTGCATGTTGTCAGTGCTTTCCGTAATTGTGGCTTAAGTTCTCGATATTCTTTAGTGTACCAAGGTTTTGTATGTTTGCATGTGTCTGAATTGCATATTCTTTTAGTAATTCCTATGTTGTTTGAAGCTGTTTTTATTGTAGTTACGATTTCGTTATATCTGTAAAGCATTTAAATTTAGATGTATATATAAGGCTTTACTTTATTTAAATAAATAACAATAATAATATTGAATGTAGAAATAAAATATAAATATATGATATGGAAGATGTGTACACTTTTAACTTTGAAAGAAGAATGAAAATAAATAAATAGTTGACAGAAAAGTAAACATAAACAACAGAGTAATAATTAGACGTAACTTGGAGACGAAATAATGTAACGTCGCCAAACTACTTGATAGCGACGCTACATTACTCCCCCTCAAGAAAAAAAAAGAGAAGGAAAAGAAAGGACAATAAAAATGTTGTGCTCAACATCTAAAATGTTAAATTTAATGTGTGAAAGATAAGAATGAAGAGATAGTGAACAATACATTGGATAAATATAATCCAGAAACGAAGAAACTAAAAGAATGATAATTTCAACGGAAAAAGTTAAGTAAAAATTGCTGAAAGGGGTTATTGAGAAGGGATGAAATTATCAAGAATTAATTAAAACATTACTGAAAGAATTTAAGAAGTATTAGTAGCACTAGATTGGCTTTAAACTAAATGTCACACAACATTGATATTGATGAAAATGGAAAGGAAATAGCAAGAAAAAGCACGTAACACATATAGTAATGTAGTGTTTGGTGATGTTGAAAATGTGTTGCAATAATAGTAATAATAAAATTGTATAATCAAGTAAGTCTGATTAATTGATTGTGTTAGCGTACGTGTAAGTGAATCTATATCGACTGTCGTGGAGTGCGGACGTGTGTTGGATCGCTCCCGCCAACGTCAACATTGCTAGACTTCAAATGGTTTTAGAGCAGGAAAACAACTTTTAAATCAACGTGTTATAGTTCCTCGTGTTAGTGTAATGCCGAGTGTAACTTTGTTTTCCTAGTTTTAGTGAAGTGTGAGTGTTTTGATAGCTTTTAAATCTTTTCTAATCTATATCACTATTTTCACAGTGGTTATTATAGTTTCTGCTTGTAATTTACAGTTATTTACAGTGTTCACTATGTTTACTGTCTTCTAATAGCTCCTTTTCTCATAAAATTACTAAATTTTTCATCTGTTAAACCACAGTGTGACCTCGATTTTTTATTTTTTTTTAATCTGTGTTTCCGGTGTTTTTAGTGCTCTGAACTGGGGTTTCTTGGTATCATTAGGTGTATCTCTCTTTGTAGAACATTTTTCATTCAAGTTCGAGCGTTTTTCGTGCGTTTTCACCCCGGAAACTTGATTTTTCCAAAATCAATTAAGTCAATTAAAATTAATTGGCAACGTCCCATTGCGTCAAAGTCCCATTAGGTATACCTTAAAAATCGTAACATTGGACCGAATTCTCATTAGGCATACTCTCTTTTTTATGCTTTTTGTATTTATTTTGCTCTTTTTTAAGGTTTTTTTTTCTTTTCAGGTATACTGCTGCGTTGGCAGTGGGCAATGGTGGTTGTGTTTGCTCCGCGTATTCTGTTTATAGTGATTTGGTGTCCGTAGAACGTTTTATTTTAAACTATTTTTGGTGTTTCTATTTGTGTGAAACCTGTAATAAGACCTGTGAAGTTGTTGATAAGAATAATTCTCTCGATATTTCTTCTAAAATAAGTGAACTTCATGATAATTATACGAAATCATTGCAAATCTCAAATGATGATAATTGTCGTAAACTTTTCGAATTGTTGCAATCTTCATTAGTGAGCAAATTGGAGTCTATGTTTGAATCGTTCAAAAATGAATTGCTTAAAGACAATGAGAGCAAAATGTCTAATATTAAAAAATCTATCTCGGATATTCCCATTCCTAGTTCTGAAACACTATCTTTTGCTTCTGTAATCAAAAACAGAAATGTGGAGCCTCAAATCATAGTGAAGCCAAAATCAGGAACTCAAGACACAAGTATTACAAAGTCTGACATGTTCCGATCCCTCAATCCTGTAGAAAATGATATCCAACTTACCAATATTAAACATGCTAGTAACGGAAGTATTGTAATAAGCTGTGATAGTACTGCCAGCTCTTCGAAATTTAAACAAATTCTTTCTGATAAACTGAGTGATAAATATGATGTCAAGCAACTTTCGGTATTAAACCCTAGAATTAAAATTGTCGGTATTTCTGAAAAATTGGAGTCTGGTGTTTTAGTTAATTATTTGAAAATGCAAAATAAATCGTGTTTTTCTAATGATTGTGTATGCGAGATTATTTCTTTCAAACCATTGCGTAAAAATAATAATATATATCAATGTGTAATTCAAGTAGACCGTAAAACTTACTATAATATAATGGATTCTGGCAAGCTATTTATAGGTTATGATTTTTGTTCCGTTTACGATGCGATTGATGTACGGCGTTGTTATAATTGTTGCGGCTTTCATCACTTATCCTCTCAATGCACAAAAAAATCTCCAACGTGTCCTAAATGTGCTGAATCTCACCATCTTGACGCCTGCACAGAAACTCATCTGAAATGTGTAAATTGTTCTCAATTCAAAATTGCAAATAATGTCGATATACCAACTGATCACGCTGTTTGGAATAAGGAATGTCGGGTATATAAAGGAGTACTCGGTAAATTTAAAAAGACTGTGCTTGGGGACAAATAGCAATTACCAACTTTAGAAAACTGTTCTCTTGATAAGAAATTGTATTCTGTTAGTTCATCATCATCCCAGCTAAATAATTCACGCAATAATGATTATAAGTATAGGTTAAACTGTTTTTATCAGAATGTTACGGGCCTGAATTCCAAATGTAGTGATTTATATAAATTTTCCTTAACTGCAAGTCAATATCAATTATTTGCTTTAACTGAAACCTGGTGTCATGATGGTATTCATAGTTCTGAGCTTTTTGATTCCAAACTATTCAGTGTTTTCCGGAGCGATCGTAATCTACTTGTTACAAATAAATCTCGGGGTGGGGGAGTCCTTCTGGCAGTCTCAAACAATCTTAAAGTTTTTGAAATTAACATTGCTTCATACTGTAATAGTCTTACTCTTATTCCCCACATCGACATTGTTTTAATTAAAGTATTGGTCAATCATTCAACTATTTATGCAATGAACATCTATATTCCTCCCTCTTGCCCTATTAAAGACTATGATATTTTATTCGAATCAATCGTAAGTTTACAATTTCTTCATAATTCGGAAATAATCATATTTGGTGATTTCAACATACCCCTTTATCTGAATTGCTATAACAATACCTCATCTTGCCCGCGTTTCACCTCTCTCAATAATTTTTTAAGCTTTTTGAACTTACGGCAATTTAATTTCACCGTGTATGACTACGGTAGACTTCTAGACCTTGTCATTAGTGATAATCCGTGCATAGTTTCCAAGTCTGTTGATCTTCTGTGTCGCGAGTACTCACATCATCCTCCTTTAATGGTGGAGTTTTTCTTAAAATCTAAACTTAATAAATTTCAATCTGTTAGTAACTTTGGCTTTAATTTTAAGAAAGCAAATTTTCTCTCACTTTATAATGATTTTTCTAACATAAACTGGAATTTCTTGGACTATATAGATGATGTAAATGGCGCTCTTGAATCTCTCTATTTCGTTGTAAATGATGCTTTGTATAAGAATGTTCCCCTGAAACGTAAATGCACTGGTTCGTATCCTCAGTGGTTTACAGGTGCTATAATACACAAATTGAAAGTTAAACATAAAGCCTGGAATAGATACAGGAAATTCAACAATTATAATGATAAACAAGAGTTCATAAAATTAAGGGCCGAAATCAAAAGAGAGGTTGATGAGGAATATAAGAATTATTGCCTGAAGATTCAAAATGACATCATTGAGGAGCCTAAAAAATTCTGGACATTTGTTAATAATAAACGGGACAATTCTCACATTCCTTCTGTTATGAGTCACAATAACACTTCTTTTGAAAATCCGCAATCGATAGTTGAGTGTTTCGCAAATTTCTTCTCTAGCTCATTTAACGATGATTCTACTAATGCCAACATAAATGATTGTTTTATACCTAACAACTCTTCTACTGTGTCCATAAATTCTATAACTGAAGATGAAGTTATGTTAGTCATTCGAAAACTCAAATCCAGCATGACAACTGGCCCTGACCTAATTCCCTCCTTTCTTATAAATGATTGTGCTTCTGTATTTGTAAAACCTCTTACCGTGATCTTTAATCTGATTTTAAAAAGTTCAACATATCCTGATAAGTGGAAGATATCGAGGGTGAAACCTATTTTTAAAAAAGATGATAAGAATGATATTAGCAATTATAGACCTGTTGCAATATTGTCTAATTTCAGTAAAATCCTCGAATCTATTTTACATGCAAGAATCTATAATCAGGTATGTGGTATAATTTCCTGTAATCAACACGGTTTTATGAAAGGCAGGTCGACAGTCACGAATCTTATGTGTAAGACACAGTTAATTTGCGAAGCAATGGATCGACAAGGACAAGTGGATGTCGTGTACACGGATTTTTCGAAAGCCTTTGATAAATTAGATCATTCCCTTCTTCTACAGAAACAAACTCTTCGGCTTCTCTGACTCTCTTTTACAGCTTGTCTCATCATATTTACGCAACAGATATCAATTTGTTAATATACAGGGATTTCAGTCTGACTATTTTCTACAAAAATCTGGTGTACCCCAAGGATCAGTTTTAGGGCCCCTATTTTTTAACATTTTCATTAATGATATTACGGCTAACATTGACGTTGAGCACTTACTATATGCAGATGATCTAAAACTGTTATGTGTCATTTCTTCTTTGGATGATTGTCTAAAGATGCAAAGAAATTTAGATTTAATTTTCAGAAACAAACTTTACCTGAATATCTCTAAATGCCATTGTATGACTTTCTCGAAAAAATTAAATCCGAATCTTTTTGTTTACTCTATAAACAATTCTGTTTTAGGCAGGCCAGATACGATAGTTGACTTAGGAGTTATGTTTGATTCTAAATTATCTTTTTCTAAGCACATTGAATTAAAAGTATCAACTGCCCTGAGGTGCCTTGGTTTTTTGATTCGTAATTCTGATTCGTTTCTCGCAGCAAATACATTACGTCTATTATTTGTGACTTTGGTTCGTCCTCATCTGGAGTATTGCTCTTTAATATGGAATCCGCTGTATAATAATCAAATTGAGTCATTAGAGTATGTACAGAGGAAGTTTCTGAAATTTACGACTTTTATCCTGGAAGGATATTATCCTCCTAGAGGGATATCGCAATCCTTACTACTAGATACATTTCGATTAAATTCACTCGAGCAGAGGCGACATATTGTTGCTGTAACATTTTTACACAAAATTATTCACAATACAATTGATTGCATATTCATCATGAGTAGAATTCTATTTCAAGTTTCCAGAGGGTCATCCAGATATAAGAACGTTTTCTACTTGCACGCGGCAAGAACTCTTATGCTATCGAAGTCACCAATTCATCAAATGATCAATTCTCACAATGTCATTGAGGATGAAATTGATATTTTTCATAACAACATTAATGATATAAAGAAATCTATTACTTCTTTCTAATTCTGAGTTTCTTCCTTACCCTAGAATTGGGCGTTTGCCTGTTGGGTAATGTATTAATAATAATAATAATAATAATAATAATAATAATAATAATAATAATAATAATAATAATAATAATAATAATAATAATAATAATAATAATAATAATAATAATAATCATAATAATAATAATAAATGAATGTGTTACGTGTTGAAAGAAAAGAAATAGAAAAATAGTTATAGTTACATTAGACACTTAACAAAATAATATAAATTAAAATGTTCATATTTCTTGAAAGATGGGTAGACTGGCAGAGTTGGATAGACTGGTAGAATTGGGAAGACTGGTAGAATTGGAGAGACTGGTAGAATTGAGTAGACTGGTAGAAGCGGGTAGACTGGTAGAAGTGAGTAGACTTGAAGAATATCAGGAAACGTTGGGCACTTTGTTAAGCACTATGACATTCGCGGCACTGAATTATGATTTTTTTCTTTTTGTCGGGGGTCACCAATGCAAAGCATTTAAATTTAAATGTATATATAAGGCTTTACTTTATTTAAATAAATAACAATAATAATATTGAATGTAGAAATAAAATATAAATATATGATATGGAAGATGTGTACACTTTTAAGTTTGAAAGAAGAATGAAAATAAATAAATAGTTGACAGAAAAGTAAACATAAACAACAGAGTAATAATTAGAAGTAACTTGGAGACGAAATAATGTAACGTCGCCAAACTACTTGATAGCGACGCTACATATCTATCTATCATATTGGATGCTTCTTTGCTATTTTGTTGCAGGATTGTATTTATTTCTTCTTGGTATTCTATTACCATATCGTTATTCCACTGATAATTTGTAAGTGCGCTTGATTTTTAGATATTTTTCGTAGGTTTGTGCCAGATATTCGATACTGATAGTTTACATAGTAAATGATCTGAAATGAGAATTTCATTTTCAATGGAAAAGTTGTCTATTAGATGGAATGAGTTTAGATCCATCCAAACAAAGTCTATGATAGATTTTCCTGTAGGTCCTAGATATGTGAAATTTCCAGGATAATCATGAAAAGTTCTTCCATTTAACACGCATAAGTTTTCACTTTCCATGATATCGGTTAGATCTCTTCCATTTTTATTTATCGTAATATCTTTACTTGAACGTTGATTTGTTATCTTCTCATTTAGCATATAATAGTTTTCATCTTGATTAAGGTTGCCGATTCGACAGTTGAAGTCGCCTCCAATGATGAAGGCGTGTGTTGGGTAAGAATCTCTAATATTTCGGAGAGAGATCTCAAATAGTTCCAGTAAGATTTCGTATTTGTAGGATGGAGAGAAGTATACGCTGGCTAGCACTAGTTTCTGATAAGTAGTGATTATTTCTAATATAATCCAATGTGGTGTACTTTCAAGAATATCAATTTTTTAGTTTTCTTCCTTAATTATTATGGAGATTCCTCCACGTGCTCTTCCCACACTGGCGTCTTTAATTGCATGGTGTTGATATATTTTAAAGTCTTTTAAAAAATGTGGCAGGTTTTTTATTTCAAAGTTGACCCATGTAAGGCTATGTAAGAGATAGTCGTGTTTGCTAACAGTTTTTTGGACTGTAGTTTTTTGAATTTGTTTGTGCTCGTGTCCTGGTTAAAATGTGTCTATCAAGAGGTCTTTTGCCGGTAGAGGAAGTTCCATCCTTCTTTTTCGCTTCCACAGTGAGTGGTACTAGTGTGGAGGTGTTTTTAGTGCTCACTATTTTACTTGGGATCGGTGAGTTCGCAGTTAATAAATCGTGGTGTGAGATTGATTTTCTCAAAACATTCCTTTTGTTTTGCACATTTTTAGTTGTATCGTTTTGAATATAGTCGTCCTGATCGTTTACATCTGATAAATCTGATACTGTAAAAGCTTGACCGTTTATTATTAGCTTGTCTGCCCTAAGGTTTGCTTTATATCCTTGTTTCTTTGCTTTTACTAAGTGGGGCTTTAGAAGTTTTCGTTCAGCGACTACTTCTTTAAGAAAATCTTCTTCAATGTAATTTTTTTTATTTTTTAATAATCGTGCGTTTAATAAGATGTCCATTTTTGTTCTTTTCGAGGCGAATTCGACAAGAATAGGCCTTATGTTTTGACTATTGTTTGGTTTTACAATTCTTTTCACGTCTTCAATATGGTTTTGTTTTACGTATTGCAGTTGAAGCTCTTCTTTTAAGAATTTGGTAATAACTTCTTCAGTATTCTCTTTATCTTCTTCTTTTATACCGAAGAATAGGAGATTTTTTTCTCTAATTTTCATGTCAAGTCTTTTTATAGTATTATCCTTTTCTTTTAGCTGGTCTTGCAGAACTTTAATTTTTTTAGAGTTTTCAGAATTAGTTTCATTAAAACGATTTAGCGAATCTTGGAATATTTCAAATTTTTTATTTAAAACTGTTGTTTGCTGTTGGATAGGATGAAGCAGTTCTCTTATTTGATCGATTGTTGCCATCGTTCGTTTTAATTACTGCTAGCGTTGGGAACACTGCTTAGTTGAATTAGTCACGGCTCTGCTTGCTCAAGGTTATTGAGGTTGTGAATTTAATTTTTACCAAAATTTCTTATTTGTCACGCAATTATCACTAAGTTTTATCGTTTTATATGACTGAGTTTAGTTAATTTTTATTATGCACTATGTTATCAATTTTTACTGTATTAGTTACTAGTTATATTTAGGTTTTAATCCACTGTTAAATTGAGACGTACTATGTCAACAAAAACACGACTGCCAATCTGTGTAACTACTATATAAAACCAACAATAGTGGTAAATTCCAAGAAAACGTCATTTTTTATTTATATTTATTGAAGCAAATAAAATGTCGTCTATATTACGATTTTTTTGCTGTATATTTGGAGAAAAGCCAAATTCAAAATTAGATAGTGAAACAATAATAGTTGGGAAATCCAAATTTTATAACGGCTCAGCATTACCATTCCGTGATCAAGGTAAATATGATAGAATTTTATATTTTTTTTTATTCTGTCGATTATGAAGTGATTAGTCTTATTATTGGAATTATAACGAATCACTATCAGCTAAAATTAATTTGGCCAAATCGAAAAGTGGACTGTTTAATGTCAATGGTACTCGTATTTATCTGTTTCGTGCTTGAACAGTAATGACATATAAGTGTGTTATGCTTCTAGGCAAATTAAATCATTCTCGATATTTATTTTATATGTTTCGACTAAGGCCAAAGTACAACCCATTTTACGATATGACTAGCTATTATTATATGTTTTTACTAACAAGTTTTAACATATTATTAATAACCTTACAGAAGTAGATTAATTTAAGTATCATGTGTCCAGTTGCACTGCCAATAGTTAATGTTTAAATTTAATTTAAATACATAATAGCAAATCGAATATTTGACAGCAATGTCAATAAATACATGCCATGCTTTTATTTACTTAAATTAATTTTAATATATAACTCTTGGTGGTGAAACCAGCCATAAGTCATTATATAAATAGAAATTTAAATAAATGATTTTAATTTTCAGTTATTCAACAAGGAAATTTTGAACCTTAAAATTATCGGCGGAATCAAATTAGAACTACGGGACTTCATTTAAAATCATCCAAATTATATGAAATTTTGCAGTACCGCGAAGAAGTGCGGGTTAACCCCACTCATCAATGATTGGCGAGAAGAGTATGTTGGACCCGCACTACGAAGATTTAGAGCACCCGTCGAGTACAGTTTTAATTTTTTTGTTATTATGGATAATACTTTTGTGGATTATACACCCGAATTGATTTATTTATTTATATTTAATCTTTGCATCGTTTGGTACTCGCATAGATTTCAATGACGGAATATTTAGTGCAGAAGAGATGTTCGCATAGTAATGATCAATAAATGGGTCAGGATGATTCATTCGTGTTGCTGCTATTCTGAAAAATTTATGTTTTATTGTTTCAATTCTCTTTATACGGAGACCAAATGACATTATAACTGGACGAACCAAAAGCAAATACAGAACCTTGAGTGTTGTTACTGAATGGAGGTCTTGGCAGGTTCTTCTGATAAAACCTAGTTGTTGCGTTGCTTTACAAATAGTTTTATTTATATGGTCATCGAAGCTCATCTTGGAATCAAAAATTACTCCGAAGTCTCTAATTGATTTAACATTTTCAAGATTAACTCCATTTATTTTATAAGTGTTTACTGTTGGATGTCTAAATCTGGAAAATACTATTGTGTTGAATTTATTTAAATTAAGATGCATATCATTATCATTACACCAATTTTGCAGGTTATTTAGTGAATTTTGCAACTCTAGGATATCTGATTCATTTTTAATACTTTTAAAAATTTTGAGATCATCCGCAAACATTAAAAATTCAACATTGCCAAGAACTAAAGCTACATCGTTTATAAATATATTAAAAAGAAGGGGTCCTAAGTGCGAGCCTTGAGGGACGCCAGAGAGAACTTTAATTTCTTTAGAAACAAAATTTTTATACTTAACAAACTGAGTTCTGTCTGACAGATAACTACTGAACCAAATTAATAAGGAGTCAGAAAAACCAAATGACTTTATTTTCGATATAAGAAGATTTATGTTGACTGAATCAAAGGCTTTACTGAAATCAGTATATATACTATGGACTTGAATGTTCTTTTCTAATGAATTTAAAATATATTGAGAATAGCAAGCAAGATTTGCTTCAATATTTCGACCGGCGATAAAACCAAATTGTCTGTCAGATAGATGAGTGGAGACCTTTACTTTAATTTTATCTGAAATAAGAGATTCCAATAATTTAGGAATAGTGCTCAAAATAGAAATTAGTCTAAAATTAACAATATCATTTTTATTTCCTGATGTAAATATCGGTGTTATGTACGCTGATTTCCATATTGCTGGGAATTTACCTTCGGCTAGCGATTTATCAAAAATGATCTTGAGAAAGTAAGAAAAAATAAATATTCAATTTTTTATCAAAATGGGTGGAATACCGTCCGGTCCTGCACTTTTACAAATATCAAGTAAATTAATTTTATCAAAAATATCCAATAACGAGATATTGACTGTATTTATCAAATATGGCGTTTGATCATTCAAATGTATATCCAAATTATTTGCGGGTTTATAAAAGGTGTTAAAATATTCCGCGAATGCATTAACTATTGAGTTTCCATCCGTATATGTGTTGGAGTTATAATGCATAGTATTAGGCAAACCATTTACAGATCTTTTAGAGTTGGCATATTTCCAAAAATATTTAGGATTTGATATAATTGAGTTTTCGATGTCAATACAATAGTTCTAAAATCCCTTTTTGCTAACGTTTTACATGAATGTCTAAGTTGAGAAAATATATCATAATTATAAGGAGTTGCATGGAGCTTATACACTTTATGTGCCTTGACTTTTTGAATAATAATAATAATAATAATAGTATATTTGTTCAAAAAAAAACTTATACAAGTGGTTAGCTACAATATTTTGGTTTAGATGTTACACAGTACATGTTAAATAAATTCGATAAATGCTTTTAATTTTAAGGCATTGTTAAAAAAGTTATATATATTATACAATTTATCTACAGTGTAATTTGACAATAGGGATTTGTTGAGGTCTTCTCAAGGGGAGTCAGTCAGATACTTCGAGATAAATTCCTCCCTTATTGGTTGAAATATTGGACAGAAGAATAGAAAGTGTTGCAGGCTGTCTTCTTGGTGTGTGTTACATAGTGTATAGGTCTGTTCTTGATCGAATTTTAAAACCACACAGTCGCGGAACAACTGAAAGTTTTTTGTATTAGCTGTACGGAGTTGGGATATGAGTTTTAGGATTTTAAAAGGAACATCAAATGTTAGGAATAAGTTAAAATAGTTGTAATATTTGTAATGTTGGTTATAGGTTGATTGGGTTATGCGGGAGATATCCAGGTTGTAGAGGTATTGACTGTATGCGTTTAGTATATTAGGAATTTCTTTTTTAATTTGTAGAAAATTTTGTTTTTCCCAGATCTCTAAAAAATTAGTTTTCTCAAGGATAGTTTGAATACTCCTTGTCCTGTTGAATTTTTCCTGCATTTTGTCAGTTATTGATTTATTTTTATTTATTGTTATCAATTTTTGTAGCTAATTTTAGGATATCTCTCATCAGACATAAGTAGATTTTTTTGCCATAAATTTAGCATCCTTTGTACTATTAGGAGCTCTAACTTATAATGGACAGTTTCATTTCTGACAATATAGTTGGGTGTAGTCCTTTGCCAGCCCAGGATACTTTTAAAGTAGTTAGTTGGACCTTTTTCAATTAAATCAGAGCAGTTTATAGCCCAAGTCTCCGCGGCGTAGAGAAATGTAGGTACGACTAAGTTATCAAACAGTTTGTTTATGATGTTCCAATCGAAAACTTTGGACTTTATTAAAGTATTTTTGATACATGCTGTTGTTTTTTTGGAGTTAGTTGTCACAATATTTGCATTTTCTGCAAACAAGCCTGAAGTTTTGTATGTAATGCCTAGATAAGTATAAGTTTTAGTGTAGTTTATTTCGTGTTCTTGGCATATAAATTTAAGATTGTGATTGCGCGGCCTTCCTTGGTGAAAATGCATAATCTTCGTTTTATTGGCATTAATATTCAGTCCAAGAGAATTGCAGTATGTCTCCAAAACTTTTAGTTTTCTTCATATATCCGCTGGAGAGTAGGCAAATAATACGATATCATCAGCGTACTGTAATGATAATATGTCTGTGCTGTGATTTATGTAAATTCCTTCTAAGTTTTGGGTTCTAAATGTGGTTTCGAAATCTGCTATGTACAAAGAAAAGAGCAGCGGGCTTGTACACTCCCCTTGCAAGACACCTTTTGTTATGTCGACTTGTGGCGTGAGCTTGAAGCTTGAGTTCACTTGTATGGTTGCCTGATTATACATATTACATAAAAGTCTAGTGATCTTTCCACTAACGCCTAACTGAAATATTTTTTGCCAAAGTTTTCCATGGGGAACAGCATCGAATGCTTTTTTAAAGTCGATGAATATGGCATATGTTCCTTCTTTTGTAGTTAGCATTCTTGAATGGATAATTGAATTAAGTATGAAGATATTGTCGACACATGATCTGTTTTTCCGGAAACCAGCTTGTGACTCTGGCAGAATACTGAAGCTTTCTACCCAAATTTGGAGTCTGTTGTTAATTATGGATGTTAACAATTTTGTTATATTATTAATTAAAGCAATCGGTCTGTAATTATTTGGATCTGTTAGACTTCCTTTTTTATGAATCACTGAGAGCTTAAATTGTGAGAGAGATTTCGGAAGATTTTCTTCAGTTAGAAACATATTTAACATATTTTTCAGATAGTGTTTACCACATTCAGGTAGGTACTTCAGTTGCTCGTTAATGATTGTATCTAAACCTGGAGACTTATTTGGTTTTAGGTGCATGATTGCAAAATTCAGTTCTGCCATAGTTATATCACTATCCAGATATGGATGACGAACATCAAAAAAATTTGCTTCGTTTATAATTTTGGTTCCATACCATTCCATGAAGTATTGGTGCCATTCATCTATTGATACAGCATTTGTACAATAGTTTTTGGGAAGAAGGGATTTCATAGTCTTCCAAAATTCCTTTTGGTCCTTTATATTCGTTAATTTGGTTTTAAACTCTTGATAATACTTTTCTTTTTCTTGTTCTAAACATTTTTTGTAGTCCTTTTTGGCTTTTAAGAAAATGTCTAAATATTCTTTGTCAAAGTTGTGGATTTTACAAATTCTTAATGTTTTCCTCATAGTTTTTTTGAATTTCTTGCATTCATTGGTATACCAGGGCTTTGATTGCTTGCATTGAAATTATTACATCTTTACTTATTCCTATTTCATTTGAGCTAGTTTTAATTGCAGCTAGAAGTGTTTCATATTTTTCAGTTGCAGTCTCTGGTTCGTTTTTAATTTGCAGGAGCAATTTTTCAGTTTGGTCTTGATATGCAGATATTTTACTATTATCCCATAAATGTTTTGTGAGTTTACGTGTACTTGTTTGTTTGGTGTCTTCCTGTGTGTTATTCCAAATGTTTGTAATTGAGATTTTACAGATCAGGTGATCGGATATCAGAATCTCGCTGTCGACAGAGAAGTTTTTAATAAGATGAGATGCATTTATATCAAACCATATAAAGTCGATGACCGATTTTCCTCTAGCGCCTATATATGTAAAGTTTCCTGGAAAATCGTCTATTGTTCTTCCATTTAATGCACTTAAGTTTTCGTTTGCCATAATGTCAACTAAATTACGCCCTTTTTTATTTATTACAGTGTCTTTACTTAATCGAGAATTAATTATATTCGAATTAAAGAAAATACAGTTATCCGCTTGATTTAAATTGCCGATTCTACAGTTGAAATCACCTCCTATAATAAAAGCATGAGATGGATATGCTTCTCTAATATCTTGGAGATTATTGGCGAAGAGTTCAAGTAAAGTTTCATATTTGTATGATGGTGAAAAATATACGTTTCCCAGAATTATTTTCTGATTTGATGTACACAATTCCAGAAACTGCCAATGAGGTTCACTGTTAATGATTTTAATTAATTGATTTCCACTTTTGACTAATATAATAATTCCCCCTTTTGCTCTACCTACGCTTGCATCTTTTATAGCTAATTGTTGGAATATTAAGTATTTTTCTAAGAATGAAGGCAAGTGTTTGACTTCGTAATTAGCCCATGTTTCATTTAAGCAGATGATTGTGTTTTTTAATAGAATTGATTCTTCGTTTTGACTTAATTTATAAAGGTTGTTTAGTCCTTGAATATTCCAATAAATTATGTGAGATGAGTCTTTCTTCTCTATAAGTTTTTTGGATCAGCAGTTCTTGAAGTAGATTGGGCTCGTGACCTGGTTATTATATGTTTATCCAGAGGACCTTTGGTGTTGGCCAGGACAGCGTTCTTCTTGTTACCACTTTCCTTTTTTTGGGTCTGATTTATTCCTGATGTAGTAGGCATTGTAGTAGGATTTATTATTTGGTCATCGGTGAATACAACGGGTGTTTCTGATAGAGGCAGTGAAATAGATAATCTTTTTTCAGTAATGTTTTCATTGGCAGAGTTTCCTTCCATTAGTTCAGCCGAAGTATAACTTTGACCATTGATTAACAGTTTATCATACCTGAGAAATGCTCTATATCCTTCGTTTCTTGCTTATAACATGTGCGGTTTAAGCAATTTTAGGGAAATCTTCTTCAATATATACTTTCTTATCTCTTAAAAGTTTAGCGTTTACCAATATTTCTTTCCTTAACTTCTTTGAATTTAGTTCAATAAGAATTGGTCTTGAGGAATTTGTGTTATTGGGTGGTCTTCCAATTCTTTTAACTTCCTCAAAATTATTCTCAGTACGATAATTTAGCTTGAGATTTTCTTTTAGTAAGTTGATAACAGTTTTTTCTGTGTTTGTTTCGTTGTTTTCGGAGACCCCAAAGATTATGAGGTTATTTTCCTTTAATTTTTTCTCCAAAGTAGTTATGATGTTGTCTTTTTCTTTTAGTTGCTTTTCTAGGTTTTTTATTTTTTAAGTATTTTCAAAAGTAATTTTATTGAACAAATTAATTGAATCTTGTAAGGTTTAAAATTTTTTATTTAACTCTGATGTTTGTTGTTAAATAGGGGTTAATAATTCCCTAATTTGTTCGATTGTTGCCATTTTACGTTAATTTTTTATTTTGCTATATTTGAGAACACTGCTTCTACTGACTTAAGCGAGCGAGAACGTGCGTATTTTGCTACTGCAATGCGAGAGAATACCGAAGGTCACGACTCAAAAATTATTTAAATATGTTTATTTGCAACTAAATATATTATAAATCACTGGTTTTAAGTTTTGGATGCAATGAGCACTTATTTATTATAGTTAGACACACACTGGTCGTTATTAAATGTTTACTATTTACTTTATAATTGATTTAAATTACTTAACTCACATTAACACAACTTATCTTTTTAACTTCAAAATTCGGATGACGCCTGGATTCGAACCAGGGACCCTCCGCTTGCCGGGCAGAGATGTTTCTTTCATAAAAATTTAACTTTAAAATTATCTTCATTACTGTACGTTCAGTCGAAGTCTTATGTTAAAAATTAGTTCGTGGAATGATTCCCTATAAAGCGGAACTGTGTCGCTGTAGACGAAACCCGTTGTCAATGCCTATCATAGATATAGGAGTCTTTGGGATCGATGCTACGTTAGACACTATGAAAGAAGAATTCGGTTGAAGCCATACGTCGGACACAGGTGACGTGGTGTAGCGGTTAACATCTCTGCTCGGCAAGTGGAGGGTCCCTGGTTCGAATCCAGGCGTCATCCGAATTTTTCTTTCATAAAAATTTAACTTTAAAATTATCTTCATTACTGTATGTTCAGTCGAAGTCATATGTTAAAAATTAGTTCGTGGAATGATTCCCTATAAATCAGAACTGTGTCGCTGTAGACGAAACCCGTTGTCAATGCCTATCATAGATATAGGAGTCTTTGGGATCGATGCTACGTTAGACACTATGAAAGAAGAATTCGGTTGAAGCCATACGTCGGACACAGGTGACGTGGTGTAGCGGTTAACATCTCTGCCCGGCAAGCGGAGGGTCCCTGGTTCGAATCCAGGCGTCATCCGAATTTTTCTTTCATAAAAGTTTAACTTTAAAATTATCTTCATTACTGTACGTTCAGTCGAAGTCATATGTTAAAAATTAGATTAATATTCTTATCGGAAATACATATAAATAAATGTTCGACATCGTTGGAAGATTCTAATACATAGCTTCGATATATATTTTTTACCGCTATCAAAACACCGCCCCCTCTGAGATTATGACTATTCGAAATACTTCTATCACATCTATACACGTTATATTTATCAAGTTTGAGTTTAGTGTTTGCAATATCGGGACTCAACCAAGTTTCCGTGAAAACAATTGCATCGAAGTTGTCGAGAATGTAGCAGTATTTTTCGAGTTGTTTTATTTTTGTTTTTAACCCACGCACATTTTGATAATAAATTTTAATTTTTGCTTTGTTTCCTAGTTTTTTGAACGTATATTTTCCTTTCGAACATTTCTCGGACGTTCGGTATCATTTTGGACACTAAGAATCTTTGGTTCACCATTAATGTATCTAATTGTTTTGACAACGCCATTTTTATTTTCTTCTTCCAATTTACATCTAAGATCTTACATATGACTACGCTGCATAAAAGTCAAATCGGAGTTCAATCTTACAGGATCATTGCATTTTTGTTTATTTTTAAGAATAGCTAGTGCTAAGTTCGGATCTTTCAATATGACTTTAATTGGACGTTGTTTAGTGTTATTATCAGAATATCTGCCTAAACGGAAATGATTCAAAATTGCATTATTTTCAATAGTAGTGATATAAGAAATTATATCAAGTATTGCACTTCTATCCGATTCTCTTCTCTCTGATGGAGTTTTCCCTCCCGATTCAATGACATTATAAATAATGAGATTATTCTTACGAATATTTCTCTCATTCAACTCTTCAATAATTTTGGTTTGATCGATATAGAGTGGCCTATATTGTGTCGTCATACGGTATACCGCTTTGATTGTAAGTTTGTGAGTATTCTCCAGTTCTGCCTGGATCTCTTGAGTGCTCGGCTCACAGTCAAGACCGCGAAGTACGAACGCATGTGTCTTTTCATCTGCGTCTGTATACGTGTGAAATTCCATTTGAGCTTCTCTCATTATATTTACCATTTTCTTCTTCTCTTCCATATCATCCAGGTATAGATTAATATTGTTTTTGCTATAACTTATAGTGAAGCCTTTCTTGACTTTTTCACTTAGTGTAGCAACAAAGTCTTTGTGTGAGTTTGGTTTCCCTGCAATTATTATAGGCGGTATCCGTTGTTTATTTTGCTTCGAAACGGAAGTGGTGCTAGTAGCGTTAGTGTTGGCGGCAGCGGCTGACATATTGTTTTGTTGCGTGCTGTTTCCATTCGGGCCAGCCATGTTATTGGATTGGCCATCCTCAGTTTCCTCACTGCTGATGTCGTCATCTTCGTCGTCACCTAAATCACTGTCCGCTTCAGCGGCGAGCGGTTCAAAGCGATTAGCTGTTGATACTTGAGGTGGGGCGGCGGGCGAAGCATTTGGCGCGCGCAGCCTTTTGCTGTTGTGTGCTGATTGCTTGCTTGTTGTTTCTCTGTCCTTGTTGGGACTGACACTTGCTTTCCTCTTCTTGTCGACTTCATTGTCGTCTTGAGCAGGTCGATGCTCAACAATTGTAAATTGCGATTTTAAATCCGGGACACTCATGATGGCTCTTGCTTTTTTAAATGTTTTCACTTTTTTTACATCTTTCGTTACTTTTAGTCACTGTCTCTTGAACTAATTTCTCCAATTTTGCATTAAAACTTACATTTGCACTGTCACCACCACTTTTAGTATCACTACTATCACTGGATATGACCATTACAGAATTCTCAGTCCCTGTATTTTTACTTTTATTTGTAGATTGCATAGGGGAGAAGCCCCTGTGCCTGTCACAAAACTTAGCAACACCCCGAGTTTTGGTAGGGTTCGTTTAAGCGGCTGGCGTTTTGCACGCTTAAAACAAATTTTATTTTTATTTATGATAAAATTTTACCGTCGCACGGAATCGGGACGAGAACGTGTGTATTCAACATGGTATGGCCGTTGACATGAATTAAAGTAATGGGAAATCTAATTGAGATCAAAATAAGAATCACAAATCTAAATAGATTTGTATTGAACATTATGGACTAGGGGGTAAATCAGGATAAGATCTGGTTTTCACTCTCATGCACTATGACAAAAATCGCAAAAAAAAAATTTCTAAATCAAACGGATTCTCTCGAACTCACGTTGTAACGCATCCACGGTCAGACGAGAACATGGACGAGAACGTGTGTATTCAACATGGTATGGCCGGTGACATAAATTAAAGTAATGGGAAATCTAATTGAGATCAAAATAAGAATCACAAATCTAAATAGATTTGTATTGAATATTATGGACTAGGGGGTAAATCAGGATAAGATCTGATTTTCTTCTAAATGTGTCTTATTCCATTCAATATCTAATAATAACTCTTTATATTATAAAACCTATGTTTTTTATTTATATATTTAAAGACATCATATTTTAAATAATATCGGTTACTCTACCAACATTACGTGTTTGTAAAGTGTGAAATTTGTGCACAATACTATAATTTAATGCACCTATAAAATATCTATTATGGTTGCATAATGTATATATAAAAAAATAATTATAACTATTTTTTTTAAGTTTAATTTCTTGTATATAGATAATTATATAGTAAACATTTATCTACATATACTTTTTATATACAATAATCACTTTTCCATTCAATAATATAAAATGTATAAAGAAATATTTTAATATAATCATATAGCACATCGGTCAAAGAAACACAAAACACAAATATGCCTACTTGTTCAATTGTCATCATATTGTTTGTATCTATGACAATCAAAACAAATCATGTTGTTTGTTTAGAATCGTTATTTTTTATATAGCAATAAGGAATATGTTATAAAAACAAGTAGTTATAGGAAATAATTATAACAAATAATTAAAACAAATAGTTAGAATTCATTATAAAATAGTAAATATCCCACTTTAGTTGGGAATCGATCTCATCACATCTATGTTACTATAAAACAATTTAACAGACTCAGCTAATTTTCAGCTAATTTCTATTTATATATCCTAAATTTATAACAAACAGTACAAATTATATTAATAATAATAATAAAAAATATTAAAAAGTCAACGGAACGCGGTGTTCCCAAGCGGTCACCCATCAAAGTACAAACCGCGCCCGATGTTGCTTAACTTCCGTGATCGGACGAGAACGAATTAGAATTAGAATTAGAAGGTTGCTTTATTTGTTCTAGTTATTAGATACATATACATACAGACACGGCTCATATCGGTCAGTATCCAGGGTAACGTCGATCGCACAGTAAGCGGGCAGAATCTCAATCGCCGGGCGATTAGTGATTTTGTCCGATTAGCTGCGCGTCGCACCGCCACTTGGCGCCAGATATGGTGTGGTCTTGTATTGTTATACATTTTTATTACATGTAGTGTTCCTGGCCTTTGGCCTTACCACCTCGGTAATACTTATACATTCTAATCGAATAAAATAATTAATGATCGTGTGCGTGTAATGCAGTGTACTTGTTTTATGAATGATCGTGTTATGTTGTAGGAAAAATGAATAAAAAACCTACTTTTAATAATTGTGCTTACAACTAACTTAAGAACTAAATGAGTGACAGTAATGATATATACAATGCAGTTGTGAATCTTAACAATAATGTGATTGATGATAATATAATTTGATAATAATGGCGTATGCATATGAGTCTAATTCACAGTAAATGATATTTAATGTTACAGTGCGGTTATGAACTTTATACATTTTTAGTGGTGATAGAATGGTTTGAATTTAATGTTTATTCGACAATAGTAACTTAACTCTAAATGAATGAATGTGTATGATATTTACAATGCTTATTATTATTGATAATGGTGTATTGAAAGAAATGTATTGATGACTTATATATTATACTGTGCTAAGTTTTGTGTGAAGGTGACAAATGTGTTGAATTTTTCAGAGTCGGTTTTACATTTACTAAGTTTATTATTGAGTTCTTGGAGTGCTGTTAACATATGTGATAAATTTATTAATGTACTTAATGTCTGTATTTCAGTCGTTATGCTTTTGTATAGGGTCATAGTGTCTTGGTCACCAGGGTCGGGGAAGATTGATTGTTCAGAGGGGTTGGGGTTGTCTGCAGACTGGCTGATGGTGGGTTGGGGCGCTGACTGCTGTCGCTCAACACCGGTGAGTGGGGGAAACTCGTCACGGGCAAATTGAAATCGCGAACTTTTACGCACGTCACTATCACTGCACTTGGGGAATTGGGGGCCGCGCTGCGACCACTGGTTGACCTGGGGGACAGGTGCTGGCTAGTACCGCTGCTGGGCTTGGACTGGATCTCTCTTCTCAATATTGGTTTGCCTGTATTTTAGTCGCGCAATGTAAACAGCGCATTGCACGCTGTTGGCTGGATGATCTCCTTTGCAGTTGATGCATTTTGCTGGAGAAGTGCGAGGCTTTGTGCATTCTCTTGTTATGTGTTGGTCTGCGCACTTTAAGCAACGAGGAGTGCGCATACAGTTTGCAGTGGCATGTCCCCACATCTGACAGCGGTGGCACTGCGTCAGCTGTTTCTTATTAATATGCCGTTCCCAAGAAACGCGTGTGTACATAATTATTTTTATTTTTTGTTGTACATTTTGTAGTGTTGTAGCTGCTGACGTCACTACCAGGTAGAGTGGCCTATATTGTGTCGTCATACGGTATACCGCTTTGATTGTAAGTTTGTGAGTATTCTCCAGTTCTGCCTGGATCTCTTGAGTGCTCGGCTCACTGTCAAGACCGCGAAGTACGAACGCATGTGTCTTTTCATCTGCGTCTGTATACGTGTGAAATTCCACTTGAGCTTCTCTCATTATATTTACCATTTTCTTCTTCTCTTCCATATCATCCAGGTATAGATTAATATTGTTTTTGCTGTAACATATAGTGAAGCCTTTCTTGACTGTTTCATATATTGCAGCAACAAAGTCTTTGTGTGAGTTTGGTTTCCCTGCAATTATTATAGGCGGTATCCGTGGTTTATTTTGCTTCGAAACGGAAGTTGTGCTAGTAGCTTTAGTGTTGGCGGCAGCGGTTGATATATTGTTTTGTTGCGTGCTGATTCCACTCGGGCCAGCCATGTGATTAGATTGGCCATCCTCAGTTTCGTCACTGCTGATGTCGTCATCTTCGTCGTCACCTAGATCGCTGTCCGCATCAGCGGCGAGCGGTTCAAAGCGATTAGCTGTTGTTACTTGAGGTGGGGCGGCGGGCGAAGCATTTGGCGCGCGCAGCCTTTTGCTGTTGTGTGCTGATTGCTTGCTTGTTGTTTCTCTGACCTTGTTGGGACTGACACTTGCTTTCCTCTTCTTGTCGACTTCGTTGTCGTCTTGAACAGGTCGATGCTCAACAATTGTAAATTGCGATTTTAAATCCGCGACACTCATGATAGTTCTTGCTTTTTTAATTTTTTCACTTTTTTTACATTTTTCGTTACTTTTAGTCACTGTCTCTTGAACTAATTTCTCCACTTTTGCACTAAAACTTACATTTGCACTGTCACCACTACTTTTAGTATCACTACTATCACTGGATATGACCATTACAGTATTCTCAGTCTCTGTCTTTTTACTTTTATTTGTAGATTGCATAGGGGAGAAGCCCCTATGCCTATCACAAAACTTAGCAACACCGCGAGTTTTGGTAGGGTTCGTTTAAGCGGCTGGCGTTTTGCACGCATAAAACAAATTTTATTTTTATGATAAAATTTTAACAGATTCACGGAGTCAAACGAGACACAACCGTTCCGAACTGCTGTCACACTATCACTGGGGGGACGAGAACGTGTGTATTCAACATGGTATGACCGTTGACATGAATTAAAGTAATGGGAAATCTAATTGAGATCAAAATAACAATCACAAATCTAAATAGATTTGTATTGATCATTATGGACTAGGGGGTAAATCAGGATAAGATCTGATTTTCTTCTAAATGTGTCTTATTCCATTCAATATCTAATAATAACTCTTTATATTATAAAACCTATGTTTTTAGATTTATATATTTCTAGACATCATATTTTAAATAATATTGGTTACTCTACCAACATTACGTGTTTGTAAAGTGTGAAATTTGTGCACAATACTATAATTTAATGCACCTATAAAATATGTATTATGGTTGTATAATGTATATATAAAAATATAATTATAACTATTTTTTTCTAAGTTTAATTTCTTGTATATAGATAATTATATAGTAAACATTTATCTACATATACTTTGTTGAGACGCCACTGCCTCCGCAGCCGCGCTCCGGTTTATCACCAACACCCAGCGCTATCTGTTGCGCGCCACCAACTAACTTTAGATTTAGTTATATTTCTCGCTGTTAAATTATTGTAAAACTCACTTGTTTTGTAACTCGCTTTCGCTGTGCACCAAGTCGCACGTTGGTTCTATTAACCTGTACGCCTCTTACGGCCACGTGTTTTTACACAATTCGCTTTTTACGCTAAATTAATTACGCTCAAGTGTTTAGTGCTAATATTAAACATTCTTTTAGCTTTCCGCATACGCATTTATTGTTATTTCAATTGGGAAAGATTTTGTACTGCTACCAGCAACATTTTGTCACTAAGTATAAGTTTGAATAATTTGTATTTGCTACTGTTTCGTAAGTACGCTTTATTTATATGTATCATCGCACAACATCAATTCATATCGTTTTTTGGTTATAAGTTATTCAGTTCTGTAATTCTGGTTTATTTTGAAGTCATTCATGCTTGTGTGCTATTGTATAATATTTAGATATTTTTGGGTATTAAAATAGTTCCTAGTTTGTTTACTGCAAATTTACCTATTGATTCCCATACTCGCCTCAGCTGTTCAACCCTCCAGGCACCTTCATTTGCGTTTTGGGAATTCAATCCCTCCTGTGGCTCTCTTTCATTTACATTGTTGCACTAGCTTATCTTTCCTTCTCTTTGTTGATTAGACCACGTGACTACAGTTAGCTTTGTCACTTCCTGACGCATTATTTGTGGGCCTGCCCCTATTATCCTGTCTCTCCTTCAGCAAAGAGCTACCATATTTGTGTTAAGTCTTCCAGAGCAGCTCCTGGAAGTGAAGAACGTCCGTACCTTCTCCTTCCAGCATTGCATCACTCTGCCTTACTTTCTGCTCTCATTCTCTCTCTACGCAATCCCCGCGAAACGACCCCTCGGTCGAACATTTGGTCCTTCGAGCCGGATGTGCATTATTCTCTCTCAGCGCAATTCCCGCAAAACGACCTCTCGGTCGAACATACTTTTTATATACAATAATCACTTTTCCATTCAATAATATAAAATGGCTCACTGTCCAGACCACGAATTACAAATGCATGCGTTTTTTCGCTTTTTTCAGTGAAAGTGTAGTGCGAAATATCGTCCTTCACTAATTGATTTTGAATTTTTTGTTTGTCTTCTAAATTATTTAAAAATAAATTTGTTGAGTTTCTACTGAAACGCAGTTTAAATCCATTAGGTGCATCTAGAGTCAGTTTCTTTATTAAATCGTTATGGTTTGACCATTTAGTCTGAATTTTAATCGGCGTAGGCTTACTTGTTTTTGTTTCTGTAGAACTGTCATCTTCTTTAGAAAGGGCTTGAAATTTATTACTTACAGGAACTGGCGGAGCTTTATTATTATCAGTATTCTTCAGACGAGCACTATTCTTTGTACTCACAGTCTTAAATGATAAATCTATGTCAGTTTCTTCGGTAATTTCATCATCCGTTTGCAATTCGCTGGTGTCAATGAGTTGCACTGCAACCCGACGACGTTTTTGATTCTCTCCGCCTGTTCTTTATTCGAAATATCGAACAAAGTACATCAACGGCACCAGTAGAACTTTTTCTTCAACACACACTAACACTAAATATTTAATTCGTTAAAAAACCCACAAAAAATTCACGAAAACTGCGAAAATTTTCACCGTGAAAGAAACAACGATATACTGTTGACGGGACAAGAACGTGTGTATTCAACATGGTATGGCCGTTGACATGAATTAAAGTAATGGGAAATCTAATTGAGATCAAAGTAAGAATCACAAATCTAAATAGATTTGTATTGAACATTATGGACTAGGGGGTAAATCAGGATAAGATCTGATTTTCTTCTAAATGTGTCTTATTCCATTTAATATCTAATAATAACTCTTTATATTATAAAACCTATGTTTTTAGATTTATATATTTCTAGACATCATATTTTAAATAATATTGGTTACTCTACCAACATTACGTGTTTGTAAAGTGTGAAATTTGTGCACAATACTATAATTTTATGCACCTATAAAATATGTATTATGGTTGTATAATGTATATATAAAAATATAATTATAACAATTTTTTTTTAAGTTTAATTTCTTGTATATAGATAATTATATAGTAAACATTTATCTACATATACTTTATATATACAATAATCACTTTTCCATTCAATAATTTAAAATGTATAAAGAAATATTTTAACATAATCATATAGCACATCGGTCAAAGAAACACAAAACACAAATATGCCTACTTGTTCAATTGTCATCATATTGTTTGTATCTATGACAATCAAAACAAATCATGCTGTTTGTTTAGAATCGTTATTTTTTATAATACCAATAAGGAATATGTTATAAAAACAAGTAGTTATAGGAAATAATTATAACAAATAGTTAGAATTCATTATAAAATAGTAAATATCCCACTTTAGTTGGGAATCGATCTCATCACATCTATGTTACTATAAAACAATTTAACAGACTCAGCTAATTTTCAGGTAATTTCTATTTATATATCCTAAATTTATAACAAACAGTACAAATTATATTATTAATAATAATAAAAAATATTAAAAAGTCAACGGCACGCGGTGTTCCCAAGCGGTCACCCATCCAAGTACTAACCGCGCCCGATGTTGCTTAACTTACGTGATCGGACTAGAACGTGTTTTTTTTGTGAGAGAATATCTTTATTTATTCAAACATTTTTACAGTTGCTGTAATTGCCCGTCGTATGAACGACTGTCCAGGCGGCAGCCGATCGCACTGTATGGTTGGGCTGATTACAATTCCGTAGAATTTACGAATCCCCCACCATATCAGCGCTGCGCACTTCCGACTGGCTTCGCGCATGGAACGAACAATTTTACGTTTATACATATTTTCTTTTTACAATATGTTGCTCCTGGCACACAGTGCCTTATCAACTAATTATGACATATGCTTTAACAAAATAAAGATAATTAAATGTATATGAATGAGATGAAGTGAATGATTTTAATATTTGACATTTATGGGAAAAGAATTTACAAAAAAAAAAACCCATTTTAAACAATTTTAAACTATTTTAACTTAATCTAATGAGTGGCGATGTGATGATGTTTACAATGCGGCTATGATAGGTTATAATATTTGATTTTGAATGTGTTTTATTATTATGATTCGATGCTACAACTCTGGTTCGCGTTGGTGGAATAACGGAAGTGTTTGATAGGGTAGTAAATGTTTTATTTGGAAAGGGGCATTGTGCTCTCGGATTTGTGTTATGGTTTGTGTAAGTGGGTTGTGTTTTAATTGGGTTGTATAGAATTTTTGTGATTGTTGTTCTATGTATTCATGTATGTAAGGTATTTGTGTTATGTTGTGTAAATCTACGATTCGTGTATACCTATCTGCGCTATTGATTAGGCGCAGACATTTGTTCTGCAATCGTTGCAGCGGTTTCAGTGCCGTGTTCGACGCGGAACACCAGACTGGTGCTGCGTAGGTGATAATGGGGCGAATGATGGTTTTATACAGTAGGATTTTGTTTTCTGGAGTCATGGGGCTATTTTTATTAAGAAGGGGATAGAGGGATCTGATTACAATTGTGGCTTTTTTAATTACGTTATTTATATGGGGATTATAGTACAGGCGGGGATCTAGGGTGATGCCGAGGTACTTGACTTGCTACGATCCTGGTGACAGGATCCCGGGCAATCCGGTTGAACCACGGCAAGCTCGTGAGACTGTGGGTCGCAGTCGGAACAGAAGGATGTGAGTGGGCGCCAGTAGATCTAAGCCTACGTTCAACCTAAAAGTGATCTACTAACCTCCCGGTAACAAGGTCGTGAAGCGAAATTAAAACCCGCAACTTGGCATGACTTAAGTAACTATATTTAAGAAGTAAAGTAATACAAAAGTATCGGCGACTAGCATTTAAAAAATCCGCAATCATACAGAATCGTTCAAGAATCGAATCAATTGTTGTTGTTTTATAATGCGCAGTAATAAATATAATCGGGGCCCTATAGCAGGTCGTTCGCACTAAGCGTCGAGGACTACCGAGGATAGATAGAAAAATTAATTCCACAAGAACACGGGGGCACCGATGATCGATCAACGTTGTTCGTGAATGTGTAAGCGTGACAATCCTAACAGCGTAAGTCCTACCCACCTAACGACGTACGTACCAACTATGGTACCGCGAGCGAAAAGCACTAAATAATAGAAATGACATAAATTGATGCGATTATACAAACAAGCGTTAAGGTTGACGGATAGTAAATGTTTGCCGAACGTTAAAAGTAAACTAATAGTAAGTACAACTAAAATTACAGAATACGTGAACAAAACTAGGAATAAACAAATAATTTTGTCTTAGCTGTAGCGACGTCCTGCGCGTTGACTGGTAGCGAGGCTATCGCTGGAGGGCGTTAGCGGCAGTCACTCGGTTGAATTCGGTTGTGGCCGGAGCGTTCCGAAGTTTGATGTGTCAGACGTCTAGATCTGACCGAACAGCAGCGCAGATGATGAATTTCGTACAGCCAAACAAAATGTCGCCCACGGGCTATCGAGCGAAACCACGTGGATCGATTTCGATCTATTATTCCCAAACGGGGAAAATTAAAGCCTAAAAGAACATGCATCGGTTAGGATATTTTTACAAAGGTCAAGTACGCCATTGCTAAGCCAAATAATTCGTGCGCAAGAACGAAATCAAGTTAATTGTGAATCACTGATTGTAAAATTAAGCTACTCCTTCAGTTCAAGATTTTAATTGTAAACCAGCAAATAATACAGATTCATTACCTTGAGGTGTTGAGCAGGCTTTAAGTGAAAGTATTTTAACTGGGGTGGATCCTCCAAATCCGGCACAGCCGACAAATATAACAATATTCGATAAAGCACTAATCTTCAAATCCCACAAAGTGGTATATTTCTTCACAATAAAGTATTCTATACGACAAAAGATTATGTGCGTGCGATCTCACCCACAGTAGAAATTGTAAAAAAAAACGTTACTTCCTGTCAAATCGCAAGATTCCTTAATTGAAGGATTAATTAAATGTACTTCAACCAATAGTTTAACCTTTGCAAAAATAAATCCAACCGAGCTATGTCAAGGACCACCTGTGCATCCCGGCCCTAAGGGTTGCCTAATATTCGGCGAATAAATTCCGTAATTATTTAAGGAAAACGTAACAGACTTTAGGAACGGGTGGCGCGCGATGTCCGTGTAATGTGATTGGTGTATAGACTGTGATGTTGGTGAATTTTCGTGTGAAAACTATGGTTTCGGTCTTTGCGTGGTTTATGGATATCTTCCACAAGCGCCAGTAGGATTCAATGATATTCAGGTGGATCTGGATTTGCTTATTTGCAACTTCTGCGCTAAACGAGTGGGCATAGAGGGCCGTATCGGCTGCGTAGAGTGCGGTTTTGGTCTTGGGAAATAATGGGATGTCATGGGTAAAAAGGGTGTATAGTTTAGGGCCTAGGCAGCTTCCCTGCGGTACGCCGGCTGCCACAGGACGGGAGGTGGACAGTGTATTATTAATTTTGACTTTGAACTTTCTGTTAGTAAGATAGGAGTAGATTAATTTAACAAGGACGGGTGGGAATTTCGCGCGAATTAATTTGTAAAGTAACCCTTCCAGCCATACTTTGTCGAAAGCTTTTTCAACGTCTTGAAGGGCCATTACAGTGACATTGTTTCTGTTGGAAAACGTAACAAATTCTTCCCCTACCACAACAGGAAATTTTCCCAAAATTTCCGATTCGAATCGAATAGAAACATAACCGAATAATGAAAGAAAAATATCGCTATAACTCCACACATAAGGGGAAAGAAAGAAAAATAAAAGAAGCAACTAAACATAATAATTCTCAAAAACCAGTATTTGTTAATCGGAGTCGTCATTAGGCTGAGCTTTTAAGTGGTGGCTACTCCAAGTCCCTTCCAGGATATCACCGCCTAGTGTTTTCAACTGGTAGTTGTCCAAGGAAAGCTGTTTCTGAATTAAGAAAGGTCCCACAAATTTCTCCGCAAGTTTAGCTGAATAGTATTTAGCGGCATCGGACAGCACAAAGTTTTTCCTCCACACCATCTGACCAGGGAAATACGTTATCTCACGATGTCGTAAATCGTATCGAGCTTTTGATTTCTCGTACGCTTTTTGCAACCGCACTCGAACGTCTTTATATAATTTATTGAAATTACAAGCCCTCTCAACAATCTTGTCTTTGTCCCTCACGCATTGTATTTCCTCACGATCCGAATTTTCTTCATCTATCCCATTTCCCATCATTCTAGCCTCGCGTCCGAAATTAATAAAATACGGCGTCAGTCCCGTTACCTCATGTTTGGCCGTTCGGAGAGCACACGCCACCTTAGGCAAATATACATCCCACAACCGTTGATTTTCTGCGACGAAAGAAATCAGCATTGTTTTGATAACGCGATTAACTCGTTCCGTAGGGTTAGCTTGGGGATGATACAGGGAAGTGTATGAGGGTTTAACACCGTAAGATGAAAGTAAGTTGCGGTACTCTTTGGACTTAAATTGTTTCGCATTATCCGAAATGACTCTACGGGGTGCGCCGAACAAGAGAAAAATATCATTTTCGAGATGTCGAACAATATTACTAACCGTCTGCCGACGCATGGGAAAACACAACGAGAATTTACTAAAACAGTCGGAAACAACTAAAATATAATGAAATCCTTTCGACGATCGGGGTAAAGGACCAACAACATCTAAACAAATGACTTCCCAAGGCTTGGTAATTTGTGAGTGACCACCCATTCTACCGGTAGGCACTTTTTGCTCTGGTTTTGATTTTAAACACACTATGCATTTCCGAACGTAAGCCGCAACATCAGTTCGCATTTTTGGCCAATAATATGTATTTGCTAACCGGTGAAATGTCTTGTAAATGCCTAAATGACCACTAGTCGGGAGATCATGACATTCCGAGATAAGCTCTGTCCTTAGACTTTTCGGTACAACTATTTTCCACTGGGCGTCGTCACCCGCAAGATCAACGTATTCAGCCTTAGCGTATTTATATAGCTTGCCATCAGTGATTCTAAAGTCTGGATATTTCTCCGGATTAGACAACACACTACTAATTAAATTACGATACCATTTGTCTTTGCATTCCGAAAGCTCGAGAGAGTTTAATACCGGTCCTGATCTAGAAAGCGCATCAGGAACGACATGTTCCTTGCCTTTCCGGTGAACTATTTTAAAATTGTATTGTTGTAGCCGTATTGCTCATCGCGCTAATCTACCAGATGGGTTTTCTAACTTATGCAGCCACAGTAACGAGTAGTGATCGGTTACAGCTGTGAATTGTGTTCCTTCCAGGTACGGACGAAGGCGTTCGATCGCCCACAGTAAAGCCAACCACTCTTTTTCCGTAGTGGAATAATTTTTTTCCTGACGAGTCAAGGATCGAAACAAGTAACGTATTACCTTTTCGCCGTCATCAAATTGCTGACTAAGTACCGCACCGAGTCCAAAATTTGAGGCATCCGTTTGTAAACTAAATTCTCTATTAAAATCCGGGCAAGTTAAAATAGGTGCGCTAACTAAATAATTTTTAATTCTTGACCACGCGTTATCGCACTCTGCATTCCAACGAAAAATTGCATTTTTGCGTAATAAGCCAGTAAGTGGAGCAATTTCGGTAGAAAAATGTGGTACAAACCGACGGTACCAAGACGCCATGCCCACGAGTCTACGCACTTCCGATACCGATTTCGGGACAGGAATATCTAAAATAGCACGCACTTTCTCTGGGTCGACATGTAATCCGCGTTCATTTACCACGTAACCTAGGTAACGCAACTCTTCCCGACAAAATTGACACTTATCCCTACACAATGTTAACCCTGCTTCTGTTAGACGGCGAGCAACCTCTGACAAGATTTGCATGTGTTTGTCAAAGTTATTGGTGACTATGATAATATCGTCTAGATATACAAAGACGTGCGGCTCTAAATCTGACCCGATTACTTGTTCAATAAAGCGTTGCCAGGTGGCTGGTGCGTTATGTAGCCCAAAGGGCATACGTCGGAACTGGAAAAGTCCACGATTCGGAATTGTAAATGCCGTGTATTGTTTTGAGTCCGCAGCGACTGGTATTTGCCAATATGCAGATTTTATGTCTAGTGACGTCAGATATTTAGCGTCACGTAGTTTGTCGAGAGTGTCAGAGATGTACGGAATCGGATAAGCATCGCGACGAGTTACTTTGTTTAACTTTCGGAAGTCTACACAGGACCTGTACGATCTGTCTTTCTTCGGTACTAATAAAATGGGCGAGGACCACGGACTATCTGATTTTTCGACAATACCGTTTTCAAGCATGTGATCTAATTCCGCATTAACATGTTTTTGCATTGCCGGCGATATTGGGTAGTAGCGCTGCTTAATTGGTTCGTTATCTGTATGAATTTTTAGTTCTGCTTTATCAGTGCATCCGATTTCATCTTTATTCATGTTTTTAAATATGTTATCAATTACCGTTGTCAACTGTTGTTCTTGTTTCGCTGTTAAGCTACCGCGAGCGTTAATTGAATCAACTGCAACCGACGCAACCACGGGTGAACGTGAGAATGTCCACTCTCCGCGACGGAGATCTGGAACAATTCCCATAGTCCGCCAAAAATTTGTTCCCAAATACACATATGCGGCAACTCCGGAACAACCAAAATATCTACGATTTTAACTTCATCGCGCAGCCTAACCGGAACCGAAATGCTACCGAGACAAGCGCATCTTTGCCCATTTGCGACAGTACAACAAGAAATTGTTTTATTAAGGCGCAACTTAATCCCCTTTAACATATCCCAACCCTGTTGTCCAATTATGGTACATGACGCACCTGAATCTAATAAGCCCAGAAACTGTTTTCCCAAAATTGATACTCTCAAATAAGGACGTTCATCATTTTCCGCGTGTGCTAAAATAAATTCTAAACGCGCATTATTAACGACCGATAAAGAATTATGATGTCGCATACGGCCTCCTACGACACCTAACGACCGTTTCCCGAACTCGAGTTACACGTCGGGCAAGTTTTTACCGTCACATTCGGTTTTCCGCAACGGTAGCAGTGACGTTTATGTGGTGCGTGACAGTTCGCAGCAAGGTGGCCAGACTTTCCACAATTCCAACAAGGCCGACTCTCCTGTCGTACATGACTGACGGTATCAGTAGGGGGTGTTGCGCGAGAACGCAAAAAGTGTGACGCAGACGCGGACGAAGAGGACTGGTTACAGTGCACGTAAGCTAAGTCCGGTTCGAGAGCTGAATGACGACGCGGCGGCGGAACAAAACATTCAACTGATTCTTTACGTTCATCCATTCTGCGACATAATTTTAACAATTCAGTAACCGAACGAACATCAATTAATGCGAGCTGTGTTTGGTAAAACGGTAAAATATTTTTCATAAGAATTGAGATTTTAAGTTCTTCCGATAATTTCGTACCTAGTCTAGAGAACATTGTTGCCATTACAGCAATATAAATACCGATGGACTCATTTGGGCCCTGTGTGCGACGCTTGATCTCCTCAAAAAGCTTTTCTTCGTAGTTAGTTGGTAAAAATTCGGCGCGCAATCCGCTCACTAAATCTTCCCACGAATTAAAAAGGTTTCTATTAGCTCTATACCAAATTAACGCATTGCCTTCAAATAAATCGATTGCTGATGCTAAAAGCTCTGGCTTGGTGACATACCTGGCCAGTCGAAGCTCATCAACGCGATCTAGAAATGAATTTAGGGACATCAACTTAAGATCACCCGTAAATTTAAGCCCCCACTTCGCAACTGGTACCGATTTATGGGTTGCCATATATCGCGCAAGCTCTACTTCAGATTCGCTGTCCGAGGGTAAAGATTCTACATCAGAAAATCTAGCTGCGGTCGCAGATTGGTTTATTATTTCATTTAATATCGTCGACGATAGCTTAGAGCTCTTAGCTTTTGATTTTAAATCCGACTCCAAGGTGACCAATTTAAGCAAGACTTGAGAGCGTTGTTTCCGTTGGTCGTCGTTCGTCGCTACAGACCGATTTATCCTACCAACACAATACGATATTTTTGTCTCTATTTTTCTAAAATTATTAGAAGTTTTTACATCGGCAAATTCCTCAATAAGTTCGGCTATCTCTTTAATTTGAGCCAACAGTGCCGTATAGTCTTGAACAAATGTGTAAGGATACGATGGCATTACAAATGATGAGGAGCATTTCTCAAGCTTCCTCAATGACCGAAGCGAGAGACGCATCGAATCGACTCTACCAAACTCTTCAATCCCGCGAATTTTCAATTCATAAATCAGTTCATCTCGGTTTAAACGACCAATATTCAGTTTGACATCCATTGCGAGTGACCAATAATTCGAATAAATGATTTAAACAACGTAAGGTAATGTAAAGAACAAAATCTAACTGAATAAGACGAAGATCTGAATAGAAAAATAACCAGTGCACTATTCCCACACAACCGATAATAACTCGATACTAAAAACGATGAGAAAAATACCTAATAGCAACACTATAGTGCGAGAAAAAAAATTTAAAAATTTAATACGAAGACTTACAGAAAAATTAAACAGCTAATTTATAATCAATCTAGAAACTATGCCTTGTTACTCCACGCGGGGCCCAACGTTTCGGGCGCCAATTAATTTGCTACGATCCTGGTGACAGGATCCCGGGCAATCCGGTTGAACCACGGCAAGCTCGTGAGACTGTGGGTCGCAGTCGGAACAGAAGGATGTGAGTGGGCGCCAGTAGATCTAAGCCTACGTTCAACCTAAAAGTGATCTACTAACCTCCCGGTAACAAGGTCGTGAAGCGAAATTAAAACCCGCAACTTGGCATGACTTAAGTAACTATATTTAAGAAGTAAAGTAATACAAAAGTATCGGCGACTAGCATTTAAAAAATCCGCAATCATACAGAATCGTTCAAGAATCGAATCAATTGTTGTTGTTGTTTTATAATGCACAGTAATAAATATAATCGGGGCCCTATAGCAGGTCGTTCGCACTAAGCGTCGAGGACTACCGAGGATAGATAGAAAAATTAATTCCACAAGAACACGGGGGCACCGATGATCGATCAACGTTGTTCGTGAATGTGTAAGCGTGACAATCCTAACAGCGTAAGTCCTACCCACCTAACGACGTACGTACCAACTATGGTACCGCGAGCGAAAAGCACTAAATAATAGAAATGACATAAATTGATGCGATTATACAAACAAGCGTTAAGGTTGACGGATAGTAAATGTTTGCCGAACGTTAAAAGTAAACTAATAGTAAGTACAACTAAAATTACAGAATACGTGAACAAAACTAGGAATAAACAAATAATTTTGTCTTAGCTGTAGCGACGTCCTGCGCGTTGACTGGTAGCGAGGCTATCGCTGGAGGGCGTTAGCGGCAGTCACTCGGTTGAATTCGGTTGTGGCCGGAGCGTTCCGAAGTTTGATGTGTCAGACGTCTAGATCTGACCGAACAGCAGCGCAGATGATGAATTTCGTACAGCCAAACAAAATGTCGCCCACGGGCTATCGAGCGTAACCACGATTTCGATCTATTATTCCCAAACGGGGAAAATTAAAGCCTAAAAGAACATGCATCGGTTAGGATATTTTTACAAAGGTCAAGTACGCCATTGCTAAGCCAAATAATTCGTGCGCAAGAACGAAATCAAGTTAATTGTGAATCACTGATTGTAAAATTAAGCTACTCCTTCAGTTCAAGATTTTAATTGTAAACCAGCAAATAATACAGATTCATTACCTTGAGGTGTTGAGCAGGCTTTAAGTGAAAGTATTTTAACTGGGGTGGATCCTCCAAATCCGGCACAGCCGACAAATATAACAATATTCGATAAAGCACTAATCTTCAAATCCCACAAAGTGGTATATTTCTTCACAATAAAGTATTCTATACGACAAAAGATTATGTGCGTGCGATCTCACCCACAGTAGAAATTGCAAAAAAAAACGTTACTTCCTGTCAAATCGCAAGATTCCTTAATTGAAGGATTAATTAAATGTACTTCAACCAATAGTTTAACCTTTGCAAAAATAAATCCAACCGAGCTATGTCAAGGACCACCTGTGCATCCCGGTCCTAAGGGTTGCCTAATATTTGGCGAATAAATTCCGTAATTATTTAAGGAAAACGTAACAGACTTTAGGAACGGGTGGCGCGCGATGTCCGTGTAATGTGATTGGTGTATAGACTGTGATGTTGGTCAATTTTCGTGTGAAAACTATGGTTTCGGTCTTTGCGTGGTTTATGGATATCTTCCACAAGCGCCAGTAGGGTTCAAGGATATTCAGATGGATCTGGATTTGCTTATTGGCAACTTCTGCGCTAAACGAGTGGGCATAGAGGGCCGTATCGTCTGCGTAGAGTGCGGTTTTGGTCTTGGGAAATAATGGGATGTCATGGGTAAAAAGGGTGTATAGTTTAGGGCCTAGGCAGCTTCCCTGCGGTACGCCGGCTGCCACAGGACGGGAGGTGGACAGTGTATTACTCGAGTTACACGTCGGGCAAGTTTTTACCGTCACATTCGGTTTTCCGCAACGGTAGCAGTGACGTTTATGTGGTGCGTGACAGTTCGCAGCAAGGTGGCCAGACTTTCCACAATTCCAACAAGGCCGACTCTCCTGTCGTACATGACTGACGGTATCAGTAGGGGGTGTTGCGCGAGAACGCAAAAAGTGTGACGCAGACGCGGACGAAGAGGACTGGTTACAGTGCACGTAAGCTAAGTCCGGTTCGAGAGCTGAATGACGACGCGGCGGCGGAACAAAACATTCAACTGATTCTTTACGTTCATCCATTCTGCGACATAATTTTAACAATTCAGTAACCGAACGAACATCAATTAATGCGAGCTGTGTTTGGTAAAACGGTAAAATATTTTTCATAAGAATTGAGATTTTAAGTTCTTCCGATAATTTCGTACCTAGTCTAGAGAACATTGTTGACATTACAGCAATATAAATACCGATGGACTCATTTGGGCCCTGTGTGCGACGCTTGATCTCCTCAAAAAGCTTTTCTTCGTAGTTAGTTGGTAAAAATTCGGCGCGCAATCCGCTCACTAAATCTTCCCACGAATTAAAAAGGTTTCTATTAGCTCTATACCAAATTAACGCATTGCCTTCAAATAAATCGATTGCTGATGCTAAAAGCTCTGGCTTGGTGACATACCTGGCCAGTCGAAGCTCATCAACGCGATCTAGAAATGAATTTAGGGACATCAACTTAAGATCACCCGTAAATTTAAGCCCCCACTTCGCAACTGGTACCGATTTATGGGTTGCCATATATCGCGCAAGCTCTACTTCAGATTCGCTGTCCGAGGGTAAAGATTCTACATCAGAAAATCTAGCTGCGGTCGCAGATTGGTTTATTATTTCATTTAATATCGTCGACGATAGCTTAGAGCTCTTAGCTTTTGATTTTAAATCCGATTCCAAGGTGACCAATTTAAGCAAGACTTGAGAGCGTTGTTTCCGTTGGTCGTCGTTCGTCGCTACAGACCGATTTATCCTACCAACACAATGCGATATTTTTGTCTCTATTTTTCTAAAATTATTAGAAGTTTTTACATCGGCAAATTCCTCAATAAGTTCGGCTATCTCTTTAATTTGAACCAACAGTGCCGTATAGTCTTGAACAAATGTGTAAGGATACGATGGCATTACAAATGATGAGGAGCATTTCTCAAGCTTCCTCAATGACCGAAGCGAGAGACGCATCGAATCGACTCTACCAAACTCTTCAATCCCGCGAATTTTCAATTCATAAATCAGTTCATCTCGGTTTAAACGACCAATATCCAGTTTGACATCCATTGCGAGTGACCAATAATTCGAATAAATGATTTAAACAACGTAAGGTAATGTAAAGAACAAAATCTAACTGAATAAGACGAAGATCTGAATAGAAAAATAACCAGTGCACTATTCCCACACAACCGATAATAACTCGATACTAAAAACGATGAGAAAAATACCTAATAGCAACACTATAGTGCGAGAAAAAAAATTTAAAAATTTAATACGAAGACTTACAGAAAAATTAAACAGCTAATTTATAATCAATCTAGAAACTATGCCAAGTTACTCCACGCGGGGCCCAACGTTTCGGGCGCCAATTAATTTGCTACGATCCTGGTGACAGGATCCCGGGCAATCCGGTTGAATTACGGCAAGCTCGTGAGACTGTGGGTCGCAGTCGGAACAGAAGGATGTGAGTGGGCGCCAGTAGATCTAAGCCTACGTTCAACCTAAAAGTGATCTACTAACCTCCCGGTAACAAGGTCGTGAAGCGAAATTAAAACCCGCAACTTGGCATGACTTAAGTAACTATATTTAAGAAGTAAAGTAATACAAAAGTATCGGCGACGAGCATTTAAAAAATCCGCAATCATACAGAATTGTTCAAGAATCGAATCAATTGTTGTTGTTGTTTTATAAATATAAATACCGATGGACTCATTTGGGCCCTGTGTGCGACGCTTGATCTCCTCAAAAAGCTTTTCTTCGTAGTTAGTTGGTAAAAATTCGGCGCGCAATCCGCTCACTAAATCTTCCCACGAATTAAAAAGGTTTCTATTAGCTCTATACCAAATTAACGCATTGCCTTCAAATAAATCGATTGCTGATGCTAAAAGCTCTGGCTTGGTGACATACCTGGCCAGTCGAAGCTCATCAACGCGATCTAGAAATGAATTTAGGGACATCAACTTAAGATCACCCGTAAATTTAAGCCCCCACTTCGCAACTGGTACCGATTTATGGGTTGCCATATATCGCGCAAGCTCTACTTCAGATTCGCTGTCCGAGGGTAAAGATTCTACATCAGAAAATCTAGCTGCGGTCGCAGATTGGTTTATTATTTCATTTAATATCGTCGACGATAGCTTAGAGCTCTTAGCTTTTGATTTTAAATCCGATTCCAAGGTGACCAATTTAAGCAAGACTTGAGAGCGTTGTTTCCGTTGGTCGTCGTTCGTCGCTACAGACCGATTTATCCTACCAACACAATGCGATATTTTTGTCTCTATTTTTCTAAAATTATTAGAAGTTTTTACATCGGCAAATTCCTCAATAAGTTCGGCTATCTCTTTAATTTGAACCAACAGTGCCGTATAGTCTTGAACAAATGTGTAAGGATACGATGGCATTACAAATGATGAGGAGCATTTCTCAAGCTTCCTCAATGACCGAAGCGAGAGACGCATCGAATCGACTCTACCAAACTCTTCAATCCCGCGAATTTTCAATTCATAAATCAGTTCATCTCGGTTTAAACGACCAATATCCAGTTTGACATCCATTGCGAGTGACCAATAATTCGAATAAATGATTTAAACAACGTAAGGTAATGTAAAGAACAAAATCTAACTGAATAAGACGAAGATCTGAATAGAAAAATAACCAGTGCACTATTCCCACACAACCGATAATAACTCGATACTAAAAACGATGAGAAAAATACCTAATAGCAACACTATAGTGCGAGAAAAAAAAATTTAAAAATTTAATACGAAGACTTACAGAAAAATTAAACAGCTAATTTATAATCAATCTAGAAACTATGCCAAGTTACTCCACGCGGGGCCCAACGTTTCGGGCGCCAATTAATTTGCTACGATCCTGGTGACAGGATCCCGGGCAATCCGGTTGAATTACGGCAAGCTCGTGAGACTGTGGGTCGCAGTCGGAACAGAAGGATGTGAGTGGGCGCCAGTAGATCTAAGCCTACGTTCAACCTAAAAGTGATCTACTAACCTCCCGGTAACAAGGTCGTGAAGCGAAATTAAAACCCGCAACTTGGCATGACTTAAGTAACTATATTTAAGAAGTAAAGTAATACAAAAGTATCGGCGACGAGCATTTAAAAAATCCGCAATCATACAGAATCGTTCAAGAATCGAATCAATTGTTGTTGTTGTTTTATAAATATAAATACCGATGGACTCATTTGGGCCCTGTGTGCGACGCTTGATCTCCTCAAAAAGCTTTTCTTCGTAGTTAGTTGGTAAAAATTCGGCGCGCAATCCGCTCACTAAATCTTCCCACGAATTAAAAAGGTTTCTATTAGCTCTATACCAAATTAACGCATTGCCTTCAAATAAATCGATTGCTGATGCTAAAAGCTCTGGCTTGGTGACATACCTGGCCAGTCGAAGCTCATCAACGCGATCTAGAAATGAATTTAGGGACATCAACTTAAGATCACCCGTAAATTTAAGCCCCCACTTCGCAACTGGTACCGATTTATGGGTTGCCATATATCGCGCAAGCTCTACTTCAGATTCGCTGTCCGAGGGTAAAGATTCTACATCAGAAAATCTAGCTGCGGTCGCAGATTGGTTTATTATTTCATTTAATATCGTCGACGATAGCTTAGAGCTCTTAGCTTTTGATTTTAAATCCGATTCCAAGGTGACCAATTTAAGCAAGACTTGAGAGCGTTGTTTCCGTTGGTCGTCGTTCGTCGCTACAGACCGATTTATCCTACCAACACAATGCGATATTTTTGTCTCTATTTTTCTAAAATTATTAGAAGTTTTTACATCGGCAAATTCCTCAATAAGTTCGGCTATCTCTTTAATTTGAGCCAACAGTGCCGTATAGTCTTGAACAAATGTGTAAGGATACGATGGCATTACAAATGATGAGGAGCATTTCTCAAGCTTCCTCAATGACCGAAGCGAGAGACGCATCGAATCGACTCTACCAAACTCTTCAATCCCGCGAATTTTCAATTCATAAATCAGTTCATCTCGGTTTAAACGACCAATATTCAGTTTGACATCCATTGCGAGTGACCAATAATTCGAATAAATGATTTAAACAACGTAAGGTAATGTAAAGAACAAAATCTAACTGAATAAGACGAAGATCTGAATAGAAAAATAACCAGTGCACTATTCCCACACAACCGATAATAACTCGATACTAAAAACGATGAGAAAAATACCTAATAGCAACACTATAGTGCGAGAAAAAAAATTTAAAAATTTAATACGAAGACTTACAGAAAAATTAAACAGCTAATTTATAATCAATCTAGAAACTATGCCTTGTTACTCCACGCGGGGCCCAACGTTTCGGGCGCCAATTAATTTGCTACGATCCTGGTGACAGGATCCCGGGCAATCCGGTTGAACCACGGCAAGCTCGTGAGACTGTGGGTCGCAGTCGGAACAGAAGGATGTGAGTGGGCGCCAGTAGATCTAAGCCTACGTTCAACCTAAAAGTGATCTACTAACCTCCCGGTAACAAGGTCGTGAAGCGAAATTAAAACCCGCAACTTGGCATGACTTAAGTAACTATATTTAAGAAGTAAAGTAATACAAAAGTATCGGCGACTAGCATTTAAAAAATCCGCAATCATACAGAATCGTTCAAGAATCGAATCAATTGTTGTTGTTGTTTTATAATGCACAGTAATAAATATAATCGGGACCCTATAGCAGGTCGTTCGCACTAAGCGTCGAGGACTACCGAGGATAGATAGAAAAATTAATTCCACAAGAACACGGGGGCACCGATGATCGATCAACGTTGTTCGTGAATGTGTAAGCGTGACAATCCTAACAGCGTAAGTCCTACCCACCTAACGACGTACGTACCAACTATGGTACCGCGAGCGAAAAGCACTAAATAATAGAAATGACATAAATTGATGCGATTATACAAACAAGCGTTAAGGTTGACGGATAGTAAATGTTTGCCGAACGTTAAAAGTAAACTAATAGTAAGTACAACTAAAATTACAGAATACGTGAACAAAACTAGGAATAAACAAATAATTTTGTCTTAGCTGTAGCGACGTCCTGCGCGTTGACTGGTAGCGAGGCTATCGCTGGAGGGCGTTAGCGGCAGTCACTCGGTTGAATTCGGTTGTGGCCGGAGCGTTCCGAAGTTTGATGTGTCAGACGTCTAGATCTGACCGAACAGCAGCGCAGATGATGAATTTCGTACAGCCAAACAAAATGTCGCCCACGGGCTATCGAGCGTAACCACGATTTCGATCTATTATTCCCAAACGGGGAAAATTAAAGCCTAAAAGAACATGCATCGGTTAGGATATTTTTACAAAGGTCAAGTACGCCATTGCTAAGCCAAATAATTCGTGCGCAAGAACGAAATCAAGTTAATTGTGAATCACTGATTGTAAAATTAAGCTACTCCTTCAGTTCAAGATTTTAATTGTAAACCAGCAAATAATACAGATTCATTACCTTGAGGTGTTGAGCAGGCTTTAAGTGAAAGTATTTTAACTGGGGTGGATCCTCCAAATCCGGCACAGCCGACAAATATAACAATATTCGATAAAGCACTAATCTTCAAATCCCACAAAGTGGTATATTTCTTCACAATAAAGTATTCTATACGACAAAAGATTATGTGCGTGCGATCTCACCCACAGTAGAAATTGCAAAAAAAAACGTTACTTCCTGTCAAATCGCAAGATTCCTTAATTGAAGGATTAATTAAATGTACTTCAACCAATAGTTTAACCTTTGCAAAAATAAATCCAACCGAGCTATGTCAAGGACCACCTGTGCATCCCGGTCCTAAGGGTTGCCTAATATTTGGCGAATAAATTCCGTAATTATTTAAGGAAAACGTAACAGACTTTAGGAACGGGTGGCGCGCGATGTCCGTGTAATGTGATTGGTGTATAGACTGTGATGTTGGTCAATTTTCGTGTGAAAACTATGGTTTCGGTCTTTGCGTGGTTTATGGATATCTTCCACAAGCGCCAGTAGGGTTCAAGGATATTCAGATGGATCTGGATTTGCTTATTGGCAACTTCTGCGCTAAACGAGTGGGCATAGAGGGCCGTATCGTCTGCGTAGAGTGCGGTTTTGGTCTTGGGAAATAATGGGATGTCATGGGTAAAAAGGGTGTATAGTTTAGGGCCTAGGCAGCTTCCCTGCGGTACGCCGGCTGCCACAGGACGGGAGGTGGACAGTGTATTACTCGAGTTACACGTCGGGCAAGTTTTTACCGTCACATTCGGTTTTCCGCAACGGTAGCAGTGACGTTTATGTGGTGCGTGACAGTTCGCAGCAAGGTGGCCAGACTTTCCACAATTCCAACAAGGCCGACTCTCCTGTCGTACATGACTGACGGTATCAGTAGGGGGTGTTGCGCGAGAACGCAAAAAGTGTGACGCAGACGCGGACGAAGAGGACTGGTTACAGTGCACGTAAGCTAAGTCCGGTTCGAGAGCTGAATGACGACGCGGCGGCGGAACAAAACATTCAACTGATTCTTTACGTTCATCCATTCTGCGACATAATTTTAACAATTCAGTAACCGAACGAACATCAATTAATGCGAGCTGTGTTTGGTAAAACGGTAAAATATTTTTCATAAGAATTGAGATTTTAAGTTCTTCCGATAATTTCGTACCTAGTCTAGAGAACATTGTTGACATTACAGCAATATAAATACCGATGGACTCATTTGGGCCCTGTGTGCGACGCTTGATCTCCTCAAAAAGCTTTTCTTCGTAGTTAGTTGGTAAAAATTCGGCGCGCAATCCGCTCACTAAATCTTCCCACGAATTAAAAAGGTTTCTATTAGCTCTATACCAAATTAACGCATTGCCTTCAAATAAATCGATTGCTGATGCTAAAAGCTCTGGCTTGGTGACATACCTGGCCAGTCGAAGCTCATCAACGCGATCTAGAAATGAATTTAGGGACATCAACTTAAGATCACCCGTAAATTTAAGCCCCCACTTCGCAACTGGTACCGATTTATGGGTTGCCATATATCGCGCAAGCTCTACTTCAGATTCGCTGTCCGAGGGTAAAGATTCTACATCAGAAAATCTAGCTGCGGTCGCAGATTGGTTTATTATTTCATTTAATATCGTCGACGATAGCTTAGAGCTCTTAGCTTTTGATTTTAAATCCGATTCCAAGGTGACCAATTTAAGCAAGACTTGAGAGCGTTGTTTCCGTTGGTCGTCGTTCGTCGCTACAGACCGATTTATCCTACCAACACAATGCGATATTTTTGTCTCTATTTTTCTAAAATTATTAGAAGTTTTTACATCGGCAAATTCCTCAATAAGTTCGGCTATCTCTTTAATTTGAACCAACAGTGCCGTATAGTCTTGAACAAATGTGTAAGGATACGATGGCATTACAAATGATGAGGAGCATTTCTCAAGCTTCCTCAATGACCGAAGCGAGAGACGCATCGAATCGACTCTACCAAACTCTTCAATCCCGCGAATTTTCAATTCATAAATCAGTTCATCTCGGTTTAAACGACCAATATCCAGTTTGACATCCATTGCGAGTGACCAATAATTCGAATAAATGATTTAAACAACGTAAGGTAATGTAAAGAACAAAATCTAACTGAATAAGACGAAGATCTGAATAGAAAAATAACCAGTGCACTATTCCCACACAACCGATAATAACTCGATACTAAAAACGATGAGAAAAATACCTAATAGCAACACTATAGTGCGAGAAAAAAAATTTAAAAATTTAATACGAAGACTTACAGAAAAATTAAACAGCTAATTTATAATCAATCTAGAAACTATGCCAAGTTACTCCACGCGGGGCCCAACGTTTCGGGCGCCAATTAATTTGCTACGATCCTGGTGACAGGATCCCGGGCAATCCGGTTGAATTACGGCAAGCTCGTGAGACTGTGGGTCGCAGTCGGAACAGAAGGATGTGAGTGGGCGCCAGTAGATCTAAGCCTACGTTCAACCTAAAAGTGATCTACTAACCTCCCGGTAACAAGGTCGTGAAGCGAAATTAAAACCCGCAACTTGGCATGACTTAAGTAACTATATTTAAGAAGTAAAGTAATACAAAAGTATCGGCGACGAGCATTTAAAAAATCCGCAATCATACAGAATCGTTCAAGAATCGAATCAATTGTTGTTGTTGTTTTATAAATATAAATACCGATGGACTCATTTGGGCCCTGTGTGCGACGCTTGATCTCCTCAAAAAGCTTTTCTTCGTAGTTAGTTGGTAAAAATTCGGCGCGCAATCCGCTCACTAAATCTTCCCACGAATTAAAAAGGTTTCTATTAGCTCTATACCAAATTAACGCATTGCCTTCAAATAAATCGATTGCTGATGCTAAAAGCTCTGGCTTGGTGACATACCTGGCCAGTCGAAGCTCATCAACGCGATCTAGAAATGAATTTAGGGACATCAACTTAAGATCACCCGTAAATTTAAGCCCCCACTTCGCAACTGGTACCGATTTATGGGTTGCCATATATCGCGCAAGCTCTACTTCAGATTCGCTGTCCGAGGGTAAAGATTCTACATCAGAAAATCTAGCTGCGGTCGCAGATTGGTTTATTATTTCATTTAATATCGTCGACGATAGCTTAGAGCTCTTAGCTTTTGATTTTAAATCCGATTCCAAGGTGACCAATTTAAGCAAGACTTGAGAGCGTTGTTTCCGTTGGTCGTCGTTCGTCGCTACAGACCGATTTATCCTACCAACACAATGCGATATTTTTGTCTCTATTTTTCTAAAATTATTAGAAGTTTTTACATCGGCAAATTCCTCAATAAGTTCGGCTATCTCTTTAATTTGAGCCAACAGTGCCGTATAGTCTTGAACAAATGTGTAAGGATACGATGGCATTACAAATGATGAGGAGCATTTCTCAAGCTTCCTCAATGACCGAAGCGAGAGACGCATCGAATCGACTCTACCAAACTCTTCAATCCCGCGAATTTTCAATTCATAAATCAGTTCATCTCGGTTTAAACGACCAATATTCAGTTTGACATCCATTGCGAGTGACCAATAATTCGAATAAATGATTTAAACAACGTAAGGTAATGTAAAGAACAAAATCTAACTGAATAAGACGAAGATCTGAATAGAAAAATAACCAGTGCACTATTCCCACACAACCGATAATAACTCGATACTAAAAACGATGAGAAAAATACCTAATAGCAACACTATAGTGCGAGAAAAAAAATTTAAAAATTTAATACGAAGACTTACAGAAAAATTAAACAGCTAATTTATAATCAATCTAGAAACTATGCCAAGTTACTCCACGCAGGGCCCAACGTTTCGGGCGCCAATTAATTTGCTACGATCCTGGTGACAGGATCCCGGGCAATCCGGTTGAACCACGGCAAGTTCGTGAGACTGTGGGTCGCAGTCGGAACAGAAGGATGTGAGTGGGCGCCAGTAGATCTAAGCCTACGTTCAACCTAAAAGTGATCTACTAACCTCCCGGTAACAAGGTCGTGAAGCGAAATTAAAACCCGCAACTTGGCATGACTTAAGTAACTATATTTAAGAAGTAAAGTAATACAAAAGTATCGGCGACTAGCATTTAAAAAATCCGCAATCATACAGAATCGTTCAAGAATCGAATCAATTGTTGTTGTTGTTTTATAATGCACAGTAATAAATATAATCGGGGCCCTATAGCAGGTCGTTCGCACTAAGCGTCGAGGACTACCGAGGATAGATAGAAAAATTAATTCCACAAGAACACGGGGGCACCGATGATCGATCAACGTTGTTCGTGAATGTGTAAGCGTGACAATCCTAACAGCGTAAGTCCTACCCACCTAACGACGTACGTACCAACTATGGTACCGCGAGCGAAAAGCACTAAATAATAGAAATGACATAAATTGATGCGATTATACAAACAAGCGTTAAGGTTGACGGATAGTAAATGTTTGCCGAACGTTAAAAGTAAACTAATAGTAAGTACAACTAAAATTACAGAATACGTGAACAAAACTAGGAATAAACAAATAATTTTGTCTTAGCTGTAGCGACGTCCTGCGCGTTGACTGGTAGCGAGGCTATCGCTGGAGGGCGTTAGCGGCAGTCACTCGGTTGAATTCGGTTGTGGCCGGAGCGTTCCGAAGTTTGATGTGTCAGACGTCTAGATCTGACCGAACAGCAGCGCAGATGATGAATTTCGTACAGCCAAACAAAATGTCGCCCACGGGCTATCGAGCGTAACCACGATTTCGATCTATTATTCCCAAATGGGGAAAATTAAAGCCTAAAAGAACATGCATCGGTTAGGATATTTTTACAAAGGTCAAGTACGCCATTGCTAAGCCAAATAATTCGTGCGCAAGAACGAAATCAAGTTAATTGTGAATCACTGATTGTAAAATTAAGCTAATCCTTCAGTTCAAGATTTTAATTGTAAACCAGCAAATAATACAGATTCATTACCTTGAGGTGTTGAGCAGGCTTTAAGTGAAAGTATTTTAACTGGGGTGGATCCTCCAAATCCGGCACAGCCGACAAATATAACAATATTCGATAAAGCACTAATCTTCAAATCCCACAAAGTGGTATATTTCTTTACAATAAAGTATTCTATACGACAAAAGATTATGTGCGTGCGATCTCACCCACAGTAGAAATTGCAAAAAAAACGTTACTTCCTGTCAAATCGCAAGATTCCTTAATTGAAGGATTAATTAAATGTACTTCAACCAATAGTTTAACCTTTGCAAAAATAAATCCAACCGAGCTATGTCAAGGACCACCTGTGCATCCCGGTCCTAAGGGTTGCCTAATATTTGGCGAATAAATTCCGTAATTATTTAAGGAAAACGTAACAGACTTTAGGAACGGGTGGCGCGCGATGTCCGTGTAATGTGATTGGTGTATAGACTGTGATGTTGGTCAATTTTCGTGTGAAAACTATGGTTTCGGTCTTTGCGTGGTTTATGGATATCTTCCACAAGCGCCAGTAGGGTTCAAGGATATTCAGATGGATCTGGATTTGCTTATTGGCAACTTCTGCGCTAAACGAGTGGGCATAGAGGGCCGTATCGTCTGCGTAGAGTGCGGTTTTGGTCTTGGGAAATAATGGGATGTCATGGGTAAAAAGGGTGTATAGTTTAGGGCCTAGGCAGCTTCCCTGCGGTACGCCGGCTGCCACAGGACGGGAGGTGGACAGTGTATTATTAATTTTGACTTTGAACTTTCTGTTAGTAAGATAGGAGTAGATTAATTTAACAAGGACGGGTGGGAATTTCGCGCGAATTAATTTGTAAAGTAACCCTTCCAGCCGTACTTTGTCGAAAGCTTTTTCAACGTCTTGAAGGGCCATTACAGTGACATTGTTTCTGTTGTAGTTTGTAGTAATGTCTGTCACAATTCGCGCTACTTGTTGGACTGTGTTGTGATGAGGACGGAAACCAAATTGAATATTAGGAGTGATTTTATTATTATTGTCATGTTTATTAAGTCGGATAAGGATAATTTTTTCAGTGACTTTGGATAGGGTATTTAGCAGGCTTATGGGTCGGTAGCTGGAAGGAAGTGCAGGATCTTTATTTGGCTTAAAAATTGGAGTCACTAGTGCAATTTTCCAGACACTTGGAAAGTGCTGGAGCTTTATTACAGAATTTATAATATAAGTAAATTGCACTAGTGCTTTTCGGGATAGATTTTTGAGGATAATATTTTGGATTTTATCTGGACCTGGCGCTTTGTGGTTGGGGAAGGATTTAATAACACTAGCAACTTCGGAGGGTGACGTCAGGAATTTTGCAAGTGCGGTTTGTTTCAGCTGATGATCGGTGGTTAGGAATTGGTGTGTTTGGCGGATTATGTCGGACTGTTCGGGAGAGTTTGTAGGGTCGATTTGATGAATTTGTTCGAAGGTATCAGCTAGAGCTTCCACCTTCGTTTCATCGGATAAAAGGACATTGTTATTGTAGGAGAGGCTAGGTAAAGGTTTGAAAGGCTTTTTAAGGTTTTTTGTCATTTTCCATAAGGAATTATCATTTGGATTTAAGGAGAGGAGTTTCTGTTGCCAGGAGTTATTTCTAAATATGTTAATTTCTGTTTTTATTTCACGTGACAGGGAATTAATATAAGGACGAAGGGCAGGATCGCGTGATCTCTGCCATAGTTTTCTTGTATTGTTGCGTTGTGTAATGAGCTGTGTGATGTGGTCAGGAAGTTTGTCTCTGTGTGGTGTGAGTGTAGTTGTATGTGTGTGTTTGTTCACTGCGTGCATTATTGCGCCTGTGAATATATGAATTTCATGTTCTATGTCTTCTGTAGAGTTTATAATTGGATTTATGGTGATTTGTGTGTCTAGTGTTTGTCTGAATTGAATCCAATCGGTTCGTTTGTATGTGCGTGTGTAGTGTGCTGTATCGTTGTGTGCTATGTTTGAGCGCAGGGAAGTAAGAATGGGACAGTGATCGGAATTTAACTCGGAACGGGCGACAGGATCTCTAAGATTTGGAATATTTTTATTTATACAAAGGTCTATGGTTGATGGTGTCATATTGTTGAGAGGATAGTGTGTGGGAGTAGGAGGGTACAGTAAGATACAATTATGATTAAGTGAGTACGAATTTAATGTGTGACCATTTGTATTCGTTATATTGCAATTCCAGTTGATGTGTTTCGCATTAAGGTCGCCTACTAACAGCACTTTACCGCCAATGTTCAGAAGTGTGTGTATGTCGTTTTGTGTGAATTTGTTTGTAGGTCTATTATATGTCGCTATTATGTGTGTATTATCCGAGAGCCGGATACATAAGGATTTTAAGGATGTGTACGGTAGGTGAACTCGTGTGTGAGAAATATTGTCTTTGACCAGTATGGCGACGCCGCCAGCTGGTACGTGTGTTTGTGTTGGTCTGTCTTGTCTGTGTAGTGTGTATCCTTTGACTCGGATTGTGTCAGTATGCGTGAGCCGTGTTTCATTGAGTAGCATAATGTGTATGTCATGTTTATGTAAAAAGTGAATCAGTTCACCTACCTTAGACCGGATGCCATTCGCGTTCCAGGAGCCTATGTTAGTAATGAATTTATATATTATATGAATCAATGCGTTGCATGAATGAAATGGAGGTGAGAGCTCGTGCTTGCGCACTGTTACAACTTCTTAATTGAGCATTCATATTTTTAACAAAACATAACAAATTTTCTAAATTTACCAAACTATTTAAATCATTAATTTCATTAGACAATTGTGTTATCAAGTTCATGGTTTCTTCGGGGTTCTGAATTTCGGGAGAGATTTGCGTGTGGTCGTTAGGGGCAGGGGCTGCAGTGGGGCCGGGGCGGGAGGTAGGCTGCGTTAGTGCTGGTCGCTCGGCGCGCGCCACGAATTGTCGTTGTGTTAGAGGGGGAAATCGTGCGGTACTAGCGATGTCCGGTGCTGCTGGCTGCGCTGCGGTAACTTTGCATTGTTGCTGCTGTTGATTCCAAACATTTCTACTTTGCGGTGGTGCGGGGACATAGGTGGTGGCTGTCATCTGCGGATTATCTTTCATGTTACGGAGATGCTTGAAATATTCGTATCTTTGTAATACACTAGGATTTCGTTTGCCTGCGTTGGCAATCTGTTGCAAATATACTCTGCAGTCAATTGAATTCGCAGGGTGTGCTTCTCCGCAATTAGCGCACTTAGCCGGGATGTCTCGGGACTTTGTACAGTTCGTGGTTAAATGCCCTTCACCGCACTTCAAACAACGTGGCGCTCTGTTGCAGTGGCTCGTGGCGTGACCCCATATTTGACAGCGGTGACACTGTGTAATGACTTTTTTATTTTCGTGCCTTTCCCAGCTGATTCTAGTATACGCCACGCAGCTAATCGAGTTTTGCAATATTTTTAATGTCGTTGCTGAAGATGTTACTACCAAGTATAGAGGTCGATGTTGAGTAGTCATTTTATAAACTGACTTTACGTCGAGTTTTTGACTAACTAATTCGGCCTTGACATACTCTGCTGTAGGTTTCGAGTCGAGGCCACGAAGTACAAAAGCGTGTGTCTTCTCGTTTGTGTCGCTATACGTGTGGTATTGAATGTCGGTTCTTATTGAATTTATAAATTTCTCCTTGTCATTTTTACTATCGAGATATATGTTAATATTATTTCTTGTATATTTGATATTAAATCCATCTTGAACTGTTTGCTGCAGCCGATCTACAAGCGCTGCATGGTCAGTCACTTTCCCAGGTATGACTATGGGGGCAGGGGCCCGATGTCTTACCGGATTGGCTGGTGGGTTCGCTTGGGCTCTTCCAGATGCTGGATCATTGGCGGCGTCGTCGGGAACCTCCTCTAGCACGGCTTACATATTGCTTGTCGGTATTGGAGCAGCACCGGTAACGATGGACGCGGCGCGACCTACACGACGGGTCATGGCGGGGGAAGGGGCTAGAGGATCAGTGGCGGGCTTCTTCGTGTTGTTTATATCACTGATGGGGCTTTCACTAGCTTTTCTTTTAGCTCTAGCACAGCTACTCTCACTATCACAGACACTATCACTTAAATTCTTTTCACTTTGCTGGAAAAGATCTTTGAAGGACACAGTTGTTACACTTTCGTTGCCGTCACTATCACTTAGTAAATTATCTAACTTTTTACTTAGGCTATCACTATCACTATGTGTAGCACGGTCCTGAACACTGTCATTACTAATATTATCAGTCTCTGTCTTTTTCTTATTTTGCTTTTTCGGCATCTTGCAACCCCTACAGGGGTTGCGATACTTAAATACGCACTTACTATTTCCCGAGAGATTTTTATTCGGATGTTTTTTAAATCTCATTCACTACGATTCTACTTCGAATTCTCAGTACAGAGACTCGCTGAAAACACGTCTGAACACTAGAACTGTCGGAAGCGAACGGGACGAGAACGTGTGTATTCAACATGGTATGGCCGTTGACATGAATTAAAGTAATGGGAAATCTAATTGAGATCAAAATAAGAATCACAAATCTAAATAGATTTGTATTGAACATTATGGACTAGGGAGTAAATCAGGATAAGATCTGATTTTCTTCTAAATGTGTCTTATTCCATTCAATATCTAATAATAACTCTTTATATTATAAAACCTATGTTTTTAGATTTATATATTTCTAGACATCATATTTTAAATAATATTGGTTACTCTACCAACATTACGTGTTTGTAAAGTGTGAAATTTGTGCACAATACTATAATTTTATGCACCTATAAAATATGTATTATGGGTGTATAATGTATATATAAAAAAATAATTATAACTATTTTTTTTTAAGTTTAATTTCTTGTATATAGATAATTATATAGTAAACATTTATCTACATATACTTTTTATATACAATAATCACTTTTCCATTCAATAATATAAAATGTATAAAGAAATATTTTAATATAATCATATAGCACATCGGTCAAAGAAACACAAAACACAAATATGCCTACTTGTTCAATTGTCATCATATTGTTTGTATCTATGACAATCAAAACAAATCATGTTGTTTGTTTAGAATCGTTATTTTTTATAATACCAATAAGGAATATGTTATAAAAACAAGTAGTTATAGGAAATAATTATAACAAATAGTTAGAATTCATTATAAAATAGTAAATATCCCACTTTAGTTGGGAATCGATTTCATCACATCTATGTTACTATAAAACAATTTAACAGACTCAGCTAATTTCTATTTATATATCCTAAATTTATAACAAATAGTACAAATTATATTATTAATAATAATAAAAAATATTAAAAAGTCAACGGCACGCGGTGTTCCCAAGCGGTCACCCATCCAAGTACTAACCGCGCCCGATGTTGCTTAACTTACGTGATCGGACGAGAACGATAAGATAAGATAAAGAAACGTTTATTATTTAATTAGAACATACACCACATATACGCATTTTCCCTGCTCATGTGTGAAATTCACCAAATCGGCTGTCGAACGCTCTGTATGCTAAGACATATCGCAGTCTTTGCGATTGCCTTAGCTTTAGCAGTGCTACGAACAGCCGACTGGCTTCACACATGGCTAGGGGAACAAGTGCGCTTAAAAATTTACATATAATAACAATCCCTGGTACACATGTACCTTACTTGCTAATATTATTATAACACGTAACAAAACTTAAACTAATGATAAATGTAATGGATATGAGTGGAATGAGGTGAAATGATTATATATACAACTTAAGGGAAAAATTTACAAAAAACCCTTTTAACATATTCTTAGCCTAACTTAAAACTAAATGAGTGACATTATGGTTATTTACATCGAGGTTATGATATATTTACATTATGTAGGGTGATGTAATGTTTGTGTTAGAATGTACATGCTACTGCACCGGAATAGGTTGAAGAGTAAATATAGGCAGGGTTTGGTAAGGAAGTTTGTGTTTGAGAGGAAATGTTGCATTGTGCTCTCTTATATTTGTTATTGTGCGTGTGAGTGGATTGTTGTGTATTTGTGAAGTGTAAAATTTCTGTGCTGTGTTTTTAATGTATTCGTGGAAAAATAGTATATTTGCGCGTTCGTGTAAATCTACGATGCGTGAATATCTGTCTGCGTTATTAATTAAGCGCAGACATTTATTCTGCAGTCGTTGTAACGGTTTCAGTGCTGTTTTCGACGCCGAACACCATACAGGGTTTGCGTATGATAAAATGGGGCGAATGACAGACGTATACAGTAGTTTTTTGTTTGAGTGGGACATGGGACTATTTTTGTTGAGGAGAGGATAAAGGGATTTAATTACGGAGTATGTTTTTCTAATAATTGTTTTGAAATGGGAATTGTAGGACAGTCTGGAGTCAAGAGTGACGCCGAGGTACTTGACATGTTGTGTTGGTTTTGTTTTATGTCCGTGTAGAGTGATTGGTGTATAAACAGTGTTGTTTGTGAATTTTCGTGTGAAAACGATGGTTTCGGTCTTAGCGTGGTTAATGGATATTTTCCATAGGCGCCAGTAGGGTTGAAGTAGGTTAAGGTGGATTTGTAGCTGTTTGTTAGCTACCTCTGCGCTAAACGAGTGGGCATAGAGGGCCGTATCGTCTGCATAGAGGGCGGTTTGAGTTTGAGGGAACGTAGGGAAATCATGAAGGTAAAGGATGAACAATTTAGGGCCAAGGACACTTCCTTGTGGCACGCCTGCTACTAGAGGACGCGGAGTGGAAAAGGTATTATTGATTTTTACCCTAAATTGTCTTTGGGTAAGGTAGGAGTGAATTAATTTAATTAGGATGGGTGGGAAATTCACAAGAATTAATTTGTAAATGAGCCCTTCAAGCCATACTTTGTCGAAAGCTCTTTCGACGTCAAGAAGAGCCATTACCGTGACTTTATTTTTGTTGTAGTTCGTTGTTATGTCAGTCACAATTCTTGCTACTTGTTGGACGGTACTGTGCTTGGGTTTAAATCCAAACTGGAAGGGTGGGGTAATTTTAGATTTGGAGTCAATGGATTGAATACGGGATGCTATCACCTTCTCAGTCACCTTTGAGAGGGTGTTTAGAAGGCTGATTGGGCGATAGCTTGCGGGAAGTTTGGAGTCTTTGTTTGGTTTCGGAATGGGAGCAACGGTGGCGGTTTTCCAGGATAGGGGAAAGTAATGAAGTTTCAGGATAGCGTTGACGAGGTATGTCAACTGGACAAGAGCTTTGCGGGATATATTTTTAAGGATTATGTTTGGGATTGAGTCCGGGCCTGGCGCTTTCTGGTTAGGTAGGTATTTTATTATGTTAGCTAACTCAGAGGGAGAAGTAAGGAGTTTAGCTAGTGTTCGTTTGTCTGTGTGATGTATTGTGTTAATAAACTCGTGTACTGTGTGCGTTATTTCAGTTTGTTTGGGACATGAGTCGGGATCGATGTGGTGAGCAGCCTCGAAGGTGTCGGCTATCGCTTCTGCCTTCTGCTCATCGGTGAAGAGGATGCTATTATTGTGTGATAGCGTAGGAATGGGTTTGGAGGGTTTTCGGAGGTTTTTGGATAATTTCCACAATGAGTTATCATTGGGATTTAGTGTTGTGAGTTTAGTGTGCCATGTTTTGTTTTTGAGTGTTTTTATTTCATGTTTTATTTGTGTAGTGAGTGTGTTTACTTGTGCGCGTAGGATAGGATCGCCAGACCTTTGCCAGCGCTTTCTTGTGTTGTTTCTTTGTGTGATGAGGGTGGTTATGTGTCCAGGTAATTTGTCTTTGTGTGGTGTTAGTTTTACGACGCGTGTATGCTTTCGCATTGCGTCTGTGAGTGTTTTAGTGTAATTATGTACTTCCTTGTCTATGTCGGCAGAGGTGTTTATATTTGAAATTATTTGAATGTTTTTGTCAAGTGTGTGTCTGAATTTGTTCCAATCTGTATGTAGATATGTGCGAGTATAGCGTGTGTCGTCAGAGTGTGGCGTGTTTGAGTGAAGCGTGCTCAGAACCGGAGAATGATCTGAACTTAGCTCATTAAGAGCAACCGGGTTTGTAATGTGTGTAATGTTTTTGTATATGTAGAGGTCAATTGTTGTCGGCGTCGTATTGTTGGTAGGATAATGGGTAGGGGAAGGAGGAAACATAATAATTTGGGTATGATTTTGTGAGTATAAATGTAAAATGTTACCATTAGCATTTACTCTATTGCAATTCCATGCTGTGTGTTTCGCATTAAGATCGCCTACTAACAGCACTTTACCGCTGATATGTAACAGTGTGTGTATTTCTTGTTGTGTAAAGTGATTGCGTGGGTTGTTGTATGCGGCTATAATGTGCGTGTTATCAGAGAGCTTTATGCTGACGGATTCTAGGGAGGTGGGAGGTAGGTGAACTTGTGTGTGTGCAATAGTGTTTCTCACCAACAGGGCCACGCCCCCCGCTGGTACGTGTGTCTGTATAGCTCTGTCAACTCTGTATATTGTGTATCCGTTTATTTGTAACTTGTCTGTGTGTATGAGTCTTGTTTCGTTGAGAGCCATAATGTGTATGTCGTGTGTGTGGAGAAAGTGTATTAATTCACCTACCTTGGAGCGGATACCGTTTGAATTCCAGGTGCATATGTTAGTGATGAATTATATGCTATAAGTATGAATGGTTTGCAGAAATGAGAATGCAGTGAGTGAACGTGATTGAATGTCAGTGCATGATCTTAAAGCTACATTAAAATCTTTTACAAATGATAACAGATTACTTAAATTAATTAAAGAATTTAGTTCACACATTTCATTAGCTAACTCACTAAATATATTAAAGTTATTTGAAGCGTTCATTGGCTTAGAGGGAGGGGCTTGTGTTGGCTGGGGGCGGGGCGTGGGCTGCGCGCTGGGCTCTGGTTGGTAGGGGGCTGGCCGCTGGAGCGATGGCCGCTGTGCCGGCGCGCGCTGCTGTTGAAGTGGTGGGAACTGTGACTCGTAGAACAGCTGATCGTGAGCCGCAGCATTTTTGTTCCACGCGTTCACTGCAGGGGCGGGCGCAGGCATAAACTGCCTTGGTTTTTCTGGTACGATACCTGCACGTACATTTTTGAAGTACTCGTACCTCTCCAGCAACCTCGGGTTTCTCTTGGCAGCTTGATTGATTTTTGCCAAGTACGCTGGGCACTCGGCATAGTTGGCTGGATGCGCGCCCTTGCAGTTAGCGCACGTTGCCGGTTGGTCTGTCGTCTTAGTACAAGTATTAGTCAAGTGCTCTTTGCCGCACTTTACGCACCTGGGAGCTCTATTACAGTTGGTGGTGGCATGACCCCAATCTTGGCATCGATGGCATTGTGTGAGGACTCTCCTGTTCTCGTGTCGCTCCCACGACACTCTGGTGAATATCAGACTCTTGATGTTTGCCTGCAGGTCTTTGAGTGTCGTCTTGGCGGCAGTTACAACCAGAAACAGTGGTCTGTACTTGGTCCTCATTTTATAAATTGCCTTGACGTCAAGTTTGTAGTTTGTCCTCAGTTCGTCTTGTATAGTGTCTGTGTCTGGGTTGCAGTCAAGTCCACGCAGCACGAATGCGTGCGTTTTTTCGTCATTGTCAGTGTAAGTATGGTATTGCAGGTCAGGCTTGATGGCATTTATGAATTTTGTCTTGTCGTCTTTGTCATGTAGATATAGGTTGACATTGTTCCTGGTATATTTTATATCAAAACCATGTGTGACAGTGGCTTGAATTCTTGTCACGAGTGCAGCATGGTTTGATACGGTGCCAGGAATTATGATCGGCGCAGGTGGTTTTATTTTCCGTGGCTGTTCTATTGGCTCTCCAGGTGCGTCATTGTCAGAGTCGTCGTCATTGTTGTCGTCGTTGTCTACCGGCAACGTACTGAAGCGATTCTGCAGCGGGATGGCGTATCTCGGCGGCTGAGGTGCAGCGGCGCGGCGCGGCATAGCGGCGGGTGAGAGGAGGGGATTGTTGTCCACGTTGGAATTGGTACTGGCGACGGCTGGAGTATTGTTCGCGACACTTGTCTTTTTGACCACTTTCACGACTTCCGGACTTTCACTAGCTTTACGTTTTGTCGATTGTTGAAAAAACTCTTTAAAACTAGGACATTCACTCATTTTAACACTTTCATACTCACTTATAATATTACTTAAATCTAAACCATCTAACTTTGAATTAAAACTATCACTATGATTACTCACTAGGTCACTAACACTCGCACTTACATACTTACACATTTTCAGTCTCTGACTTTTCACTACTCTCACTAACACTCATTGGTTTACAACCCCTTACGGGGTTGCGAAATTTAAACACGCACTTTGTTCTCGAACTGGAATTAAACGACTTGTCATACGCGAATTCCAAAATTTTAAAATTTTTTCACTACCGGCGTGGTTCACTTGCTCGCTAGAAATTGACTCGGCGCTAGCTTACAAACACGTCCGTCCGCTTTCGCTTCAAGACATGGAATGGACGAGAACGTGTGTATTCAACATGGTATGGCCGTTGACATGAATTAAAGTAATGGGAAATCTAATTGAGATCAAAATAGGAATCACAAATCTAAATAGATTTGTATTGAACATTATGGACTAGGGGGTAAATCAGGATAAGATCTGATTTTCTTCTAAATGTGTCTTATTCCATTCAATATCTAATAATAACTCTTTATATTATAAAACCTATGTTTTTAGATTTATATATTTCTAGACATCATATTTTAAATAATATTGGTTACTCTACCAACATTACGTGTTTGTAAAGTGTGAAATTTGTGCACAATACTATAATTTTATGCACCTATAAAATATGTATTATGGGTGTATAATGTATATATAAAAAAAAATAATTATAACTATTTTTTTTTAAGTTTAATTTCTTGTATATAGATAATTATATAGTAAACATTTATCTACATATACTTTTTATATACAATAATCACTTTTCCATTCAATAATATAAAATGTATAAAGAAATATTTTAATATAATCATATAGCACATCGGTCAAAGAAACACAAAACACAAATATGCCTACTTGTTCAATTGTCATCATATTGTTTGTATCTATGACAATCAAAACAAATCATGTTGTTTGTTTAGAATCGTTATTTTTTATAATACCAATAAGGAATATGTTATAAAAACAAGTAGTTATAGGAAATAATTATAACAAATAATTATAACAAATAGTTAGAATTCATTATAAAATAGTAAATATCCCACTTTAGTTGGGAATCGATCTCATCACATCTATGTTACTATAAAACAATTTAACAGACTCAGCTAATTTTCAGCTAATTTCTATTTATATATCCTAAATTTATAACAAATAGTACAAATTATATTATTAATAATAATAAAAAATATTAAAAAGTCAACGGCACGCGGTGTTCCCAAGCGGTCACCCATCCACGTACTAACCGCGCCCGATGTTGCTTAACTTACGTGATCGGACGAGAACGAATTTAGAATTAGAATTAGAAAGTTTCTTTATTTGTTTAAATTTACAAAGTTTAAAGTAGACCTCGTTCATTTCGGGAAATGTACAGGTCGGCGTCGACTGCACAGTACGGGGGCACAATCACAATCACTTCGTGATTTGCGGATTTGTCCGCGTAGCTGTGCTGCGTACCGCCGCCTGGTACCGTGAATGGCGCGGCCTTACTTTATTGTACATTTCGTTTATACAGCGTTCCTGGCCCATGGCCTTACCGCTAAATTAACTTACTTAAAAACAAAACAATTGATGATCGTGTGCGTGTGATGCAGTGTGCGTGTCTTATGAATGATCGTGTTATGTATTGTAGGAAAAATAAATAAAAAACCTAGTTTAGATATTTGTGCTTATAACTAACTTAAAAACTATATGAGCGACAGTAATGATTTGTACAATGCGGTTATGCTTCTGACAATTATTAATGAAAATTTGATGTGATAGAAATGAAGTGCTAATGATCTTATTTCTAATGAGTGATTGATAATGGAATTTACAGTGAAGTTATGTATCTTACAATATTTTATTTGATTAGATGTGATTATAATAATGTTTTGTGCGTGTGACTTATATTTAGTGAATGATTGCGAATGATTTGTACAATGCGGTTATGACCCTGTCTTACATTTATTAATTTGTGATTATGAGGTGTTAGTTATGAAGGTTAGTATGAGATGTTATGGTTCAGGTTCGCGTTGGCGGAACACAGGAAGTGTTTGATAAGGTATTTTGTGTTTTAGAGGAAACTGGAGATTGTGCTCTCTGATTTGAGTTATTGTGCGTGTGATCGGATTATTGTGTAGTTGTGTGGTGTAGAATTTTTGTGAGAGTTTTGTGATGTATTCATATATGTATGGAATGTTTGTTATGTTGTGTAAATCTTCGATTCTAGTGTATCTGTCTGCACTATTAATTAAGCGTAGACATTTATTCTGGAATCGTTGTATCGGCTGCAATGCTGTTTTCGTCGCAGAACACCAGACTGGAGCTGCGTATGTTATTATGGGGCGAATTATGGTGGTGTATAGGAGTTTTTTATTCTCGGGAGACATTTTACTGTTTTTATTTAGGAGGGAGTATAAGGATCTGACTACAAGGGATGCTTTGCGGATTGTGGCTTTAATATGGTTGTTATAGTGGAGTCGGGTCTCAAGCGTCATACCGAGGTATTTGACGTTGGATTTGGGAAATGCACGGTGTTGGTTTAGTTTGAGTGGAGTGTATACTTTGTTATTTGTGTGTTTGCGTGTGAAAACTATGGTTTCGGTTTTGTCGTTGTTGATGGATATTTTCCATAGACGCCAGTAGGGTTGAAGGATATTAATATGGATTTGAAGTTGTTTGTTTGCAACTTCTGCGCTGAACGAGTGGACATAGAGGGCCGTATCGTCCGCGTAGAGTGCAGTTTTGGTTTTAGGAAAGATGGGAATGTCGTGCAGGTATAGAGTAAACAGCTGCGGGCCTAGGCAACTGCCCTGTGGCACTCCCGCAGTAATGGGGTGGGGGGTGGAAAGGGTATTGTTAATTTTGATTCTAAAGGATCTGTTAGTCAGATAGGAATGTATAAGTTTGATTAGTGTAGATGGGAATTTCGCTCGAATCATTTTGTAAATTAGTCCTTCTAGCCATACTTTGTCGAAAGCCTTTTCGACGTCTAGAAGGGCCATTACTGTGACATTTTGCTTATTGAAGTTAGTAGTTATGTCTGTCACGATTCTCGCTACTTGTTGGACTGTGTTGTGTTTGGGACGGAATCCAAATTGGAATGGGGGGATGATTTGGTGTTTTTGGGTGAAAGTTTGGATTCGGTGAAGGATAACCTTCTCAGCGACCTTTGACAAGGTACTAAGAAGGCTGATGGGTCGGTAACTTGTGGATAGTTTGGGATTTTTATTTGGTTTATGTATGGGAACCACTAGTGCAGTTTTCCATGCATTTGGAAAATACTGGAGCTTAATCATAGAATTTATGATGTAAGTAAACTGCACTAGGGCTTTTCGGGAAATGTTCTTGAGGGCTATGTTCTGGATGTTGTCAGGACCTGGCGCCTTCCGGCTGGGAAAGGATTTTATGATGGAGTATACTTCAGTAGGTTTAGTAAGGTATTTTGAAAGGATTTTAGGGTTTATCTGTTCTGGGGTGGTTATGTAGTTTTGTGTTGTGTTTATTACGTGTAATTGTTCGGGGGTGTGATTTGTGTCAAGTGTATGAACATGTTGAAAAGTCTCAGCTATCGCTTCTGCTTTCTGTTCATCTGTAAATAGTGTATTATTTTGTGTTGTGAGTTCTGGAATTGGTTTGAAGGGTTTTTTGAGAGCGTGTGTAAGTTTCCAGAGGGTGTTGTCGTGTGGATTTAGGGAGAGAAGTTTATCTTCCCAGGTTTTGTTTTTAAATGTTCTGATTTGTGTCTGTATTTGTCGTGTGAGTGAGTTCATATGTGTGCGGTGGATGGGATCACGTGACCTCTGCCATAGTTTTCGTGTAGTGTTGCGTTGTGTGATAAGCTGTGCTATATGTGGTGGTAATTTATCTTTGTTTGGATCTAGTTTTATTGTGCGTGTATGTTTGTTTAGTGCATGTGTGATTGCATGTGTTAATGCGTGTACTTGTGCGTCTATCTCGTTCGTTGTGTTTATGTGTGGTTGTATTATTGTGGGTTTATCAAGTGTTTTTCTAAACTGTTGCCAGTCTGTGTTTTTATATGTGCGTAAGTAATGTGTTGTGTCTGTGAGTGTGTTATGTGTGCTCAGTTTGGAAAGGATGGGGGTGTGGTCGGAATTAAGTTCAGGTAGGGCAACGGGATCTGTTAGGTGTGTTACATTTTTATTAATGATTAAATCTATTGTGGTAGGAGTTGTGTTGTTTTGTGGGAAGTGGGTAGGGGTATGGGGATGCATGATTATGGCGTTATGACTAGTGATATACGAATACAGCGTATTACCGTTTTTATTCGCTCTATTGCAGTGCCAGGTTACGTGTTTTGCGTTTAGGTCGCCTACTAGCAGCACTTTGCCTCCAATATTTAAAAGTGTGTGAATATCGTGTTGTGTGAAATTGTTACGAGGGTTGTTGTATGCTGTTATGATGCATGTGTTATCAGAGAGCCGGATGCAAAGGGACTCTAGGGTTGTGGGCTGAAGTTGAACTAATGTGTGTGGTATACTAGTGTGTATGAGTGCCGCTACCCCTCCTGCCGGCACGTGTGTTTGTATTTGTCTGTCTTCTCTGTAAACTGTGTAACCTTTAATGTGTAATTTGTCTGTGTGTCGAAGTCGTGTTTCATTTATGAGCATGATGTGAATATTGCGTTTGTGTAGGAAGTGAATTAGTTCACCTTTTTTGGATAGGATTCCATTCGCGTTCCATGAACAAATGTTAATAGTGTACATTATATGTTATATTGTGAAATGTTTTGTGCGAAGGTGAGGGTTGTGAAAAACTTTTCTTGTTGTGATTTACATTTTGACAGTTGTCGGTTACATTCCTTAAGAGCTAATAACATATTACCTACATTTACTAAACTATTTAAAATGTTTATTTCTGTTGCCAGTTCGAGGTATTTGACGTTGGATTTGGGAAATGCACGGTGTTGGTTTAGTTTGAGTGGAGTGTATACTTTGTTATTTGTGTGTTTGCGTGTGAAAACTATGGTTTCGGTTTTGTCGTTGTTGATGGATATTTTCCATAGACGCCAGTAGGGTTGAAGGATATTAATATGGATTTGAAGTTGTTTGTTTGCAACTTCTGCGCTGAACGAGTGGACATAGAGGGCCGTATCGTCCGCGTAGAGTGCAGTTTTGGTTTTAGGAAAGATGGGAATGTCGTGCAGGTATAGAGTAAACAGCTGCGGGCCTAGGCAACTGCCCTGTGGCACTCCCGCAGTAATGGGGTGGGGGGTGGAAAGGGTATTGTTAATTTTGATTCTAAAGGATCTGTTAGTCAGATAGGAATGTATAAGTTTGATTAGTGTAGATGGGAATTTCGCTCGAATCATTTTGTAAATTAGTCCTTCTAGCCATACTTTGTCGAAAGCCTTTTCGACGTCTAGAAGGGCCATTACTGTGACATTTTGCTTATTGAAGTTAGTAGTTATGTCTGTCACGATTCTCGCTACTTGTTGGACTGTGTTGTGTTTGGGACGGAATCCAAATTGGAATGGGGGGATGATTTGGTGTTTTTGGGTGAAAGTTTGGATTCGGTGAAGGATAACCTTCTCAGCGACCTTTGACAAGGTACTAAGAAGGCTGATAGGTCGGTAACTTGTGGATAGTTTGGGATTTTTATTTGGTTTATGTATGGGAACCACTAGTGCAGTTTTCCATGCATTTGGAAAATACTGGAGCTTAATCATAGAATTTATGATGTAAGTAAACTGCACTAGGGCTTTTCGGGAAATGTTCTTGAGGGCTATGTTCTGGATGTTGTCAGGACCTGGCGCCTTCCGGCTGGGAAAGGATTTTATGATGGAGTATACTTCAGTAGGTTTAGTAAGGTATTTTGAAAGGATTTTAGGGTTTATCTGTTCTGGGGTGGTTATGTAGTTTTGTGTTGTGTTTATTACGTGTAATTGTTCGGGGGTGTGATTTGTGTCAAGTGTATGAACATGTTGAAAAGTCTCAGCTATCGCTTCTGCTTTCTGTTCATCTGTAAATAGTGTATTATTTTGTGTTGTGAGTTCTGGAATTGGTTTGAAGGGTTTTTTGAGAGCGTGTGTAAGTTTCCAGAGGGTGTTGTCGTGTGGATTTAGGGAGAGAAGTTTATCTTCCCAGGTTTTGTTTTTAAATGTTCTGATTTGTGTCTGTATTTGTCGTGTGAGTGAGTTCATATGTGTGCGGTGGATGGGATCACGTGACCTCTGCCATAGTTTTCGTGTAGTGTTGCGTTGTGTGATAAGCTGTGCTATATGTGGTGGTAATTTATCTTTGTTTGGATCTAGTTTTATTGTGCGTGTATGTTTGTTTAGTGCATGTGTGATTGCATGTGTTAATGCGTGTACTTGTGCGTCTATCTCGTTCGTTGTGTTTATGTGTGGTTGTATTATTGTGGGTTTATCAAGTGTTTTTCTAAACTGTTGCCAGTCTGTGTTTTTATATGTGCGTAAGTAATGTGTTGTGTCTGTGAGTGTGTTATGTGTGCTCAGTTTGGAAAGGATGGGGGTGTGGTCGGAATTAAGTTCAGGTAGGGCAACGGGATCTGTTAGGTGTGTTACATTTTTATTAATGATTAAATCTATTGTGGTAGGAGTTGTGTTGTTTTGTGGGAAGTGGGTAGGGGTATGGGGATGCATGATTATGGCGTTATGACTAGTGATATACGAATACAGCGTATTACCGTTTTTATTCGCTCTATTGCAGTGCCAGGTTACGTGTTTTGCGTTTAGGTCGCCTACTAGCAGCACTTTGCCTCCAATATTTAAAAGTGTGTGAATATCGTGTTGTGTGAAATTGTTACGAGGGTTGTTGTATGCTGTTATGATGCATGTGTTATCAGAGAGCCGGATGCAAAGGGACTCTAGGGTTGTGGGCTGAAGTTGAACTAATGTGTGTGGTATACTAGTGTGTATGAGTGCCGCTACCCTTCCTGCCGGCACGTGTGTTTGTATTTGTCTGTCTTCTCTGTAAACTGTGTAACCTTTAATGTGTAATTTGTCTGTGTGTCGAAGTCGTGTTTCATTTATGAGCATGATGTGAATATTGCGTTTGTGTAGGAAGTGAATTAGTTCACCTTTTTTGGATAGGATTCCATTCGCGTTCCATGAACAAATGTTAATAGTGTACATTATATGTTATATTGTGAAATGTTTTGTGCGAAGGTGAGGGTTGTGAAAAACTTTTCTTGTTGTGATTTACATTTTGACAGTTGTCGGTTACATTCCTTAAGAGCTAATAACATATTACCTACATTTACTAAACTATTTAAAATGTTTATTTCTGTTGCCAGTTCATTAAATAAGTTCATTGTGTCCTGATCACTTGGGTCGGAGAAGGCTGCATGCTGGCTGGGGGGTTGGGCAGACGTAGCAGGGGCAGGGTTGTCTGCAGGCTGGCTGGGGGTGGGTTGGGGCGCTGGCTGCTGCCGAGAGACTCTGGGGAGCGGGGGAAATTCTTCGCGGGCTCGCGAGGCCGCAGCGCGCCGCTGAGGAAGAGGGGCAAGTCGCGCACTTTCACTCACTTCACTTTCACTACAGGCGATGGCGCGTTGCGACCATACGTTGACCTTGGGGGCGGGTGCTGGCTGGTACCTCTGCTGGGCTGGGGCTGCGGCTCTGTTGTTGTTGTTCAGCTGACGTTGTTTCAGTCGCGCAATGTAGACCACGCACTCGATATTGTTGGCCGGATGTGCCTCGCCACAGTTCACACACTTGGCCGGGGAGGTTTGTGGCTTGGTGCAGTCCCTTGTGAAGTGTTGTTCTGCGCACTTTAGACAGCGTGGAGTACGCATGCAATTTGATGTTGCGTGCCCCCACATCTGACAGCGATGACATTGCGTCAGCTGTTTTTTGTTGTTGTGTCGCTCCCAGGTTACTCGAGCGTACATTATTGTTTTGACCTGTTTTTGTATTGATTGCAATGTTATTGCAGCTGACGTAACTACAAGATATAGCGGCCTGTACTGGGTTCTCATGCGGTATACTTGTTTGACGTTTAATTTGTACACCTCTTCGAGTTCGCTCACTATTTCTTGTGTGCTCGGCTCGCAGTCGAGACCGCGAAGCACAAACGCATGTGTTTTGTCTGCTGCCTCCGTATAGGTATGAAATTCTACTTGCGATTCTCGCATAGAATTCACCAACTTTTTCTTTTCTTCCAGGTCGTCTAGGTAGAGGTTAATGTTATTTTTGGTATAACTTACAGCGAAACCTTTTCTCACTTTTTCTTCGATGGATCGGATGAATTGCTTGTGACAGTTTGGTTTCCCTGCAATAATTATTGGTGCTGGAGCTCGTGACTTGGTGACGGTGGTTTTAATTGGCTCGTCATCGCTGCTACTGACGTCATGTTCGTCGTCACCAAGATCGCTGTCCGGTGAGACAGCCAACGGAGCATAGCGATTGAACGAGCTGAGTGCTGATGCGGGTGGGATGGAGAATGGAGCTGCGCTTGCGCATCTCTTCTTACTACTGAGTGCTGGTTGGTTAGCCGGCATGTCTCTGTCCTTCTCGGGACTGCCGCTAGCTTTCCTCTTCTTTTTCTCAGTTTGATTCTTTTCGCGTTGTGAGAAACGTGGATCCACAACTTTAATTAAATCTTTAAAATTTGTCACGTTTATATCACTAGGCACTTTCACTTTTTCTCTATTATCAGTCACTATCTCTTTAACTAGTTGATCAACTTTGGTATTAAAACTAACATTATCACTTTCACTAGTGTTTTTAATGTTTGTTTCACTCGCGTTCACGATTGCACTTGTAGCATTCTCAGTCTCTACCTTTTTGCTTTGATTTGCACTTGACATGGGGATGGAGCCCCTATGCCGTCTAAAGAACTTGTAAACGCACCTAGATTTAGTTAAGCTACTCTTATTCGGAGGTCGTTTTACACGCATAAAATTTTTAATTTTACGTTTTTTCGACTAACTCGCGCGGATACTGACGAAACAGAACTGTTCACGACGACTATCACACGAGAACTGGGACGAGAACGTGTGGATTCAACATGGTATGGCCGTTGACATGAATTAAAGTAATGGGAAATCTAATTGAGATCAAAATAAGAATCACAAATCTAAATAGATTTGTATTGAACATTATGGACTAGGGGGTAAATCAGGATAAGATCTGATTTTCTTCTAAATGTGTCTTATTCCATTCAATATCTAATAATAACTCTTTATATTATAAAACCTATGTTTTTAGATTTATATATTTCTAGACATCATATTTTAAATAATATTGGTTACTCTACCAACATTACGTGTTTGTAAAGTGTGAAATTTGTGCACAATACTATAATTTTATGCACCTATAAAATATGTATTATGGGTGTATAATGTATATATAAAAAAATAATTATAACTATTTTTTTTAAAGTTTAATTTCTTGTATATAGATAATTATATAGTAAACATTTATCTACATATACTTTTTATATACAATAATCACTTTTCCATTCAATAATATAAAATGTATAAAGAAATATTTTAATATAATCATATAGCACATCGGTCAAAGAAACACAAAACACAAATATGCCTACTTGTTCAATTGTCATCATATTGTTTGTATCTATGACAATCAAAACAAATCATGTTGTTTGTTTAGAATCGTTATTTTTTATAATACCAATAAGGAATATGTTATAAAAACAAGTAGTTATAGGAAATAATTATAACAAATAATTATAACAAATAGTTAGAATTCATTATAAAATAGTAAATATCCCACTTTAGTTGGGAATCGATCTCATCACATCTATGTTACTATAAAACAATTTAACAGACTCAGCTAATTTTCAGCTAATTTCTATTTATATATCCTAAATTTATAACAGACAGTACAAATTATATTATTAATAATAATAAAAAATATTAAAAAGTCAACGGCACGCGGTGTTCCCAAGCGGTCACCCATCCAAGTACTAACCGCGCCCGATGTTGCTTAACTTACGTGATCGGACGAGAACGATAAGATAAGATAAAGAAACGTTTATTATTTAATTAGAACATACACCACATATACGCATTTTCCCTGCTCATGTGTGAAATTCACCAAATCGGCTGTCGAACGCTCTGTATGCTAAGACATATCGCAGTCTTTGCGATTGCCTTAGCATTAGCAGTGCTACGAACAGCCGACTGGCTTCACACATGGCTAGGGGAACAAGTGCGCTTAAAAATTTACATATAATTACAATCCCTGGTACACATGTACCTTACTTGCTAATATTATTAAACACGTAACAAAACTTAAACTAATGATAAATGTAATGGATATGAGTGGAATGAGGTGAAATGATTATATATACAACTTAAGGGAAAAATTTACAAAAAACCCTTTCAACATATTCTTAGCCTAACTTAAAACTAAATGAGTGACAGTATGGTTATTTACATCGAGGTTATGATATATTTACATTATGTAGGGTGATGTAATGTTTGTGTTAGAATGTACATGCTACTGCACCGGAATAGGTTGAAGGGAAAATATAGGCAGGGTTTGGTAAGGAAGTTTGTGTTTGAGAAGAAATGTTGCATTGTGCTCTCTTATGCTTGTTATTGTGCGTGTGAGTGGATTGTTGTGTATTTGGGAAGTGTAAAATTTCTGTGCTGTGTTTTTAATGTATTCGTGGAAAAATGGTATGTTTGCGCGTTCGTGTAAATCTACGATGCGTGAATATCTATCTGCGTTATTAATTAAGCGTAGACATTTATTCTGCAGTCGTTGTAACGGTTTCAGTGCTGTTTTCGACGCCGAACACCATACAGGGTTTGCGTATGATAAAATGGGGCGAATGACAGACGTATACAGTAGTTTTTTATTTGAGTGGGACATGGGACTATTTTTGTTGAGGAGAGGATAAAGGGATTTGATTACGGAGTATGTTTTTCTTATAATTGTTTTGAAATGGGAGTTGTAGGACAGTCTGGAGTCGAGAGTGACGCCGAGGTACTTGACATGTTGTGTTGGTTTTGTTTTATGTCCGTGTAGAGTGATTGGTGTATAAACAGTGTTGTTTGTGAATTTTCGTGTGAAAACGATGGTTTCGGTCTTAGCGTGGTTAATGGATATTTTCCATAGGCGCCAGTAGGGTTGAAGTAGGTTAAGGTGGATTTGTAGCTGTTTGTTAGCTACCTCTGCGCTAAACGAGTGGGCATAGAGGGCCGTATCGTCTGCATAGAGGGCGGTTTGAGTTTGAGGGAACGTAGGGTAATCATGAAGGTAAAGGATGAACAATTTAGGGCCAAGGACACTTCCTTGCGGCACGCCTGCTACTACAGGACGCGGAGTGGAAAAGGTATTGTTGATTTTCACCCTAAATTGTCTTTGGGTCAGGTAGGAGTGAATTAATTTAATTAGGATGGGTGGGAAATTCACAAGAATTAATTTGTAAATGAGCCCTTCAAGCCATACTTTGTCGAAAGCTCTTTCGACGTCAAGAAGGGCCATTACCGTGACTTTATTTTTGTTGTAGTTCGTTGTTATGTCAGTCACAATTCTTGCTACTTGTTGGACGGTACTGTGCTTGGGTTTAAATCCAAACTGGAAGGGTGGGGTAATTTTAGATTTGGAGTCAATGGATTGAATACGGGATGCTATCACCTTCTCAGTCACCTTTGAGAGGGTGTTTAGAAGGCTGATTGGGCGATAGCTTGCGGGAAGTTTGGAGTCTTTGTTTGGTTTCGGAATGGGAGCAACGGTGGCGGTTTTCCAGGATAGGGGAAAGTAATGAAGTTTCAGGATAGCGTTGACGAGGTATGTCAACTGGACAAGAGCTTTGCGGGATATATTTTTAAGGATTATGTTTGGGATTGAGTCCGGGCCTGGCGCTTTCTGGTTAGGTAGGTATTTTATTATGTTAGCTAACTCAGAGGGAGAAGTAAGGAGTTTAGCTAGTGTTCGTTTGTCTGTGTGATGTATTGTGTTAATAAACTCGTGTACTGTGTGCGTTATTTCAGTTTGTTTGGGACATGAGTCGGGATCGATGTGGTGAGCAGCCTCGAAGGTGTCGGCTATCGCTTCTGCCTTCTGCTCATCGGTGAAGAGGATGCTATTATTGTGTGATAGCGTAGGAATGGGTTTGGAGGGTTTTCGGAGGTTTTTGGATAATTTCCACAATGAGTTATCATTGGGATTTAGTGTTGTGAGTTTAGTGTGCCATGTTTTGTTTTTGAGTGTTTTTATTTCATGTTTTATTTGTGTAGTGAGTGTGTTTACTTGTGCGCGTAGGATAGGATCGCCAGACCTTTGCCAGCGCTTTCTTGTGTTGTTTCTTTGTGTGATGAGGGTGGTTATGTGTCCAGGTAATTTGTCTTTGTGTGGTGTTAGTTTTACGACGCGTGTATGCTTTCGCATTGCGTCTGTGAGTGTTTTAGTGTAATTATGTACTTCCTTGTCTATGTCGGCAGAGGTGTTTATATTTGAAATTATTTGAATGTTTTTGTCAAGTGTGTGTCTGAATTTGTTCCAATCTGTATGTAGATATGTGCGAGTATAGCGTGTGTCGTCAGAGTGTGGCGTGTTTGAGTGTAGCGTGCTCAGAACCGGAGAATGATCTGAACTTAGCTCATTAAGAGCAACCGGGTTAGTAATGTGTGTAATGTTTTTGTATATGTAGAGGTCAATTGTTGTCGGCGTCGTATTGTTGGTAGGATAATGGGTAGGGGAAGGGGGAAACATAATAATGGGGGTATGATTTTGTGAGTATAAATGTAAAATGTTACCATTAGCATTTACTCTATTGCAATTCCATGCTGTGTGTTTCGCATTAAGATCGCCTACTAACAGCACTTTACCGCTGATATGTAACAGTTTGTGTATTTCTTGTTGTGTAAAGTGATTGCGTGGGTTGTTGTATGCGGCTATAATGTGCGTGTTATCAGAGAGCTTTATGCAGACGGATTCTAGGGAGGTGGGAGGTAGGTGAACTTGTGTGTGTGCAATAGTGTTTCTCACCAACAGGGCCACGCCCCCCGCTGGTACGTGTGTCTGTATAGCTCTGTCAACTCTGTATATTGTGTATCCGTTTATTTGTAACTTGTCTGTGTGTATGAGTCTTGTTTCGTTGAGAGCCATAATGTGTATGTCGTGTGTGTGGAGAAAGTGTATTAATTCACCTACCTTGGAGCGGATACCGTTTGAATTCCAGGTGCATATGTTAGTGATGAATTATATGCTATAAGTATGAATGGTTTGCAGAAATGAGAATGCAGTGAGTGAACGTGATTGAATGTCAGTGCATGATCTTAAAGCTACATTAAAATCTTTTACAAATGATAACAGATTACTTAAATTAATTAAAGAATTTAGTTCACACATTTCATTAGCTAACTCACTAAATATATTAAAGTTATTTGAAGCGTTCATTGGCTTAGAGGGAGGGGCTTGTGTTGGCTGGGGGCGGGGCGTGGGCTGCGCGCTGGGCTCTGGTTGGTAGGGGGCTGGCCGCTGGAGCGATGGCCGCTGTGCCGGTGCGCGCTGCTGTTGGAGTGGTGGGAACTGCGACTCGTAGAACAGCTGATCGTGAGCCGCAGCATTTTTGTTCCACGCGTTCACTGCAGGGGCGGGCGCAGGCATAAACTGCCTTGGTTTTTCTGGTACGTTACCTGCACGTACGTTTTTGAAGTACTCGTACCTCTCCAGCAACCTCGGGTTTCTCTTGGCAGCTTGATTGATTTTTGCCAAGTACGCTGGGCACTCGGCATAGTTGGCTGGATGCGCGCCCTTGCAGTTAGCGCACGTTGCCGGTTGGTCTGTCGTCTTAGTACAAGTATTAGTCAAGTGCTCTTTGCCGCACTTTACGCACCTGGGAGCTCTATTACAGTTGGTGGTGGCATGACCCCAATCTTGGCATCGATGGCATTGTGTGAGGACTCTCCTGTTCTCGTGTCGCTCCCACGACACTCTGGTGAATATCAGACTCTTGATGTTTGCCTGCAGGTCTTTGAGTGTCGTCTTGGCGGCAGTTACAACCAGAAACAGTGGTCTGTACTTGGTCCTCATTTTATAAATTGCCTTGACGTCAAGTTTGTAGTTTGTCCTCAGTTCGTCTAGTATAGTGTCTGTGTCTGGGTTGCAGTCAAGTCCACGCAGCACGAATGCGTGCGTTTTTTCGTCATTGTCAGTGTAAGTATGGTATTGCAGGTCAGGCTTGATGGCATTTATGAATTTTGTCTTGTCGTCTTTGTCATGTAGATATAGGTTGACATTGTTCCTGGTATATTTTATATCAAAACCATGTGTGACAGTGGCTTGAATTCTTGTCACGAGTGCAGCATGGTTTGATACGGTGCCAGGAATTATAATCGGCGCAGGTGGTTTAATTTTCCGTGGCTGTTCTATTGGCTCTCCAGGTGCGTCATTGTCAGAGTCGTCGTCATTGTTGTCGTCGTTGTCTACCGGCAACGTACTGAAGCGATTCTGCAGCGGGATGGCGTATCTCGGCGGCTGAGGTGCAGCAGCGCGGCGCGGCATAGCGGCGGGTGAGGGGAGGGGATTGTTGTCCACGTTGGAACTGGTACTGGCGACGGCTGGAGTATTGTTCGCGACACTTGTCTTTTTGACCACTTTCGCGACTTCTGGACTTTCACTAGCTTTACGTTTTGTCGATTGTTGAAAAAACTCTTTAAAACTAGCACATTCACTCATTTTAACACTTTCATACTCACTTATAATATTACTTAAATCTAAACCATCTAACTTTGAATTAAAACTATCACTATGATTACTCACTAGGTCACTAACACTCGCATTTACATACACATTTTCAGTCTCTGACTTTTCACTACTCTCACTAACACTCATTGGTTTACAACCCCTTACGGGGTTGCGAAATTTAAACACGCACTTTGTTCTCGAACTGGAATTAAAAGACTTATGTTTCTTTTTTATTGTCATACGCGAATTCCAAAATTTTAAAATTTTTTCACAACCGGCGTGGTTCACTTGCTCGCTAGAACTTGACTCGGCGCTAGCTCACAAACACGTCCGTCCGCTTTCGCTTCAAGACATGGAATGGGACGAGAACGTGTGTATTCAACATGGTATGGCCGTTGACATGAATTAAAGTAATGGGAAATCTAATTGAGATCAAAATAAGAATCACAAATCTAAATAGATTTGTATTGAACATTATGGAATAGGGGGTAAATCAGGATAAGATCTGATTTTCTTCTAAATGTGTCTTATTCCATTCAATATCTAATAATAACTCTTTATATTATAAAACCTATGTTTTTAGATTTATATATTTCTAGACATCATATTTTAAATAATATTGGTTACTATACCAACATTACGTGTTTGTAAAGTGTGAAATTTGTGCACAATACTATAATTTAATGCACCTATAAAATATGTATTATGGTTGTATAATGTATATATAAAAAAATAATTATAACTATTTTTTTTTTAAGTTTAATTTCTTGTATATAGATAATTATATAGTAAACATTTATCTACATATACTTTTTATATACAATAATCACTTTTCCATTCAATAATATAAAATGTATAAAGAAATATTTTAATATAATCATATAGCACATCGGTTAAAGAAACACAAAACACAAATATGCCTACTTGTTCAATTGTCATCATATTGTTTGTATCTATGACAATCAAAACAAATCATGTTGTTTGTTTAGAATCGTTATTTTTTATAATACCAATAAGGAATATGTTATAAAAACAAGTAGTTATAGGAAATAATTATAACAAATAATTATAACAAATAGTTAGAATTCATTATAAAATAGTAAATATCCCACTTTAGTTGGGAATCGATCTCATCACATCTATGTTACTATAAAACAATTTAACAGACTCAGCTAATTTTCAGCTAATTTCTATTTATATATCCTAAATTTATAACAAACAGTACAAATTATATTATTAATAATAATAAAAAATATTAAAAAGTCAACGGCACGCGGTGTTCCCAAGCGGTCACCCATCCAAGTACTAACCGCGCCCGATGTTGCTTAACTTACGTGATCGGACTAGAACGTGTTTTTTTTGTGAGAGAATATCTTTATTTATTCAAACATTTTTACAGTTGCTGTAATTGCCCGTCGTATGAACGACTGTCCAGGCGGCAGCCGATCGCACTGTATGGTTGGGCTGATTACAATTCCGTAGAATTTACGAATCCCCCACCATATCAGCGCTGCGCACTTCCGACTGGCTTCGCGCATGGAACGAACAATTTTACGTTTATACATATTTTCTTTTTACAATATGTTGCTCCTGGCACACAGTGCCTTATCAACTAATTATGACATATGCTTTAACAAAATAAAGATAATTAAATGTATATGAATGAGATGAAGTGAATGATTTTAATATTTGACATTTATGGGAAAAGAATTTACAAAAAAAAAACCCATTTTAAACAATTTTAAACTATTTTAACTTAATCTAATGAGTGGCGATGTGATGATGTTTACAATGCGGCTATGATAGGTTATAATATTTGATTTTGAATGTGTTTTATTATTATGATTCGATGCTACAACTCTGGTTCGCGTTGGTGGAATAACGGAAGTGTTTGATAGGGTAGTAAATGTTTTATTTGGAAAGGGGCATTGTGCTCTCGGATTTGTGTTATGGTTTGTGTAAGTGGGTTGTGTTTTAATTGGGTTGTATAGAATTTTTGTGATTGTTGTTCTATGTATTCATGTATGTAAGGTAATTGTCATCATATTGTTTGTATCTATGACAATCAAAACAAATCATGTTGTTTGTTTAGAATCGTTATTTTTTATAATACTAATAAGGAATATGTTATAAAAACAAGTAGTTATAGGAAATAATTATAACAAATAATTATAACAAATAGTTAGAATTCATTATAAAATAGTAAATATCCCACTTTAGTTGGGAATCGATCTCATCACATCTATGTTACTATAAAACAATTTAACAGACTCAGCTAATTTTCAGCTAATTTCTATTTATATATCCTAAATTTATAACAAACAGTACAAATTATATTATTAATAATAATAAAAAATATTAAAAAGTCAACGGCACGTCGTGTTCCCAAGCGGTCACCCATCCAAGTACTAACCGCGCCCGATGTTGCTTAACTTACGTGATCGGACGAGAACGATAAGATAATAAGATAAAGAAACGTTTATTATTAAATTAGATCGTACATCACATACACGCATTTTCCCTGCTCATGTGTGAAATTATACCAAATCGGCTGTCGAACGCTCTGTATGCTAAGACATATCGCAGTCTTTGCGATTGCCTTAGCATTAGCAGTGCTACGAACAGCCGACTGGCTTCACACATGGCTAGGGGAACAAGTGCGCTTAAAAATTTACATATAATTACAATCCCTGGTACACATGTACCTTACTTGCTAATATTATTAAACACGTAACAAAACTTAAACTAATGATAAATGTAATGGATATGAGTGGAATGAGGTGAAATGAATATATATACAACTTAAGGGAAAAATTTACAAAAAACCCTTTCAACATATTCTTAGCCTAACTTAAAACTAAATGAGTGACAGTATGGTTATTTACATCGAGGTTATGATATATTTACATTATGTAGGGTGATGTAATGTTTGTGTTAGAATGTACATGCTACTGCACCGGAATAGGTTGAAGGGAAAATATAGGCAGGGTTTGGTAAGGAAGTTTGTGTTTGAGAGGAAATGTTGCATTGTGCTCTCTTATGCTTGTTATTGTGCGTGTGAGTGGATTGTTGTGTATTTGTGAAGTGTAAAATTTCTGTGCTGTGTTTTTAATGTATTCGTGGAAAAATGGCATGTTTGCGCGTTCGTGTAAATCTACGATGCGTGAATATCTATCTGCGTTATTAATTAAGCGCAGACATTTAACGGTTTCAGTGCTGTTTTCGACGCCGAACACCATACAGGGTTTGCGTATGATAAAATGGGGCGAATGACAGACGTATACAGTAGTTTTTTGTTTGAGTGGGACATGGGACTATTTTTGTTGAAGAGAGGATAAAGGGATTTGATTACGGAGTATGTTTTTCTAATAATTGTTTTGAAATGGGAATTGTAGGACAGTCTGGAGTCGAGAGTGACGCCGAGGTACTTGACATGTTGTGTTGGTTTTGTTTTATGTCCGTGTAGAGTGATTGGTGTATAAACAGTGTTGTTTGTGAATTTTCGTGTGAAAACGATGGTTTCGGTCATAGCGTGGTTAATGGATATTTTCCATAGGGTTGAAGTAGGTTAAGGTGGATTTGTAGCTGTTTGTTAGCTACCTCTGCGCTAAACGAGTGGGCATAGAGGGCCGTATCGTCTGCATAGAGGGCGGTTTGGCATCCGAACAAGAATCTATGAGCGAAACACCAGCTCAGGCCTAAACAGTGGCCCATCAGAGGTTGAACAACCCATCTCTAACCATCATCCAGGCAAGCAGTCAAGGAGGACCAGGACAACACACATTCGCTGACTCCACCTCTCCGGGAAACCAGGACAACACAACTTCGCTGATCCCGATTACCAGAGAAAAACAGAAGAAAATCTCTAGCTGATTCTCAACAAACATGATTATCTTGTTAATCATCCTTTTACTTCAACTGTAAGTAAAATATATGTAACAAAATACACTAAAGGGTTTTGAGGAAAGGCTAACGCTTTTAAGAATCAAAACGAGCCCCAGCACAAGGCATAACACAAATTATAAACCTAAATATATTACACAAAAGGGGTGTCTCTAGTAATAACTAGTAATAAAGACACCGAGGAACCGGCACAGTTCCACACACATTACAAATCATATGTACAATAGCGATAGTGAACCAGAATCAAACCCATCAGATTCTGATTCAGAAACAAACCAAACACCTAGTGTTATAAGAAATTTAATATTAACGCCCAGTAAATTACAACTCAACTCAAAAATGGCCACAACCACAAACAACGAAATTCAAATGCTCTCTAAAGGTATCCCTGAATACGACGGTAATATTAAAGATCTACCATATTTTATAAATACTGTAGACGAATTTATATTATGTTTTGCAGGAATTGTATTGACAAACGTTCAAAGAATATTTTTATTTCAATTAATAAAAAATAAATTAAAGGGACCTGCAAAAACATATCTCTCAGAGAATTCATTTGCTGATTGGCCAACATTAAAATCATTCTTACAACTAAATTTCGAAGATAAAACAACAGCCGAAACTTTATTATTAAAAATCATATACAATACCAAAAATAACAATTCCGATTTGTTTCTCAAAGACATCACTAATAATTTTAATAAATATAAGAACAAAATCATGCTAACACAACATCAATTAGTAACAAAAAACGCAATTATCGCGGAAAATCAGAAAATCGTAGTATCTCACTTCATAAATTGTTTACCTCATCTCATTCGAGGATCCTTCACGGTCAAAAATCCTAAATCTCTTGAAGAATGTGAGCAGCTATTAGTAAACGATTTTAATTACGCCCAACATCAATCTCCCCTAAGGAGATTTGAAAACCAAGTAAAAACAACACATAATAACATACAGAAGAATACACCACCACAGAAATTCCCGGCACAAATGTTTCCTTCAAAACCAGTCACGATTCAAAGACACTTTCAACCACACGGTAGGAATAACTTCGGCAGACAAAACATAGTAAATGACATAAACACAAGAAGGACATTTACACCTCACCCAATGTCCACACAAACTAGACAGACCGGCCCAATGTCAACACAGACAATCATACCAAGACAGAATTACCAAACAGACATCGAAAACGACGTAACAACCACTAATGAACCAAATAACGAATATAATGAACAACAAGAAGACGAAACAGAATTCGCCTTCGAGGATTTTCAAGACACATTGGTCGAAAACGAAGATACGTAATGGCTAATTATCAAAATTCGATCCCGATATTACACGATCACGACTCCATTATTCTAATTGACTCTGGATCAAACATAAATTTCATATCACCCGATTACGCAAAATCAAGAAATCTGAAAATTAACAATCAAGATAAAATTACCTTTCACACAGCAAATGGAAAGAAAACACTTACAAATTCAGTTAATCTAAAAATAAATAAAAAATTATTTAAGTTTTATATTACAGACTTTCATTATTTATGTAACCTATTATTCGGTATGGATATATTAAAAGAACTAAATATAACACTAAATTTTAAAACAAATGAAATCTATTTTGAAAACAGAAAGATGAAATTTACAACACAAAATAAACTCAATAATAAACTAAACTATATACAATTTAGAGATCAAAATCTAGATATTAATAAAAAACTAAAAATTGCTAAATTACTAAAACAATACGAGGATTTGTTCCCCAAAGAAGGAGAACAACTCTCCGCCACTAACGTCACCACACACAAAATTCACACCACAGACGAAACACCCATATATACAAAAAACTACAGACTACCCCAATGTTATGACGAAGATATAGAAGAACACATTAAAAACTTATTAAAAGCACAGATCATTCAAAAATCTAAATCACCATACAACTCACCTATTTGGATAGTACCAAAAAAAATAGATGCGTCAGGGAAACGGAAAACTAGATTGGTAATAGACTTCCGAAAATTAAACCAAAAAACCAGAGAAGATAAATTCCCTCTTCCTAATATAGACGACTTATTGGATAGAATAGGAAAACCAAAATACTTCACGACTTTAGATCTCCACTCAGGTTTTCACCAAATACCCTTGGAAAGATCGGACAGGGAAAAAACGGCTTTCTCCACACCATCTGGACATTATGAATACACTAGAATGCCTTTCGGCTTAGTAAATGCACCGGCATCATTCCAACGAATGATGAACGAAATATTAAAAGAATATATAAATAAAATATGTCTCGTCTACATGGACGACATAATCATTTTCGGATATACTGAACAAGAACATATAGAAAATATCACAAAAATATTCGAAGCACTTAGAAAAGCAAACCTTAAAGTCCAAATTGATAAATCTGAATTTTTTCAAAACGAAGTCGAATACTTAGGATTCGTAATATCATCCGAAGGTTTAAAACCCAATCAAAAGAAAATAGAAGCAATAAATCAAATCACCATCCCAAAAATTAGTAAAGAAATTAAAAGTTTCCTAGGAAAACTTTCTTGGTACCGAAGATTTATTCCAAATCTCGCGAAAATAATAAAACCTTTCACAAATAGCTTAAAAAAGGGTTCACACATAGAAATAGAAAATGAAGAATATCAGAAAGCCTTTAAACACGTGAAACAATTAATATCAAACCCACCTATATTGATATCACCAGATTTCTCTAAACCATTTATACTAACTACAGACGCCTCAGACTTCGCCATGGGAGCCGTTTTGTCACAAGTACAAGAAAACCAAGAAAAACCTATAGCATACGCCTCAAAAACATTTAACTCCGCCGAACAAAACTACTCTACTATAGAGAAAGAATTAAAAAGTATCGTCTGGTCAATAAACAACTTTAAACCTTACCTTTACGGACAAAAATTCAGAATAAAAACCGACCATAGACCTTTAGTATGGTTATTTAATATGAAAAACGGTAATCAAAAATTAATGCGTTGGAAGATCGAACTCGGAGAGTACAATTTCGAAATTGAACACATCATGGGAAAAACTAATAAAATTGCAGACTTTCTTAGTAGACAAAGAAATCCATTTAAAATCGTAGAAAAAATAGGAGACGTAACTGAAACAACAATATTTTCACACTGCATATCACGAGATTATGCTATGAGTCAAGGACTCGCACTCCAAGTAAACCAAACATATAATAGTAAAAAATATTGTCAAAATTATATAGATCAAAATTCTCAACTAATACCACAAATTATAAACGGCAAAACTATATTACACTTAGTTACTAAGCAGAAATGCAACGACTTACCATCTGTAAAAAACTTTAAAAAGGCATTAATGGAACTTCGAGATTACTGCATCAAAAACGAATTGTATGAAATTAATATCCCAAAACTTGCCTGCGGCTTAGACCAAATGGACTATAAAGACTTAATAAAATATTTAAAATTAACCTTCACGGAAACTAATATCCTCGTGAATATCTATTCATTACCACAAAACTTCCTTACCAGCGATGACACAAACGCAACAATACATAGTTCCCCAGAAAACATCGTAAACGGTATAAAATATAAAGAAGATAGACTGAATATTGCCGATAACCAAATTATATTCAAATTAGGAGAATATTCAAAATTAAAAATAGAAAAACTACCTTTCGAAACAGTACAACCTAAACAAAGAATTCATATAACCTTCTCAAAGAATAATCTAAAAAACGAAATAAATAATTTTCTGAAAGACTATTTAGTACCTAAAGTTAGATATCTGGCTATATTTAATGACGAACTGGATAAAGTAATATCTCAAGAACTACAGAAAAATTTCGAACCAAATTCTTTAAAATTAATCGGAGTAAATAAATTTGTACAAGATATCTTTACAATAGATGAACAAAAACAAATTGTAGCTGACGATCATAACGGATTTAGAAACCACAGGGGAATATTGGAAACAATCAGATACCTGAAGAAGAAATACTACTGGCCAAAAATGGTACAAACTATCCAAAATTTTATTAATAATTGTAAAATATGTAAAGAAAATAAATACGATAGAAAACCTATAAAAATTCATGAAAATTTAACTATAACTCCGACAAGACCTTTCGAGACAATTAACATAGACATACTATCATTAAATACTCAAAAATACCTCACAATATTTGACCAATTTTCCAAATTCGGACAAATAAAAGCAATAAATGTTGATTCAGTAAACGTATTAAAAGCATTAAAAGAATATTTCGAGACATATACCCTACCAAAATTAATCATTATGGATAATGGACTAGAATTTAACAACGAATTACTAAAAGATTATTTAAAAACATTAAATGTAAAACCCCATTATATTTGTATTAACAATCCAAAGAGTAACGCGGTCGAAAGATTTCATTCGACATTAATAGAACACCTTAGACTAATTCAAAATAACGAAGAATTCAAACATCTTAATCAAAATGAAAAAATAAAGAAATGCATACTTAGTTACAATAACTCAAAACACACCATAACCGAAAAAACTCCAACAGAAATAATATTTGGAGAGACACATGAGTATAAATACCCCAAAGAAATACGAACTAACTCTGAAATGATACAACAACATCTGAAAGAACAAAAAGAATTATACAAAATAATAAATAATAAGATACAACAAGAAAAAGAGAAACGTCACCAAGAGAACATAAACCCGTTAGCATTACCAAAGGACGTATACGTAAAAGAAGAAGTAAGGAGAATACAAAAATTTAAAAAACCAATGTATATAAAAAGCAAAGTCTTAGTATATAACCCAAAATTAGGTATTGTAAAAGTCGAGAAACCATATAAACAACGTAGTAAAACCTTAAAGAAAATTAGAAACATACGTATCAACAGAATAAAATTATAACTTTATCTCTGTTCCCAGTGCGCAGGGTCAACAATTGACAGACATAACACACGGCAACGGATATCATCTGACAAACCTAGGATCGACACACATTGAACAGGAAAAATTACATACATACTTTTACTATAACGTAACACCTTTATACGAAAACTTTAATAGAATAGAAACTATAATTAACGAACTCCTAACCGAAATACACACAGTTCAACACATAAACCCAAATTATATACAATTACTAAATTCCACCTTTGAAAATACACAAGAACAATTAAACAAATTAAAACTTAACAAAAGAAGGAAAAGAGGCTTAATAAACGGTTTAGGAAGTGTTATAAAATCAATTTCCGGTAACTTGGACAGTTCAGATGGTGAACGATATGATAAATTATTTGAGACTATAAAAAAGAACGAAAAAATTTTAAGTAATAATGAGAATAAATTATTTAAAAACTTAAAAGAAGTAACGGAACAATTTAATATACAATTAGAAAATATTAAAATAAACGAAAAAGAAATGAAAAAGGAACTAACCTTTATAAAAGAAATTTTGGAGAAAAATAAACTTTGGGAAACAAAAATAGAATCTGAAGGAAAAATCCAGTTAATAATAAATATTCTGAACAATATCCAAAATTTTGCTATACAAATTGAAACTAGTCTTACGTTCTGTTCCTTAAATAAATTACATTCAACTATAATTTCCATGAATAGACTCCAGAACTTTATCAAAAATCAAAATATCTTTGAAATTATGTCACTTATAACAACTCACTGTCAATACGATGGACAAATGATCTACTATATTATCGAGATCCCTATTATGAGCACCACCGTATACCCTTTATATCAATTTACGTCAATACCTTTTATGAATAACACAAAAATGTATATCCTTGATGAACCCAATATATTGTATATTAATAAAATGAATAAGAATATTATTGTCAATAACTGTGTTAGAAATAAGAATTATTATTGTAAAACTGATAATGTAGAAATAAAGAAATGTATTAATGATTTAATAATAAGATATAAAAATGATGATTGTTCTTACTTGTTAATGGATAATGAAAATAATATCGAACAAATACCAAATACAAATGAAATCATTATAATAAGCCCAATTTTACAAAATTTCATAATTTATTGTAAAAGTAATGAAATTCACAAAAAGATAATAGGAATTTACAAATTTAATAACGATCAACAATGCACATTAAATAATTATCATTTTGAAAAAATAGAACAAAATTATAAAGAATTAATCTATGAAGGAAAAATTGATAAAATAAATGGGTTAAACGTTAAAAGCAGACAATTAATCGAATTGCATAAAGTAAATAATACTGAATATCATTTGGAAAAAATACAAAATTTAAATTTAAAGAATAACGATCATCATCTTTTTATTATATATTCCTTTATAAGTATAATGATAATTAGTTATATATGTTTTAAGATTTATAAGTATATAAAAGAAAGAAAACTGAAATTAATTGCTTTAAAAGATTTAGAATTAATAAAGACTCACCCTCTCGAGTAATATAATAAAAAACTTGAAGGGGAGGAATTATGATATCTGTATTTTAATTATGATATCTGTATTTTGATTATGATATCTGTATTTTGATGACGAAGTGTTTTATTATATTAGACAATGGTTCCATTGTCTGACTCATACTTCTTTGAACTATGTTATGATAAGAGAATGATATATAAGCTTGAAAAAACTAGATTAGAACACTCTTGTACTGTTGCTGAACGTATTCACGTCAGTTGTAATTAGATTCTAAATAAATAAAATATAATTTTCAAAACGAAAGAATTTGTATTTTTTTCCTTAAATACACATCGAAAATTATAATTCACGTAACAAAACTTAAACTAATGATAAATGTAATGGATATGAGTGGAATGAGGTGAAATGATTATATATACAACTTAAGGGAAAAATTTACAAAAAACCCTTTCAACATATTCTTAGCCTAACTTAAAACTAAATGAGTGACAGTATGGTTATTTACATCGAGGTTATGATATATTTACATTATGTAGGGTGATGTAATGTTTGTGTTAGAATGTACATGCTACTGCACCAGAATAGGTTGAATGGAAAATATAGGCAGGGTTTGGTAAGGAAGTTTGTGTTTGAGAGGAAATGTTGCATTGTGCTCTCTTATGCTTGTTATTGTGCGTGTGAGTGGATTGTTGTGTATTTGTGAAGTGTAAAATTTCTGTGCTGTGTTTTTAATGTATTCGTGGAAAAATGGTATGTTTGCGCGTTCGTGTAAATCTACGATGCGTGAATATCTATCTGCGTTATTAATTAAGCGTAGACATTTATTCTGCAGTCGTTGTAACGGTTTCAGTGCTGTTTTCGACGCCGAACACCATACAGGGTTTGCGTATGATAAAATGGGGCGAATGACAGACGTATACAGTAGTTTTTTATTTGAGTGGGACATGGGACTATTTTTGTTGAGGAGAGGATAAAGGGATTTGATTACGGAGTATGTTTTTCTTATAATTGTTTTGAAATGGGAATTGTAGGACAGTCTGGAGTCGAGAGTGACGCCGAGGTACTTGACATGTTGTGTTGGTTTTGTTTTATGTCCGTGTAGAGTGATTGGTGTATAAACAGTGTTGTTTGTGAATTTTCGTGTGAAAACGATGGTTTCGGTCTTAGCGTGGTTAATGGATATTTTCCATAGGCGCCAGTAGGGTTGAAGTAGGTTAAGGTGGATTTGTAGCTGTTTGTTAGCTACCTCTGCGCTAAACGAGTGGGCATAGAGGGCCGTATCGTCTGCATAGAGGGCGGTTTGGGTTTGAGGGAACGTAGGGAAATCATGAAGGTAAAGGATGAACAATTTAGGGCCAAGGACACTTCCTTGTGGCACGCCTGCTACTACAGGACGCGGAGTGGAAAAGGTATTGTTGATTTTCACCCTAAATTGTCTTTGGGTCAGGTAGGAGTGAATTAATTTAATTAGGATGGGTGGGAAATTCACAAGAATTAATTTGTAAATGAGCCCTTCAAGCCATACTTTGTCGAAAGCTCTTTCGACGTCAAGAAGGGCCATTACCGTGACTTTGTTTTTGTTGTAGTTCGTTGTTATGTCAGTCACAATTCTTGCTACTTGTTGGACGGTACTGTGCTTGGGTTTAAATCCAAACTGAAAGGGTGGGGTAATTTTAGATTTGGAGTCAATGGATTGAATACGGGACGCTATCACCTTCTCAGTCACCTTTGAGAGGGTGTTTAGAAGGCTGATTGGGCGATAGCTTGCGGGAAGTTTGGAGTCTTTGTTTGGTTTCGGAATGGGAGCAACGGTGGCGGTTTTCCAGGATAGGGGAAAGTAATGAAGTTTCAGGATAGCGTTGACGAGGTATGTCAACTGGACAAGAGCTTTGCGGGATATATTTTTAAGGATTATGTTTGGGATTGAGTCCGGGCCTGGCGCTTTCTGGTTAGGTAGGTGTTTTATTATGTTAGCTAACTCAGAGGGAGAAGTAAGAAGTTTAGCTAGTGTTCGTTTGTCTGTGTGATGTATTGTGTTAATAAACTCGTGTACTGTGTGCGTTATTTCTGTTTGTTTGGGACATGAATCGGGATCGATGTGGTGAGCAGCCTCGAAGGTGTCGGCTATCGCTTCTGCCTTCTGCTCATCGGTGAAGAGGATGCTATTATTGTGTGATAGCGTAGGGATGGGTTTGGAGGGTTTTCGGAGGTTTTTGGATAATTTCCACAATGAGTTATCATTGGGATTTAGTGTTGTGAGTTTAGTGTGCCATGTTTTGTTTTTGAGTGTTTTTATTTCATGTTTTATTTGTGTAGTGAGTGTGTTTACTTGTGCGCGTAGGATAGGATCGCCAGACCTTTGCCAGCGCTTTCTTGTGTTGTTTCTTTGTGTGATGAGGGTGGTTATGTGTCTAGGTAATTTGTCTTTGTGTGGTGTTAGTTTTACGACGCGTGTATGCTTTCGCATTGCGTCTGTGAGTGGTTTAGTGTAATTATGTACTTCCTTGTCTATGTCGGCAGAGGTGTTTATATTTGAAATTATTTGAATGTTTTTGTCAAGTGTGTGTCTGAATTTGTTCCAATCTGTATGTAGATATGTGCGAGTATAGCGTGTGTCGTCAGAGTGTGGCGTGTTTGAGTGTAGCGTGCTCAGAACCGGAGAATGATCTGAACTTAGCTCATTAAGAGCAACCGGGTTTGTAATGTGTGTAATGTTTTTGTATATGTAGAGGTCAATTGTTGTCGGCGTCGTATTGTTGATAGGATAATGGGTAGGGGAAGGGGGAAACATAATAATGGGGGTATGATTTTGTGAGTATAAATGTAAAATGTTACCATTAGCATTTACTCTATTGCAATTCCATGCTGTGTGTTTCGCATTAAGATCGCCTACTAACAGCACTTTACCGCTGATATGTAACAGTTTGTGTATTTCTTGTTGTGTAAAGTGATTGCGTGGGTTGTTGTATGCGGCTATAATGTGCGTGTTATCAGAGAGCTTTATGCTGACGGATTCTAGGGAGGTGGGAGGTAGGTGAACTTGTGTGTGTGCAATAGTGTTTCTCACCAACAGGGCCACGCCCCCCGCTGGTACGTGTGTCTGTATAGCTCTGTCAACTCTGTATATTGTGTATCCGTTTATTTGTAACTTGTCTGTGTGTATGAGTCTTGTTTCGTTGAGAGCCATAATGTGTATGTCGTGTGTGTGGAGAAAGTGTATTAATTCACCTACCTTGGAGCGGATACCGTTTGAATTCCAGGTGCATATGTTAGTGATGAATTATATGCTATAAGTATGAATGGTTTGCAGAAATGAGAATGCAGTGAGTGAACGTGATTGAATGTCAGTGCATGATCTTAAAGCTACATTAAAATCTTTTACAAATGATAACAGATTACTTAAATTAATTAAAGAATTTAGTTCACACATTTCATTAGCTAACTCACTAAATATATTAAAGTTATTTGAAGCGTTCATTGGCTTAGGGGGAGGGGCTTGTGTTGGCTGGGGGCGGGGCGTAGGCTGCGCGCTGGGCTCTGGTTGGTAGGGGGCTGGCCGCTGGAGCGATGGCCGCTGTGCCGGCGCGCGCTGCTGTTGGAGTGGTGGGAACTGCGACTCGTAGAACAGCTGATCGTGAGCCGCTGCATTTTTGTTCCACGCGTTCACTGCAGGGGCGGGCGCAGGCATAAACTGCCTTGGTTTTTCTGGTACGATACCTGCACGTACGTTTTTGAAGTACTCGTACCTCTCCAGCCACCTCGGGTTTCTCTTGGCAGCTTGATTGATTTTTGCCAAGTACGCTGGGCACTCGGCATAGTTGGCTGGATGCGCGCCCTTGCAGTTAGCGCACGTTGCCGGTTGGTCTGTCGTCTTAGTACAAGTATTAGTCAAGTGCTCATTGCCGCACTTTACGCATCTGGGAGCTCTATTACAGTTGGTGGTGGCATGACCCCAATCTTGGCATCGATGGCATTGTGTGAGGACTCTCCTGTTCTCGTGTCGCTCCCACAACACTCTGGTGAATATCAAACTCTTTATGTTGGCCTGCAGGTCTTTGAGTGTCGTCTTGGCGGCAGTTACAACCAGAAACAGTGGTCTGTACTTGGTCCTCATTTTATAAATTGCCTTGACGATAAGTTTGTAGTTTGTCCTCAGTTCGTCTAGTATAGTGTCTGTGTCTGGGTTGCAGTCAAGTCCACGCAGCACGAATGCGTGCGTTTTTTCGTCATTGTCAGTGTAAGTATGGTATTGCAGGTCAGGCTTGATGGCATTTATGAATTTTGTCTTGTCGTCTTTGTCATGTAGATATAGGTTGACATTGTTCCTGGTATATTTTATATCAAAACCATGTGTGACAGTGGCTTGAATTCTTGTCACGAGTGCAGCATGGTTTGATACGGTGCCAGGAATTATAATCGGCGCAGGTGGTTTTATTTTCCGTGGCTGTTCTATTGGCTCTCCAGGTGCGTCATTGTCAGAGTCGTCGTCATTGTTGTCGTCGTTGTCTACCGGCAACGTACTGAAGCGATTCTGCAGCGGGATGGCGTATCTCGGCGGCTGAGGTGCAGCGGCGCGGCGCGGCATAGCGGCGGGTGAGGGGAGGGGATTGTTGTCCACGTTGGAACTGGTACTGGCGACGGCTGGAGTATTGTTCGCGACACTTGTCTTTTTGACCACTTTCGGGACTTCCGGACTTTCACTAGCTTTACGTTTTGTCGATTGTTGAAAAAACTCTTTAAAACTAGCACATTCACTCATTTTAACACTTTCATACTCACTTATAATATTACTTAAATCTAAACCATCTAACTTTGAATTAAAACTATCACTATGATTACTCACTAGGTCACTAACACTCGCACTTACATACACATTTTCAGTCTCTGACTTTTCACTACTCTCACTAACACTCATTGGTTTACAACCCCTTACGGGGTTGCGAAATTTAAACACGCACTTTGTTCTCGAACTGGAATTAAAAGACTTATGTTTCTTTTTTATTATCATACGCGAATTCTAAAATTTAAAATTTTTTCACTACCGGCGTGGTTCACTTGCTCGCTAGAACTTGACTCGGCGCTAGCTCACAAACACGTCCGTCCGCTTTCGCTTCAAGACATGGAATGGGACGAGAACGTGTGTATTCAACATGGTATGGCCGTTGACATGAATTAAAGTAATGGGAAATCTAATTGAGATCAAAATAAGAATCACAAATCTAAATAGATTTGTATTGAACATTATGGACTAGGGGGTAAATCAGGATAAGATCTGATTTTCTTCTAAATGTGTCTTATTCCATTCAATATCTAATAATAACTCTTTATATTATAAAACCTATGTTTTTAGATTTATATATTTCTAGACATCATATTTTAAATAATATTGGTTACTATACCAACATTACGTGTTTGTAAAGTGTGAAATTTGTGCACAATACTATAATTTAATGCACCTATAAAATATGTATTATGGTTGTATAATGTAAATTAAATTTTGAGTATTCGATTTTATGTTTTTAAAAAGAATACTAAAATCTTTATTAATATTATAACTTTATTATAATTTGTATATGGTTACATATGAGTCACAGTACTTGACTGTGCAGAGTCTACGATACAAAGAGCGTGCTTATTCACTAAACTAGCCTATTTATACATTTCTCTTATCTTCTAAATATGCAACCTATGTTAGATGATGTTATGACTAATATCTTGAAACAACAGGTTCAAGATACATAATTTACATTTATCTTATCTTCTAAATGTGCAACCTATGCTAGATGATGTTATGACTAATGTAATGAAACAACAGGTTCAAGATACATAATTCCTCCCCTTTTATTTTTTTCATTATATTTATTCTTGCATAGCTAGTTCACTTAGCTTTTTTCTTACTGTTTTTACCTTTCTTAATTTTCTTTCATTTCTATATAATTTTATTTTAGGTAATACATATTTTCTTAAAATATAACAACTTATTAATATAAATATTATAACATATATTATATAAGAGTGATGACTGCTATTTTCAATTTTGATTTCTTTTATTTTTATAATTTTCGGTTCATTTAATATAATATCGGAGATATTCTGTAATTTAGTATCATTAAATTTTGAACTTATTAATTCCTTCTCAAATGTTTTAAATTCAATTTCTTTATATTTTTGTAGAATTCTTTTAAATGTGAAATTATTTATTTGACATTCTTGGTTAAATTTTATCTTATAGATTCCTTGAATATTTCTTTTTATTTTTATTTCGTTACAGTTCATTTGAATTTCTTGCTTATTTGGACTAATCATAATTAGTTCATTTGTATTTTGAATTAATTCAAAAGTATTCTTTTTCTCAATATTATGGTATTTGCAATCATCATCCTTCTGCTTATCTAGTATATTTCCCATACATTTACTTATTTCTATAAATTGTGTAATACACAAGTATTTATTCTTAATATAACTACATTCGCTTATTTTATAAGTCTTATCTTGTGTGAAATATAATTGTTGAGGTTCACTCATTATTATGAATCTATCATTCTGAATCATTGGTAATGGGGTAAACTGGTTTAATTTGAAGGATTCTTGGGAGAAGGTTGGTATTGATATTATAAAGTATATTTCTCCGTTATAGTATTTACAATGGGTTTCTATTAGTTCGTTTAAATTCCAAATGTCGTTATTTTGTGTAGTTTGTTTTAAATTTTCATAAGATATTGTACTAACGTCTAGTTTGTGTAATGAGCAAAAGGTTAAACTTGTTTCTATTTGTTTTATTAATTCATTTAAATTCATTATTATTAATATTAATTTCTGAAATTTTTATTTAATTTTTAGTTGATTTATTTTTATATTTTTACTTCTGTTCTTTTTATCTAATATTTTAATTTTTCCTAATAGAGGGTTATAATTTTTAACTGAATATTTTCTGTATATTGGTTTCTTTATTTTATGAATAATTCTAGGATTCTGTTTAACATATACTTTATCTGTTAATTCTAAAGGATTGTCATTTTCTGTATTTCGTTTTAATTTTTCTCTTTCTATTCTATCTTTAATAATATGCTTAATTTTCCTTTGTTATTCTTCATAATTTTCTCTTAATTTGGATTGGTCTGTTTTTATAAAAATGTTTTCATTTGATATTCCGTAAAGTATTTCAACTGGACTGAGTTGTGTTGTACTATGTTTTGTATTATTATACGCTAATGTAGCCATTCGTATTTTTTCTGACATTGCTATGTTTTTAGTGTCTGGTCTTGAGTGTAATATTCTCAATTGTTCTATTAATGTTGAGTGAAGTCTTTCCACTGCATTACTTTTAGGGTTATTAACACAAGTTATATGTAATTTAATTTTCTTTTTACTTAAGAGATCTTTCATTAATGTGTTATTAAATTCTGTACCATTGTCCATTATTATTTCCTTAGGTATTTTGTATGTTTCAAAGTATATTCTTAATTTATCTGTTATTTGTTTTGCGCTCTTATTTTCGACCTTGATAATCTGTGCGTGCTTGGAGAACTGATCTAATATCGTCAAGTAAGGTTCTTTATTTAGTGATAACAAATCTATGTTTATCATTTCAAATGGTGTGCTTGGTGTTATTGTAAGATTGTCGGTTATTTTTATAGGTTTTCTTTCATATTTATTACATCGGCACGTTTCACAGTTGTTTATATATTCTTGAATGTCTTTATTCATGTTTGGCCAATAATATTTTTCTTTTAATTCTCTTATGGTGGCTAAAATTCCTCTATGATTTGTAAGGCCTGTGTGAAAGTCATGTATAATTTCTAATTGTTCCTCGTTATTTTCTACGTTGTTTACTAATTTTGTACACGCTATGATATTTATAGAATTTGGTTGGAAATTTTCTTGTAATATTTTTGAAACTTCTTTATCTAAATCTTTTTGAAATAAGGCTAAATATCTAATTTTTGGGGTTAGATAAGTTTTTATAAAATCTATAACATCTTGTTTAAAAGTTACTTTATTAAATTTACAAATAAGTCTTTGTTTTTTATTGTCAAAATATTTTTCTATTTTTATTTCAGTATCCCTGTCTACTTTATAAATTATTATTTGATTATCCGCTATATAAATTCTCTCATCTAAATATTTTATTCCTGCTATGGGATTCTCATTTGCGCTGTGTACCGTTTGGTTATCTTCTTCTTGATCTATATTATTTTGTTCGCTACTGTTTTCTGTTTCGTTATGGTTAACGTCGGGTAATGTGAAAACGTTTATTTCTATATTAGTATCTTCAAATATTTTATTTATCTTTTCTCTTACTTTTTCCCATTCTAATTTGTCTAAACCGCATCCTAATTTTGGGATGTTTATTATAGGTAGTTCATTTATAATCATGTAATCTCTTAATTCTTTTAAAGGTTTGTCCAAATTTTTTAATAATGGTTTATCAAAATGATTTATTTTTGTAATTAGGTGAAATATTATTTTATTATTTATTTTTTGAATAATGATATTTTTATTATTTCGTTCTTTGCAAAAGTCTTTGCACTCATATTTTAAATTTATTTGTTCCGCCAGACCTCGTGACATTTCGCAGTTTTTTGATATACAGTGTGCGATGGGATTTTGTTCTAATACGTCTCCTATTAAATTATTTAATTTAAATTTGGGTTTCTGTCTGGATAGTAGGTCTGCAACAACATTCTCTTTATCTTGTAAATAATTTATCTCAAAGTTATATTCACTCAATTCTATTTTCCATCTAATTAGTTTTTGATTCGGGTTTTTCATGTTGAATAACCAGATTAAAGGTTTATGATCTGTTTTTATGGTGAACTTCCGTCCGTAAATATATGGTCTAAAATTTCTAACTGCCCATACTATTGCTTTTAGTTCTTTTTCTATTGTACTGTAATTCTGTTCCGCTTTATTTAAAGTTTTAGAGGCATAACATATAGGTAATTCTTTATCGTCTGTTTTTTGTGCTAATATAGCGCCTATTGCAAAGTCGCTTGCGTCTGTAGTTAATATAAATTCTTTGTTAAAGTCTGGGTTTTGTAATATTGGGGATTTTATTAATGTGTTTTTACATTGTTCAAATGCGTTCTTATAATTTTCATCATCTATATCTATTTTAACATTTTTTCTTAGACATTGTGTAAAAGGTTTTGTCAAGTTTGCGTAATTAGGTATGAATCGTCTATACCATCCTAAAGTTCCTAAGAATTGTTTTATTTCTTTTTGTGTTTTTGGTAAATTTAAATTTTTTATTGTCTCTATTTTCTTTTCATCTGTTGTTAGTCCGGTTTGATTAATTTTATATCCTAAAAATTTAACTTCTTGTTGTAAAAATTCTGACTTGTCTATTTGTATTTTTAAATTTGCTTGACGTAGTTTTTCGAATACTAGTCTTATATTTTTTAAATGTTCTTCTAAGTTTTTGCCAAATATTATAATGTCGTCCATATATACTAAACAGATTTTATTAATTAATTCGCCTAATGCTTCATTAATCATTCGTTGAAATGTGGCAGGTGCGTTTTTAAGTCCAAAAGGCATTCTAATGTATTCGTAGTGTCCAGAACTTGTGGAAAAAGCTGTTTTTTCTCTATCATTTTTATTCATTTTTATCTGGTGGAATCCTGAATGTAGGTCTAGGGTTGTAAAGTATTCGGAGGGTCCGATGTGATCGAATATCGTGTCAATGTTAGGTATTGGGTATTTATCATCTTTCGTTACTGAATTTAGTTTTCTGAAATCTATTACCATTCTAGTTTTTTGTTTTCCTGAAGCGTCTAATTTTTTTGGTACGATCCAAATAGGGGATGACCAGGGTGAAAATGATTTTTGTATTATTTTATTATCTAATAATTTTTTTACATGTTCTTCGATGTCTTTTTCGTAAATTTGTGGAAGTCGGTAATTTTTTGTGTATACCGGCGTTTCATTTGTTACGTGAATTTTGTGTTCTATGGTGGTAGTGCAGGTTAGGTTTTCGTTTTCGTTTGGAAACAGATCTGTGTATGTGTTTATTAGTTTATCTAACTCTCTTTTTTCTATATTATCTAAGTGACTATTTCTAATTTGTATATTATTTGTTTCTGCTTTTAAATTTGTTGATTCTTCTAATTTATATATTTTATCGTCTAATTTTACTTTATTGTCTTTAAAGTTTAGTTGTATATTTAATATTTTAAATGCTTCTATTCCGAGTAATATATTATATGTTTTATGAAATTTATAAACATAACATTTTAAAGGTTTTTTATGAATTTGTATTATTGTATATTTATCGCAATTAGATTTTCCGTTTACTGTTTTAAAAGTTAATTTTTCGTTATATGTTTTTACTTTAAATTGTTTTACTAAATCCGGGTGTATAAAGTTTATTGAAGAGCCTGTATCGAACAGTATGACATATGGATTAATTTTTAATGCTGGTAAGTTCGTTGTTATAGAAGACATTACTACTGTATCGCTTCTATCTGTGTCTCTAAATCTAAAAAAGAATCTTCATAGATTTTCTTTTGTTTTTCTTTCTCTAATCTTTCGTTATTTAACTCTTCGTCTATTTGTTTATGAAATTCTTGGTCCATATCGAAATCTATTTCGTCTAAGTCTACTTCTTCTATGTTATTATTTTGTCTGATTGTTTGTGTAGACATTGGTTGTGTGATTCGTGTTTGTTGTGTCATAGGTTTTGGGTTAAATCGTTTCGTCTCATAATAATTTTTTATATTTTGTCTAGGTGCAAAATTTGGGTTAGTTCTCTGGTATTGAGGTGGTTGTTTGGGATTAAATGATGTTGATGGGAATGTTTGTGATGGGAACTTTTGTGGAGGTTGCCCATTGCCAAATTTTGGTCTTTCTACATTGTTTCTCAACATAGGTGATTGATTATACGTATTAATAAAGTTAAATTCATTTTTAATCATTAATTCTATTTGTTCCAAAGTTGTAGGGTTTTTAATAAGGAATGATCCTCTAACATGATTTGGTAGTAGAGATATAAATCTTTTTACTATAAATTTTTGGTTTTCATGAATTATTGCGTTCTTCTGATCTTGTGAATAATTAGTTAAGTGTATTTTTGATTTGTAAAGTGAAAATTTTTCAAGCATTATTTTCAAAGTTTGTTCTATTGATTTTGAAAATTTCGTATCCATGAGCTCTATCATCAGTGTTTCTGATGTACTCTTGTCTACAAAGTTTGTGGTCAGATATAGTTTTAAATCTTCCCATTCTGCAAATTCGTTATTACTTGTAATTTCTATTGCTTGTTCAGTGAGTTTTAATTTTATCATGCTGAATGCAAACATTCGCTGATTTGCAGTGAGTTCTAGTGTATTAAAAATGTCCATAATCTTTGTGGCTTGTTTTATAAAATTATTTAATGTTTTAATATTTCCATTATAACATGGGATTGTTTTGAGATACATTTCTATTTCTTGTACAGTTGTGGTAGCCATTGTTATGCGATTTAATCTACTAGGTTTTAATTTAATTTTGATATATTTAGTTGTTGGTAACGGTGTTAAGGAATCGTCTGATTCTATTGATTCAGAGCTATCGCTTTCTGACATAAGTTGTATTATGTGTGTGATTGACCTGTGCCGGGTCTCGGTATTTTTATTACTAGTCGTAGCTAGAAATACCCCTGTGTATTATAATATAAATGTTTTACAAACTTATAAAGAAATTCTTACATTTGTATCGTGATTGTGATTATGATGATTCTTGTGAACATCATCTTCTGTTGCGGCTTCTTTTTCGTAGTTTTCGTGTTGTCTAGTAGAGGACAGCAAGTGCTTCTGATGAGTGACGTGTTTCGGAACAGCAAGTCTTCCTAGTGGATTGGTCGACGTGATCTCGGAACAGCACTCTGGAGTACGTGAATCTTGTAGACGAACGTTGTGCCTTTGCGGCCTGATGGGTCCTGTTCGACCGGTTTTCGTAGATTTTTGTAGGTTTTGCTTGGTAAAGGATAAAAATCCACCACACAATTTTTTTTATTGTGTTTCGAAGCTATTAATCCTACCGACTGCGCCAATTAAATTTTGAGTATTCGATTTTATGTTTTTAAAAAGAATACTAAAATCTTTATTAATATTATAACTTTATTATAATTTGTATATGGTTACATATGAGTCACAGTACTTGACTGTGCAGAGTCTACGATACAAAGAGCGTGCTTATTCACTAAACTAGCCTATTTATACATTTCTCTTATCTTCTAATTATGCAACCTATGCTAAATGATGTTATAACTAATATCTTGAAACAACAGGTTCAAGATACATAATTTACATTTATCTTATCTTCTAAATGTGCAACCTATGCTAGATGATGTTATGACTAATGTAATGAAACAACAGGTTCAAGATACATAATTTGTATATATAAAAAAATAATTATAACTATTTTTTTTTTAAGTTTAATTTCTTGTATATAGATAATTATATAGTAAACATTTATCTACATATACTTTTTATATACAATAATCACTTTTCCATTCAATAATATAAAATGTATAAAGAAATATTTTAATATAATCATATAGCACATCGGTCAAAGAAACACAAAACACAAATATGCCTACTTGTTCAATTGTCATCATATTGTTTGTATCTATGACAATCAAAACAAATCATGTTGTTTGTTTAGAATCGTTATTTTTTATAATACCAATAAGGAATATGTTATAAAAACAAGTAGTTATAGGAAATAATTATAACAAATAATTATAACAAATAGTTAGAATTCATTATAAAATAGTAAATATCCCACTTTAGTTGGGAATCGATCTCATCACATCTATGTTACTATAAAACAATTTAACAGACTCAGCTAATTTTCAGCTAATTTCTATTTATATATCCTAAATTTATAACAAACAGTACAAATTATATTATTAATAATAATAAAAAATATTAAAAAGTCAACGGCACGCGGTGTTCCCAAGCGGTCACCCATCCAAGTACTAACCGCGCCCGATGTTGCTTAACTTACGTGATCGGACGAGAACGTTGTTAGATATGCTCTTTATTAATTACTCAATATGTACATGTTTAGATTGTAGATTTCTGCGATCATGGACGATTAGCTAGTTGAGTGACGAAGACGCTGTACGATAGAGCTGATCTCAATCGCGAACAATTTGCGGATCACTCTATCGTAACAGCATCACGCGCACTCGCCTAGTTTCGCCCATGTCGTGAGAACTACATCAATTTTATATTATTGTACATTATATAATTGCTCCTTGCTACAAAGCCTTATCAATTACTTATGATATATATTATGCTTACGCTCTAATTGTGTGCGTGTTGTACCGGTATGATGTGTGCTGTGGTATGAATGATCGTTTATTTGTGTGTGTGTGTGTGAGAAAAAATTTACAAAAAACTCACTTATATTCATTGTGCCTTAAACCTAGCTTACAAACTAAATGAACGATTCAATGAAATATATACAATGCGGTTATGTTATTTAATCTTACATTAGGGTATGATAATGGATAATGATAATGTGCATTGAATATGAGGTTGAGAATGGTTATATACAGTGCGGTTGTGACGTTTACTTACATTCTAGTACGATTAGATGGCTGTGGTTAGTATGGTATAATGCGTGGTTGCTGTGGTTCAAGGGCGCGTTGGCGGAAGATAGGAAGTGTTTGATAGGGTAGCATGTGTTTAAGCGGAAATGGAGTGTTGTGCTCTCTGATTTGTGTTATTGTGCGTGTGACAGGATTATGTTGTGTTTGTGTAACGTAAAATTTTTGTGACATGTCTCTGACGTAGTCGTGTAGGTATGGTATTTGTGTGATGTTATGTAAATCTGCGATTCTGGTATATCTATCTGCGCTATTAATTAAGCGCAGACACTTATTCTGGAATCGTTGTAGCGGTAGTAATGCCGTTGTCGACGCCGAGCACCATATTGGGGCTGCGTATGTGATTATGGGGCGAATGACAGTAGTGTAAAGAAGTTTTTTGTTGCGGGATGACATTTTACTATTTTTGTTAATTAAGGGATATAGGGATCGGACTGCAAGGGAAGCTTTTTTAAGGGATTTATTAAAATGGGAGTTATGAAATAGGCGGTGTGATAGGGTGACGCCAAGGTACTTGACCGAGGTCGTCGGAGTTGCCCGGTGTGTGTCAATTTTGAGTGGTGTGTACACTGTTGTGTTTGTGTGTTTGCGTTTGAAAACTATGGTTTCAGTTTTTTGATGATTGATGCTGATTTTCCACAGACGCCAGTAGGGAATTAGGATATTAAGATGGATCTGCAATTGCTTGTTAGCCACCTCTGCGCTAAATGAGTGAGCATAGATGGCTGTATCATCTGCGTAGAGGGCAGTTTTGGTTTTGGGAAAAGTGGGTAGATCATGGATAAATAGGGTAAAAAGCTTTGGGCCTAGGCAGCTTCCCTGGGCTACTCCAGCAGCTATAGGATGGGGGGCGGAGAGGGTGTTATTAATTTTTACTTTGAAATTTCTGTTAGTGAGATATGAATTTATTAGTAGAGTTAGTTTGGGCGGGAATTTAGCGCGAATCATTTTGTAAATAAGCCCTGCTTTCCACACTCTGTCAAAAGCCTTTTCGACGTCGAAGAGGGCCATTACAGTGACATTGTTTTTGTTAAAATGCGTGGATATGTCTGTCACGATTCTTGCTACTTGTTGGACCGTGTTATGCTTTGGACGGAAGCCGAATTGAAAATCAGGAGTGAGGTTTTGTCGGGAGTCAAATTTTTCAATTTTAGAAAGGATGACCTTCTCTGCTACCTTGGAGAGGGTGCAGAGTAGGCTTATGGGGCGGTAGCTTGTTGTGAGTTTAGGATTTTTATTTGGTTTTAGGATGGGGATAATTGTAGCCATTTTCCAGGCTGATGGAAAATAGGAGAGTGTGATGCAGGAATTTATTATGTAGGTGAACTGGACTACGGCTTTTCGGGATAGGTTTTTAAGTGCAATATATTGTATGGAATCAGGACCTGGCGCCTTTTGGTTGGGAAATGATTTGATGATATTCATGATTTGTGAAGGAGTGGTGAGTAGTTTAATGAGTGAATGACGTGATGTTGTGTGTGGGATGGTTAAGAATTCGTCAACTGTCAATGTGATTGTATCTTGTTCAGGAGTATTGTTGGGATCAAGGATGTGGACTCGCTCGAAGGTTTCGGCGAGCGCCTCTGCCTTCCGCTCGTCGGATAACAGGATATCATTGTTGTATAATAATGTAGGGATAGGTTTGAGAGGTTTTTTAAGGTTTTTGTTCATTTTCCATAAGGAGTTGTCATTTGGATTTAGTGCTTGTAGTTTGTCAGTCCAGGTCTTGTTTTTAAATGTTATGATTTCAGTACGTATATGTTTTGTGAGTTGATTCATGTGAGTGCGATGAAGAGGATCTCGTGACCTCTGCCATAGTTTTCGTGTTGTGTTGCGCTGTGTAATGAGTTGTATGATGTGTGCAGGAAGTATGTCTTTGTTGTGTTCTAATTTAATAACACGTGTATGTTTGTATAGTGCGTGTGTGATGGCATGTGTTAGCGCGTGTACTTGTGTTTCTATATCTTGCGTTGTGTTGATGTGTGGCTGTATTTTGATGTGTTTATCTAGTGTTTGTCTGAACTTATGCCAGTCTGTGTTTTTGTAGGTGCGTGTGTAGTTTGCTGTATCTGTAGGTGTCGTGTGCGTGCTTAGTTTGGTGTAAATGGGGAGGTGATCCGAACTAAGTTCGTTGAGTGTTACAGGATCAGTGAGGTTGGTTATATTTTTATTTAGAAATAAATCTATTGTTGTGGGTGTTGTATTGTTTGCGGGATAATGTGTAGGTGTAGGAGGATGCATGAGAATGGCATTATGAGAGATGATGTACGAATGTAGCGTATTACCATTTATGTTTGATCTATGGCAGCCCCAGGACGCGTGTCTCGCATTGAAGTCGCCAGCAGTCAGCACTTTCCCGCCGGTCTGTAACAGAGTGTGAATTTCTTGTTGCGTGAATGTGTTTCGTGGATTATTGTATGTGGATATTATGTACGTGTTATCAGAGAGTCGGATACAAAGGGATTCTAGGGATGTGGGCTGAAGGCGAACTAATGTATGTGGGTGTGTATTTCGAACTAGGATGGCTACGCCTCCCGCGGGTACATGTGTTTGTGTAGGTCTATCTTCTCTGTGTACTGTGTAACCTTTAACATAGAATTTATCTGTGTGTCTGAGTCGTGTTTCTTGTATGAGCATAATGTGAATGTCGTGTTTGTGTAGAAAGTGAATTAGTTCGCCGATTTTGGATCGGATACCATTTGCGTTCCAGGAACATATATTAGTAATGAAAACTATAAATTATATTGTGAAATGTTTGACATGAATGCGTTAAATGTTGTGAATTTATCTGCGCCGTCTTTACATTTTGCTAACTGTTTATTGATGTCTTGTAATGCTAATATCATATTACCCATATTAATTAAGCTCTTAAAAATATTCACTTCATTTTTTAATTGTTGAAAGATAGTATATGTGTCCATATCAGTGTCACTATCATTTTCTTGACGTGTGGGTGGGTTGGCAGCAGGCTGTCGTGGGGCAGGGTTGACAGCAGGCTGGCGTGGGGTAGGGTTGTCAGCAGGCTGGCTGGGGGCGTGGCGGGGGTCATGCTGCTTCCGGAGCACGCTCGGTAAAGGGGGGAAATGATCGCGGGCACGGCTCTGTTGCTGAAGAGAACGCGCACTCTCACGCACAACACTTACACTCGCGCTCAAATCGGACAGAGCGATAGATGGGCGGCGGTGGTTCCAGACGTTGGTTGTCGGTGATGGCGCATTCACGTATCGTGTCGGCTGCTCTCTAGGCTTACGTGCTTCTATGATTCGCTGATGATGTTGAAGTTTGGCAAGATACACTTCACACTTGTCGCTGTTGGCAGGGTGGTCTTTGCCGCAGTTAACGCACGTCGCCGCTGTCTCCCTCGTCTTTACACACGACTGCGTCAGATGGTGTCCAGCGCACTTCAGACATCTAGGGTTTCTTTGACAATTTGATGTCGCATGACCCCACATCTGGCATCTGTGGCATTGTGATATAGTCTTATTGTTCACGTGTCTCTGCCAACTAATTCTGGTGTAGAATAAAACTTTTATGTTTTGCTGTAATTGTTTCAGTGTGGACGTCGAATTAGTCACTACTAGGTAGAGTTTACGAACTTTTGTTCGCATTCTGTACACCGCCTTGACCTGCAGTTTATATTTGTTAATCAGCTCTTCTTTAACGAGAGCAGGTGGCATATCGGGTTCATGGTCGAGACCACAAAGCACGAACGCATGTGTTTTTTCATCAATATCACTGTATGTGTGAAATTGCACTTGGTTTTCGGTCATTTGTTTCACCATGCCCTTCTTCTCCTCCAGGTCTGCGATGTACAGATTAATATTGTTCCGCGAGTAACTAATTTGGAAACCTTGTTTCACTGTTTTGCTAATATTTTTCACTAGCTCAGTGTGGTTACGCGTGCTTCCTGGAATGATGATGGCTGCGGGGCGGCGACGTGTGTTTTTCGGAGTCTCTGTGGTCTCAGGTGCGTCTTCTGCGATCGAGGGAATATCATCAGGGTTGGCAATGGCGGCGGTGCTTGTACTCGCGCCAATGTTAGTGTCCAGTATACTGTAACGGTTGCTGATTGGTACGGCATATTGTTTGGGTTGGGCTACAGGCGGTGCTTCTCTAGCGAGCTCGCGCGCGCTCTCTCGCACTGCAGTTTTCTTTACTACAGTGTTGTCTTTGTCGGGGCTTGACGATGCCCGTCTTTTTTTAGTATGTTCCGTCTCCTTCAACCGATCTCTCGGATCTACGAAGTCAATAAGTTGACACAGCATGTTTGTTGGTTTGTCGGCGTTTTTACTTTCATCCACATTAACACTTTGATAACTTGCTACGCTTTTATCACTTTCAGATTCACTTGCATCAAGATCACTATCTTGCAAATTATCAGTCACTACCTTTTCACTTAATTTAACATTACAATCACTGTTTTCAGTCTCTGTCTTTTTAGTCCTTCGCTTTGACATCCCGGATATACCCCTGTCGGGGTTAACGTATTTGTAAACACACCTACTTTTAAATAGGAATCTTTTACACGGCACTTTAGATTTTATTCTCATACAAAATAAAAATTTTAACTCTAAGTAAAACGCAAGACACTCGGCTATGAGCAATTCTGTACGTGTTGACACGTCAACTGCTCAACTCGAACTGGGACGAGAACGTGTGTATTCAACATGGTATGGCCGTTGACATGAATTAAAGTAATGGGAAATCTAATTGAGATCAAAATAAGAATCACAAATCTAAATAGATTTGTATTGAACATTATGGAATAGGGGGTAAATCAGGATAAGATCTGATTTTCTTCTAAATGTGTCTTATTCCATTCAATATCTAATAATAACTCTTTATATTATAAAACCTATGTTTTTAGATTTATATATTTCTAGACATCATATTTTAAATAATATTGGTTACTATACCAACATTACGTGTTTGTAAAGTGTGAAATTTGTGCACAATACTATAATTTAATGCACCTATAAAATATGTATTATGGTTGTATAATGTATATATAAAAAAATAATTATAACTATTTTTTTTTTAAGTTTAATTTCTTGTATATAGATAATTATATAGTAAACATTTATCTACATATACTTTTTATATACAATAATCACTTTTCCATTCAATGATATAAAATGTATAAAGAAATATTTTAATATAATCATATAGCACATCGGTCAAAGAAACACAAAACACAAATATGCCTACTTGTTCAATTGTCATCATATTGTTTGTATCTATGACAATCAAAACAAATCATGTTGTTTGTTTAGAATCGTTATTTTTTATAATACCAATAAGGAATATGTTATAAAAACAAGTAGTTATAGGAAATAATTATAACAAATAATTATAACAAATAGTTAGAATTCATTATAAAATAGTAAATATCCCACTTTAGTTGGGAATCGATCTCATCACATCTATGTTACTATAAAACAATTTAACAGACTCAGCTAATTTTCAGCTAATTTCTATTTATATATCCTAAATTTATAACAAACAGTACAAATTATATTAATAATAATAATAAAAAATATTAAAAAGTCAACGGTACGCGGTGTTCCCAAGCGGTCACCCATCCAAGTACTAACCGCGCCCGATGTTGCTTAACTTACGTGATCGGACGAGAACGTGTGTATTCAATATGGTATGGTCGTTGACATGAATTAAAGTAATGGGAAATCTAATTGAGATCAAAATAAGAATCACAAATCTAAATAGATTTGTATTGAACATTATGGAATAGGGGGTAAATCAGGATAAGATCTGATTTTCTTCTAAATGTGTCTTATTCCATTCAATATCTAATAATAACTCTTTATATTATAAAACCTATGTTTTTAGATTTATATATTTCTAGACATCATATTTTAAATAATATTGGTTACTATACCAACAATTCGTGTTTGTAAAGTGTGAAATATGTGCACAATACTATAATTTAATGCACCTATAAAATATGTATTATGGTTGTATAATGTATATATAAAAAAATAATTATAACTATTTTTTTTTAAGTTTAATTTCTTGTATATAGATAATTATATAGTAAACATTTATCTACATATACTTTTTATATACAATAATCACTTTTCCATTCAATGATATAAAATGTATAAAGAAATATTTTAATATAATCATATAGCACATCGGTCAAAGAAACACAAAACACAAATATGCCTACTTGTTCAATTGTCATCATATTGTTTGTATCTATGACAATCAAAACAAATCATGTTGTTTGTTTAGAATCGTTATTTTTTATAATACCAATAAGGAATATGTTATAAAAACAAGTAGTTATAGGAAATAATTATAACAAATAATTATAACAAATAGTTAGAATTCATTATAAAATAGTAAATATCCCACTTTAGTTGGGAATCGATCTCATCACATCTATGTTACTATAAAACAATTTAACAGACTCAGCTAATTTTCAGCTAATTTCTATTTATATATCCTAAATTTATAACAAACAGTACAAATTATATTATTAATAATAATAAAAAATATTAAAAAGTCAACGGCACGCGGTGTTCCCAAGCGGTCACCCATCCAAGTACTAACCGCGCCCGATGTTGCTTAACTTACGTGATCGGACGAGAACGTGTGTATTCAACATGGTATGGCCGTTGACATGAATTAAAGTAATGGGAAATCTAATTGAGATCAAAATAAGAATCACAAATCTAAATAGATTTGTATTGAACATTATGGAATAGGGGGTAAATCAGGATAAGATCTGATTTTCTTCTAAATGTGTCTTATTCCATTCAATATCTAATAATAACTCTTTATATTATAAAACCTATGTTTTTAGATTTATATATTTCTAGACATCATATTTTAAATAATATTGGTTACTATACCAACATTACGTGTTTGTAAAGTGTGAAATTTGTGCACAATACTATAATTTAATGCACCTATAAAATATGTATTATGGTTGTATAATGTATATATAAAAAAATAATTATAACTATTTTTTTTTTAAGTTTAATTTCTTGTATATAGATAATTATATAGTAAACATTTATCTACATATACTTTTTATATACAATAATCACTTTTCCATTCAATAATATAAAATGTATAAAGAAATATTTTAATATAATCATATAGCACATCGGTCAAAGAAACACAAAACACAAATATGCCTACTTGTTCAATTGTCATCATATTGTTTGTATCTATGACAATCAAAACAAATCATGTTGTTTGTTTAGAATCGTTATTTTTTATAATACCAATAAGGAATATGTTATAAAAACAAGTAGTTATAGGAAATAATTATAACAAATAATTATAACAAATAGTTAGAATTCATTATAAAATAGTAAATATCCCACTTTAGTTGGGAATCGATCTCATCACATCTATGTTACTATAAAACAATTTAACAGACTCAGCTAATTTTCAGCTAATTTCTATTTATATATCCTAAATTTATAACAAACAGTACAAATTATATTATTAATAATAATAAAAAATATTAAAAAGTCAACGGCACGCGGTGTTCCCAAGCGGTCACCCATCCAAGTAGTAACCGCGCCCGATGTTGCTTAACTTACGTGATCGGACGAGAACGTGTGTATTCAACATGGTATGGCCGTTGACATGAATTAAAGTAATGGGAAATCTAATTGAGATCAAAATAAGAATCACAAATCTAAATAGATTTGTATTGAACATTATGGAATAGGGGGTAAATCAGGATAAGATCTGATTTTCTTCTAAATGTGTCTTATTCCATTCAATATCTAATAATAACTCTTTATATTATAAAACCTATGTTTTTAGATTTATATATTTCTAGACATCATATTTTAAATAATATTGGTTACTATACCAACATTACGTGTTTGTAAAGTGTGAAATTTGTGCACAATACTATAATTTAATGCACCTATAAAATATGTATTATGGTTGTATAATGTATATATAAAAAAATAATTATAACTATTTTTTTTTTAAGTTTAATTTCTTGTATATAGATAATTATATAGTAAACATTTATCTACATATACTTTTTATATACAATAATCACTTTTCCATTCAATAATATAAAATGTATAAAGAAATATTTTAATATAATCATATAGCACATCGGTCAAAGAAACACAAAACACAAATATGCCTACTTGTTCAATTGTCATCATATTGTTTGTATCTATGACAATCAAAACAAATCATGTTGTTTGTTTAGAATCGTTATTTTTTATAATACCAATAAGGAATATGTTATAAAAACAAGTAGTTATAGGAAATAATTATAACAAATAGTTAGAATTCATTATAAAATAGTAAATATCCCACTTTAGTTGGGAATCGATCTCATCACATCTATGTTACTATAAAACAATTTAACAGACTCAGCTAATTTTCAGCTAATTTCTATTTATATATCCTAAATTTATAACAAACAGTACAAATTATATTATTAATAATAATAAAAAATATTAAAAAGTCAACGGCACGCGGTGTTCCCAAGCGGTCACCCATCGAAGTACTAACCGCGCCCGATGTTGTTTAACTTACGTGATCGGACGAGAACGAATTAGAATTAGAATTAGAAAGTTTCTTTATTTGTTTAAATTTACAAAGTTTAAAGTAGACCTCGTTCATTTCGGGAAATGTACAGGTCGGCGTCGACTGCACAGTACGGGGGCACAATCACAATCACTTCGTGATTTGCGGATTTGTCCGCGTAGCTGTGCTGCGTACCGCCGCCTGGTACCGTGAATGGCGCGGCCTTACTTTATTGTACATTTCGTTTATACAGCGTTCCTGGCCCATGGCCTTACCGCTAAATTAACTTACTTAAAAACAAAACAATTGATGATCGTGTGCGTGTGATGCAGTGTGCGTGTCTTATGAATGATCGTGTTATGTATTGTAGGAAAAATAAATAAAAAAACCTACTTTAGATATTTGTGCTTATAACTAACTTAAAAACTATATGAGCGACAGTAATGATTTGTACAATGCGGTTATGCTTCTGACAATTATTAATGATAATTTGATGTGATAGAAATGAAGTGCTAATGATCTTATTTCTAATGAGTGATTGATAATGGAATTTACAGTGAAGTTATGTATCTTACAATATTTAATTTGATTAGATGTGATGATAATAATGTTTTGTGCGTGTGACTTATATTTAGTGAATGATTGCGAATGATTTGTACAATGCGGTTATGACACTGTCTTACATTTATTAATTTGTGATTATGAGGTGTTAGTTATGAGTGTTAGTATGAGATGTTATGGTTCAGGTTCGCGTTGGCGGAACACAGGAAGTGTTTGATAAGGTATTTTGTGTTTTAGAGGAAACTGGAGATTGTGCTCTCTGATTTGAGTTATTGTGCGTGTGATCGGATTATTGTGTAGTTGTGTGGTGTAGAATTTTTGTGAGAGTTTTGTGATGTATTCATATATGTATGGAATGTTTGTTATGTTGTGTAAATCTTCGATTCTAGTGTATCTGTCTGCACTATTAATTAAGCGTAGACATTTATTCTGGAATCGTTGTATCGGCTGCAATGCTGTTTTCGTCGCAGAACACCAGACTGGAGCTGCGTATGTTATTATGGGGCGAATTATGGTGGTGTATAGGAGTTTTTTATTCTCGGGAGACATTTTACTGTTTTTATTTAGGAGGGAGTATAAGGATCTGACTACAAGGGATGCTTTGCGGATTGTGGCTTTAATATGGTTATTATAGTGGAGTCGGGTCTCAAGCGTCATACCGAGGTATTTGACGTTGGATTTGGGAAATGCACGGTGTTGGTTTAGTTTGAGTGGAGTGTATACTTTGTTATTTGTGTGTTTGCGTGTGAAAACTATGGTTTCGGTTTTGTCGTTGTTGATGGATATTTTCCATAGACGCCAGTAGGGTTGAAGGATATTAATATGGATTTGAAGTTGTTTGTTTGCAACTTCTGCGCTGAACGAGTGGGCATAGAGGGCCGTATCGTCCGCGTAGAGTGCAGTTTTGGTTTTAGGAAAGGTGGGAATGTCGTGCAGATATAGAGTAAACAGCTGCGGGCCTAGGCAACTGCCCTGTGGCACTCCCGCAGTAATGGGGTGGGGGGTGGAAAGGGTATTGTTAATTTTAATTCTAAAGGATCTGTTAGTCAGATATGAATGTATAAGTTTGATTAGTGTAGATGGGAATTTCGCTCGAATCATTTTGTAAATTAGTCCTTCTAGCCATACTTTGTCGAAAGCCTTTTCGACGTCTAGAAGGGCCATTACTGTGACATTTTGCTTATTGAAGTTAGTAGTTATGTCTGTTACGATTCTCGCTACTTGTTGGACTGTGTTGTGTTTGGGACGGAATCCAAATTGGAATGGGGGGATGATTTGGTGTTTTTGGGTGAAAGTTTGGATTCGGTGAAGGATAACCTTCTCAGCGACCTTTGACAAAGTACTAAGAAGGCTGATGGGTCGGTAACTTGTGGATAGTTTGGGATTTTTATTTGGTTTATGTATGGGAACCACTAGTGCAGTTTTCCATGCATTTGGAAAATACTGGAGCTTAATCATAGAATTTATGATGTAAGTAAACTGCACTAGGGCTTTTCGGGAAAGGTTCTTGAGGGCTATGTTCTGGATGTTGTCAGGACCTGGCGCCTTCTGGCTGGGAAATGATTTTATGATGGAGTATACTTCAGTAGGTTTAGTAAGGTATTTTGAAAGGATTTTAGGGTTTATCTGTTCTGGGGTGGTTATGTAGTTTTGTGTTGTGTTTATTACGTGTAATTGTTCGGGGGTGTGATTTGTGTCAAGTGTATGAACGTGTTGAAAAGTCTCAGCTATCGCTTCTGCTTTCTGTTCATCTGTAAATAGTGTATTATTTTGTGTTGTGAGTTCTGGAATTGGTTTGAAGGGTTTTTTGAGAGCGTGTGTAAGTTTCCAGAGGGTGTTGTCGTGTGGATTTAGGGAGAGAAGTTTATCTTCCCAGGTTTTGTTTTTAAATGTTCTGATTTGTGTCTGTATTTGTCGTGTGAGTGAGTTCATATGTGTGCGGTGGATGGGATCACGTGACCTCTGCCATAGTTTTCGTGTAGTGTTGCGTTGTGTGATAAGCTGTGCTATATGTGGTGGTAATTTATCTTTGTTTGGATCTAGTTTTATTGTGCGTGTATGTTTGTTTAGTGCATGTGTGATTGCATGTGTTAATGCGTGTACTTGTGCGTCTATCTCGTTCGTTGTGTTTATGTGTGGTTGTATTATTGTGTGTTTATCAAGTGTTTTTCTAAACTGTTGCCAGTCTGTGTTTTTATATGTGCGTAAGTAATGTGTTGTGTCTGTGAGTGTGTTATGTGTGCTCAGTTTGGAAAGGATGGGGGTGTGGTCGGAATTGAGTTCAGGTAGGGCAACGGGATCTGTTAGGTGTGTTACATTTTTATTAATTATTAAATCTATTGTGGTAGGAGTTGTGTTGTTTTGTGGGAAGTGGGTAGGGCTATGGGGATGCATGATTATGGCGTTATGACTAGTGATACACGAATACAGCGTATTACCGTTTTTATTCGCTCTATTGCAGTGCCAGGTTACGTGTTTTGCGTTTAGGTCGCCTACTAGCAGCACTTTGCCTCCAATATTTAAAAGTGTGTGAATATCGTGTTGTGTGAAATTGTTACGAGGGTTGTTGTATGCTGTTATGATGCATGTGTTATCAGAGAGCCGGATGCAAAGGGACTCTAGGGTTGAGGGCTGAAGGTGAACTAATGTGTGTGGTATACTAATGTGTATGAGTGCCGCTACCCCTCCTGCCGGCACGTGTGTTTGTATTTGTCTGTCTTCTCTGTAAACTGTGTAACCTTTAATGTGTAATTTGTCTGTGTGTCGAAGTCGTGTTTCATTTATGAGCATGATGTGAATATTGCGTTTGTGTAGGAAGTGAATTAGTTCACCTTTTTTGGATAGGATTCCATTCGCGTTCCATGAACAAATGTTAATAGTGTACATTATATGTTATATTGTGAAATGTTTTGTGCGAAGGTGAGGGTTGTGAAAAACTTTTCTTGTTGTGATTTACATTTTGACAGTTGTCGGTTACATTCCTTAAGAGCTAATAACATATTACCTACATTTACTAAACTATTTAAAATGTTTATTTCTGTTGCCAGTTCATTAAATAAGTTCATTGTGTCCTGATCACTTGGGTCGGAGAAGGCTGCATGCTGGCTGGGGGGTTGGGCAGACGTAGCAGGGGCAGGGTTGTCTGCAGGCTGGCTGGGGGTGGGTTGGGGCGCTGACTGCTGCCGAGAGGCTCTGGGGAGCGGGGGAAATTCTTCGCGGGCTCGCGAGGCCGCAGCGCGCCGCTGTGGAAGAGGGGCAAGTCGCGCACTTTCACTCACTTCACTTTCACTACAGGCGATGGCGCGCTGCGACCATACGTTGACCTTGGGGGCGGGTGCTGGCTGGTACCTCTGCTGGGCTGGGGCTGCGGCTCTGTTGTTGTTGTTCAGCTGACGTTGTTTCAGTCGCGCAATGTAAACCACGCACTCGATATTGTTGGCCGGATGTGCCTCGCCACAGTTCACACACTTGGCCGGGGAGTTTTGTGGCTTGGTGCAGTCCCTTGTGAAGTGTTGTTCTGCGCACTTTAGACAGCGTGGAGTACGCATGCAATTTGATGTTGCGTGCCCCCACATCTGACAGCGATGACATTGCGTCAGCTGTTTTTTGTTGTTGTGTCGCTCCCAGGTTACTCGAGCGTACATGATTGTTTTGACCTGTTTTTGTATTGATTGCAATGTTATTGCAGCTGACGTAACTACAAGATATAGCGGCCTGTACTGGGTTCTCATGCGGTATACTTGTTTGACGTTTAATTTGTACACCTCTTCGAGTTCGCTCACTATTTCTTGTGTGCTCGGCTCGCAGTCGAGACCGCGAAGCACAAACGCATGTGTTTTGTCTGCTGCCTCCGTATAGGTATGAAATTCTACTTGCGATTCTCGCATAGAGTTCACCATCTTTTTCTTTTCTTCCAGGTCGTCTAGGTAAAGGTTAATGTTATTTTTAGTATAACTTACAGCGAAACCTTTTTTCACTTTTTCTTCGATGGATCGGATGAATTGCTTGTGACAGTTTGGTTTCCCTGCAATAATTATTGGTGCTGGAGCTCGTGACTTGGTGACGGTGGTTTTAATTGGCTCGTCATCGCTACTACTGACGTCATGTTCGTCGTCACCAAGATCGCTGTCCGGTGCGCCAGCCAGCGGAGCATAACGATTGAACGAGCTGAGTGCTGATACGGGTGGGATGGAGAGTGGAGCTGCGCTTGCGCATCTCTTCTTACTACTGAGTGCTGGTTGGTTAGCCGACATCTCTCTGTCCTTCTCGGGACTGCCGCTAGCTTTCCTCTTCTTTTTCTCAGTTTGATTCGTTTCGCGTTGTGAGAAACGTGGATCCACAACTTTAATTAAATCTTTAAAATTTGTCACGTTTATATCACTAGGCACTTTCACTTTTTCTCTATTATCAGTCACTATCTCTTTAACTAGTTGATCAACTTTGGAATTAAAACTAACATTATCACTTTCACTAGTGTTTTTAATGTTTGTTTCACTCGCGTTCACGATTGCACTTGTAGCATTCTCAGTCTCTACCTTTTTGCTTTGATTTGCACTTGACATGGGGATGGAGCCCCTATGCCGTCTAAAGAACTTGTAAACGCACCTAGATTTAGTTAAGCTACTCTTATTCGGAGGTCGTTTTACACGCATAAAATTTTAAATTTTACGTTTTTTTTCGACTAACTCGCGCGGATACTGACGAAACAGAACTGTTCACGACGACTATCACACGAGAACTGGGACGAGAACGTGTGTATTCAACATGGTATGGCCGTTGACATGAATTAAAGTAATGGGAAATCTAATTGAGATCAAAATAAGAATCACAAATCTAAATAGATTTGTATTGAACATTATGGAATAGGGGGTAAATCAGGATAAGATCTGATTTTCTTCTAAATGTGTCTTATTCCATTCAATATCTAATAATAACTCTTTATATTATAAAACCTATGTTTTTAGATTTATATATTTCTAGACATAGGCGCGGTGGCCGAGCGTGTTAAGGCATATCTCTTAACATACTGTGACGTCACCCGAACCAAGGTTCGTCAGTTCAAATCCGCCTGTTGACAATGTGTGATTTGTCGTAAAATATAAAAAATACAGTTACATGTATTTATCACACTCGGGCGCTATAAGCTAGTCACTTATACGCCTTAAATAATGTAGCATTCGACTACGAAAACCGGCAGTACGGCAGTGTCAAAACTGCGGCTCGGTGTGTCCGGTAGGCCCAGGCCCAATTTGGGCTGTAGTGTCATAGGAAGAAGATATTTCTAGACATCATATTTTAAATAATATTGGTTACTATACCAACATTACGTGTTTGTAAAGTGTGAAATTTGTGCACAATACTATAATTTAATGCACCTATAAAATATGTATTATGGTTGTATAATGTATATATAAAAAAATAATTATAACTATTTTTTTTTAAGTTTAATTTCTTGTATATAGATAATTATACAGTAAACATTTATCTACATATACTTTTTATATACAATAATCACTTTTCCATTCAATAATATAAAATGTATAAAGAAATATTTTAATATAATCATATAGCACATCGGTCAAAGAAACACAAAACACAAATATGCCTACATGTTCAATTGTCATCATATTGTTTGTATCTATGACAATCAAAACAAATCATGTTGTTTGTTTAGAATCGTTATTTTTTATAATACCAATAAGGAATATGTTATAAAAACAAGTAGTTATAGGAAATAATTATAACAAATAGTTAGAATTCATTATAAAATAGTAAATATCCCACTTTAGTTGGGAATCGATCTCATCACATCTATGTTACTATAAAACAATTTAACAGACTCAGCTAATTTTCAGCTAATTTCTATTTATATATCCTAAATTTATGACAAACAGTACAAATTATATTATTAATAATAATAAAAAATATTAAAAAGTCAACGGCACGCGGTGTTCCCAAGCGGTCACCCATCCAAGTACTAACCGCGCCCGATGTTGCTTAACTTACGTGATCGGACGAGAACGTGTGTATTCAACATGGTATGGCCGTTGACATGAATTGAAGTAATGGGAAATCTAATTGAGATCAAAATAAGAATCACAAATCTAAATAGATTTGTATTGAACATTATGGAATAGGGGGTAAATCAGGATAAGATCTGATTTTCTTCTAAATGTGTCTTATTCCATTCAATATCTAATAATAACTCTTTATATTATAAAACCTATGTTTTTAGATTTATATATTTCTAGACATCATATTTTAAATAATATTGGTTACTATACCAACATTACGTGTTTGTAAAGTGTGAAATTTGTGCACAATACTATAATTTAATGCACCTATAAAATATGTATTATGGTTGTATAATGTATATATAAAAAAATAATTATAACTATTTTTTTTTTAAGTTTAATTTCTTATATATAGATAATTATATAGTAAACATTTATCTACATATACTTTTTATATACAATAATCACTTTTCCATTCAATAATATAAAATGTATAAAGAAATATTTTAATATAATCATATAGCACATCGGTCAAAGAAACACAAAACACAAATATGCCTACTTGTTCAATTGTCATCATATTGTTTGTATCTATGACAATCAAAACAAATCATGTTGTTTGTTTAGAATCGTTATTTTTTATAATACCAATAAGGAATATGTTATAAAAACAAGTAGTTATAGGAAATAATTATAACAAATAATTATAACAAATAGTTAGAATTCATTATAAAATAGTAAATATCCCACTTTAGTTGGGAATCGATCTCATCACATCTATGTTACTATAAAACAATTTAACAGACTCAGCTAATTTTCAGCTAATTTCTATTTATATATCCTAAATTTATAACAAACAGTACAAATTATATTAATAATAATAATAAAAAATATTAAAAAGTCAACGGTACGCGGTGTTCCCAAGCGGTCACCCATCCAAGTACTAACCGCGCCCGATGTTGCTTAACTTACGTGATCGGACGAGAACGAATTAGAATTAGAATTAGAAAGTTTCTTTATTTGTTTAAATTTACAAAGTTTAAAGTAGACCTCGTTCATTTCGGGAAAAGTCCAGGTCGGCGTCGACTGCACAGTACGGGGGCACAATCACAATCACTTCGTGATTTGCGGATTTGTCCGCGTAGCTGTGCTGCGTACCGCCGCCTGGTACCGTGAATGGCGCGGTCTTACTTTATTGTACATTTCATTTATGCAGCGTTCCTGGCCCATGGCCTTACCGCTAAATTAACTTACTTAAAAACAAAACAATTGATGATCGTGTGCGTGTGATGCAGTGTGCGTGTCTTATGAATGATCGTGTTATGTATTGTAGGAAAAATAAATAAAAAACCTACTTTAGATATTTGTGCTTATAACTAACTTAAAAACTATATGAGCGACAGTAATGATTTGTACAATGCGGTTATGCTTCTGACAATTATTAATGATAATTTGATGTGATAGAAATGAAGTGCTAATGATCATATTTCTAATGAGTGATTGATAATGGAATTTACAGTGAAGTTATGTATCTTACAATATTTTATTTGATTAGATGTGTTGATAATAATGTTTTGTGCGTGTGACTTATATTTAGTGAATGATTGCGAATGATTTGTACAATGCGGTTATGACACTGTCTTACATTTATTAATTTGTGATTATGAGGTGTTAGTTATGAGTGTTAGTATGAGATGTTATGGTTCAGGTTCGCGTTGGCGGAACACAGGAAGTGTTTGATAAGGTATTTTGTGTTTTAGAGGAAACTGGAGATTGTGCTCTCTGATTTGAGTTATTGTGCGTGTGATCGGATTATTGTGTAGTTGTGTGGTGTAGAATTTTTGTGAGAGTTTTGTGATGTATTCATATATGTATGGAATGTTGTGTAAATCTTCGATTCTAGTGTATCTGTCTGCACTATTAATTAAGCGTAGACATTTATTCTGGAATCGTTGTATCGGCTGCAATGCTGTTTTCGTCGCAGAACACCAGACTGGAGCTGCGTATGTTATTATGGGGCGAATTATGGTGGTGTATAGGAGTTTTTTATTCTCGGGAGACATTTTACTGTTTTTATTTAGGAGGGAGTATAAGGATCTGACTACAAGGGATGCTTTGCGGATTGTGGCTTTAATATGGTTGTTATAGTGGAGTCGGGTCTCAAGCGTCATACCGAGGTATTTGACGTTGGATTTGGGAAATGTACGGTGTTGGTTTAGTTTGAGTGGAGTGTATACTTTGTTATTTGTGTGTTTGCGTGTGAAAACTATGGTTTCGGTTTTGTCGTTGTTGATGGATATTTTCCATAGACGCCAGTAGGGTTGAAGGATATTAATATGGATTTGAAGTTGTTTGTTTGCAACTTCTGCGCTGAACGAGTGGGCATAGAGGGCCGTATCGTCCGCGTAGAGTGCAGTTTTGGTTTTAGGAAAGGTGGGAATGTCGTGCAGGTATAGAGTAAACAGCTGCGGGCCTAGGCAACTGCCCTGTGGCACTCCCGCAGTAATGGGGTGGGGGTGGGAAGGGTATTGTTAATTTTGATTCTAAAGGATCTGTTAGTCAGATAGGAATGTATAAGTTTGATTAGTGTAGATGGGAATTTCGCTCGAATCATTTTGTAAATTAGTCCTTCTAGCCATACTTTGTCGAAAGCCTTTTCGACGTCTAGAAGGGCCATTACTGTGACATTTTGCTTATTGAAGTTAGTAGTTATGTCTGTCACGATTCTCGCTACTTGTTGGACCGTGTTGTGTTTGGGACGGAATCCAAATTGGAATGGGGGGATGATTTGGTGTTTTTGGGTGAAAGTTTGGATTCGGTGAAGGATAACCTTCTCAGCGACCTTTGACAAGGTACTAAGAAGGCTGATGGGTCGGTAACTTGTGGATAGTTTGGGATTTTTATTTGGTTTATGTATGGGAACCACTAGTGCAGTTTTCCATGCATTTGGAAAATACTGGAGCTTAATCATAGAATTTATGATGTAAGTAAACTGCACTAGGGCTTTTCGGGAAAGGTTCTTGAGGGCTATGTTCTGGATGTTGTCAGGACCTGGCGCCTTCTGGCTGGGAAAGGATTTTATGATGGAGTGTACTTCAGTAGGTTTAGTAAGGTATTTTGAAAGGATTTTAGGGTTTATCTGTTCTGGGGTGGTTATGTAGTTTTGTGTTGTGTTTATTACGTGTAATTGTTCGGGGGTGTGATTTGTGTCAAGTGTATGAACGTGTTGAAAAGTCTCAGCTATCGCTTCTGCTTTCTGTTCATCTGTAAATAGTGTATTATTTTGTGTTGTGAGTTCTGGAATTGGTTTGAAGGGTTTTTTGAGAGCGTGTGTAAGTTTCCAGAGGGTGTTGTCGTGTGGATTTAGGGAGAGAAGTTTATCTTCCCAGGTTTTGTTTTTAAATGTTCTGATTTGTGTCTGTATTTGTCGTGTGAGTGAGTTCATATGTGTGCGGTGGATGGGATCACGTGACCTCTGCCATAGTTTTCGTGTAGTGTTGCGTTGTGTGATAAGCTGTGCTATATGTGGTGGTAATTTATCTTTGTTTGGATCTAGTTTTATTGTGCGTGTATGTTTGTTTAGTGCATGTGTGATTGCATGTGTTAATGCGTGTACTTGTGCGTCTATCTCGTTCGTTGTGTTTATGTGTGGTTGTATTATTGTGTGTTTATCAAGTGTTTTTCTAAACTGTTGCCAGTCTGTGTTTTTATATGTGCGTAAGTAATGTGTTGTGTCTGTGAGTGTGTTATGTGTGCTCAGTTTGGAAAGGATGGGGGTGTGGTCGGAATTGAGTTCAGGTAGGGCAACGGGATCTGTTAGGTGTGTTACATTTTTATTAATTATTAAATCTATTGTGGTAGGAGTTGTGTTGTTTTGTGGGAAGTGGGTAGGGCTATGGGGATGCATGATTATGGCGTTATGACTAGTGATATACGAATACAGCGTATTACCGTTTTTATTCGCTCTATTGCAGTGCCAGGTTACGTGTTTTGCGTTTAGGTCGCCTACTAGCAGCACTTTGCCTCCAATATTTAAAAGTGTGTGAATATCGTGTTGTGTGAAATTGTTACGAGGGTTGTTGTATGCTGTTATGATGCATGTGTTATCAGAGAGCCGGATGCAAAGGGACTCTAGGGTTGAGGGCTGAAGGTGAACTAATGTGTGTGGTATACTAGTGTGTATGAGTGCCGCTACCCCTCCTGCCGGCACGTGTGTTTGTATTTGTCTGTCTTCTCTGTAAACTGTGTAACCTTTAATGTGTAATTTGTCTGTGTGTCGAAGTCGTGTTTCATTTATGAGCATGATGTGAATATTGCGTTTGTGTAGGAAGTGAATTAGTTCACCTTTTTTGGATAGGATTCCATTCGCGTTCCATGAACAAATGTTAATAGTGTACATTATATGTTATATTGTGAAATGTTTTGTGCGAAGGTGAGGGTTGTGAAAAACTTTTCTTGTTGTGATTTACATTTTGACAGTTGTCGGTTACATTCCTTAAGAGCTAATAACATATTACCTACATTTACTAAACTATTTAAAATGTTTATTTCTGTTGCCAGTTCATTAAATAAGTTCATTGTGTCCTGATCACTTGGGTCGGAGAAGGCTGCATGCTGGCTGGGGGGTTGGGCAGACGTAGCAGGGGCAGGGTTGTCTGCAGGCTGGCTGGGGGTGGGTTGGGGCGCTGGCTGCTGCCGAGAGGCTCTGGGGAGCGGGGGAAATTCTTCGCGGGCTCGCGAGGCCGCAGCGCGCCGCTGTGGAAGAGGGGCAAGTCGCGCACTTTCACTCACTTCACTTTCACTACAGGCGATGGCGCGCTGCGACCATACGTTGACCTTGGGGGCGGGTGCTGGCTGGTACCTCTGCTGGGCTGGGGCTGCGGCTCTGTTGTTGTTGTTCAGCTGACGTTGTTTCAGTCGCGCAATGTAAACCACGCACTCGATATTGTTGGCCGGATGTGCCTCGCCACAGTTCACACACTTGGCCGGGGAGTTTTGTGGCTTGGTGCAGTCCCTTGTGAAGTGTTGTTCTGCGCACTTTAGACAGCGTGGAGTACGCATGCAATTTGATGTTGCGTGCCCCCACATCTGACAGCGATGACATTGCGTCAGCTGTTTTTTGTTGTTGTGTCGCTCCCAGGTTACTCGAGCGTACATGATTGTTTTGACCTGTTTTTGTATTGATTGCAATGTTATTGCAGCTGACGTAACTACAAGATATAGCGGCCTGTACTGGGTTCTCATGCGGTATACTTGTTTGACGTTTAATTTGTACACCTCTTCGAGTTCGCTCACTATTTCTTGTGTGCTCGGCTCGCAGTCGAGACCGCGAAGCACAAACGCATGTGTTTTGTCTGCTGCCTCCGTATAGGTATGAAATTCTACTTGCGATTCTCGCATAGAGTTCACCATCTTTTTCTTTTCTTCCAGGTCGTCTAGGTAAAGGTTAATGTTATTTTTAGTATAACTTACAGCGAAACCTTTTTTCACTTTTTCTTCGATGGATCGGATGAATTGCTTGTGACAGTTTGGTTTCCCTGCAATAATTATTGGTGCTGGAGCTCGTGACTTGGTGACGGTGGTTTTAATTGGCTCGTCATCGCTACTACTGACGTCATGTTCGTCGTCACCAAGATCGCTGTCCGGTGCGCCAGCCAGCGGAGCATAACGATTGAACGAGCTGAGTGCTGATACGGGTGGGATGGAGAGTGGAGCTGCGCTTGCGCATCTCTTCTTACTACTGAGTGCTGGTTGGTTAGCCGACATCTCTCTGTCCTTCTCGGGACTGCCGCTAGCTTTCCTCTTCTTTTTCTCAGTTTGATTCGTTTCGCGTTGTGAGAAACGTGGATCCACAACTTTAATTAAATCTTTAAAATTTGTCACGTTTATATCACTAGGCACTTTCACTTTTTCTCTATTATCAGTCACTATCTCTTTAACTAGTTGATCAACTTTGGTATTGAAACTAACATTATCACTTTCACTAGTGTTTTTAATGTTTGTTTCACTCGCGTTCACGATTGCACTTGTAGCATTCTCAGTCTCTACCTTTTTGCTTTGATTTGCACTTGACATGGGGATGGAGCCCCTATGCCGTCTAAAGAACTTGTAAACGCACCTAGATTTAGTTAAGCTACTCTTATTCGGAGGTCGTTTTACACGCATAAAATTTTAAATTTTACGTTTTTTTTTCGACTAACTCGCGCGGATACTGACGAAACAGAACTGTTCACGACGACTATCACACGAAAACTGGGACGAGAACGTGTGTATTCAACATGGTATGGTCGTTGACATGAATTAAAGTAATGGGAAATCTAATTGAGATCAAAATAAGAATCACAAATCTAAATAGATTTGTATTGAACATTATGGAATAGGGGGTAAATCAGGATAAGATCTGATTTTCTTCTAAATGTGTCTTATTCCATTCAATATCTAATAATAACTCTTTATATTATAAAACCTATGTTTTTAGATTTATATATTTCTAGACATCATATTTTAAATAATATTGGTTACTATACCAACATTACGTGTTTGTAAAGTGTGAAATTTGTGCACAATACTATAATTTAATGCACCTATAAAATATGTATTATGGTTGTATAATGTATATATAAAAAAATAATTATAACTATTTTTTTTTAAGTTTAATTTCTTGTATATAGATAATTATACAGTAAACATTTATCTACATATACTTTTTATATACAATAATCACTTTTCCATTCAATAATATAAAATGTATAAAGAAATATTTTAATATAATCATATAGCACATCGGTCAAAGAAACACAAAACACAAATATGCCTACTTGTTCAATTGTCATCATATTGTTTGTATCTATGACAATCAAAACAAATCATGTTGTTTGTTTAGAATCGTTATTTTTTATAATACCAATAAGGAATATGTTATAAAAACAAGTAGTTATAGGAAATAATTATAACAAATAGTTAGAATTCATTATAAAATAGTAAATATCCCACTTTAGTTGGGAATCGATCTCATCACATCTATGTTACTATAAAACAATTTAACAGACTCAGCTAATTTTCAGCTAATTTCTATTTATATATCCTAAATTTATAACAAATAGTACAAATTATATTATTAATAATAATAAAAAATATTAAAAAGTCAACGGCACGCGGTGTTCCCAAGCGGTCACCCATCCAAGTACTAACCGCGCCCGATGTTGCTTAACTTACGTGATCGGACGAGAACGTGTGTATTCAACATGGTATGGCCGTTGACATGAATTAAAGTAATGGGAAATCTAATTGAGATCAAAATAAGAATCACAAATCTAAATAGATTTGTATTGAACATTATGGACTAGGGGGTAAATCAGGATAAGATCTGATTTTCTTCTAAATGTGTCTTATTCCATTCAATATCTAATAATAACTCTTTATATTATAAAACCTATGTTTTTAGATTTATATATTTCTAGACATCATATTTTAAATAATATTGGTTACTCTACCAACATTACGTGTTTGTAAAGTGTGAAATTTGTGCACAATACTATAATTTTATGCACCTATAAAATATGTATTATGGTTGTATAATGTATATATAAAAAAATAATTATAACTATTTTTTTTTTTAAGTTTAATTTCTTGTATATAGATAATTATATAGTAAACATTTATCTACATATACTTTTTATATACAATAATCACTTTTCCATTCAATAATATAAAATGTATAAAGAAATATTTTAATATAATCATATAGCACATCGGTCAAAGAAACACAAAACACAAATATGCCTACTTGTTCAATTGTCATCATATTGTTTGTATCTATGACAATCAAAACAAATCATGTTGTTTGTTTAGAATCGTTATTTTTTATAATACCAATAAGGAATATGTTATAAAAACAAGTAGTTATAGGAAATAATTATAACAAATAGTTAGAATTCATTATAAAATAGTAAATATCCCACTTTAGTTGGGAATCGATCTCATCACATCTATGTTACTATAAAACAATTTAACAGACTCAGCTAATTTTCAGCTAATTTCTATTTATATATCCTAAATTTATAACAAATAGTACAAATTATATTATTAATAATAATAAAAAATATTAAAAAGTCAACGGCACGCGGTGTTCCCAAGCGGTCACCCATCCAAGTACTAACCGCGCCCGATGTTGCTTAACTTACGTGATCGGACGAGAACGATAAGATAAATAAGATAAAGAAACGTTTATTATTTAATTAGAACATACACCACATATACGCATTTTCCCTGCTCATGTGTGAAATTCACCAAAACGGCTGTCGAACGCTCTGTATGCTAAGACATATCGCAGTCTTTGCGATTGCCTTAGCATTAGCAGTGCTACGAACAGCCGACTGGCTTCACACATGGCTAGGGGAACAAGTGCGCTTAAAAATTTACATATAATAACAATCCCTGGTACACATGTACCTTACTTGCTAATATTATTATAACACGTAACAAAACTTAAACTAATGATAAATGTAATGGTTATGAGTGGAATGAGGTGAAATGATTATATATACAACTTAAGGGAAAAATTTACAAAAAACCCTTTTAACATATTCTTAGCCTAACTTAAAACTAAATGAGTGACATTATGGTTATTTACATCGAGGTTATGATATATTTACATTATGTAGGGTGATGTAATGTTTGTGTTAGAATGTACATGCTACTGCACCGGAATAGGTTGAAGGGAAAATATAGGCAGGGTTTGGTAAGGAAGTTTGTGTTTGAGAGGAAATGTTGCATTGTGCTCTCTTATATTTGTTATTGTGCGTGTGAGTGGATTGTTGTGTATTTGTGAAGTGTAAAATTTCTGTGCTGTGTTTTTAATGTATTCGTGGAAAAATGGTATGTTTGCGCGTTCGTGTAAATCTACGATGCGTGAATATCTGTCTGCGTTATTAATTAAGCGCAGACATTTATTCTGCAGTCGTTGTAACGGTTTCAGTGCTGTTTTCGACGCCGAACACCATACAGGGTTTGCGTATGATAAAATGGGGCGAATGACAGACGTATACAGTAGTTTTTTGTTTGAGTGGGACATGGGACTATTTTTGTTGAGGAGAGGATAAAGGGATTTGATTACGGAGTATGTTTTTCTTATAATTGTTTTGAAATGGGAATTGTAGGACAGTCTGGAGTCGAGAGTGACGCCGAGGTACTTGACATGTTGTGTTGGTTTTGTTTTATGTCCGTGTAGAGTGATTGGTGTATAAACAGTGTTGTTTGTGAATTTTCGTGTGAAAACGATGGTTTCGGTCTTAGCGTGGTTAATGGATATTTTCCATAGGCGCCAGTAGGGTTGAAGTAGGTTAAGGTGGATTTGTAGCTGTTTGTTAGCTACCTCTGCGCTAAACGAGTGGGCATAGAGGGCCGTATCGTCTGCATAGAGGGCGGTTTGAGTTTGAGGGAACGTAGGGAAATCATGAAGGTAAAGGATGAACAATTTAGGGCCAAGGACACTTCCTTGTGGCACGCCTGCTACTACAGGACGCGGAGTGGAAAAGGTATTGTTGATTTTCACCCTAAATTGTCTTTGGGTCAGGTAGGAGTGAATTAATTTAATTAGGATGGGTGGGAAATTCACAAGAATTAATTTGTATATGAGCCCTTCAAGCCATACTTTGTCGAAAGCTCTTTCGACGTCAAGAAGGGCCATTACCGTGACTTTGTTTTTGTTGTAGTTCGTTGTTATGTCAGTCACAATTCTTGCTACTTGTTGGACGGTACTGTGCTTGGGTTTAAATCCAAACTGGAAGGGTGGGGTAATTTTAGATTTGGAGTCAATGGATTGAATACGGGACGCTATCACCTTCTCAGTCACCTTTGAGAGGGTGTTTAGCAGGCTGATTGGGCGATAGCTTGCGGGAAGTTTGGAATCTTTGTTTGGTTTCGGGATGGGAGTAACCGTGGCGGTTTTCCAGGATAGTGGAAAGTATTGGAGTTTCAGGATTGCGTTGACGAGGTATGTCAACTGGACAAGAGCTTTGCGGGATATATTTTTAAGGATTATGTTTGGGATTGAGTCCGGGCCTGGCGCTTTCTGGTTAGGTAGGTATTTTATTATGTTAGCTAACTCAGAGGGAGAAGTGAGGAGTTTAGCTAGTGTTCGTTTGTCTGTGTGATGTATTGTGTTAATAAACTCGTGTACTGTGTGCGTTATTTCTGTTTGTTTGGGACATGAGTCGGGATCGATGTGGTGAGCAGCCTCGAAGGTGTCGGCTATCGCTTCTGCCTTCTGCTCATCGGTGAAGAGGATGCTATTATTGTGTGATAGCGTAGGAATGGGTTTGGAGGGTTTTCGGAGGTTTTTGGATAATTTCCACAATGAGTTATCATTGGGATTTAGTGTTGTGAGTTTAGTGTGCCATGTTTTGTTTTTGAGTGTTTTTATTTCATGTTTTATTTGTGTAGTGAGTGTGTTTACTTGTGCGCGTAGGATAGGATCGCCAGACCTTTGCCAGCGCTTTCTTGTGTTGTTTCTTTGTGTGATGAGGGTGGTTATGTGTCCAGGTAATTTGTCTTTGTGTGGTGTTAGTTTTACGACGCGTGTATGCTTTCGCATTGCGTCTGTGAGTGTTTTAGTGTAATTATGTACTTCCTTGTCTATGTCGGCAGAGGTGTTTATATTTGAAATTATTTGAATGTTTTTGTCAAGTGTGTGTCTGAATTTGTTCCAATCTGTATGTAGATATGTGCGAGTATAGCGTGTGTCGTCAGAGTGTGGCGTGTTTGAGTGTAGCGTGCTCAGAACCGGAGAATGATCTGAACTTAGCTCATTAAGAGCAACCGGGTTTGTAATGTGTGTAATGTTTTTGTATATGTAGAGGTCAATTGTTGTCGGCGTCGTATTGTTGGTAGGATAATGGGTAGGGGAAGGAGGAAACATAATAATGGGGGTATGATTTTGTGAGTATAAATGTAAAATGTTACCATTAGCATTTACTCTATTGCAATTCCATGCTGTGTGTTTCGCATTAAGATCGCCTACTAACAGCACTTTACCGCTAAAATGTAACAGTGTGTGTATTTCTTGTTGTGTAAAGTGATTGCGTGGGTTGTTGTATGCGGCTATAATGTGCGTGTTATCAGTGAGCTTTATGCAGACGGATTCTAGGGAGGTGGGAGGTAGGTGAACTTGTGTGTGTGCAATAGTGTTTCTCACCAACAGGGCCACGCCCCCCGCTGGTACGTGTGTCTGTATAGCTCTGTCAACTCTGTATATTGTGTATCCGTTTATTTGTAACTTGTCTGTGTGTATGAGTCTTGTTTCGTTGAGAGCCATAATGTGTATGTCGTGTGTGTGGAGAAAGTGTATTAATTCACCTACCTTGGAGCGGATACCGTTTGAATTCCAGGTGCATATGTTAGTGATGAATTATATGCTATAAGTATGAATGGTTTGCAGAAATGAGAATGCAGTGAGTGAACGTGATTGAATGTCAGTGCATGATCTTAAAGCTACATTAAAATCTTTTACAAATGATAACAGATTACTTAAATTAATTAAAGAATTTAGTTCACACATTTCATTAGCTAACTCACTAAATATATTAAAGTTATTTGAAGCGTTCATTGGCTTAGGGGGAGGGGCTTGTGTTGGCTGGGGGCGGGGCGTGGGCTGCGCGCTGGGCTCTGGTTGGTAGGGGGCTGGCCGCTGGAGCGATGGCCGCTGTGCCGGCGCGCGCTGCTGTTGGAGTGGTGGGAACTGCGACTCGTAGAACAGCTGATCGTGAGCCGCAACATTTTTGTTCCACGCGTTCACTGCAGGGGCGGGCGCAGGCATAAACTGCCTTGATTTTTCTGGTACGATACCTGCACGTACGTTTTTGAAGTACTCGTACCTCTCCAGCAACCTCGGGTTTCTCTTGGCAGCTTGATTGATTTTTGCCAAGTACGCTGGGCACTCGGCATAGTTGGCTGGATGCGCGCCCTTGCAGTTACCGCACGTTGCCGGTTGGTCTGTCGTCTTAGTACAAGTATTAGTCAAGTGCTCTTTGCCGCACTTTACGCACCTGGGAGCTCTATTACAGTTAGTGGTGGCATGACCCCAATCTTGGCATCGATGGCATTGTGTGAGGACTCTCCTGTTCTCGTGTCGCTCCCACGACACTCTGGTGAATATCAAACTCTTTATGTTGGCCTGCAGGTCTTTGAGTGTCGTCTTGGCGGCAGTTACAACCAGAAACAGTGGTCTGTACTTGGTCCTCATTTTATAAATTGCCTTGACGTCAAGTTTGTAGTTTGTCCTCAGTTCGTCTTGTATAGTGTCTGTGTCTGGGTTGCAGTCAAGTCCACGCAGCACGAATGCGTGCGTTTTTTCGTCATTGTCAGTGTAAGTATGGTATTGCAGGTCAGGCTTGATGGCATTTATGAATTTTGTCTTGTCGTCTTTGTCATGTAGATATAGGTTGACATTGTTCCTGGTATATTTTATATCAAAACCATGTGTGACAGTGGCTTGAATTCTTGTCACGAGTGCAGCATGGTTTGATACGGTGCCAGGAATTATAATCGGCGCAGGTGGTTTAATTTTCCGTGGCTGTTCTATTGGCTCTCCAGGTGCGTCATTGTCAGAGTCGTCGTCATTGTTGTCGTCGTTGTCTACCGGCAACGTACTGAAGCGATTCTGCAGCGGGATGGCGTATCTCGGCGGCTGAGGTGCAGCGGCGCGGCGCGGCATAGCGGCGGGTGAGGGGAGGGGATTGTTGTCCACGTTGGAACTGGTACTAGCGACGGCTGGAGTATTGTTCGCGACACTTGTCTTTTTGACCACTTTCGCGACTTCCGGACTTTCACTAGCTTTACGTTTTGTCGATTGTTGAAAAAACTCTTTAAAACTAGCACATTCACTCATTTTAACACTTTCATACTCACTTATAATATTACTTAAATCTAAACCATCTAACTTTGAATTAAAACTATCAATATGATTACTCACTAGGTCACTAACACTCGCACTTGCATACACATTTTCAGTCTCTGACTTTTCACTACTCTCACTAACACTCATTGGTTTACAACCCCTTACGGGGTTGCGAAATTTAAACACGCACTTTGTTCTCGAACTGGAATTAAAAGACTTATGTTTCTTTTTTATTATCATACGCGAATTCCAAAATTTAAAATTTTTTCACTACCGGCGTGGTTCACTTGCTCGCTAGAACTTGACTCGGCGCTAGCTCACAAACACGTCCGTCCGCTTTCGCTTCAAGACATGGAATGGGGGGACGAGAACGTGTGTATTCAACATGGTATGGCCGTTGACATGAATTAAAGTAATGGGAAATCTAATTGAGATCAAAATAAGAATCACAAATCTAAATAGATTTGTATTGAACATTATGGACTAGGGGGTAAATCAGGATAAGATCTGATTTTCTTCTAAATGTGTCTTATTCCATTCAATATCTAATAATAACTCTTTATATTATAAAACCTATGTTTTTAGATTTATATATTTCTAGACATCATATTTTAAATAATATTGGTTACTCTACCAACATTACGTGTTTGTAAAGTGTGAAATTTGTGCACAATACTATAATTTTATGCACCTATAAAATATGTATTATGGTTGTATAATGTATATATAAAAAAATAATTATAACTATTTTTTTTTTTAAGTTTAATTTCTTGTATATAGATAATTATATAGTAAACATTTATCTACATATACTTTTTATATACAATAATCACTTTTCCATTCAATAATATAAAATGTATAAAGAAATATTTTAATATAATCATATAGCACATCGGTCAAAGAAACACAAAACACAAATATGCCTACTTGTTCAATTGTCATCATATTGTTTGTATCTATGACAATCAAAACAAATCATGTTGTTTGTTTAGAATCGTTATTTTTTATAATACCAATAAGGAATATGTTATAAAAACAAGTAGTTATAGGAAATAATTATAACAAATAGTTAGAATTCATTATAAAATAGTAAATATCCCACTTTAGTTGGGAATCGATCTCATCACATCTATGTTACTATAAAACAATTTAACAGACTCAGCTAATTTTCAGCTAATTTCTATTTATATATCCTAAATTTATAACAAATAGTACAAATTATATTATTAATAATAATAAAAAATATTAAAAAGTCAACGGCACGCGGTGTTCCCAAGCGGTCACCCATCCAAGTACTTACCGCGCCCGATGTTGCTTAACTTACGTGATCGGACGAGAACGTGTGTATTCAACATGGTATGGCCGTTGACATGAATTAAAGTAATGGGAAATCTAATTGAGATCAAAATAAGAATCACAAATCTAAATAGATTTGTATTGAACATTATGGACTAGGGGGTAAATCAGGTTAAGATCTGATTTTCTTCTAAATGTGTCTTATTCCATTCAATATCTAATAATAACTCTTTATATTATAAAACCTATGTTTTTAGATTTATATATTTCTAGACATCATATTTTAAATAATATTGGTTACTCTACCAACATTACGTGTTTGTAAAGTGTGAAATTTGTGCACAATACTATAATTTTATGCACCTATAAAATATGTATTATGGTTGTATAATGTATATATAAAAAAATAATTATAACTATTTTTTTTTTAAGTTTAATTTCTTGTATATAGATAATTATATAGTAAACATTTATCTACATATACTTTTTATATACAATAATCACTTTTCCATTCAATGATATAAAATGTATAAAGAAATATTTTAATATAATCATATAGCACATCGGTCAAAGAAACACAAAACACAAATATGCCTACTTGTTCAATTGTCATCATATTGTTTGTATCTATGACAATCAAAACAAATCATGTTGTTTGTTTAGAATCGTTATTTTTTATAATACCAATAAGGAATATGTTATAAAAACAAGTAGTTATAGGAAATAATTATAACAAATAGTTAGAATTCATTATAAAATAGTAAATATCCCACTTTAGTTGGGAATCGATCTCATCACATCTATGTTACTATAAAACAATTTAACAGACTCAGCTAATTTTCAGCTAATTTCTATTTATATATCCTAAATTTATAACAAATAGTACAAATTATATTATTAATAATAATAAAAAATATTAAAAAGTCAACGGCACGCGGTGTTCCCAAGCGGTCACCCATCCAAGTACTTACCGCGCCCGATGTTGCTTAACTTACGTGATCGGACGAGAACGTGTGTATTCAACATGGTATGGCCGTTGACATGAATTAAAGTAATGGGAAATCTAATTGAGATCAAAATAAGAATCACAAATCTAAATAGATTTGTATTGAACATTATGGACTAGGGGGTAAATCAGGATAAGATCTGATTTTCTTCTAAATGTGTCTTATTCCATTCAATATCTAATAATAACTCTTTATATTATAAAACCTATGTTTTTAGATTTATATATTTCTAGACATCATATTTTAAATAATATTGGTTACTCTACCAACATTACATGTTTGTAAAGTGTGAAATTTGTGCACAATACTATAATTTTATGCACCTATAAAATATGTATTATGGTTGTATAATGTATATATAAAAAAATAATTATAACTATTTTTTTTTTTAAGTTTAATTTCTTGTATATAGATAATTATATAGTAAACATTTATCTACATATACTTTTTATATACAATAATCACTTTTCCATTCAATAATATAAAATGTATAAAGAAATATTTTAATATAATCATATAGCACATCGGTCAAAGAAACACAAAACACAAATATGCCTACTTGTTCAATTGTCATCATATTGTTTGTATCTATGACAATCAAAACAAATCATGTTGTTTGTTTAGAATCGTTATTTTTTATAATACCAATAAGGAATATGTTATAAAAACAAGTAGTTATAGGAAATAATTATAACAAATAGTTAGAATTCATTATAAAATAGTAAATATCCCACTTTAGTTGGGAATCGATCTCATCACATCTATGTTACTATAAAACAATTTAACAGACTCAGCTAATTTTCAGCTAATTTCTATTTATATATCCTAAATTTATAACAAATAGTACAAATTATATTATTAATAATAATAAAAAATATTAAAAAGTCAACGGCACGCGGTGTTCCCAAGCGGTCACCCATCCAAGTACTAACCGCGCCCGATGTTGCTTAACTTACGTGATCGGACGAGAACGTTTTTGTTAGATATGCTCTTTATTAATTACTCAATATGTACATTTTTACATTGTAGATTTCTGCGATCATGGACGATTAGCTAGTTGAGTGACGAAGACGCTGTACGATAGAGCTGATCTCAATCGCGAACAATTTGCGGATCACTCTATCGTAACAGCATCACGCGCACTCGCCTAGTTTCGCCCATGTCGTGAGAAGTACATCAATTTTATATTATTGTACATTATATAATTGCTCCTTGCTACAAAGCCTTATCAATTACTTATGATATATATTATGCTTACGCTCTAATTGTGTGCGTGTTGTACCGTTATGATGTGTGCTGTGGTATGAATGATCGTTTATTTGTGTGTGTGTGTGTGAGAAAAAATTTACAAAAAACTCACTTATATTCATTGTGCCTTAAACCTAGCTTACAAACTAAATGAACGATTCAATGGAATATATACAATGCGGTTATGCTATTTAATCTTACATTAGGGTATGATAATGGATAATGATAATGTGCATTGAATATGAGGTTGAGAATGGTTATATACAGTGCGGTTGTGACGTTTACTTACATTCTAGTACGATTAGATGGCTGTGGTTAGTATGGTATAATGCGTGGTTGCTGTGGTTCAAGGGCGCGTTGGCGGAAGATAGGAAGTGTTTGATAGGGTAGCATGTGTTTAAGCGGAAATGGAGTGTTGTGCTCTCTGATTTGTGTTATTGTGCGTGTGACAGGATTATGTTGTGTTTGTGTAACGTAAAATTTTTGTGACATGTCTCTGACGTAGTCGTGTAGGTATGGTATTTGTGTGATGTTATGTAAATCTGCGATTCTGGTATATCTATCTGCGCTATTAATTAAGCGCAGACACTTATTCTGGAATCGTTGTAGCGGTAGTAATGCCGTTGTCGACGCCGAGCACCATATTGGGGCTGCGTATGTGATTATGGGGCGAATGACAGTAGTGTAAAGAAGTTTTTTATTGCGGGATGACATTTTACTATTTTTGTTAATTAAGGGATATAGGGATCGGACTGCAAGAGAAGCTTTTTTAAGGGATTTATTAAAATGGGAGTTATGAAATAGGCGGTGTGATAGGGTGACGCCAAGGTACTTGACCGAGGTCGTCGGAGTTGCCCGGTGTGTGTCAATTTTGAGTGGTGTGTACACTGTTGTGTTTGTGTGTTTGCGTTTGAAAACTATGGTTTCAGTTTTTTGATGATTGATGCTGATTTTCCACAGACGCCAGTAGGGAATTAGGATATTAAGATGGATCTGCAATTGCTTGTTAGCCACCTCTGCGCTAAATGAGTGAGCATAGATGGCTGTATCATCTGCGTAGAGGGCAGTTTTGGTTTTGGGAAAAGTGGGTAGATCATGGATAAATAGGGTAAAAAGCTTTGGGCCTAGGCAGCTTCCCTGGGCTACTCCAGCAGCTATAGGATGGGGGGCGGAGAGGGTGTTATTAATTTTTACTTTGAAATTTCTGTTAGTGAGATATGAATTTATTAGTAGAGTTAGTTTGGGCGGGAATTTAGCGCGAATCATTTTGTAAATAAGCCCTGCTTTCCATACTCTGTCAAAAGCCTTTTCGACGTCGAAGAGGGCCATTACAGTGACATTGTTTTTGTTAAAATGCGTGGATATGTCTGTCACGATTCTTGCTACTTGTTGGACCGTGTTATGCTTTGGACGGAAGCCGAATTGAAAATCAGGAGTGAGGTTTTGTCGGGAGTCAAATTTTTCAATTTTAGAATGGATGACCTTCTCTGCTACCTTGGAGAGGGTGCAGAGTAGGCTTATGGGGCGGTAGCTTGTTGTGAGTTTAGGATTTTTATTTGGTTTTAGGATGGGGATAATTGTAGCCATTTTCCAGGCTGATGGAAAATAGGAGAGTGTGATGCAGGAATTTATTATGTAGGTGAACTGGACTACGGCTTTTCGGGATAGGTTTTTAAGTGCAATATATTGTATGGAATCAGGACCTGGCGCCTTTTGGTTGGGAAATGATTTGATGATATTCATGATTTGTGAAGGAGTGGTGAGTAGTTTAATGAGTGAATGACGTGATGTTGTTTGTGGGATGGTTAAGAATTCGTCAACTGTCAATGTGATTGTATCTTGTTCAGGAGTATTGTTGGGATCAAGGATGTGGACTCGCTCGAAGGTTTCGGCGAGCGCCTCTGCCTTCCGCTCGTCGGATAACAGGATATCATTGTTGTATAATAATGTAGGGATAGGTTTGAGAGGTTTTTTTAGGTTTTTGTTCATTTTCCATAAGGAGTTGTCATTTGGATTTAGTGCTTGTAGTTTGTCAGTCCAGGTCTTGTTTTTAAATGTTATGATTTCAGTACGTATATGTTTTGTGAGTTGATTCATGTGAGTGCGATGAAGAGGATCTCGTGACCTCTGCCATAGTTTTCGTGTTGTGTTGCGCTGTGTAATGAGTTGTATGATGTGTGCAGGAAGTATGTCTTTGTTGTGTTCTAATTTAATAACACGTGTATGTTTGTATAGTGCGTGTGTGATGGCATGTGTTAGCGCGTGTACTTGTGTTTCTATATCTTGCGTTGTGTTGATGTGTGGCTGTATTTTGATGTGTTTATCTAGTGTTTGTCTGAACTTATGCCAGTCTGTGTTTTTGTAGGTGCGTGTGTAGTTTGCTGTATCTGTAGGTGTCGTGTGCGTGCTTAGTTTGGTGTAAATGGGGAGGTGATCCGAACTAAGTTCGTTGAGTGTTACAGGATCAGTGAGGTTGGTTATATTTTTATTTAGAAATAAATCTATTGTTGTGGGTGTTGTATTGTTTGCGGGATAATGTGTAGGTGTAGGAGGATGCATGAGAATGGCATTATGAGAGATGATGTACGAATGTAGCGTATTACCATTTATGTTTGATCTATGGCAGCCCCAGGACGCGTGTCTCGCATTGAAGTCGCCAGCAGTCAGCACTTTCCCGCCGGTCTGTAACAGAGTGTGAATTTCTTGTTGCGTGAATGTGTTTCGTGGATTATTGTATGTGGATATTATGTACGTGTTATCAGAGAGTCGGATACAAAGGGATTCTAGGGATGTGGGCTGAAGGCGAACTAATGTATGTGGGTGTGTATTTCGAACTAGGATGGCTACGCCTCCCGCGGGTACATGTGTTTGTGTAGGTCTATCTTCTCTGTGTACTGTGTAACCTTTAACATAGAATTTATCTGTGTGTCTGAGTCGTGTTTCTTGTATGAGCATAATGTGAATGTCGTGTTTGTGTAGAAAGTGAATTAGTTCGCCGATTTTGGATCGGATACCATTTGCGTTCCAGGAACATATATTAGTAATGAAAACTATAAATTATATTGTGAAATGTTTGACATGAATGCGTTAAATGTTGTGAATTTATCTGCGCCGTCTTTACATTTTGCTAACTGTTTATTGATGTCTTGTAATGCTAATATCATATTACCCATATTAATTAAGCTCTTAAAAATATTCACTTCATTTTTTAATTGTTGAAAGATAGTATATGTGTCCATATCAGTGTCACTATCATTTTCTTGACGTGTGGGTGGGTTGGCAGCAGGCTGTCGTGGGGCAGGGTTGACAGCAGGCTGGCGTGGGGTAGGGTTGTCAGCAGGCTGGCTGGGGGCGTGGCGGGGGTCATGCTGCTTCCGGTGCACGCTCGGTAAAGGGGGGAAATGATCGCGGGCACGGCTCTGTTGCTGAAGAGAACGCGCACTCTCACGCACAACACTTGCACTCGCGCTCAAATCGGACAGAGCGATAGATGGGCGGCGGTGGTTCCAGACGTTGGTTGTCGGTGGTGGGGCATTCACGTATCGTGTCGGCTGCTCTCTAGGCTTACGTGCTTCTATGATTCGCTGATGATGTTGAAGTTTGGCAAGATACACTTCACACTTGTCGCTGTTGGCAGGGTGGTCTTTGCCGCAGTTAACGCACGTCGCCGCTGTCTCCCTCGTCTTTACACACGACTGCGTCAGATGGTGTCCAGCGCACTTCAGACATCTAGGGTTTCTTTGACAATTTGATGTCGCGTGACCCCACATCTGGCATCTGTGGCATTGTGATATAGTCTTATTGTTCACGTGTCTCTGCCAACTAATTCTGGTGTAGAATAAAACTTTTATGTTTTGCTGTAATTGTTTCAGTGTGGACGTCGAATTAGTCACTACTAGGTAGAGTTTACGAACTTTTGTTCGCATTCTGTACACCGCCTTGACCTGGAGTTTATATTTGTTAATCAGCTCTTCTTTAACGAGAGCAGGTGGCATATCGGGTTCATGGTCGAGACCACAAAGCACGAACGCATGTGTTTTTTCATCAATATCACTGTATGTGTGAAATTGCACTTGGTTTTCGGTCATTTGTTTCACCATGCCCTTCTTCTCCTCCAGGTCTGCGATGTACAGATTAATATTGTTCCGCGAGTAACTAATTTGGAAACCTTGTTTCACTGTTTTGCTAATATTTTTCACTAGCTCAGTGTGGTTACGCGTGCTTCCTGGAATGATGATGGCTGCGGGGCGGCGACGTGTGTTTTTCGGAGTCTCTGTGGTCTCAGGTGCGTCTTCTGCGATCGAGGGAATATCATCAGGGTTGGCAATGGCGGCGGTGCTTGTACTCGCGCCAATGTTAGTGTCCAGTATACTGTAACGGTTGCTGATTGGTACGGCATATTGTTTGGGTTGGGCTACAGGCGGTGCTTCTCTAGCGAACTCGCGCGCGCTCTCTCGCACTGCAGTTTTCTTTACTGCAGTGTTGTCTTTGTCGGGGCTTGACGATGCCCGTCTTTTTTTAGTATGCTCCGTCTCCTTCAACCGATCTCTCGGATCTACGAAGTCAATAAGTTGACACAGCATGTTTGTTGGTTTGTCGGCGTTTTTACTTTCATCCACATTAACACTTTGATAACTTGCTACGCTTTTATCACTTTCAGATTCACTTGCATCAAGATCACTATCTTGCAAATTATCAGTCACTACCTTTTCACTTAATTTAACATCACAATCACTGTTTTCAGTCTCTGTCTTTTTAGTCCTTCGCTTTGACATCCCGGATATACCCCTGTCGGGGTTAACGTATTTGTAAACACACCTACTTTTAAATAGGAATCTTTTACACGGCACTTTAGATTTTATTCTCATACAAAATAAAAATTTTAACTCTAAGTAAAACGCAAGACACTCGGCTATGAGCAATTCTGTACGTGTTGACACGTCAACTGCTCAACTCGAACTGGGACGAGAACGTGTGTATTCAACATGGTATGGCCGTTGACATGAATTAAAGTAATGGGAAATCTAATTGAGGTCAAAATAAGAATCACAAATCTAAATAGATTTGTATTGAACATTATGGACTAGGGGGTAAATCAGGATAAGATCTGATTTTCTTCTAAATGTGTCTTATTCCATTCAATATCTAATAATAACTCTTTATATTATAAAACCTATGTTTTTAGATTTATATATTTCTAGACATCATATTTTAAATAATATTGGTTACTCTACCAACATTACGTGTTTGTAAAGTGTGAAATTTGTGCACAATACTATAATTTTATGCACCTATAAAATATGTATTATGGTTGTATAATGTATATATAAAAAAATAATTATAACTATTTTTTTTTTTAAGTTTAATTTCTTGTATATAGATAATTATATAGTAAACATTTATCTACATATACTTTTTATATACAATAATCACTTTTCCATTCAATAATATAAAATGTATAAAGAAATATTTTAATATAATCATATAGCACATCGGTCAAAGAAACACAAAACACAAATATGCCTACTTGTTCAATTGTCATCATATTGTTTGTATCTATGACAATCAAAACAAATCATGTTGTTTGTTTAGAATCGTTATTTTTTATAATACCAATAAGGAATATGTTATAAAAACAAGTAGTTATAGGAAATAATTATAACAAATAGTTAGAATTCATTATAAAATAGTAAATATCCCACTTTAGTTGGGAATCGATCTCATCACATCTATGTTACTATAAAACAATTTAACAGACTCAGCTAATTTTCAGCTAATTTCTATTTATATATCCTAAATTTATAACAAATAGTACAAATTATATTATTAATAATAATAAAAAATATTAAAAAGTCAACGGCACGCGGTGTTCCCAAGCGGTCACCCATCCAAGTACTAACCGCGCCCGATGTTGCTTAACTTACGTGATCGGACGAGAACGTGTGTATTCAACATGGTATGGCCGTTGACATGAATTAAAGTAATGGGAAATCTAATTGAGATCAAAATAAGAATCACAAATCTAAATAGATTTGTATTGAACATTATGGACTAGGGGGTAAATCAGGATAAGATCTGATTTTCTTCTAAATGTGTCTTATTCCATTCAATATCTAATAATAACTCTTTATATTATAAAACCTATGTTTTTAGATTTATATATTTCTAGACATCATATTTTAAATAATATTGGTTACTCTACCAACATTACGTGTTTGTAAAGTGTGAAATTTGTGCACAATACTATAATTTTATGCACCTATAAAATATGTATTATGGTTGTATAATGTATATATAAAAAAATAATTATAACTATTTTTTTTTTAAGTTTAATTTCTTGTATATAGATAATTATATAGTAAACATTTATCTACATATACTTTTTATATACAATAATCACTTTTCCATTCAATAATATAAAATGTATAAAGAAATATTTTAATATAATCATATAGCACATCGGTCAAAGAAACACAAAACACAAATATGCCTACTTGTTCAATTGTCATCATATTGTTTGTATCTATGACAATCAAAACAAATCATGTTGTTTGTTTAGAATCGTTATTTTTTATAATACCAATAAGGAATATGTTATAAAAACAAGTAGTTATAGGAAATAATTATAACAAATAGTTAGAATTCATTATAAAATAGTAAATATCCCACTTTAGTTGGGAATCGATCTCATCACATCTATGTTACTATAAAACAATTTAACAGACTCAGCTAATTTTCAGCTAATTTCTATTTATATATCCTAAATTTATAACAAATAGTACAAATTATATTATTAATAATAATAAAAAATATTAAAAAGTCAACGGCACGCGGTGTTCCCAAGCGGTCACCCATCCAAGTACTAACCGCGCCCGATGTTGCTTAACTTACGTGATCGGACGAGAACGTGTGTATTCAACATGGTATGGCCGTTGACATGAATTAAAGTAATGGGAAATCTAATTGAGATCAAAATAAGAATCACAAATCTAAATAGATTTGTATTGAACATTATGGACTAGGGGGTAAATCAGGATAAGATCTGATTTTCTTCTAAATGTGTCTTATTCCATTCAATATCTAATAATAACTCTTTATATTATAAAACCTATGTTTTTAGATTTATATATTTCTAGACATCATATTTTAAATAATATTGGTTACTCTACCAACATTACGTGTTTGTAAAGTGTGAAATTTGTGCACAATACTATAATTTTATGCACCTATAAAATATGTATTATGGTTGTATAATGTATATATAAAAAAATAATTATAACTATTTTTTTTTTTAAGTTTAATTTCTTGTATATAGATAATTATATAGTAAACATTTATCTACATATACTTTTTATATACAATAATCACTTTTCCATTCAATAATATAAAATGTATAAAGAAATATTTTAATATAATCATATAGCACATCGGTCAAAGAAACACAAAACACAAATATGCCTACTTATTCAATTGTCATCATATTGTTTGTATCTATGACAATCAAAACAAATCTTGTTGTTTGTTTAGAATCGTTATTTTTTATAATACCAATAAGGAATATGTTATAAAAACAAGTAGTTATAGGAAATAATTATAACAAATAGTTAGAATTCATTATAAAATAGTAAATATCCCACTTTAGTTGGGAATCGATCTCATCACATCTATGTTACTATAAAACAATTTAACAGACTCAGCTAATTTTCAGCTAATTTCTATTTATATATCCTAAATTTATAACAAATAGTACAAATTATATTATTAATAATAATAAAAAATATTAAAAAGTCAACGGCACGCGGTGTTCCCAAGCGGTCACCCATCCAAGTACTAACCGCGCCCGATGTTGCTTAACTTACGTGATCGGACGAGAACGTTTTTTTTTTGTTTTTGTTAGATATGCTCTTTATTAATTACTCAATATGTACATTTTTACATTGTAGATTTCTGCGATCATGGACGATTAGCTAGTTGAGTGACGAAGACGCTGTACGATAGAGCTGATCTCAATCGCGAACAATTTGCGGATCACTCTATCGTAACAGCATCACGCGCACTCGCCTAGTTTCGCCCATGTCGTGAGAAGTACATCAATTTTATATTATTGTACATTATATAATTGCTCCTTGCTACAAAGCCTTATCAATTACTTATGATATATATTATGCTTACGCTCTAATTGTGTGCGTGTTGTACCGTTATGATGTGTGCTGTGGTATGAATGATCGTTTATTTGTGTGTGTGTGTGTGAGAAAAAATTTACAAAAAACTCACTTATATTCATTGTGCCTTAAACCTAGCTTACAAACTAAATGAACGATTCAATGGAATATATACAATGCGGTTATGCTATTTAATCTTACATTAGGGTATGATAATGGATAATGATAATGTGTATTGAATATGAGGTTGAGAATGGTTATATACAGTGCGGTTGTGACGTTTACTTACATTCTAGTACGATTAGATGGCTGTGGTTAGTATGGTATAATGCGTGGTTGCTGTGGTTCAAGGGCGCGTTGGCGGAAGATAGGAAGTGTTTGATAGGGTAGCATGTGTTTAAGCGGAAATGGAGTGTTGTGCTCTCTGATTTGTGTTATTGTGCGTGTGACAGGATTATGTTGTGTTTGTGTAACGTAAAATTTTTGTGACATGTCTCTGACGTAGTCGTGTAGGTATGGTATTTGTGTGATGTTGTGTAAATCTGCGATTCTGGTATATCTATCTGCGCTATTAATTAAGCGCAGACACTTATTCTGGAATCGTTGTAGCGGTAGTAATGCCGTTGTCGACGCCGAGCACCATATTGGGGCTGCGTATGTGATTATGGGGCGAATGACAGTAGTGTAAAGAAGTTTTTTGTTGCGGGATGACATTTTACTATTTTTGTTAATTAAGGGATATAGGGATCGGACTGCAAGGGAAGCTTTTTTAAGGGATTTATTAAAATGGGAGTTATGAAATAGGCGGTGTGATAGGGTGACGCCAAGGTACTTGACCGAGGTCGTCGGAGTTGCCCGGTGTGTGTCAATTTTGAGTGGTGTGTACACTGTTGTGTTTGTGTGTTTGCGTTTGAAAACTATGGTTTCAGTTTTTTGATGATTGATGCTGATTTTCCACAGACGCCAGTAGGGAATTAGGATATTAAGATGGATCTGCAATTGCTTGTTAGCCACCTCTGCGCTAAATGAGTGAGCATAGATGGCTGTATCATCTGCGTAGAGGGCAGTTTTGGTTTTGGGAAAAGTGGGTAGATCATGGATAAATAGGGTAAAAAGCTTTGGGCCTAGGCAGCTTCCCTGGGCTACTCCAGCAGCTATAGGATGGGGGGCGGAGAGGGTGTTATTAATTTTTACTTTGAAATTTCTGTTAGTGAGATATGAATTTATTAGTAGAGTTAGTTTGGGCGGGAATTTAGCGCGAATCATTTTGTAAATAAGCCCTGCTTTCCACACTCTGTCAAAAGCCTTTTCGACGTCGAAGAGGGCCATTACAGTGACATTGTTTTTGTTAAAATGCGTGGATATGTCTGTCACGATTCTTGCTACTTGTTGGACCGTGTTATGCTTTGGACGGAAGCCGAATTGAAAATCAGGAGTGAGGTTTTGTCGGGAGTCAAATTTTTCAATTTTAGAAAGGATGACCTTCTCTGCTACCTTGGAGAGGGTGCAGAGTAGGCTTATGGGGCGGTAGCTTGTTGTGAGTTTAGGATTTTTATTTGGTTTTAGGATGGGGATAATTGTAGCCATTTTCCAGGCTGATGGAAAATAGGAGAGTGTGATGCAGGAATTTATTATGTAGGTGAACTGGACTACGGCTTTTCGGGATAGGTTTTTAAGTGCAATATATTGTATGGAATCAGGACCTGGCGCCTTTTGGTTGGGAAATGATTTGATGATATTCATGATTTGTGAAGGAGTGGTGAGTAGTTTAATGAGTGAATGACGTGATGTTGTGTGTGGGATGGTTAAGAATTCGTCAACTGTCAATGTGATTGTATCTTGTTCAGGAGTATTGTTGGGATCAAGGATGTGGACTCGCTCGAAGGTTTCGGCGAGCGCCTCTGCCTTCCGCTCGTCGGATAACAGGATATCATTGTTGTATGATAATGTAGGGATAGGTTTGAGAGGTTTTTTAAGGTTTTTGTTCATTTTCCATAAGGAGTTGTCATTTGGATTTAGTGCTTGTAGTTTGTCAGTCCAAGTCTTGTTTTTAAATGTTATGATTTCAGTACGTATATGTTTTGTGAGTTGATTCATGTGAGTGCGATGAAGAGGATCTCGTGACCTCTGCCATAGTTTTCGTGTTGTGTTGCGCTGTGTAATGAGTTGTATGATGTGTGCAGGAAGTATGTCTTTGTTGTGTTCTAATTTAATAACACGTGTATGTTTGTATAGTGCGTGTGTGATGGCATGTGTTAGCGCGTGTACTTGTGTTTCTATATCTTGTGTTGTGTTGACGTGTGGCTGTATTTTGATGTGTTTATCTAGTGTTTGTCTGAACTTATGCCAGTCTGTGTTTTTGTAGGTGCGTGTGTAGTTTGCTGTATCTGTAGGTGTCGTGTGCGTGCTTAGTTTGGTGTAAATGGGGAGGTGATCCGAACTAAGTTCGTTGAGAGTTACAGGATCAGTGAGGTTGGTTATATTTTTATTGAGGAATAAATCTATTGTTGTGGGTGTTGTATTGTTTGCGGGATAATGGGTAGGTGTAGGAGGATGCATGAGAATGGCATTATGAGAGATGATGTACGAATGTAGCGTATTACCATTTATGTTTGATCTATGGCAGCCCCAGGACGCGTGTCTCGCATTGAAGTCGCCAGCAGTCAGCACTTTCCCGCCGGTCTGTAACAGAGTGTGAATTTCTTGTTGCGTGAATGTGTTTCGTGGATTATTGTATGTGGATATTATGTACGTGTTATCAGAGAGTCGGATACAAAGGGATTCTAGGGATGTGGGCTGAAGGCGAACTAATGTATGTGGGTGTGTATTTCGAACTAGGATGGCTACGCCTCCCGCGGGTACATGTGTTTGTGTAGGTCTATCTTCTCTGTGTACTGTGTAACCTTTAACATAGAATTTATCTGTGTGTCTGAGTCGTGTTTCTTGTATGAGCATAATGTGAATGTCGTGTTTGTGTAGAAAGTGAATTAGTTCGCCGATTTTGGATCGGATACCATTTGCGTTCCAGGAACATATATTAGTAATGAAAACTATAAATTATATTGTGAAATGTTTGACATGAATGCGTTAAATGTTGTGAATTTATCTGCGCCGTCTTTACATTTTGCTAACTGTTTATTGATGTCTTGTAATGCTAATATCATATTACCCATATTAATTAAGCTCTTAAAAATATTCACTTCATTTTTTAATTGTTGAAAGATAGTATATGTGTCCATATCAGTGTCACTATCATTTTCTTGACGTGTGGGTGGGTTGGCAGCAGGCTGTCGTGGGGCAGGGTTGACAGCAGGCTGGCGTGGGGTAGGGTTGTCAACAGGCTGGCTGGGGGCGTGGCGGGGGTCATGCTGCTTCCGGAGCACGTTTGGTAAAGGGGGGAAATGATCGCGGGCACGGCTCTGTTGCTGAAGAGAACGCGCACTCTCACGCACAACACTTGCACTCGCGCTCAAATCGGACAGAGCGATAGATGGGCGGCGGTGGTTCCAGACGTTGGTTGTCGGTGGTGGGGCATTCACGTATCGTGTCGGCTGCTCTCTAGGCTTACGTGCTTCTATGATTCGCTGATGATGTTGAAGTTTGGCAAGATACACTTCACACTTGTCGCTGTTGGCAGGGTGGTCTTTGCCGCAGTTAACGCACGTCGCCGCTGTCTCCCTCGTCTTTACACACGACTGCGTCAGATGGTGTCCAGCGCACTTCAGACATCTAGGGTTTCTTTGACAATTTGATGTCGCATGACCCCACATCTGGCATCTGTGGCATTGTGATATAGTCTTATTGTTCACGTGTCTCTGCCAACTAATTCTGGTGTAGAATAAAACTTTTATGTTTTGCTGTAATTGTTTCAGTGTGGACGTCGAATTAGTCACTACTAGGTAGAGTTTACGAACTTTTGTTCGCATTCTGTACACCGCCTTGACCTGGAGTTTATATTTGTTAATCAGCTCTTCTTTAACGAGAGCAGGTGGCATATCGGGTTCATGGTCGAGACCACAAAGCACGAACGCATGTGTTTTTTCATCAATATCACTGTATGTGTGAAATTGCACTTGGTTTTCGGTCATTTGTTTCACCATGCCCTTCTTCTCCTCCAGGTCTGCGATGTACAGATTAATATTGTTCCGCGAGTAACTAATTTGGAAACCTTGTTTCACTGTTTTGCTAATATTTTTCACTAGCTCAGTGTGGTTACGCGTGCTTCCTGGAATGATGATGGCTGCGGGGCGGCGACGTGTGTTTTTCGGAGTCTCTGTGGTCTCAGGTGCGTCTTCTGCGATCGAGGGAATATCATCAGGGTTGGCAATGGCGGCGGTGCTTGTACTCGCGCCAATGTTAGTGTCCAGTATACTGTAACGGTTGCTGATTGGTACGGCATATTGTTTGGGTTGGGCTACAGGCGGTGCTTCTCTAGCGAACTCGCGCGCGCTCTCTCGCACTGCAGTTTTCTTTACTGCAGTGTTGTCTTTGTCGGGGCTTGACGATGCCCGTCTTTTTTTAGTATGCTCCGTCTCCTTCAACCGATCTCTCGGATCTACGAAGTCAATAAGTTGACACAGCATGTTTGTTGGTTTGTCGGCGTTTTTACTTTCATCCACATTAACACTTTGATAACTTGCTACGCTTTTATCACTTTCAGATTCACTTGCATCAAGATCACTATCTTGCAAATTATCAGTCACTACCTTTTCACTTAATTTAACATCACAATCACTGTTTTCAGTCTCTGTCTTTTTAGTCCTTCGCTTTGACATCCCGGATATACCCCTGTCGGGGTTAACGTATTTGTAAACACACCTACTTTTAAATAGGAATCTTTTACACGGCACTTTAGATTTTATTCTCATACAAAATAAAAATTTTAACTCTAAGTAAAACGCAAGACACTCGGCTATGAGCAATTCTGTACGTGTTGACACGTCAACTGCTCAACTCGAACTGGGACGAGAACGTGTGTATTCAACATGGTATGGCCGTTGACATGAATTAAAGTAATGGGAAATCTAATTGAGATCAAAATAAGAATCACAAATCTAAATAGATTTGTATTGCACATTATGGACTAGGGGGTAAATCAGGATAAGATCTGATTTTCTTCTAAATGTGTCTTATTCCATTCAATATCTAATAATAACTCTTTATATTATAAAACCTATGTTTTTAGATTTATATATTTCTAGACATCATATTTTAAATAATATTGGTTACTCTACCAACATTACGTGTTTGTAAAGTGTGAAATTTGTGCACAATACTATAATTTTATGCACCTATAAAATATGTATTATGGTTGTATAATGTATATATAAAAAAATAATTATAACTATTTTTTTTTTTAAGTTTAATTTCTTGTATATAGATAATTATATAGTAAACATTTATCTACATATACTTTTTATATACAATAATCACTTTTCCATTCAATAATATAAAATGTATAAAGAAATATTTTAATATAATCTTATAGCACATCGGTCAAAGAAACACAAAACACAAATATGCCTACTTGTTCAATTGTCATCATATTGTTTGTATCTATGACAATCAAAACAAATCATGTTGTTTGTTTAGAATCGTTATTTTTTATAATACCAATAAGGAATATGTTATAAAAACAAGTAGTTATAGGAAATAATTATAACAAATAGTTAGAATTCATTATAAAATAGTAAATATCCCACTTTAGTTGGGAATCGATCTCATCACATCTATGTTACTATAAAACAATTTAACAGACTCAGCTAATTTTCAGCTAATTTCTATTTATATATCCTAAATTTAGAACAAATAGTACAAATTATATTATTAATAATAATAAAAAATATTAAAAAGTCAACGGCACGCGGTGTTCCCAAGCGGTCACCCATCCAAGTACTAACCGCGCCCGATGTTGCTTAACTTACGTGATCGGACGAGAACGTGTGTATTCAACATGGTATGGCCGTTGACATGAATTAAAGTAATGGGAAATCTAATTGAGATCAAAATAAGAATCACAAATCTAAATAGATTTGTATTGAACATTATGGACTAGGGGGTAAATCAGGATAAGATCTGATTTTCTTCTAAATGTGTCTTATTCCATTCAATATCTAATAATAACTCTTTATATTATAAAACCTATGTTTTTAGATTTATATATTTCTAGACATCATATTTTAAATAATATTGGTTACTCTACCAACATTACGTGTTTGTAAAGTGTGAAATTTGTGCACAATACTATAATTTTATGCACCTATAAAATATGTATTATGGTTGTATAATGTATATATAAAAAAATAATTATAACTATTTTTTTTTTTAAGTTTAATTTCTTGTATATAGATAATTATATAGTAAACATTTAGCTACATATACTTTTTATATACAATAATCACTTTTCCATTCAATAATATAAAATGTATAAAGAAATATTTTAATATAATCATATAGCACATCGGTCAAAGAAACACAAAACACAAATATGCCTACTTGTTCAATTGTCATCATATTGTTTGTATCTATGACAATCAAAACAAATCATGTTGTTTGTTTAGAATCGTTATTTTTTATAATACCAATAAGGAATATGTTATAAAAACAAGTAGTTATAGGAAATAATTATAACAAATAGTTAGAATTCATTATAAAATAGTAAATATCCCACTTTAGTTGGGAATCGATCTCATCACATCTATGTTACTATAAAACAATTTAACAGACTCAGCTAATTTTCAGCTAATTTCTATTTATATATCCTAAATTTATAACAAATAGTACAAATTATATTATTAATAATAATAAAAAATATTAAAAAGTCAACGGCACGCGGTGTTCCCAAGCGGTCACCCATCCAAGTACTAACCGCGCCCGATGTTGCTTAACTTACGTGATCGGACGAGAACGTGCGTATTCAACATGGTATGGCCGTTGACATGAATTAAAGTAATGGGAAATCTAATTGAGATCAAAATAAGAATCACAAATCTAAATAGAATTGTATTGAACATTATGGACTAGGGGGTAAATCAGGATAAGATCTGATTTTCTTCTAAATGTGTCTTATTCCATTCAATATCTAATAATAACTCTTTATATTATAAAACCTATGTTTTTAGATTTATATATATTTCTAGACATCATATTTTAAATAATATTGGTTACTCTACCAACATTACGTGTTTGTAAAGTGTGAAATTTGTGCACAATACTATAATTTTATGCACCTATAAAATATGTATTATGGTTGTATAATGTATATATAAAAAAATAATTATAACTATTTTTTTTTTTAAGTTTAATTTCTTGTATATAGATAATTATATAGTAAACATTTATCTACATATACTTTTTATATACAATAATCACTTTTCCATTCAATAATATAAAATGTATAAAGAAATATTTTAATATAATCATATAGCACATCGGTCAAAGAAACACAAAACACAAATATGCCTACTTGTTCAATTGTCATCATATTGTTTGTATCTATGACAATCAAAACAAATCATGTTGTTTGTTTAGAATCGTTATTTTTTATAATACCAATAAGGAATATGTTATAAAAACAAGTAGTTATAGGAAATAATTATAACAAATAGTTAGAATTCATTATAAAATAGTAAATATCCCACTTTAGTTGGGAATCGATCTCATCACATCTATGTTACTATAAAACAATTTAACAGACTCAGCTAATTTTCAGCTAATTTCTATTTATATATCCTAAATTTATAACAAATAGTACAAATTATATTATTAATAATAATAAAAAATATTAAAAAGTCAACGGCACGCGGTGTTCCCAAGCGGTCACCCATCCAAGTACTAACCGCGCCCGATGTTGCTTAACTTACGTGATCGGACGAGAACGTGTGTATTCAACATGGTATGGCCGTTGACATGAATTAAAGTAATGGGAAATCTAATTGAGATCAAAATAAGAATCATAAATCTAAATAGATTTGTATTGAACATTATGGACTAGGGGGTAAATCAGGATAAGATCTGATTTTCTTCTAAATGTGTCTTATTCCATTCAATATCTAATAATAACTCTTTATATTATAAAACCTATGTTTTTAGATTTATATATTTCTAGACATCATATTTTAAATAATATTGGTTACTCTACCAACATTACGTGTTTGTAAAGTGTGAAATTTGTGCACAATACTATAATTTTATGCACCTATAAAATATGTATTATGGTTGTATAATGTATATATAAAAAAATAATTATAACTATTTTTTTTTTAAGTTTAATTTCTTGTATATAGATAATTATATAGTAAACATTTATCTACATATACTTTTTATATACAATAATCACTTTTCCATTCAATAATATAAAATGTATAAAGAAATATTTTAATATAATCATATAGCACATCGGTCAAAGAAACACAAAACACAAATATGCCTACTTGTTCAATTGTCATCATATTGTTTGTATCTATGACAATCAAAACAAATCATGTTGTTTGTTTAGAATCGTTATTTTTTATAATACCAATAAGGAATATGTTATAAAAACAAGTAGTTATAGGAAATAATTATAACAAATAGTTAGAATTCATTATAAAATAGTAAATATCCCACTTTAGTTGGGAATCGATCTCATCACATCTATGTTACTATAAAACAATTTAACAGACTCAGCTAATTTTCAGCTAATTTCTATTTATATATCCTAAATTTATAACAAATAGTACAAATTATATTATTAATAATAATAAAAAATATTAAAAAGTCAACGGCACGCGGTGTTCCCAAGCGGTCACCCATCCAAGTACTAACCGCGCCCGATGTTGCTTAACTTACGTGATCGGACGAGAACGTGTGTATTCAACATGGTATGGCCGTTGACATGAATTAAAGTAATGGGAAATCTAATTGAGATCAAAATAAGAATCACAAATCTAAATAGATTTGTATTGAACATTATGGACTAGGGGGTAAATCAGGATAAGATCTGATTTTCTTCTAAATGTGTCTTATTCCATTCAATATCTAATAATAACTCTTTATATTATAAAACCTATGTTTTTAGATTTATATATTTCTAGACATCATATTTTAAATAATATTGGTTACTCTACCAACATTACGTGTTTGTAAAGTGTGAAATTTGTGCACAATACTATAATTTTATGCACCTATAAAATATGTATTATGGTTGTATAATGTATATATAAAAAAATAATTATAACTATTTTTTTTTTTAAGTTTAATTTCTTGTATATAGATAATTATATAGTAAACATTTATCTACATATACTTTTTATATACAATAATCACTTTTCCATTCAATAATATAAAATGTATAAAGAAATATTTTAATATAATCATATAGCACATCGGTCAAAGAAACACAAAACACAAATATGCCTACTTGTTCAATTGTCATCATATTGTTTGTATCTATGACAATCAAAACAAATCATGTTGTTTGTTTAGAATCGTTATTTTTTATAATACCAATAAGGAATATGTTATAAAAACAAGTAGTTATAGGAAATAATTATAACAAATAGTTAGAATTCATTATAAAATAGTAAATATCCCACTTTAGTTGGGAATCGATCTCATCACATCTATGTTACTATAAAACAATTTAACAGACTCAGCTAATTTTCAGCTAATTTCTATTTATATATCCTAAATTTATAACAAATAGTACAAATTATATTATTAATAATAATAAAAAATATTAAAAAGTCAACGGCACGCGGTGTTCCCAAGCGGTCACCCATCCAAGTACTAACCGCGCCCGATGTTGCTTAACTTACGTGATCGGACGAGAACGTGTGTATTCAACATGGTATGGCCGTTGACATGAATTAAAGTAATGGGAAATCTAATTGAGATCAAAATAAGAATCACAAATCTAAATAGATTTGTATTGAACATTATGGACTAGGGGGTAAATCAGGATTAGATCTGATTTTCTTCTAAATGTGTCTTATTCCATTCAATATCTAATAATAACTCTTTATATTATAAAACCTATGTTTTTAGATTTATATATTTCTAGACATCATATTTTAAATAATATTGGTTACTCTACCAACATTACGTGTTTGTAAAGTGTGAAATTTGTGCACAATACTATAATTTTATGCACCTATAAAATATGTATTATGGTTGTATAATGTATATATAAAAAAATAATTATAACTATTTTTTTTTTTAAGTTTAATTTCTTGTATATAGATAATTATATAGTAAACATTTATCTACATATACTTTTTATATACAATAATCACTTTTCCATTCAATAATATAAAATGTATAAAGAAATATTTTAATATAATCATATAGCACATCGGTCAAAGAAACACAAAACACAAATATGCCTACTTGTTCAATTGTCATCATATTGTTTGTATCTATGACAATCAAAACAAATCATGTTGTTTGTTTAGAATCGTTATTTTTTATAATACCAATAAGGAATATGTTATAAAAACAAGTAGTTATAGGAAATAATTATAACAAATAGTTAGAATTCATTATAAAATAGTAAATATCCCACTTTAGTTGGGAATCGATCTCATCACATCTATGTTACTATAAAACAATTTAACAGACTCAGCTAATTTTCAGCTAATTTCTATTTATATATCCTAAATTTATAACAAATAGTACAAATTATATTATTAATAATAATAAAAAATATTAAAAAGTCAACGGCACGCGGTGTTCCCAAGCGGTCACCCATCCAAGTACTAACCGCGCCCGATGTTGCTTAACTTACGTGATCGGACGAGAACGTGTGTATTCAACATGGTATGGCCGTTGACATGAATTAAAGTAATGGGAAATCTAATTGAGATCAAAATAAGAATCACAAATCTAAATAGATTTGTATTGAACATTATGGACTAGGGGGTAAATCAGGATAAGATCTGATTTTCTTCTAAATGTGTCTTATTCCATTCAATATCTAATAATAACTCTTTATATTATAAAACCTATGTTTTTAGATTTATATATTTCTAGACATCATATTTTAAATAATATTGGTTACTCTACCAACATTACGTGTTTGTAAAGTGTGAAATTTGTGCACAATACTATAATTTTATGCACCTATAAAATATGTATTATGGTTGTATAATGTATATATAAAAAAATAATTATAACTATTTTTTTTTTTAAGTTTAATTTCTTGTATATAGATAATTATATAGTAAACATTTATCTACATATACTTTTTATATACAATAATCACTTTTCCATTCAATAATATAAAATGTATAAAGAAATATTTTAATATAATCATATAGCACATCGGTCAAAGAAACACAAAACACAAATATGCCTACTTGTTCAATTGTCATCATATTGTTTGTATCTATGACAATCAAAACAAATCATGTTGTTTGTTTAGAATCGTTATTTTTTATAATACCAATAAGGAATATGTTATAAAAACAAGTAGTTATAGGAAATAATTATAACAAATAGTTAGAATTCATTATAAAATAGTAAATATCCCACTTTAGTTGGGAATCGATCTCATCACATCTATGTTACTATAAAACAATTTAACAGACTCAGCTAATTTTCAGCTAATTTCTATTTATATATCCTAAATTTATAACAAATAGTACAAATTATATTATTAATAATAATAAAAAATATTAAAAAGTCAACGGCACGCGGTGTTCCCAAGCGGTCACCCATCCAAGTACTAACCGCGCCCGATGTTGCTTAACTTACGTGATCGGACGAGAACGTGTGTATTCAACATGGTATGGCCGTTGACATGAATTAAAGTAATGGGAAATCTAATTGAGATCAAAATAAGAATCACAAATCTAAATAGATTTGTATTGAACATTATGGACTAGGGGGTAAATCAGGATTAGATCTGATTTTCTTCTAAATGTGTCTTATTCCATTCAATATCTAATAATAACTCTTTATATTATAAAACCTATGTTTTTAGATTTATATATTTCTAGACATCATATTTTAAATAATATTGGTTACTCTACCAACATTACGTGTTTGTAAAGTGTGAAATTTGTGCACAATACTATAATTTTATGCACCTATAAAATATGTATTATGGTTGTATAATGTATATATAAAAAAATAATTATAACTATTTTTTTTTTTAAGTTTAATTTCTTGTATATAGATAATTATATAGTAAACATTTATCTACATATACTTTTTATATACAATAATCACTTTTCCATTCAATAATATAAAATGTATAAAGAAATATTTTAATATAATCATATAGCACATCGGTCAAAGAAACACAAAACACAAATATGCCTACTTGTTCAATTGTCATCATATTGTTTGTATCTATGACAATCAAAACAAATCATGTTGTTTGTTTAGAATCGTTATTTTTTATAATACCAATAAGGAATATGTTATAAAAACAAGTAGTTATAGGAAATAATTATAACAAATAGTTAGAATTCATTATAAAATAGTAAATATCCCACTTTAGTTGGGAATCGATCTCATCACATCTATGTTACTATAAAACAATTTAACAGACTCAGCTAATTTTCAGCTAATTTCTATTTATATATCCTAAATTTATAACAAATAGTACAAATTATATTATTAATAATAATAAAAAATATTAAAAAGTCAACGGCACGCGGTGTTCCCAAGCGGTCACCCATCCAAGTACTAACCGCGCCCGATGTTGCTTAACTTACGTGATCGGACGAGAACGTGTGTATTCAACATGGTATGGCCGTTGACATGAATTAAAGTAATGGGAAATCTAATTGAGATCAAAATAAGAATCACAAATCTAAATAGATTTGTATTGAACATTATGGACTAGGGGGTAAATCAGGATAAGATCTGATTTTCTTCTAAATGTGTCTTATTCCATTCAATATCTAATAATAACTCTTTATATTATAAAACCTATGTTTTTAGATTTATATATTTCTAGACATCATATTTTAAATAATATTGGTTACTCTACCAACATTACGTGTTTGTAAAGTGTGAAATTTGTGCACAATACTATAATTTTATGCACCTATAAAATATGTATTATGGTTGTATAATGTATATATAAAAAAATAATTATAACTATTTTTTTTTTTAAGTTTAATTTCTTGTATATAGATAATTATATAGTAAACATTTATCTACATATACTTTTTATATACAATAATCACTTTTCCATTCAATAATATAAAATGTATAAAGAAATATTTTAATATAATCATATAGCACATCGGTCAAAGAAACACAAAACACAAATATGCCTACTTGTTCAATTGTCATCATATTGTTTGTATCTATGACAATCAAAACAAATCATGTTGTTTGTTTAGAATCGTTATTTTTTATAATACCAATAAGGAATATGTTATAAAAACAAGTAGTTATAGGAAATAATTATAACAAATAGTTAGAATTCATTATAAAATAGTAAATATCCCACTTTAGTTAGGAATCGATCTCATCACATCTATGTTACTATAAAACAATTTAACAGACTCAGCTAATTTTCAGCTAATTTCTATTTATATATCCTAAATTTATAACAAATAGTACAAATTATATTATTAATAATAATAAAAAATATTAAAAAGTCAACGGCACGCGGTGTTCCCAAGCGGTCACCCATCCAAGTACTAACCGCGCCCGATGTTGCTTAACTTACGTGATCGGACGAGAACGATAAGATAAAGATAAAGAAACGTTTATTATTAAATTAGATCGTACACCACATACACGCATTTTCCCTGCTCATGTGTGAAATTATACCAAATCGGCTGTCGAACGCTCTGTATGCTAAGACATATCGCAGTCTTTGCGATTGCCTTAGCATTAGCAGTGCTACGAACAGCCGACTGGCTTCACACATGTCTAGGGGAACAAGTGCGCTTAAAAAATTTACATATAATTACAATCCCTGGTACACATGTACCTTACTTGCTAATATTATTAAACACGTAACAAAACTTAAACTAATGATAAATGTAATGGATATGAGTGGAATGAGGTGAAATGATTGTATATACAACTTAAGGGAAAAATTTACAAAAAACCCTTTCAACATATTCTTAGCCTAACTTAAAACTAAATGAGTGACAGTATGGTTATTTACATCGAGGTTATGATATATTTACATTATGTAGGGTGATGTAATGTTTGTGTTAGAATGTACATGCTACTGCACCGGAATAGGTTGAAGGGAAAATATAGGTAGGGTTTGGTAAGGAAGTTTGTGTTTGAGAGGAAATGTTGCATTGTGCTCTCTTATGCTTGTTATTGTGCGTGTGAGTGGATTGTTGTGTATTTGTGAAGTGTAAAATTTCTGTGCTGTGTTTTTAATGTATTCGTGGAAAAATGGTATGTTTGCGCGTTCGTGTAAATCTACGATGCGTGAATATCTATCTGCGTTATTAATTAAGCGCAGACATTTATTCTGCAGTCGTTGTAACGGTTTCAGTGCTGTTTTCGACGCCGAACACCATACAGGGTTTGCGTATGATAAAATGGGGCGAATGACAGACGTATACAGTAGTTTTTTATTTGAGTGGGACATGGGACTATTTTTGTTGAGGAGAGGATAAAGGGATTTGATTACGGAGTATGTTTTTCTTATAATTATTTTGAAATGGGAATTGTAGGACAGTCTGGAGTCGAGAGTGACGCCGAGGTACTTGACATGTTGTGTTGGTTTTGTTTTATGTCCGTGTAGAGTGATTGGTGTATAAACAGTGTTGTTTGTGAATTTTCGTGTGAAAACGATGGTTTCGGTCTTAGCGTGGTTAATGGATATTTTCCATAGGCGCCAGTAGGGTTGAAGTAGGTTAAGGTGGATTTGTAGCTGTTTGTTAGCTACCTCTGCGCTAAACGAGTGGGCATAGAGGGCCGTATCGTCTGCATAGAGGGCGGTTTGGGTTTGAGGGAACGTAGGGAAATCATGAAGGTAAAGGATGAACAATTTAGGGCCAAGGACACTTCCTTGTGGCACGCCTGCTACTACAGGACGCGGAGTGGAAAAGGTATTGTTGATTTTCACCCTAAATTGTCTTTGGGTCAGGTAGGAGTGAATTAATTTAATTAGGATGGGTGGGAAATTCACAAGAATTAATTTGTAAATGAGCCCTTCAAGCCATACTTTGTCGAAAGCTCTTTCGACGTCAAGAAGGGCCATTACCGTGACTTTATTTTTGTTGTAGTTCGTTGTTATGTCAGTCACAATTCTTGCTACTTGTTGGACGGTACTGTGCTTGGGTTTAAATCCAAACTGGAAGGGTGGGGTAATTTTAGATTTGGAGTCAATGGATTGAATACGGGATGCTATCACCTTCTCAGTCACCTTTGAGAGGGTGTTTAGAAGGCTGATTGGGCGATAGCTTGCGGGAAGTTTGGAGTCTTTGTTTGGTTTCGGAATGGGAGCAACGGTGGCGGTTTTCCAGGATAGGGGAAAGTAATGAAGTTTCAGGATAGCGTTGACGAGGTATGTCAACTGGACAAGAGCTTTGCGGGATATATTTTTAAGAATTATGTTTGGGATTGAGTCCGGGCCTGGCGCTTTCTGGTTAGGTAGGTATTTTATTATGTTAGCTAACTCAGAGGGAGAAGTAAGGAGTTTAGCTAGTGTTCGTTTGTCTGTGTGATGTATTGTGTTAATAAACTCGTGTACTGTGTGCGTTATTTCTGTTTGTTTGGGACATGAGTCGGGATCGATGTGGTGAGCAGCCTCGAAGGTGTCGGCTATCGCTTCTGCCTTCTGCTCATCGGTGAAGAGGATGCTATTATTGTGTGATAGCGTAGGAATGGGTTTGGAGGGTTTTCGGAGGTTTTTGGATAATTTCCACAATGAGTTATCATTGGGATTTAGTGTTGTGAGTTTAGTGTGCCATGTTTTGTTTTTGAGTGTTTTTATTTCATGTTTTATTTGTGTAGTGAGTGTGTTTACTTGTGCGCGTAGGATAGGATCGCCAGACCTTTGCCAGCGCTTTCTTGTGTTGTTTCTTTGTGTGATGAGGGTGGTTATGTGTCCAGGTAATTTGTCTTTGTGTGGTGTTAGTTTTACGACGCGTGTATGCTTTCGCATTGCGTCTGTGAGTGTTTTAGTGTAATTATGTACTTCCTTGTCTATGTCGGCAGAGGTGTTTATATTTGAAATTATTTGAATGTTTTTGTCAAGTGTGTGTCTGAATTTGTTCCAATCTGTATGTAGATATGTGCGAGTATAGCGTGTGTCGTCAGAGTGTGGCGTGTTTGAGTGTAGCGTGCTCAGAACCGGAGAATGATCTGAACTTAGCTCATTAAGAGCAACCGGGTTTGTAATGTGTGTAATGTTTTTGTATATGTAGAGGTCAATTGTTGTCGGCGTCGTATTGTTGGTAGGATAATGGGTAGGGGAAGGAGGAAACATAATAATGGGGGTATGATTTTGTGAGTATAAATGTAAAATGTTACCATTAGCATTTACTCTATTGCAATTCCATGCTGTGTGTTTCGCATTAAGATCGCCTGCTAACAGCACTTTACCGCTGATATGTAACAGTGTGTGTATTTCTTGTTGTGTAAAGTGATTGCGTGGGTTGTTGTATGCGGCTATAATGTGTGTGTTATCAGAGAGCTTTATGCAGACGGATTCTAGGGAGGTGGGAGGTAGGTGAACTTGTGTGTGTGCAATAGTGTTTCTCACCAACAGGGCCACGCCCCCCGCTGGTACGTGTGTCTGTATAGCTCTGTCAACTCTGTATATTGTGTATCCGTTTATTTGTAACTTGTCTGTGTGTATGAGTCTTGTTTCGTTGAGAGCCATAATGTGTATGTCGTGTGTGTGGAGAAAGTGTATTAATTCACCTACCTTGGAGCGGATACCGTTTGAATTCCAGGTGCATATGTTAGTGATGAATTATATGCTATAAGTATGAATGGTTTGCAGAAATGAGAATGCAGTGAGTGAACGTGATTGAATGTCAGTGCATGATCTTAAAGCTACATTAAAATCTTTTACAAATGATAACAGATTACTTAAATTAATTAAAGAATTTAGTTCACACATTTCATTAGCTAGCTCACTAAATATATTAAAGTTATTTGAAGCGTTCATTGGCTTAGGGGGAGGGGCTTGTGTTTGCTGGGGGCGGGGCGTGGGCTGCGCGCTGGACTCTGGTTGGTAGGGGGCTGGCCGCTGGAGCGATGGCCGCTGTGCCGGCGCGCGCTGCTGTTGGAGTGGTGGGAACTGCGACTCGTAGAACAGCTGATCGTGAGCCGCAGCATTTTTGTTCCACGCGTTCACTGCAGGGGCGGGCGCAGGCATAAACTGCCTTGGTTTTTCTGGTACGATACCTGCACGTACGTTTTTGAAGTACTCGTACCTCTCCAGCAACCTCGGGTTTCTCTTGGCAGCTTGATTGATTTTTGCCAAGTACGCTGGGCACTCGGCATAGTTGGCTGGATGCGCGCCCTTGCAGTTAGCGCACGTTGCCGGTTGGTCTGTCGTCTTAGTACAAGTATTAGTCAAGTGCTCTTTGCCGCACTTTACGCACCTGGGAGCTCTATTACAGTTGGTGGTGGCATGACCCCAATCTTGGCATCGATGGCATTGTGTGAGGACTCTCCTGTTCTCGTGTCGCTCCCACGACACTCTGGTGAATATCAGACTCTTGATGTTTGCCTGCAGGTCTTTGAGTGTCGTCTTGGCGGCAGTTACAACCAGAAACAGTGGTCTGTACTTGGTCCTCATTTTATAAATTGCCTTGACGTCAAGTTTGTAGTTTGTCCTCAGTTCGTCTTGTATAGTGTCTGTGTCTGGGTTGCAGTCAAGTCCACGCAGCACGAATGCGTGCGTTTTTTCGTCATTGTCAGTGTAAGTATGGTATTGCAGGTCAGGCTTGATGGCATTTATGAATTTTGTCTTGTCGTCTTTGTCATGTAGATATAGGTTGACATTGTTCCTGGTATATTTTATATCAAAACCATGTGTGACAGTGGCTTGAATTCTTGTCACGAGTGCAGCATGGTTTGATACGGTGCCAGGAATTATAATCGGCGCAGGTGGTTTAATTTTCCGTGGCTGTTCTATTGGCTCTCCAGGTGCGTCATTGTCAGAGTCGTCGTCATTGTTGTCGTCGTTGTCTACCGGCAACGTACTGAAGCGATTCTGCAGCGGGATGGCGTATCTCGGCGGCTGAGGTGCAGCGGCGCGGCGCGGCATAGCGGCGAGTGAGGGGAGGGGATTGTTGTCCACGTTGGAACTGGTACTGGCGACGGCTGGAGTATTGTTCGCGACACTTGTCTTTTTGACCACTTTCACGACTTCCGGACTTTCACTAGCTTTACGTTTTGTCGATTGTTGAAAAAACTCTTTAAAACTAGCACATTCACTCATTTTAACACTTTCATACTCACTTATAATATTACTTAAATCTAAACCATCTAACTTTGAATTAAAACTATCACTATGATTACTCACTAGGTCACTAACACTCGCACTTGCATACACATTTTCAGTCTCTGACTTTTCACTACTCTCACTAACACTCATTGGTTTACAACCCCTTACGGGGTTGCGAAATTTAAACACGCACTTTGTTCTCGAACTGGAATTAAAAGACTTATGTTTCTTTTTTATTATCATACGCGAATTCCAAAATTTAAAATTTTTTCACTACCGGCGTGGTTCACTTGCTCGCTAGAACTTGACTCGGCGCTAGCTCACAAACACGTCCGTCCGCTATCGCTTCAAGACATGGAATGGGGGGACGAGAACGTGTGTATTCAACATGGTATGGCCGTTGACATGAATTAAAGTAATGGGAAATCTAATTGAGATCAAAATAAGAATCACAAATCTAAATAGATTTGTATTGAACATTATGGACTAGGGGGTAAATCAGGATAAGATCTGATTTTCTTCTAAATGTGTCTTATTCCATTCAATATCTAATAATAACTCTTTATATTATAAAACCTATGTTTTTAGATTTATATATTTCTAGACATCATATTTTAAATAATATTGGTTACTCTACCAACATTACGTGTTTGTAAAGTGTGAAATTTGTGCACAATACTATAATTTTATGCACCTATAAAATATGTATTATGGTTGTATAATGTATATATAAAAAAATAATTATAACTATTTTTTTTTTAAGTTTAATTTCTTGTATATAGATAATTATATAGTAAACATTTATCTACATATACTTTTTATATACAATAATCACTTTTCCATTCAATAATATAAAATGTATAAAGAAATATTTTAATATAATCATATAGCACATCGGTCAAAGAAACACAAAACACAAATATGCCTACTTGTTCAATTGTCATCATATTGTTTGTATCTATGACAATCAAAACAAATCATGTTGTTTGTTTAGAATCGTTATTTTTTATAATACCAATAAGGAATATGTTATAAAAACAAGTAGTTATAGGAAATAATTATAACAAATAGTTAGAATTCATTATAAAATAGTAAATATCCCACTTTAGTTGGGAATCGATCTCATCACATCTATGTTACTATAAAACAATTTAACAGACTCAGCTAATTTTCAGCTAATTTCTATTTATATATCCTAAATTTATAACAAATAGTACAAATTATATTATTAATAATAATAAAAAATATTAAAAAGTCAACGGCACGCGGTGTTCCCAAGCGGTCACCCATCCAAGTACTAACCGCGCCCGATGTTGCTTAACTTACGTGATCGGACGAGAACGATAAGATAAGATAAAGAAACGTTTATTATTAAATTAGATCGTACACCACATACACGCATTTTCCCTGCTCATGTGTGAAATTATACCAAATCGGCTGTCGAACGCTCTGTATGCTAAGACATATCGCAGTCTTTGCGATTGCCTTAGCATTAGCAGTGCTACGAACAGCCGACTGGCTTCACACATGGCTAGGGGAACAAGTGCGCTTAAAAATTTACATACAATTACAATCCCTGGTACACATGTACCTTACTTGCTAATATTATTAAACACGTAACAAAACTTAAACTAATGATAAATGTAATGGATATGAGTGGAATGAGGTGAAATGATTATATATACAACTTAAGGGAAAAATTTACAAAAAACCCTTTCAACATATTCTTAGCCTAACTTAAAACTAAATGAGTGACAGTATGGTTATTTACATCGAGGTTATGATATATTTACATTATGTAGGGTGATGTAATGTTTGTGTTAGAATGTACATGCTACTGCACCGGAATAGGTTGAAGGGAAAATATAGGCAGGGTTTGGTAAGGAAGTTTGTGTTTGAGAGGAAATGTTGCATTGTGCTCTCTTATGCTTGTTATTGTGTGTGTGAGTGGATTGTTGTGTATTTGTGAAGTGTAAAATTTCTGTGCTGTGTTTTTAATGTATTCGTTGAAAAATGGTATGTTTGCGCGTTCGTGTAAATCTACGATGCGTGAATATCTATCTGCGTTATTAATTAAGCGCAGACATTTATTCTGCAGTCGTTGTAACGGTTTCAGTGCTGTTTTCGACGCCGAACACCATACAGGGTTTGCGTATGATAAAATGGGGCGAATGACAGACGTATACAGTAGTTTTTTATTTGAGTGGGACATGGGACTATTTTTGTTGAGGAGAGGATAAAGGGATTTGATTACGGAGTATGTTTTTCTTATAATTGTTTTGAAATGGGAATTGTAGGACAGTCTGGAGTCGAGAGTGACGCCGAGGTACTTGACATGTTGTGTTGGTTTTGTTTTATGTCCGTGTAGAGTGATTGGTGTATAAACAGTGTTGTTTGTGAATTTTCGTGTGAAAACGATGGTTTCGGTCTTAGCGTGGTTAATGGATATTTTCCATAGGCGCCAGTAGGGTTGAAGTAGGTTAAGGTGGATTTGTAGCTGTTTGTTAGCTACCTCTGCGCTAAACGAGTGGGCATAGAGGGCCGTATCGTCTGCATAGAGGGCGGTTTGAGTTTGAGGGAACGTAGGGAAATCATGAAGGTAAAGGATGAACAATTTAGGGCCAAGGACACTTCCTTGTGGCACGCCTGCTACTACAGGACGCGGAGTGGAAAAGGTATTGTTGATTTTCACCCTAAATTGTCTTTGGGTCAGGTAGGAGTGAATTAATTTAATTAGGATGGGTGGGAAATTCACAAGAATTAATTTGTAAATGAGCCCTTCAAGCCATACTTTGTCGAAAGCTCTTTCGACGTCAAGAAGGGCCATTACCGTGACTTTATTTTTGTTGTAGTTCGTTGTTATGTCAGTCACAATTCTTGCTACTTGTTGGACGGTACTGTGCTTGGGTTTAAATCCAAACTGGAAGGGTGGGGTAATTTTAGATTTGGAGTCAATGGATTGAATACGGGATGCTATCACCTTCTCAGTCACCTTTGAGAGGGTGTTTAGAAGGCTGATTGGGCGATAGCTTGCGGGAAGTTTGGAGTCTTTGTTTGGTTTCGGAATGGGAGCAACGGTGGCGGTTTTCCAGGATAGGGGAAAGTAATGAAGTTTCAGGATAGCGTTGACGAGGTATGTCAACTGGACAAGAGCTTTGCGGGATATATTTTTAAGAATTATGTTTGGGATTGAGTCCGGGCCTGGCGCTTTCTGGTTAGGTAGGTATTTTATTATGTTAGCTAACTCAGAGGGAGAAGTAAGGAGTTTAGCTAGTGTTCGTTTGTCTGTGTGATGTATTGTGTTAATAAACTCGTGTACTGTGTGCGTTATTTCTGTTTGTTTGGGACATGAGTCGGGATCGATGTGGTGAGCAGCCTCGAAGGTGTCGGCTATCGCTTCTGCCTTCTGCTCATCGGTGAAGAGGATGCTATTATTGTGTGATAGCGTAGGAATGGGTTTGGAGGGTTTTCGGAGGTTTTTGGATAATTTCCACAATGAGTTATCATTGGGATTTAGTGTTGTGAGTTTAGTGTGCCATGTTTTGTTTTTGAGTGTTTTTATTTCATGTTTTATTTGTGTAGTGAGTGTGTTTACTTGTGCGCGTAGGATAGGATCGCCAGACCTTTGCCAGCGCTTTCTTGTGTTGTTTCTTTGTGTGATGAGGGTGGTTATGTGTCCAGGTAATTTGTCTTTGTGTGGTGTTAGTTTTACGACGCGTGTATGCTTTCGCATTGCGTCTGTGAGTGTTTTAGTGTAATTATGTACTTCCTTGTCTATGTCGGCAGAGGTGTTTATATTTGAAATTATTTGAATGTTTTTGTCAAGTGTGTGTCTGAATTTGTTCCAATCTGTATGTAGATATGTGCGAGTATAGCGTGTGTCGTCAGAGTGTGGCGTGTTTGAGTGTAGCGTGCTCAGAACCGGAGAATGATCTGAACTTAGCTCATTAAGAGCAACCGGGTTTGTAATGTGTGTAATGTTTTTGTATATGTAGAGGTCAATTGTTGTCGGCGTCGTATTGTTGGTAGGATAATGGGTAGGGGAAGGAGGAAACATAATAATGGGGGTATGATTTTGTGAGTATAAATGTAAAATGTTACCATTAGCATTTACTCTATTGCAATTCCATGCTGTGTGTTTCGCATTAAGATCGCCTGCTAACAGCACTTTACCGCTGATATGTAACAGTGTGTGTATTTCTTGTTGTGTAAAGTGATTGCGTGGGTTGTTGTATGCGGCTATAATGTGTGTGTTATCAGAGAGCTTTATGCAGACGGATTCTAGGGAGGTGGGAGGTAGGTGAACTTGTGTGTGTGCAATAGTGTTTCTCACCAACAGGGCCACGCCCCCCGCTGGTACGTGTGTCTGTATAGCTCTGTCAACTCTGTATATTGTGTATCCGTTTATTTGTAACTTGTCTGTGTGTATGAGTCTTGTTTCGTTGAGAGCCATAATGTGTATGTCGTGTGTGTGGAGAAAGTGTATTAATTCACCTACCTTGGAGCGGATACCGTTTGAATTCCAGGTGCATATGTTAGTGATGAATTATATGCTATAAGTATGAATGGTTTGCAGAAATGAGAATGCAGTGAGTGAACGTGATTGAATGTCAGTGCATGATCTTAAAGCTACATTAAAATCTTTTACAAATGATAACAGATTACTTAAATTAATTAAAGAATTTAGTTCACACATTTCATTAGCTAGCTCACTAAATATATTAAAGTTATTTGAAGCGTTCATTGGCTTAGGGGGAGGGGCTTGTGTTTGCTGGGGGCGGGGCGTGGGCTGCGCGCTGGACTCTGGTTGGTAGGGGGCTGGCCGCTGGAGCGATGGCCGCTGTGCCGGCGCGCGCTGCTGTTGGAGTGGTGGGAACTGCGACTCGTAGAACAGCTGATCGTGAGCCGCAGCATTTTTGTTCCACGCGTTCACTGCAGGGGCGGGCGCAGGCATAAACTGCCTTGGTTTTTCTGGTACGATACCTGCACGTACGTTTTTGAAGTACTCGTACCTCTCCAGCAACCTCGGGTTTCTCTTGGCAGCTTGATTGATTTTTGCCAAGTACGCTGGGCACTCGGCATAGTTGGCTGGATGCGCGCCCTTGCAGTTAGCGCACGTTGCCGGTTGGTCTGTCGTCTTAGTACAAGTATTAGTCAAGTGCTCTTTGCCGCACTTTACGCACCTGGGAGCTCTATTACAGTTGGTGGTGGCATGACCCCAATCTTGGCATCGATGGCATTGTGTGAGGACTCTCCTGTTCTCGTGTCGCTCCCACGACACTCTGGTGAATATCAGACTCTTGATGTTTGCCTGCAGGTCTTTGAGTGTCGTCTTGGCGGCAGTTACAACCAGAAACAGTGGTCTGTACTTGGTCCTCATTTTATAAATTGCCTTGACGTCAAGTTTGTAGTTTGTCCTCAGTTCGTCTTGTATAGTGTCTGTGTCTGGGTTGCAGTCAAGTCCACGCAGCACGAATGCGTGCGTTTTTTCGTCATTGTCAGTGTAAGTATGGTATTGCAGGTCAGGCTTGATGGCATTTATGAATTTTGTCTTGTCGTCTTTGTCATGTAGATATAGGTTGACATTGTTCCTGGTATATTTTATATCAAAACCATGTGTGACAGTGGCTTGAATTCTTGTCACGAGTGCAGCATGGTTTGATACGGTGCCAGGAATTATAATCGGCGCAGGTGGTTTTATTTTCCGTGGCTGTTCTATTGGCTCTCCAGGTGCGTCATTGTCAGAGTCGTCGTCATTGTTGTCGTCGTTGTCTACCGGCAACGTACTGAAGCGATTCTGCAGCGGGATGGCGTATCTCGGCGGCTGAGGTGCAGCGGCGCGGCGCGGCATAGCGGCGGGTGAGGGGAGGGGATTGTTGTCCACGTTGGAACTGGTACTGGCGACGGCTGGAGTATTGTTCGCGACACTTGTCTTTTTGACCACTTTCACGACTTCCGGACTTTCACTAGCTTTACGTTTTGTCGATTGTTGAAAAAACTCTTTAAAACTAGCACATTCACTCATTTTAACACTTTCATACTCACTTATAATATTACTTAAATCTAAACCATCTAACTTTGAATTAAAACTATCACTATGATTACTCACTAGGTCACTAACACTCGCACTTGCATACACATTTTCAGTCTCTGACTTTTCACTACTCTCACTAACACTCATTGGTTTACAACCCCTTACGGGGTTGCGAAATTTAAACACGCACTTTGTTCTCGAACTGGAATTAAAAGACTTATGTTTCTTTTTTATTATCATACGCGAATTCCAAAATTTAAAATTTTTTCACTACCGGCGTGGTTCACTTGCTCGCTAGAACTTGACTCGGCGCTAGCTCACAAACACGTCCGTCCGCTATCGCTTCAAGACATGGAATGGGGGGACGAGAACGTGTGTATTCAACATGGTATGGCCGTTGACATGAATTAAAGTAATGGGAAATCTAATTGAGATCAAAATAAGAATCACAAATCTAAATAGATTTGTATTGAACATTATGGACTAGGGGGTAAATCAGGATAAGATCTGATTTTCTTCTAAATGTGTCTTATTCCATTCAATATCTAATAATAACTCTTTATATTATAAAACCTATGTTTTTAGATTTATATATTTCTAGACATCATATTTTAAATAATATTGGTTACTCTACCAACATTACGTGTTTGTAAAGTGTGAAATTTGTGCACAATACTATAATTTTATGCACCTATAAAATATGTATTATGGTTGTATAATGTATATATAAAAAAATAATTATAACTATTTTTTTTTTAAGTTTAATTTCTTGTATATAGATAATTATATAGTAAACATTTATCTACATATACTTTTTATATACAATAATCACTTTTCCATTCAATAATATAAAATGTATAAAGAAATATTTTAATATAATCATATAGCACATCGGTCAAAGAAACACAAAACACAAATATGCCTACTTGTTCAATTGTCATCATATTGTTTGTATCTATGACAATCAAAACAAATCATGTTGTTTGTTTAGAATCGTTATTTTTTATAATACCAATAAGGAATATGTTATAAAAACAAGTAGTTATAGGAAATAATTATAACAAATAGTTAGAATTCATTATAAAATAGTAAATATCCCACTTTAGTTGGGAATCGATCTCATCACATCTATGTTACTATAAAACAATTTAACAGACTCAGCTAATTTTCAGCTAATTTCTATTTATATATCCTAAATTTATAACAAATAGTACAAATTATATTATTAATAATAATAAAAAATATTAAAAAGTCAACGGCACGCGGTGTTCCCAAGCGGTCACCCATCCAAGTACTAACCGCGCCCGATGTTGCTTAACTTACGTGATCGGACGAGAACGTGTGTATTCAACATGGTATGGCCGTTGACATGAATTAAAGTAATGGGAAATCTAATTGAGATCAAAATAAGAATCACAAATCTAAATAGATTTGTATTGAACATTATGGACTAGGGGGTAAATCAGGATAAGATCTGATTTTCTTCTAAATGTGTCTTATTCCATTCAATATCTAATAATAACTCTTTATATTATAAAACCTATGTTTTTAGATTTATATATTTCTAGACATCATATTTTAAATAATATTGGTTACTCTACCAACATTACGTGTTTGTAAAGTGTGAAATTTGTGCACAATACTATAATTTTATGCACCTATAAAATATGTATTATGGTTGTATAATGTATATATAAAAAAATAATTATAACTTTTTTTTTTTTAAGTTTAATTTCTTGTATATAGATAATTATATAGTAAACATTTATCTACATATACTTTTTATATACAATAATCACTTTTCCATTCAATAATATAAAATGTATAAAGAAATATTTTAATATAATCATATAGCACATCGGTCAAAGAAACACAAAACACAAATATGCCTACTTGTTCAATTGTCATCATATTGTTTGTATCTATGACAATCAAAACAAATCATGTTGTTTGTTTAGAATCGTTATTTTTTATAATACCAATAAGGAATATGTTATAAAAACAAGTAGTTATAGGAAATAATTATAACAAATAGTTAGAATTCATTATAAAATAGTAAATATCCCACTTTAGTTGGGAATCGATCTCATCACATCTATGTTACTATAAAACAATTTAACAGACTCAGCTAATTTTCAGCTAATTTCTATTTATATATCCTAAATTTATAACAAATAGTACAAATTATATTATTAATAATAATAAAAAATATTAAAAAGTCAACGGCACGCGGTGTTCCCAAGCGGTCACCCATCCAAGTACTAACTGCGCCCGATATTGCTTAACTTACGTGATCGGACGAGAACGTGTGTATTCAACATGGTATGGCCGTTGACATGAATTAAAGTAATGGGAAATCTAATTGCGATCAAAATAAGAATCACAAATCTAAATAGATTTGTATTGAACATTATGGACTAGGGGGTAAATCAGGATAAGATCTGATTTTCTTCTAAATGTGTCTTATTCCATTCAATATCTAATAATAACTCTTTATATTATAAAACCTATGTTTTTAGATTTATATATTTCTAGACATCATATTTTAAATAATATTGGTTACTCTACCAACATTACGTGTTTGTAAAGTGTAAAATTTGTGCACAATACTATAATTTTATGCACCTATAAAATATGTATTATGGTTGTATAATGTATATATAAAAAAATAATTATAACTATTTTTTTTTTTAAGTTTAATTTCTTGTATATAGATAATTATATAGTAAACATTTATCTACATATACTTTTTATATACAATAATCACTTTTCCATTCAATAATATAAAATGTATAAAGAAATATTTTAATATAATCATATAGCACATCGGTCAAAGAAACACAAAACACAAATATGCCTACTTGTTCAATTGTCATCATATTGTTTGTATCTATGACAATCAAAACAAATCATGTTGTTTGTTTAGAATCGTTATTTTTTATAATACCAATAAGGAATATGTTATAAAAACAAGTAGTTATAGGAAATAATTATAACAAATAGTTAGAATTCATTATAAAATAGTAAATATCCCACTTTAGTTGGGAATCGATCTCATCACATCTATGTTACTATAAAACAATTTAACAGACTCAGCTAATTTTCAGCTAATTTCTATTTATATATCCTAAATTTATAACAAATAGTACAAATTATATTATTAATAATAATAAAAAATATTAAAAAGTCAACGGCACGCGGTGTTCCCAAGCGGTCACCCATCCAAGTACTAACCGCGCCCGATGTTGCTTAACTTACGTGATCGGACGAGAACGTGTGTATTCAACATGGTATGGCCGTTGACATGAATTAAAGTAATGGGAAATCTAATTGAGATCAAAATAAGAATCACAAATCTAAATAGATTTGTATTGAACATTATGGACTAGGGGGTAAATCAGGATAAGATCTGATTTTCTTCTAAATGTGTCTTATTCCATTCAATATCTAATAATAACTCTTTATATTATAAAACCTATGTTTTTAGATTTATATATTTCTAGACATCATATTTTAAATAATATTGGTTACTCTACCAACATTACGTGTTTGTAAAGTGTGAAATTTGTGCACAATACTATAATTTTATGCACCTATAAAATATGTATTATGGTTGTATAATGTATATATAAAAAAATAATTATAACTATTTTTTTTTTTAAGTTTAATTTCTTGTATATAGATAATTATATAGTAAACATTTATCTACATATACTTTTTATATACAATAATCACTTTTCCATTCAATAATATAAAATGTATAAAGAAATATTTTAATATAATCATATAGCACATCGGTCAAAGAAACACAAAACACAAATATGCCTACTTGTTCAATTGTCATCATATTGTTTGTATCTATGACAATCAAAACAAATCATGTTGTTTGTTTAGAATCGTTATTTTTTATAATACCAATAAGGAATATGTTATAAAAACAAGTAGTTATAGGAAATAATTATAACAAATAGTTAGAATTCATTATAAAATAGTAAATATCCCACTTTAGTTGGGAATCGATCTCATCACATCTATGTTACTATAAAACAATTTAACAGACTCAGCTAATTTTCAGCTAATTTCTATTTGTATATCCTAAATTTATAACAAATAGTACAAATTATATTATTAATAATAATAAAAAATATTAAAAAGTCAACGGCACGCGGTGTTCCCAAGCGGTCACCCATCCAAGTACTAACCGCGCCCGATGTTGCTTAACTTACGTGATCGGACGAGAACGTGTGTATTCAACATGGTATGGCCGTTGACATGAATTAAAGTAATGGGAAATCTAATTGAGATCAAAATAAGAATCACAAATCTAAATAGATTTGTATTGAACATTATGGACTAGGGGGTAAATCAGGATAAGATCTGATTTTCTTCTAAATGTGTCTTATTCCATTCAATATCTAATAATAACTCTTTATATTATAAAACCTATGTTTTTAGATTTATATATTTCTAGACATCATATTTTAAATAATATTGGTTACTCTACCAACATTACGTGTTTGTAAAGTGTGAAATTTGTGCACAATACTATAATTTTATGCACCTATAAAATATGTATTATGGTTGTATAAGGTATATATATAAAAAAATAATTATAACTATTTTTTTTTTTAAGTTTAATTTCTTGTATATAGATAATTATATAGTAAACATTTATCTACATATACTTTTTATATACAATAATCACTTTTCCATTCAATAATATAAAATGTATAAAGAAATATTTTAATATAATCATATAGCACATCGGTCAAAGAAACACAAAACACAAATATGCCTACTTGTTCAATTGTCATCATATTGTTTGTATCTATGACAATCAAAACAAATCATGTTGTTTGTTTAGAATCGTTATTTTTTATAATACCAATAAGGAATATGTTATAAAAACAAGTAGTTATAGGAAATAATTATAACAAATAGTTAGAATTCATTATAAAATAGTAAATATCCCACTTTAGTTGGGAATCGATCTCATCACATCTATGTTACTATAAAACAATTTAACAGACTCAGCTAATTTTCAGCTAATTTCTATTTATATATCCTAAATTTATAACAAATAGTACAAATTATATTATTAATAATAATAAAAAATATTAAAAAGTCAACGGCACGCGGTGTTCCCAAGCGGTCACCCATCCAAGTACTAACCGCGCCCGATGTTGCTTAACTTACGTGATCGGACGAGAACGTGTGTATTCAACATGGTATGGCCGTTGACATGAATTAAAGTAATGGGAAATCTAATTGAGATCAAAATAAGAATCACAAATCTAAATAGATTTGTATTGAACATTATGGACTAGGGGGTAAATCAGGATAAGATCTGATTTTCTTCTAAATGTGTCTTATTCCATTCAATATCTAATAATAACTCTTTATATTATAAAACCTATGTTTTTAGATTTATATATTTCTAGACATCATATTTTAAATAATATTGGTTACTCTACCAACATTACGTGTTTGTAAAGTGTGAAATTTGTGCACAATACTATAATTTTATGCACCTATAAAATATGTATTATGGTTGTATAATGTATATATAAAAAAATAATTATAACTATTTTTTTTTTTAAGTTTAATTTCTTGTATATAGATAATTATATAGTAAACATTTATCTACATATACTTTTTATATACAATAATCACTTTTCCATTCAATAATATAAAATGTATAAAGAAATATTTTAATATAATCATATAGCACATCGGTCAAAGAAACACAAAACACAAATATGCCTACTTGTTCAATTGTCATCATATTGTTTGTATCTATGACAATCAAAACAAATCATGTTGTTTGTTTAGAATCGTTATTTTTTATAATACCAATAAGGAATATGTTATAAAAACAAGTAGTTATAGGAAATAATTATAACAAATAGTTAGAATTCATTATAAAATAGTAAATATCCCACTTTAGTTGGGAATCGATCTCATCACATCTATGTTACTATAAAACAATTTAACAGACTCAGCTAATTTTCAGCTAATTTCTATTTGTATATCCTAAATTTATAACAAATAGTACAAATTATATTATTAATAATAATAAAAAATATTAAAAAGTCAACGGCACGCGGTGTTCCCAAGCGGTCACCCATCCAAGTACTAACCGCGCCCGATGTTGCTTAACTTACGTGATCGGACGAGAACGTGTGTATTCAACATGGTATGGCCGTTGACATGAATTAAAGTAATGGGAAATCTAATTGAGATCAAAATAAGAATCACAAATCTAAATAGATTTGTATTGAACATTATGGACTAGGGGGTAAATCAGGATAAGATCTGATTTTCTTCTAAATGTGTCTTATTCCATTCAATATCTAATAATAACTCTTTATATTATAAAACCTATGTTTTTAGATTTATATATTTCTAGACATCATATTTTAAATAATATTGGTTACTCTACCAACATTACGTGTTTGTAAAGTGTGAAATTTGTGCACAATACTATAATTTTATGCACCTATAAAATATGTATTATGGTTGTATAATGTATATATAAAAAAATAATTATAACTATTTTTTTTTTAAGTTTAATTTCTTGTATATAGATAATTATATAGTAAACATTTATCTACATATACTTTTTATATACAATAATCACTTTTCCATTCAATAATATAAAATGTATAAAGAAATATTTTAATATAATCATATAGCACATCGTTCAAAGAAACACAAAACACAAATATGCCTACTTGTTCAATTGTCATCATATTGTTTGTATCTATGACAATCAAAACAAATCATGTTGTTTGTTTAGAATCGTTATTTTTTATAATACCAATAAGGAATATGTTATAAAAACAAGTAGTTATAGGAAATAATTATAACAAATAGTTAGAATTCATTATAAAATAGTAAATATCCCACTTTAGTTGGGAATCGATCTCATCACATCTATGTTACTATAAAACAATTTAACAGACTCACCTAATTTTCAGCTAATTTCTATTTATATATCCTAAATTTATAACAAATAGTACAAATTATATTATTAATAATAATAAAAAATATTAAAAAGTCAACGGCACGCGGTGTTCCCAAGCGGTCACCCATCCAAGTACTAACCGCGCCCGATGTTGCTTAACTTACGTGATCGGACGAGAACGATAAGATAAGATAAAGAAACGTTTATTATTAAATTAGATCGTACACCACATACACGCATTTTCCCTGCTCATGTGTGAAATTATACCAAATAGGCTGTCGAACGCTCTGTATGCTAAGACATATCGCAGTCTTTGCGATTGTCTTAGCATTAGCAGTGCTACGAACCGCCGACTGGCTTCACACATGGCTAGGGGAACAAGTGCGCTTAAAAATTTACATTTAATTACAATCCCTGGTACACATGTACCTTACTTGCTAATATTATTAAACACGTAACAAAACTTAAACTAATGATAAATGTAATGGATATGAGTGGAATGAGGTGAAATGATTATATATACAACTTAAGGGAAAAATTTACAAAAAACCCTTTCAACATATTCTTAGCCTAACTTAAAACTAAATGAGTGACAGTATGGTTATTTACATCGAGGTTATGATATATTTACATTATGTAGGGTGATGTAATGTTTGTGTTAGAATGTACATGCTACTGCACCGGAATAGGTTGAAGGGAAAATATAGGCAGGGTTTGGTAAGGAAGTTTGTGTTTGAGAGGAAATGTTGCATTGTGCTCTCTTATGCTTGTTATTGTGCGTGTGAGTGGATTGTTGTGTATTTGTGAAGTGTAAAATTTCTGTGCTGTGTTTTTAATGTATTCGTGGAAAAATGGTATGTTTGCGCGTTCGTGTAAATCTACGATGCGTGAATATCTATCTGCGTTATTAATTAAGCGCAGACATTTATTCTGCAGTCGTTGTAACGGTTTCAGTGCTGTTTTCGACGCCGAACACCATACAGGGTTTGCGTATGATAAAATGGGGCGAATGACAGACGTATACAGTAGTTTTTTATTTGAGTGGGACATGGGACTATTTTTGTTGAGGAGAGGATAAAGGGATTTGATTACGGAGTATGTTTTTCTTATAATTGTTTTGAAATGGGAATTGTAGGACAGTCTGGAGTCGAGAGTGACGCCGAGGTACTTGACATGTTGTGTTGGTTTTGTTTTATGTCCGTGTAGAGTGATTGGTGTATAAACAGTGTTGTTTGTGAATTTTCGTGTGAAAACGATGGTTCCGGTCTTAGCGTGGTTAATGGATATTTTCCATAGGCGCCAGTAGGGTTGAAGTAGGTTAAGGTGGATTTGTAGCTGTTTGTTAGCTACCTCTGCGCTAAACGAGTGGGCATAGAGGGCCGTATCGTCTGCATAGAGGGCGGTTTGGGTTTGAGGGAACGTAGGGAAATCATGTAGGTAAAGGATGAACAATTTAGGGCCAAGGACACTTCCTTGTGGCACGCCTGCTACTACAGGACGCGGAGTGGAAAAGGTATTGTTGATTTTCACCCTAAATTGTCTTTGGGTCAGGTAGGAGTGAATTAATTTAATTAGGATGGGTGGGAAATTCACAAGAATTAATTTGTAAATGAGCCCTTCAAGCCATACTTTGTCGAAAGCTCTTTCGACGTCAAGAAGGGCCATTACCGTGACTTTATTTTTGTTGTAGTTCGTTGTTATGTCAGTCACAATTCTTGCTACTTGTTGGACGGTACTGTGCTTGGGTTTAAATCCAAACTGGAAGGGTGGGGTAATTTTAGATTTGGAGTCAATGGATTGAATACGGGATGCTATCACCTTCTCAGTCACCTTTGAGAGGGTGTTTAGAAGGCTGATTGGGCGATAGCTTGCGGGAAGTTTGGAGTCTTTGTTTGGTTTCGGAATGGGAGCAACGGTGGCGGTTTTCCAGGATAGGGGAAAGTAATGAAGTTTCAGGATAGCGTTGACGAGGTATGTCAACTGGACAAGAGCTTTGCGGGATATATTTTTAAGGATTATGTTTGGGATTGAGTCCGGGCCTGGCGCTTTCTGGTTAGGTAGGTATTTTATTATGTTAGCTAACTCAGAGGGAGAAGTAAGGAGTTTAGCTAGTGTTCGTTTGTCTGTGTGATGTATTGTGTTAATAAACTCGTGTACTGTGTGCGTTATTTCTGTTTGTTTGGGACATGAGTCGGGATCGATGTGGTGAGCAGCCTCGAAGGTGTCGGCTATCGCTTCTACCTTCTGCTCATCGGTGAAGAGGATGCTATTATTGTGTGATAGCGTAGGGATGGGTTTGGAGGGTTTTCGGAGGTTTTTGGATAATTTCCACAATGAGTTATCATTGGGATTTAGTGTTGTGAGTTTAGTGTGCCATGTTTTGTTTTTGAGTGTTTTTATTTCATGTTTTATTTGTGTAGAGAGTGTGTTTACTTGTGCGCGTAGGATAGGATCGCCAGACCTTTGCCAGCGCTTTCTTGTGTTGTTTCTTTGTGTGATGAGGGTGGTTATGTGTCCAGGTAATTTGTCTTTGTGTGGTGTTAGTTTTACGACGCGTGTATGCTTTCGCATTGCGTCTGTGAGTGTTTTAGTGTAATTATGTACTTCCTTGTCTATGTCGGCAGAGGTGTTTATATTTGAAATTATTTGAATGTTTTTGTCAAGTGTGTGTCTGAATTTGTTCCAATCTGTATGTAGATATGTGCGAGTATAGCGTGTGTCGTCAGAGTGTGGCGTGTTTGAGTGTAGCGTGCTCAGAACCGGAGAAAGATCTGAACTTAGCTCATTAAGAGCAACCGGGTTTGTAATGTGTGTAATGTTTTTGTATATGTAGAGGTCAATTGTTGTCGGCGTCGTATTGTTGGTAGGATAATGGGTAGGGAAAGGAGGAAACATAATAATGGGGGTATGATTTTGTGAGTATAAATGTAAAATGTTACCATTAGCATTTACTCTATTGCAATTCCATGCTGTGTGTTTCGCATTAAGATCGCCTACTAACAGCACTTTACCGCTGATATGTAACAGTGTGTGTATTTCTTGTTGTGTAAAGTGATTGCGTGGGTTGTTGTATGCGGCTATAATGTGCGTGTTATCAGAGAGCTTTATGCAGACGGATTCTAGGGAGGTGGGAGGTAGGTGAACTTGTGTGTGTGCAATAGTGTTTCTCACCAACAGGGCCACGCCCCCCGCTGGTACGTGTGTATGTATAGCTCTGTCAACTCTGTATATTGTGTATCCGTTTATTTGTAACTTGTCTGTGTGTATGAGTCTTGTTTCGTTGAGAGCCATAATGTGTATGTCGTGTGTGTGGAGAAAGTGTATTAATTCACCTACCTTGGAGCGGATACCGTTTGAATTCCAGGTGCATATGTTAGTGATGAATTATATGCTATAAGTATGAATGGTTTGCAGAAATGAGAATGCAGTGAGTGAACGTGATTGAATGTCAGTGCATGATCTTAAAGCTACATTAAAATCTTTTACAAATGATAACAGATTATTTAAATTAATTAAAGAATTTAGTTCACACATTTCATTAGCTAACTCACTAAATATATTAAAGTTATTTGAAGCGTTCATTGGCTTAGGGAGAGGGGCTTGTGTTGGCTGGGGGCGGGGCGTGGGCTGCGCGCTGGGCTCTGGTTGGTAGGGGGCTGGCCGCTGGAGCGATGGCCGCTGTGCCGGCGCGAGCTGCTGTTGGAGTGGTGGGAACTGCGACTCGTAGAACAGCTGATCGTGAGCCGCTGCATTTTTGTTCCACGCGTTCACTGCAGGGGCGGGCGCAGGCATAAACTGCCTTGGTTTTTCTGGTACGATACCTGCACGTACGTTTTTGAAGTACTCGTACCTCTCCAGCAACCTCGGGTTTCTCTTGGCAGCTTGATTGATTTTTGCCAAGTACGCTGGGCACTCGGCATAGTTGGCTGGATGCGCACCCTTGCAGTTAGCGCACGTTGCCGGTTGGTCTGTCGTCTTAGTACATGTATTAGTCAAGTGCTCTTTGCCGCACTTTACGCACCTGGGAGCTCTATTACAGTTGGTGGTGGCATGACCCCAATCTTGGCATCGATGGCATTGTGTGAGGACTCTCCTGTTCTCGTGTCGCTCCCACGACACTCTGGTGAATATCAGACTCTTGATGTTTGCCTGCAGGTCTTTGAGTGTCGTCTTGGCGGCAGTTACAACCAGAAACAGTGGTCTGTACTTGGTCCTCATTTTATAAATTGCCTTGACGTCAAGTTTGTAGTTTGTCCTCAGTTCGTCTTGTATAGTGTCTGTGTCTGGGTTGCAGTCAAGTCCACGCAGCACGAATGCGTGCGTTTTTTCGTCATTGTCAGTGTAAGTATGGTATTGCAGGTCAGGCTTGATGGCATTTATGAATTTTGTCTTGTCGTCTTTGTCATGTAGATATAGGTTGACATTGTTCCTGGTATATTTTATATCAAAACCATGTGTGACAGTGGCTTGAATTCTTGTCACGAGTGCAGCATGGTTTGATACGGTGCCAGGAATTATAATCGGCGCAGGTGGTTTTATTTTCCGTGGCTGTTCTATTGGCTCTCCAGGTGCGTCATTGTCAGAGTCGTCGTCATTGTTGTCGTCGTTGTCTACCGGCAACGTACTGAAGCGATTCTGCAGCGGGATGGCGTATCTCGGCGGCTGAGGTGCAGCGGCGTGGCGCGGCATAGCGGCGGGTGAGGGGAGGGGATTGTTGTCCACGTTGGAACTGGTACTGGCGACGGCTGGAGTATTGTTCGCGACACTTGTCTTTTTGACCACTTTCGCGACTTCCGGACTTTCACTAGCTTTACGTTTTGTCGATTGTTGAAAAAACTCTTTAAAACTAGCACATTCACTCATTTTAACACTTTCATACTCTCTTATAATATTACTTAAATCTAAACCATCTAACTTTGAATTAAAACTATCACTATGATTACTCACTAGGTCACTAACACTCGCACTTGCATACACATTTTCAGTCTCTGACTTTTCACTACTCTCACTAACACTCATTGGTTTACAACCCCTTGCGGGGTTGCGAAATTTAAACACGCACTTTGTTCTCGAACTGGAATTAAAAGACTTATGTTTCTTTTTTATTGTCATACGCGAATTCCAAAATTTTAAAATTTTTTCACTACCGGCGTGGTTCACTTGCTCGCTAGAACTTGACTCGGCGCTAGCTCACAAACACGTCCGTCCGCTTTCGCTTCAAGACATGGAATGGACGAGAACGTGTGTATTCAACATGGTATGGCCGTTGACATGAATTAAAGTAATGGGAAATCTAATTGAGATCAAAATAAGAATCACAAATCTAAATAGATTTGTATTGAACATTATGGACTAGGGGGTAAATCAGGATAAGATCTGATTTTCTTCTAAATGTGTCTTATTCCATTCAATATCTAATAATAACTCTTTATATTATAAAACCTATGTTTTTAGATTTATATATTTCTAGACATCATATTTTAAATAATATTGGTTACTCTACCAACATTACGTGTTTGTAAAGTGTGAAATTTGTGCACAATACTATAATTTTATGCACCTATAAAATATGTATTATGGTTGTATAATGTATATATAAAAAAATAATTATAACTTTTTTTTTTTTTAAGTTTAATTTCTTGTATATAGATAATTATATAGTAAACATTTATCTACATATACTTTTTATATACAATAATCACTTTTCCATTCAATAATATAAAATGTATAAAGAAATATTTTAATATAATCATATAGCACATCGGTCAAAGAAACACAAAACACAAATATGCCTACTTGTTCAATTGTCATCATATTGTTTGTATCTATGACAATCAAAACAAATCATGTTGTTTGTTTAGAATCGTTATTTTTTATAATACCAATAAGGAATATGTTATAAAAACAAGTAGTTATAGGAAATAATTATAACAAATAGTTAGAATTCATTATAAAATAGTAAATATCCCACTTTAGTTGGGAATCGATCTCATCACATCTATGTTACTATAAAACAATTTAACAGACTCACCTAATTTTCAGCTAATTTCTATTTATATATCCTAAATTTATAACAAATAGTACAAATTATATTATTAATAATAATAAAAAATATTAAAAAGTCAACGGCACGCGGTGTTCCCAAGCGGTCACCCATCCAAGTACTAACCGCGCCCGATGTTGCTTAACTTACGTGATCGGACGAGAACGAGAATTAGAATTAGAAAGTTTCTTTATTTGTTTAAATTTACAAAGTTTAAAGTAGACCTCGTTCATTTCGGGAAAAGTCCAGGTCGGCGTCGACTGCACAGTACGGGGGCACAATCACAATCACTTCGTGATTTGCGGATTTGTCCGCGTAGCTGTGCTGCGTACCGCCGCCTGGTACCGTGAATGGCGCGGTCTTACTTTATTGTACATTTCATTTATGCAGCGTTCCTGGCCCATGGCCTTACCGCTAAATTAACTTACTTAAAAACAAAACAATTGATGATCGTGTGCGTGTGATGCAGTGTGCGTGTCTTATGAATGATCGTGTTATGTATTGTAGGAAAAATATATAAAAAACCTACTTTAGATATTTGTGCTTATAACTAACTTAAAAACTATATGAGCGACAGTAATGATTTGTACAATGCGGTTATGCTTCTGACAATTATTAATGATAATTTGATGTGATAGAAATGAAGTGCTAATGATCATATTTCTAATGAGTGATTGATAATGGAATTTACAGTGAAGTTATGTATCTTACAATATTTTATTTGATTAGATGTGTTGATAATAATGTTTTGTGCGTGTGACTTATATTTAGTGAATGATTGCGAATGATTTGTACAATGCGGTTATGACACTGTGTTACATTTATTAATTTGTGATTATGAGGTGTTAGTTATGAGTGTTAGTATGAGATGTTATGGTTCAGGTTCGCGTTGGCGGAACACAGGAAGTGTTTGATAAGGTATTTTGTGTTTTAGAGGAAACTGGAGATTGTGCTTTCTGATTTGAGTTATTGTGCGTGTGATCGGATTATTGTGTAGTTGTGTGGTGTAGAATTTTTGTGAGAGTTTTGTGATGTATTCATATATGTATGGAATGTTTGTTATGTTGTGTAAATCTTCGATTCTAGTGTATCTGTCTGCACTATTAATTAAGCGTAGACATTTATTCTGGAATCGTTGTATCGGCTGCAATGCTGTTTTCGTCGCAGAACACCAGACTGGAGCTGCGTATGTTATTATGGGGCGAATTATGGTGGTGTATAGGAGTTTTTTATTCTCGGGAGACATTTTACTGTTTTTATTTAGGAGGGAGTATAAGGATCTGACTACAAGGGATGCTTTGCGGATTGTGGCTTTAATATGGTTGTTATAGTGGAGTCGGGTCTCAAGCGTCATACCGAGGTATTTGACGTTGGATTTGGGAAATGTACGGTGTTGGTTTAGTTTGAGTGGAGTGTATACTTTGTTATTTGTGTGTTTGCGTGTGAAAACTATGGTTTCGGTTTTGTCGTTGTTGATGGATATTTTCCATAGACGCCAGTAGGGTTGAAGGATATTAATATGGATTTGAAGTTGTTTGTTTGCAACTTCTGCGCTGAACGAGTGGGCATAGAGGGCCGTATCGTCCGCGTAGAGTGCAGTTTTGGTTTTAGGAAAGGTGGGAATGTCGTGCAGGTATAGAGTAAACAGCTGCGGGCCTAGGCAACTGCCCTGTGGCACTCCCGCAGTAATGGGGTGGGGGGTGGAAAGGGTATTGTTAATTTTGATTCTAAAGGATCTGTTAGTCAGATAGGAATGTATAAGTTTGATTAGTGTAGATGGGAATTTCGCTCGAATCATTTTGTAAATTAGTCCTTCTAGCCATACTTTGTCGAAAGCCTTTTCGACGTCTAGAAGGGCCATTACTGTGACATTTTGCTTATTGAAGTTAGTAGTTATGTCTGTCACGATTCTCGCTACTTGTTGGACTGTGTTGTGTTTGGGACGGAATCCAAATTGGAATGGGGGGATGATTTGGTGTTTTTGGGTGAAAGTTTGGATTCGGTGAAGGATAACCTTCTCAGCGACCTTTGACAAGGTACTAAGAAGGCTGATGGGTCGGTAACTTGTGGATAGTTTGGGATTTTTATTTGGTTTATGTATGGGAACCACTAGTGCAGTTTTCCATGCATTTGGAAAATACTGGAGCTTAATCATAGAATTTATGATGTAAGTAAACTGCACTAGGGCTTTTCGGGAAAGGTTCTTGAGGGCTATGTACTGGATGTTGTCAGGACCTGGCGCCTTCTGGCTGGGAAAGGATTTTATGATGGAGTGTACTTCAGTAGGTTTAGTAAGGTATTTTGAAAGGATTTTAGGGTTTATCTGTTCTGGGGTGGTTATGTAGTTTTGTGTTGTGTTTATTACGTGTAATTGTTCGGGGGTGTGATTTGTGTCAAGTGTATGAACGTGTTGAAAAGTTTCAGCTATCGCTTCTGCTTTCTGTTCATCTGTAAATAGTGTATTATTTTGTGTTGTGAGTTCTGGAATTGGTTTGAAGGGTTTTTTGAGAGCGTGTGTAAGTTTCCAGAGGGTGTTGTCGTGTGGATTTAGGGAGAGAAGTTTATCTTCCCAGGTTTTGTTTTTAAATGTTCTGATTTGTGTCTGTATTTGTCGTGTGAGTGAGTTCATATGTGTGCGGTGGATGGGATCACGTGACCTCTGCCATAGTTTTCGTGTAGTGTTGCGTTGTGTGATAAGCTGTGCTATATGTGGTGGTAATTTATCTTTGTTTGGATCTAGTTTTATTGTGCGTGTATGTTTGTTTAGTGCATGTGTGATTGCATGTGTTAATGCGTGTACTTGTGCGTCTATCTCGTTCGTTGTGTTTATGTGTGGTTGTATTATTGTGTGTTTATCAAGTGTTTTTCTAAACTGTTGCCAGTCTGTGTTTTTATATGTGCGTAAGTAATGTGTTGTGTCTGTGAGTGTGTTATGTGTGCTCAGTTTGGAAAGGATGGGGGTGTGGTCGGAATTGAGTTCAGGTAGGGCAACGGGATCTGTTAGGTGTGTTACATTTTTATTAATTATTAAATCTATTGTGGTAGGAGTTGTGTTGTTTTGTGGGAAGTGGGTAGGGCTATGGGGATGCATGATTATGGCGTTATGACTAGTGATATACGAATACAGCGTATTACCGTTTTTATTCGCTCTATTGCAGTGCCAGGTTACGTGTTTTGCGTTTAGGTCGCCTACTAGCAGCACTTTGCCTCCAATATTTAAAAGTGTGTGAATATCGTGTTGTGTGAAATTGTTACGAGGGTTGTTGTATGCTGTTATGATGCATGTGTTATCAGAGAGCCGGATGCAAAGGGACTCTAGGGTTGAGGGCTGAAGGTGAACTAATGTGTGTGGTATACTAGTGTGTATGAGTGCCGCTACCCCTCCTGCCGGCACGTGTGTTTGTATTTGTCTGTCTTCTCTGTAAACTGTGTAACCTTTAATGTGTAATTTGTCTGTGTGTCAAAGTCGTGTTTCATTTATGAGCATGATGTGAATATTGCGTTTGTGTAGGAAGTGAATTAGTTCACCTTTTTTGGATAGGATTCCATTCGCGTTCCATGAACAAATGTTAATAGTGTACATTATATGTTATATTGTGAAATGTTTTGTGCGAAGGTGAGGGTTGTGAAAAACTTTTCTTGTTGTGATTTACATTTTGACAGTTGTCGGTTACATTCCTTAAGAGCTAATAACATATTACCTACATTTACTAAACTATTTAAAATGTTTATTTCTGTTGCCAGTTCATTAAATAAGTTCATTGTGTCCTGATCACTTGGGTCGGAGAAGGCTGCATGCTGGCTGGGGGGTTGGGCAGACGTAGCAGGGGCAGGGTTGTCTGCAGGCTGGCTGGGGGTGGGTTGGGGCGCTGGCTGCTGCCGAGAGGCTCTGGGGAGCGGGGGAAATTCTTCGCGGGCTCGCGAGGCCGCAGCGCGCCGCTGTGGAAGAGGGGCAAGTCGCGCACTTTCACTCACTTCACTTTCACTACAGGCGATGGCGCGCTGCGACCATACGTTGACCTTGGGGGCGGGTGCTGGCTGGTACCTCTGCTGGGCTGGGGCTGCGGCTCTGTTGTTGTTGTTCAGCTGACGTTGTTTCAGTCGCGCAATGTAAACCACGCACTCGATATTGTTGGCCGGATGTGCCTCGCCACAGTTCACACACTTGGCCGGGGAGTTTTGTGGCTTGGTGCAGTCCCTTGTGAAGTGTTTAATAATAATAATAATAATAATAATAATAAATTTATTTGTTCACAGAAAGAATTCTATACAAATAGAGTGGTACAGTGATTATTAGTACATGCTTTGAGCTAGTTATCTTACAATAAATGTATATATTGAAAAATTAAGTATTGTGTGCAAAAGCCCTTAACTTCAGGGCATTTTTGAAGTAGTTTGTGATGCAGAACATTGTTTCTTTATTTGGCACAGCTAGTAATGACTGGATCGTACTCTTCCCAATTGCAGGAGGGACGTGCTTCCTAAAGAATTTGCCTCGGATAGGATCATACATGGGACAATTAAACAGAAAATGATAAAGGGAGTTTTCTTCATATAGGTTACAGATATCACATATTTCGTCTTCGCTGAATTTGTGACGGTAACCATCTTGGTAAATGAAAAATGTCTTATCATTTGTTGTTCGTAGTTGACTGAATAATTTTAAGATGGGGAAGGGAATGTCGAGACAGAAATAATTTTGGGAAGTTAGGTAGGTGTTATAAGAGGTGTTGTAGGAAGAATTAATTATTCTCAGTGTGTCATTATCGTAACATAATTCGTTATATGCCTTGATTACATTCTCGATTTCCTGTTTCAAGAGTATGCAGCTCTGTTTTTCCCACAATTGCGGAAAGTTAACTTCTGAGACCAGATTATGAAGTTTTACTGTCCAATTATGGTTGCATTGTTTATCGAGTGTGATGTATTTTGTTGGTTTTTTGGAAACTAATAGTAAGCTGTTGTAACATAATTTTACATATCGCGTATCAGGCATTAATAAAATCTTGAGCCAGAATAGAAGGGTTTTCTCCAAAATTACCACTGCCATCGACCTAACTCCTAACTCTCTTCTGATGATATAAGATGGCGTTGTTTTTTGCCAACCGAAGATACTTTTAAAGTATTGCGTTGCTCCTTTCTCAATCAACTCACTTTGAAATAATCCCCATACTTCTGCTCCGTATAATAGCGTAGGGATCAGTACTGAGTTGAACAGTTCCATATTGGTTTCCCAACAGTGTGTTCGTGCTTTTAGCATGGTGTTTTTTATAGTACCTGTTATTCTTCTGGCCTTACATAGTTTCTCTTTACTATTTTCATTAAATGTTCCACTTGCCGTAAAAGTAGTGCCCAAATATGTGTATTTATTAGAAAATTGTATTTCTTTGTCCTGGCATGAATGCTTTATATACCTCTTTGGTGCTCGCCCCTTGTGAAAATGAACAATTTTTGTCTTCTCTTCGTGTATACAAAGCTGGTGATGATTACAGTAGTCCGATAAGGCGTTTAGTTTTCTTTGGATGTCATGTGGTGAGTGGGCAAATATTACCAAGTCGTCGGCATATTGTAGGGTGAGTATGTCAGTTGTATTGTTCACAAAATAGCCCTCAAGATGTTTTTGTTTCATATAGTTCTCTAAATCTGAGATATATAAAGCGAAGAGTAAGGGACTAGTGCATTCGCCTTGTAAAACACCCTTAGATATTTGGATTTCCTGCGAAATTTCATTATTGACGTTGATTCGAAGAGTAGCTGTATCGTAAATATTTTTTAGCAGTCTTATAATCTTCCCACTTATGCCAAGTTGATACATTTTACTCCAGAGTGTTGGGTGGGAGACGGAGTCGAAAGCTCTTTGGAAATCAACGAATATAGCGTAAATTCCTTTTTTATTTTTTAAAAAAGATAACTGTATGACTGCGTTTAGTACGAATATATTGTCTACGCAAGATCGTTTTTTTCGAAACCCTGCCTGGGCTTCCGGAAGAATAGCCTTACTTTCAATCCATGTTTGAAGTCTCTCATTTAAAATAAAAGTAAGGAGTTTTGTTATGGCATTAATTAACGCTATGCCTCTGTAATTTTTTAAGTCCTCACGGTTTCCTTTTTTGTGTAGTAGTGTTAGTTTAATTGTTTTTAGTTCCTGTGGTAGATCCTCTTTTACTAAGAAATTATTTAATAAATTTTGAAGATAGATTATCCATTCGTTGGGTAGGTTTTGCAGCTGTTCATAGATCAGACCGTCAGTTCCAGGAGATTTATTTAGTTTCAGTTTCTTCAAGGCACTATTCAGTTCCCTGAACGTAATTTCGTCGTCTAAAAATGGGTGGCATACGTCAAAGAAGGTTTCCTCGCTTATAAATTTTGTGTTGTACCAATTCTGGTAATATTTAACCCAAACTTCTATATTGATTGGATTTTCACTGTAGGTCGTTCTTTGTAACGAATTAATGGTTTCCCAAAATTGCTTTTGGTCTTTGACATTTTTTAATTTATTCGAGAGCTCAATTTTATGTTTCTTTTTTTCTTTTCCTATGTGCTGTTTGTATTCTTTTTTCGCTTGTAAATATTTATTGCGATTTTCTCTTGAGAAGCCGTCTATCTTGCACTGTTTGAGACAGTTTTTTGCCATTTTTTTAAGCGATTTACAAGTATCGTCAAACCATTGTTTTTTCTGCGAATCGCTAGGATTGTTACAATATAATTTTGTTCTGTGTATTATGCCAATCGAACTAGATGTATTGACAACAGCATCTTTAATAAATTGATATGTTTCCTCTGCATTTTCATTTTCGCAAGAATAGAATCTTTTCTGAAGTTCTAGCTTATACTGCTCGGTTTTTGTTGGGTCCCATTTCGTTTTTGTGACGGTTGCTATTTTTCCATATTTTGATTTACCGTTATTATTATTATATAGATTGGCGATTTTAATAGAACATATTAGGTGATCTGACACTAATATATCTTCAACAATGGAAAAATCTATAATGTACTGTAGTGATCGTACATCGGTCCACGCAAAATCTATGGTGCTTTTGCCTACTGGTCCTATATATGTATATCCGCCTGGTGTGTCACTCCTAGACCTACCATTAAGTACTACAAGATTTTCCTGCTCGAGAACTTCCAGTAAATCTTTACCCTTCTTATTTAGGACTGGATCCGCTGTTATTCTATAAGCGTTCCAATTGTTATTAGTAGGGAATCCTTCGTCAATCTGGTTCTTTTCTCCGATTCTTGCATTAAAATCTCCACCTACTAACAAACCATGATTTGGGTATTGATTTAGTATATTTTTTAGACTTTCTGAAAATAACTCTAATACAAGATCGTAATTATATGAATGTGAAAAATAAACAACACAAATTATAAAATTTTGTATATCATTTTGGAATTTCAAAAATATCCAGTGTACCTCTTTTTCTAGGATGTAAATATTTTTGAGTGAAAATGATGAAAAGACTATGATGCCACCGCTTGCCCTACCCGTGCTAGCTTCTTTTACAGCTTTTTGTTCAAATTTGTTGTAGGTTTTTAGAAATGACGGATTTTCTTTTAAGTCATAATTAGCCCAAGTTTCTGTGAGACAAATAATTTCATGATTGAGAAGGATTTGTTCCTCCTGCGTATTTAAATTGTAAAGATTCTTGATTCCCTGCACGTTCCAAAATATAATATTGTGATTGTGATTATTAACTTTGTTATTTCTATTGATTGCAATATTGTGATTACTTTCTTTGTTGTTTGTTTCGCTTCTTAGTTTTTTGAAACTGGAGTTTGTTGTGATCTTAATCTAGGTAACATATGTTTATCTAACGGACCTGTTTTTGTTTGGGGTTTACTTATTTTTGGAGTATTTTTTCCAGGTTCCTTTAGCTTCAATTCCTGAGTTCCTGAGGTTGATGCGCTACCATTATATTCCTCTCTCAAAAATCCATTGTTGTCATCTGCTGCTTGCAGAGTATCTAGAGAAACCGATAGTCTCCTCCCTTCAGCAGTGAAATGTGTCGAAGTTGCTCCATTTACATTTAGCGGGTCTTCAGAATGTTCTGTAAAATCCTGTATCGTGTACTTTTCTCCATTTATAAATAAGATGTTCTGAAAAAGAGATACCTTATGGCCATCATTTTTTGCCTTCATAAGGTGTGTTTTTAGGATTTTTCTTTCCTGTACAATTTTCGGTGGGAAATCTTCTTGTATCGATATTTTTGAGTTTTTCAATAATCTGGCGTTTTGAAATATATTTTTCTTGAGTTTTTTTGAATATAATTCAACTAAGACAGGTCTTGTTTTGTTGTTTCCTGGTTTTCCTAACCTTCTAGAATCTTCAAAATTATTAGTGTTTATATCCGTTATTTTCATAGTATTCTTTAGTAAATTTAAGATTTTAAAGTCTAAATTTTCTCCCTTTTCTTCTTGCATACCAAAGATTAATATGTTTTTTTCCCTTAGTTTTATGTCAAGTTGTTCTATTTGTTTATTTTTTGCTTTAATTTCTTCTTCAAATTTTACAAATTTTATTTTATTTTCTTCATTAATCTTGTGAACTGTATTGTTCAACTCATATAGGTAGTGTTGTATATCATCAATTTTACCATTTAAGGGATCAAGTAATTTTTTAATGTCTTCTATTGAAGCCATAGTTTGTTTTTGTTTCTAATACAGTTGGGAACACTGCGTGTTCGCGCTTAGCTTGAACCAGCGGGCGAGCGTACGGCTTGCCGTTACTAAGAATAATTGTGTCCTTGACTTATCTTTTGATGTTTTATGTACTAACCTTAGATATACGAACTGATATTTTATATAAGTTGAACTCAGTGATGATTCAGAAGTAGTAATATCTAATTTTCACAAATTTATGGTAAGATTTCGCTTTGTTTATTATAAATATTCCACAGCCTGATAAAAAACACAAACAAATGCTATTGTCGCACTGTTGCCACTCGTCCCTTGTGAAGTGTTGTTCTGCGCACTTTAGACAGCGTGGAGTACGCATGCAATTTGATGTTGCGTGCCCCCACATCTGACAGCGATGACATTGCGTCAGCTGTTTTTTGTTGTTGTGTCGCTCCCAGGTTACTCGAGCGTACATGATTGTTTTGACCTGTTTTTGTATTGATTGCAATGTTATTGCAGCTGACGTAACTACAAGATATAGCGGCCTGTACTGGGTTCTCATGCGGTATACTTGTTTGACGTTTAATTTGTACACCTCTTCGAGTTCGCTCACTATTTCTTGTGTGCTCGGCTCGCAGTCGAGACCGCGAAGCACAAACGCATGTGTTTTGTCTGCTGCCTCCGTATAGGTATGAAATTCTACTTGCGATTCTCGCATAGAGTTCACCATCTTTTTCTTTTCTTCCAGGTCGTCTAGGTAAAGGTTAATGTTATTTTTAGTATAACTTACAGCGAAACCTTTTTTCACTTTTTCTTCGATGGATCGGATGAATTGCTTGTGACAGTTTGGTTTCCCTGCAATAATTATTGGTGCTGGAGCTCGTGACTTGGTGACGGTGGTTTTAATTGGCTCGTCATCGCTGCTACTGACGTCATGTTCGTCGTCACCAAGATCGCTGTCCGGTGCGCCAGCCAGCGGAGCATAACGATTGAACGAGCTGAGTGCTGATACGGGTGGGATGGAGAGTGGAGCTGCGCTTGCGCATCTCTTCTTACTACTGAGTGCTGGTTGGTTAGCCGACATCTCTCTGTCCTTCTCGGGACTGCCGCTAGCTTTCCTCTTCTTTTTCTCAGTTTGATTCGTTTCGCGTTGTGAGAAACGTGGATCCACAACTTTAATTAAATCTTTAAAATTTGTCACGTTTATATCACTAGGCACTTTCACTTTTTCTCTATTATCAGTCACTATCTCTTTAACTAGTTGATCAACTTTGGTATTGAAACTAACATTATCACTTTCACTAGTGTTTTTAATGTTTGTTTCACTCGCGTTCACGATTGCACTTGTAGCATTCTCAGTCTCTACCTTTTTGCTTTGATTTGCACTTGACATGGGGATGGAGCCCCTATGCCGTCTAAAGAACTTGTAAACGCACCTAGATTTAGTTAAGCTACTCTTATTCGGAGGTCGTTTTACACGCATAAAATTTTAAATTTTACGTTTTTTTTTTTCGACTAACTCGCGCGGATACTGACGAAACAGAACTGTTCACGACGACTATCACACGAGAACTGGGACGAGAACGTGTGTATTCAACATGGTATGGCCGTTGACATGAATTAAAGTAATGGGAAATCTAATTGAGATCAAAATAAGAATCACAAATCTAAATAGATTTGTATTGAACATTATGGACTAGGGGGTAAATCAGGATAAGATCTGATTTTCTTCTAAATGTGTCTTATTCCATTCAATATCTAATAATAACTCTTTATATTATAAAACCTATGTTTTTAGATTTATATATTTCTAGACATCATATTTTAAATAATATTGGTTACTCTACCAACATTACGTGTTTGTAAAGTGTGAAATTTGTGCACAATACTATAATTTTATGCACCTATAAAATATGTATTATGGTTGTATAATGTATATATAAAAAAATAATTATAACTATTTTTTTTTTTAAGTTTAATTTCTTGTATATAGATAATTATATAGTAAACATTTATCTACATATACTTTTTATATACAATAATCACTTTTCCATTCAATAATATAAAATGTATAAAGAAATATTTTAATATAATCATATAGCACATCGGTCAAAGAAACACAAAACACAAATATGCCTACTTGTTCAATTGTCATCATATTGTTTGTATCTATGACAATCAAAACAAATCATGTTGTTTGTTTAGAATCGTTATTTTTTATAATACCAATAAGGAATATGTTATAAAAACAAGTAGTTATAGGAAATAATTATAACAAATAGTTAGAATTCATTATAAAATAGTAAATATCCCACTTTAGTTGGGAATCGATCTCATCACATCTATGTTACTATAAAACAATTTAACAGACTCAGCTAATTTTCAGCTAATTTCTATTTATATATCCTAAATTTATAACAAATAGTACAAATTATATTATTAATAATAATAAAAAATATTAAAAAGTCAACGGCACGCGGTGTTCCCAAGCGGTCACCCATCCAAGTACTAACCGCGCCCGATGTTGCTTAACTTACGTGGTCGGACGAGAACGTGTGTATTCAACATGGTATGGCCGTTGACATGAATTAAAGTAATGGGAAATCTAATTGAGATCAAAATAAGAATCACAAATCTAAATAGATTTGTATTGAACATTATGGACTAGGGGGTAAATCAGGATAAGATCTGATTTTCTTCTAAATGTGTCTTATTCCATTCAATATCTAATAATAACTCTTTATATTATAAAACCTATGTTTTTAGATTTATATATTTCTAGACATCATATTTTAAATAATATTGGTTACTCTACCAACATTACGTGTTTGTAAAGTGTGAAATTTGTGCACAATACTATAATTTTATGCACCTATAAAATATGTATTATGGTTGTATAATGTATATATAAAAAAATAATTATAACTATTTTTTTTTTTAAGTTTAATTTCTTGTATATAGATAATTATATAGTAAACATTTATCTACATATACTTTTTATATACAATAATCACTTTTCCATTCAATAATATAAAATGTATAAAGAAATATTTTAATATAATCATATAGCACAACGGTCAAAGAAACACAAAACACAAATATGCCTACTTGTTCAATTGTCATCATATTGTTTGTATCTATGACAATCAAAACAAATCATGTTGTTTGTTTAGAATCGTTATTTTTTATAATACCAATAAGGAATATGTTATAAAAACAAGTAGTTATAGGAAATAATTATAACAAATAGTTAGAATTCATTATAAAATAGTAAATATCCCACTTTAGTTGGGAATCGATCTCATCACATCTATGTTACTATAAAACAATTTAACAGACTCAGCTAATTTTCAGCTAATTTCTATTTATATATCCTAAATTTATAACAAATAGTACAAATTATATTATTAATAATAATAAAAAATATTAAAAAGTCAACGGCACGCGGTGTTCCCAAGCGGTCACCCATCCAAGTACTAACCGCGCCCGATGTTGCTTAACTTACGTGATCGGACGAGAACGATAAGATAGATAAAGAAACGTTTATTATTAAATTAGATCGTACACCACATACACGCATTTTCCCTGCTCATGTGTGAAATTATACCAAATCGGCTGTCGAACGCTCTGTATGCTAAGACATATCGCAGTCTTTGCGATTGCCTTAGCATTAGCAGTGCTACGAACAGCCGACTGGCTTCACACATGGCTAGGGGAACAAGTGCGCTTAAAAAATTTACATATAATTACAATCCCTGGTACACATGTACCTTACTTGCTAATATTATTAAACACGTAACAAAACTTAAACTAATGATAAATGTAATGGATATGAGTGGAATGAGGTGAAATGATTGTATATACAACTTAAGGGAAAAATTTACAAAAAACCATTTCAACATATTCTTAGCCTAACTTAAAACTAAATGAGTGACAGTATGGTTATTTACATCGAGGTTATGATATATTTACATTATGTAGGGTGATGTAATGTTTGTGTTAGAATGTACATGCTACTGCACCGGAATAGGTTGAAGGGAAAATATAGGCAGGGTTTGGTAAGGAAGTTTGTGTTTGAGAGGAAATGTTGCATTGTGCTCTCTTATGCTTGTTATTGTGCGTGTGAGTGGATTGTTGTGTATTTGTGAAGTGTAAAATTTCTGTGCTGTGTTTTTAATGTATTCGTGGAAAAATGGTATGTTTGCGCGTTCGTGTAAATCTACGATGCGTGAATATCTATCTGCGTTATTAATTAAGCGCAGACATTTATTCTGCAGTCGTTGTAACGGTTTCAGTGCTGTTTTCGACGCCGAACACCATACAGGGTTTGCGTATGATAAAATGGGGCGAATGACAGACGTATACAGTAGTTTTTTATTTGAGTGGGACATGGGACTATTTTTGTTGAGGAGAGGATAAAGGGATTTGATTACGGAGTATGTTTTTCTTATAATTGTTTTGAAATGGGAATTGTAGGACAGTCTGGAGTCGAGAGTGACGCCGAGGTACTTGACATGTTGTGTTGGTTTTGTTTTATGTCCGTGTAGAGTGATTGGTGTATAAACAGTGTTGTTTGTGAATTTTCGTGTGAAAACGATGGTTTCGGTCTTAGCGTGGTTAATGGATATTTTCCATAGGCGCCAGTAGGGTTGAAGTAGGTTAAGGTGGATTTGTAGCTGTTTGTTAGCTACCTCTGCGCTAAACGAGTGGGCATAGAGGGCCGTATCGTCTGCATAGAGGGCGGTTTGAGTTTGAGGGAACGTAGGGAAATCATGAAGGTAAAGGATGAACAATTTAGGGCCAAGGACACTTCCTTGTGGCACGCCTGCTACTACAGGACGCGGAGTGGAAAAGGTATTGTTGATTTTCACCCTAAATTGTCTTTGGGTCAGGTAGGAGTGAATTAATTTAATTAGGATGGGTGGGAAATTCACAAGAATTAATTTGTAAATGAGCCCTTCAAGCCATACTTTGTCGAAAGCTCTTTCGACGTCAAGAAGGGCCATTACCGTGACTTTATTTTTGTTGTAGTTCGTTGTTATGTCAGTCACAATTCTTGCTACTTGTTGGACGGTACTGTGCTTGGGTTTAAATCCAAACTGGAAGGGTGGGGTAATTTTAGATTTGGAGTCAATGGATTGAATACGGGATGCTATCACCTTCTCAGTCACCTTTGAGAGGGTGTTTAGAAGGCTGATTGGGCGATAGCTTGCGGGAAGTTTGGAGTCTTTGTTTGGTTTCGGAATGGGAGCAACGGTGGCGGTTTTCCAGGATAGGGGAAAGTAATGAAGTTTCAGGATAGCGTTGACGAGGTATGTCAACTGGACAAGAGCTTTGCGGGATATATTTTTAAGGATTATGTTTGGGATTGAGTCCGGGCCTGGCGCTTTCTGGTTAGGTAGGTATTTTATTATGTTAGCTAACTCAGAGGGAGAAGTGAGGAGTTTAGCTAGTGTTCGTTTGTCTGTGTGATGTATTGTGTTAATAAACTCGTGTACTGTGTGTGTTATTTCTGTTTGTTTGGGACATGAGTCGGGATCGATGTGGTGAGCAGCCTCGAAGGTGTCGGCTATCGCTTCTGCCTTCTGCTCATCGGTGAAGAGGATGCTATTATTGTGTGATAGCGTAGGAATGGGTTTGGAGGGTTTTCGGAGGTTTTTGGATAATTTCCACAATGAGTTATCATTGGGATTTAGTGTTGTGAGTTTAGTGTGCCATGTTTTGTTTTTGAGTGTTTTTATTTCATGTTTTATTTGTGTAGTGAGTGTGTTTACTTGTGCGCGTAGGATAGGATCGCCAGACCTTTGCCAGCGCTTTCTTGTGTTGTTTCTTTGTGTGATGAGGGTGGTTATGTGTCCAGGTAATTTGTCTTTGTGTGGTGTTAGTTTTACGACGCGTGTATGCTTTCGCATTGCGTCTGTGAGTGTTTTAGTGTAATTATGTACTTCCTTGTCTATGTCGGCAGAGGTGTTTATATTTGAAATTATTTGAATGTTTTTGTCAAGTGTGTGTCTGAATTTGTTCCAATCTGTATGTAGATATGTGCGAGTATAGCGTGTGTCGTCAGAGTGTGGCGTGTTTGAGTGTAGCGTGCTCAGAACCGGAGAATGATCTGAACTTAGCTCATTAAGAGCAACCGGGTTTGTAATGTGTGTAATGTTTTTGTATATGTAGAGGTCAATTGTTGTCGGCGTCGTATTGTTGGTAGGATAATGGGTAGGGGAAGGGGGAAACATAATAATGGGGGTATGATTTTGTGAGTATAAATGTAAAATGTTACCATTAGCATTTACTCTATTGCAATTCCATGCTGTGTGTTTCGCATTAAGATCTCCTACTAACAGCACTTTACCGCTGATATGTAACAGTGTGTGTATTTCTTGTTGTGTAAAGTGATTGCGTGGGTTGTTGTATGCGGCTATAATGTGCGTGTTATCAGTGAGCTTTATGCAGACGGATTCTAGGGAGGTGGGAGGTAGGTGAACTTGTGTGTGTGCAATAGTGTTTCTCACCAACAGGGCCACGCCCCCCGCTGGTACGTGTGTCTGTATAGCTCTGTCAACTCTGTATATTGTGTATCCGTTTATTTGTAACTTGTCTGTGTGTATGAGTCTTGTTTCGTTGAGAGCCATAATGTGTATGTCGTGTGTGTGGAGAAAGTGTATTAATTCACCTACCTTGGAGCGGATACCGTTTGAATTCCAGGTGCATATGTTAGTGATGAATTATATGCTATAAGTATGAATGGTTTGCAGAAATGAGAATGCAGTGAGTGAACGTGATTGAATGTCAGTGCATGATCTTAAAGCTACATTAAAATCTTTTACAAATGATAACAGATTACTTAAATTAATTAAAGAATTTAGTTCACACATTTCATTAGCTAACTCACTAAATATATTAAAGTTATTTGAAGCGTTCATTGGCTTAGGAGGAGGGGCTTGTGTTGGATGGGGGCGGGGCGTGGGCTGCGCGCTCGGCTCTGGTTGGTAGGGGGCTGGCCGCTGGAGCGATGGCCGCTGTGCCGGCGCGCGCTGCTGTTGGAGTGGAGGGAACTGTGACTCGTAGAACAGCTGATCGTGAGCCGCAGCATTTTTGTTCCACGCGTTCACTGCAGGGGCGGGCGCAGGCATAAACTGCCTTGGTTTTTCTGGTACGATACCTGCACGTACGTTTTTGAAGTACTCGTACCTCTCCAGCAACCTCGGGTTTCTTTTGGCAGCTTGATTAATTTTTGCCAAGTACGCTGGGCACTCGGCATAGTTGGCTGGATGCGCGCCCTTGCAGTTAGCGCACGTTGCCGGTTGGTCTGTCGTCTTAGTACAAGTATTAGTCAAGTGCTCTTTGCCGCACTTTACGCACCTGGGAGCTCTATTACAGTTGGTGGTGGCATGACCCCAATCTTGGCATCGATGGCATTGTGTGAGGACTCTCCTGTTCTCGTGTCGCTCCCACGACACTCTGGTGAATATCAAACTCTTTATGTTGGCCTGCAGGTCTTTGAGTGTCGTCTTGGCGGCAGTTACAACCAGAAACAGTGGTCTGTACTTGGTCCTCATTTTATAAATTGCCTTGACGTCAAGTTTGTAGTTTGTCCTCAGTTCGTCTTGTATAGTGTCTGTGTCTGGGTTGCAGTCAAGTCCACGCAGCACGAATGCGTGCGTTTTTTCGTCATTGTCAGTGTAAGTATGGTATTGCAGGTCAGGCTTGATGGCATTTATGAATTTTGTCTTGTCGTCTTTGTCATGTAGATATAGGTTGACATTGTTCCTGGTATATTTTATATCAAAACCATGTGTGACAGTGGCTTGAATTCTTGTCACGAGTGCAGCATGGTTTGATACGGTGCCAGGAATTATAATCGGCGCAGGTGGTTTAATGTTCCGTGGCTGTTCTATTGGCTCTCCAGGTGCGTCATTGTCAGAGTCGTCGTCATTGTTGTCGTCGTTGTCTACCGGCAACGTACTGAAGCGATTCTGCAGCGGGATGGCGTATCTCGGCGGCTGAGGTGCAGCGGCGCGGCGCGGCATAGCGGCGGGTGAGGGGAGGGGATTGTTGTCCACGTTGGAACTGGTACTGGCGACGGCTGGAGTATTGTTCGCGACACTTGTCTTTTTGACCACTTTCGCGACTTCCGGACTTTCACTAGCTTTACGTTTTGTCGATTGTTGAAAAAACTCTTTAAAACTAGCACATTCACTCATTTTAACACTTTCATACTCACTTATAATATTACTTAAATCTAAACCATCTAACTTTGAATTAAAACTATCACTATGATTACTCACTAGGTCACTAACACTCGCACTTGCATACACATTTTCAGTCTCTGACTTTTCACTACTCTCACTAACACTCATTGGTTTACAACCCCTTGCGGGGTTGCGAAATTTAAACACGCACTTTGTTCTCGAACTGGAATTAAAAGACTTATGTTTCTTTTTTATTGTCATACGCGAATTCCAAAATTTTAAAATTTTTTCACTACCGGCGTGGTTCACTTGCTCGCTAGAACTTGACTCGGCGCTAGCTCACAAACACGTCCGTCCGCTTTCGCTTCAAGACATGGAATGGACGAGAACGTGTGTATTCAACATGGTATGGCCGTTGACATGAATTAAAGTAATGGGAAATCTAATTGAGATCAAAATAAGAATCACAAATCTAAATAGATTTGTATTGAACATTATGGACTAGGGGGTAAATCAGGATAAGATCTGATTTTCTTCTAAATGTGTCTTATTCCATTCAATATCTAATAATAACTCTTTATATTATAAAACCTATGTTTTTAGATTTATATATTTCTAGACATCATATTTTAAATAATATTGGTTACTCTACCAACATTACGTGTTTGTAAAGTGTGAAATTTGTGCACAATACTATAATTTTATGCACCTATAAAATATGTATTATGGTTGTATAATGTATATATAAAAAAATAATTATAACTTTTTTTTTTTTTAAGTTTAATTTCTTGTATATAGATAATTATATAGTAAACATTTATCTACATATACTTTTTATATACAATAATCACTTTTCCATTCAATAATATAAAATGTATAAAGAAATATTTTAATATAATCATATAGCACATCGGTCAAAGAAACACAAAACACAAATATGCCTACTTGTTCAATTGTCATCATATTGTTTGTATCTATGACAATCAAAACAAATCATGTTGTTTGTTTAGAATCGTTATTTTTTATAATACCAATAAGGAATATGTTATAAAAACAAGTAGTTATAGGAAATAATTATAACAAATAGTTAGAATTCATTATAAAATAGTAAATATCCCACTTTAGTTGGGAATCGATCTCATCACATCTATGTTACTATAAAACAATTTAACAGACTCACCTAATTTTCAGCTAATTTCTATTTATATATCCTAAATTTATAACAAATAGTACAAATTATATTATTAATAATAATAAAAAATATTAAAAAGTCAACGGCACGCGGTGTTCCCAAGCGGTCACCCATCCAAGTACTAACCGCGCCCGATGTTGCTTAACTTACGTGATCGGACGAGAACGTGTGTATTCAACATGGTATGGCCGTTGACATGAATTAAAGTAATGGGAAATCTAATTGAGATAAAAATAAGAATCACAAATCTAAATAGATTTGTATTGAACATTATGGACTAGGGGGTAAATCAGGATAAGATCTGATTTTCTTCTAAATGTGTCTTATTCCATTCAATATCTAATAATAACTCTTTATATTATAAAACCTATGTTTTTAGATTTATATATTTCTAGACATCATATTTTAAATAATATTGGTTACTCTACCAACATTACGTGTTTGTAAAGTGTGACATTTGTGCACAATACTATAATTTTATGCACCTATAAAATATGTATTATGGTTGTATAATGTATATATAAAAAAATAATTATAACTATTTTTTTTTAAGTTTAATTTCTTGTATATAGATAATTATATAGTAAACATTTATCTACATATACTTTTTATATACAATAATCACTTTTCCATTCAATAATATAAAATGTATAAAGAAATATTTTAATATAATCATATAGCACATCGGTCAAAGAAACACAAAACACAAATATGCCTACTTGTTCAATTGTCATCATATTGTTTGTATCTATGACAATCAAAACAAATCATGTTGTTTGTTTAGAATCGTTATTTTTTATAATACCAATAAGGAATATTTTATAAAAACAAGTAGTTATAGGAAATAATTATAACAAATAGTTAGAATTCATTATAAAATAGTAAATATCCCACTTTAGTTGGGAATCGATCTCATCACATCTATGTTACTATAAAACAATTTAACAGACTCAGCTAATTTTCAGCTAATTTCTATTTATATATCCTAAATTTATAACAAATAGTACAAATTATATTATTAATAATAATAAAAAATATTAAAAAGTCAACGGCACGCGGTGTTCCCAAGCGGTCACCCATCCAAGTACTAACCGCGCCCGATGTTGCTTAACTTACGTGATCGGACGAGAACGTGTGTATTCAACATGGTATGGCCGTTGACATGAATTAAAGTAATGGGAAATCTAATTGAGATCAAAATAAGAATCACAAATCTAAATAGATTTGTATTGAACATTATGGACTAGGGGGTAAATCAGGATAAGATCTGATTTTCTTCTAAATGTGTCTTATTCCATTCAATATCTAATAATAACTCTTTATATTATAAAACCTATGTTTTTAGATTTATATATTTCTAGACATCATATTTTAAATAATATTGGTTACTCTACCAACATTACGTGTTTGTAAAGTGTGAAATTTGTGCACAATACTATAATTTTATGCACCTATAAAATATGTATTATGGTTGTATAATGTATATATAAAAAAATAATTATAACTATTTTTTTTTTAAGTTTAATTTCTTGTATATAGATAATTATATAGTAAACATTTATCTACATATACTTTTTATATACAATAATCACTTTTCCATTCAATAATATAAAATGTATAAAGAAATATTTTAATATAATCATATAGCACATCGGTCAAAGAAACACAAAACACAAATATGCCTACTTGTTCAATTGTCATCATATTGTTTGTATCTATGACAATCAAAACAAATCATGTTGTTTGTTTAGAATCGTTATTTTTTATAATACCAATAAGGAATATGTTATAAAAACAAGTAGTTATAGGAAATAATTATAACAAATAGTTAGAATTCATTATAAAATAGTAAATATCCCACTTTAGTTGGGAATCGATCTCATCACATCTATGTTACTATAAAACAATTTAACAGACTCAGCTAATTTTCAGCTAATTTCTATTTATATATCCTAAATTTATAACAAATAGTACAAATTATATTATTAATAATAATAAAAAATATTAAAAAGTCAACGGCACGCGGTGTTCCCAAGCGGTCACCCATCCAAGTACTAACCGCGCCCGATGTTGCTTAACTTAACTTAACACGAGAACGTGTGTATTCAACATGGTATGGCCGTTGACATGAATTAAAGTAATGGGAAATCTAATTGAGATCAAAATAAGAATCACAAATCTAAATAGATTTGTATTGAACATTATGGACTAGGGGGTAAATCAGGATAAGATCTGATTTTCTTCTAAATGTGTCTTATTCCATTCAATATCTAATAATAACTCTTTATATTATAAAACCTATGTTTTTAGATTTATATATTTCTAGACATCATATTTTAAATAATATTGGTTACTCTACCAACATTACGTGTTTGTAAAGTGTGAAATTTGTGCACAATACTATAATTTTATGCACCTATAAAATATGTATTATGGTTGTATAATGTATATATAAAAAAATAATTATAACTATTTTTTTTTTAAGTTTAATTTCTTGTATATAGATAATTATATAGTAAACATTTATCTACATATACTTTTTATATACAATAATCACTTTTCCATTCAATAATATAAAATGTATAAAGAAATATTTTAATATAATCATATAGCACATCGGTCAAAGAAACACAAAACACAAATATGCCTACTTGTTCAATTGTCATCATATTGTTTGTATCTATGACAATCAAAACAATAATTGAGATCAAAATAAGAATCACAAATCTAAATAGATTTGTATTGAACATTATGGACTAGGGGGTAAATCAGGATAAGATCTGATTTTCTTCTAAATGTGTCTTATTCCATTCAATATCTAATAATAACTCTTTATATTATAAAACCTATGTTTTTAGATTTATATATTTCTAGACATCATATTTTAAATAATATTGGTTACTCTACCAACATTACGTGTTTGTAAAGTGTGAAATTTGTGCACAATACTATAATTTTATGCACCTATAAAATATGTATTATGGTTGTATAATGTATATATAAAAAAATAATTATAACTATTTTTTTTTTAAGTTTAATTTCTTGTATATAGATAATTATATAGTAAACATTTATCTACATATACTTTTTATATACAATAATCACTTTTCCATTCAATAATATAAAATGTATAAAGAAATATTTTAATATAATCATATAGCACATCGGTCAAAGAAACACAAAACACAAATATGCCTACTTGTTCAATTGTCATCATATTGTTTGTATCTATGACAATCAAAACAAATCATGTTGTTTGTTTAGAATCGTTATTTTTTATAATACCAATAAGGAATATGTTATAAAAACAAGTAGTTATAGGAAATAATTATAACAAATAGTTAGAATTCATTATAAAATAGTAAATATCCCACTTTAGTTGGGAATCGATCTCATCACATCTATGTTACTATAAAACAATTTAACAGACTCAGCTAATTTTCAGCTAATTTCTATTTATATATCCTAAATTTATAACAAATAGTACAAATTATATTATTAATAATAATAAAAAATATTAAAAAGTCAACGGCACGCGGTGTTCCCAAGCGGTCACCCATCCAAGTACTAACCGCGCCCGATGTTGCTTAACTTACGTGATCGGACGAGAACGTGTGTATTCAACATGGTATGGCCGTTGACATGAATTAAAGTAATGGGAAATCTAATTGAGATCAAAATAAGAATCACAAATCTAAATAGATTTGTATTGAACATTATGGACTAGGGGGTAAATCAGGATAAGATCTGATTTTCTTCTAAATGTGTCTTATTCCATTCAATATCTAATAATAACTCTTTATATTATAAAACCTATGTTTTTAGATTTATATATTTCTAGACATCATATTTTAAATAATATTGGTTACTCTACCAACATTACGTGTTTGTAAAGTGTGAAATTTGTGCACAATACTATAATTTTATGCACCTATAAAATATGTATTATGGTTGTATAATGTATATATAAAAAAATAATTATAACTATTTTTTTTTTTTAAGTTTAATTTCTTGTATATAGATAATTATATAGTAAACATTTATCTACATATACTTTTTATATACAATAATCACTTTTCCATTCAATAATATAAAATGTATAAAGAAATATTTTAATATAATCATATAGCACATCGGTCAAAGAAACACAAAACACAAATATGCCTACTTGTTCAATTGTCATCATATTGTTTGTATCTATGACAATCAAAACAAATCATGTTGTTTGTTTAGAATCGTTATTTTTTATAATACCAATAAGGAATATGTTATAAAAACAAGTAGTTATAGGAAATAATTATAACAAATAGTTAGAATTCATTATAAAATAGTAAATATCCCACTTTAGTTGGGAATCGATCTCATCACATCTATGTTACTATAAAACAATTTAACAGACTCAGCTAATTTTCAGCTAATTTCTATTTATATATCCTAAATTTATAACAAATAGTACAAATTATATTATTAATAATAATAAAAAATATTAAAAAGTCAACGGCACGCGGTGTTCCCAAGCGGTCACCCATCCAAGTACTAACCGCGCCCGATGTTGCTTAACTTACGTGATCGGACGAGAACGATAAGATAAGATAAAGAAACGTTTATTATTAAATTAGATCGTACACCACATACACGCATTTTCCCTGCTCATGTGTGAAATTATACCAAATCGGCTGTCGAACGCTCTGTATGCTAAGACATATCGCAGTCTTTGCGATTGCCTTAGCATTAGCAGTGCTACGAACAGCCGACTGGCTTCACACATGGCTAGGGGAACAAGTGCGCTTAAAAATTTACATATAATTACAATCCCTGGTACACATGTACCTTACTTGCTAATATTATTAAACACGTAACAAAACTTAAACTAATGATAAATGTAATGGATATGAGTGGAATGAGGTGAAATTATTATATATACAACTTAAGGGAAAAATTTACAAAAAACCCTTTCAACATATTCTTAGCCTAACTTAAAACTAAATGAGTGACAGTATGGTTATTTACATCGAGGTTATGATATATTTACATTATGTAGGGTGATGTAATGTTTGTGTTAGAATGTACATGCTACTGCACCGGAATAGGTTGAAGGAAAAATATAGGCAGGGTTTGGTAAGGAAGTTTGTGTTTGAGAGGAAATGTTGCATTGTGCTCTCTTATGCTTGTTATTGTGCGTGTGAGTGGATTGTTGTGTATTTGTGAAGTGTAAAATTTCTGTGCTGTGTTTTTAATGTATTCGTGGAAAAATGGTATGTTTGCGCGTTCGTGTAAATCTACGATGCGTGAATATCTATCTGCGTTATTAATTAAGCGCAGACATTTATTCTGCAGTCGTTGTAACGGTTTCAGTGCTGTTTTCGACGCCGAACACCATACAGGGTTTGCGTATGATAAAATGGGGCGAATGACAGACGTATACAGTAGTTTTTTATTTGAGTGGGACATGGGACTATTTTTGTTGAGGAGAGGATAAAGGGATTTGATTACGGAGTATGTTTTTCTTATAATTGTTTTGAAATGGGAATTGTAGGACAGTCTGGAGTCGAGAGTGACGCCGAGGTACTTGACATGTTGTGTTGGTTTTGTTTTATGTCCGTGTAGAGTGATTGGTGTATAAACAGTGTTGTTTGTGAATTTTCGTGTGAAAACGATGGTTTCGGTCTTAGCGTGGTTAATGGATATTTTCCATAGGCGCCAGTAGGGTTGAAGTAGGTTAAGGTGGATTTGTAGCTGTTTGTTAGCTACCTCTGCGCTAAACGAGTGGGCATAGAGGGCCGTATCGTCTGCATAGAGGGCGGTTTGAGTTTGAGGGAACGTAGGGAAATCATGAAGGTAAAGGATGAACAATTTAGGGCCAAGGACACTTCCTTGTGGCACGCCTGCTACTACAGGACGCGGAGTGGAAAAGGTATTGTTGATTTTCACCCTAAATTGTCTTTGGGTCAGGTAGGAGTGAATTAATTTAATTAGGATGGGTGGGAAATTCACAAGAATTAATTTGTAAATGAGCCCTTCAAGCCATACTTTGTCGAAAGCTCTTTCGACGTCAAGAAGGGCCATTACCGTGACTTTATTTTTGTTGTAGTTCGTTGTTATGTCAGTCACAATTCTTGCTACTTGTTGGACGGTACTGTGCTTGGGTTTAAATCCAAACTGGAAGGGTGGGGTAATTTTAGATTTGGAGTCAATGGATTGAATACGGGATGCTATCACCTTCTCAGTCACCTTTGAGAGGGTGTTTAGAAGGCTGATTGGGCGATAGCTTGCGGGAAGTTTGGAGTCTTTGTTTGGTTTCGGAATGGGAGCAACGGTGGCGGTTTTCCAGGATAGGGGAAAGTAATGAAGTTTCAGGATAGCGTTGACGAGGTATGTCAACTGGACAAGAGCTTTGCGGGATATATTTTTAAGGATTATGTTTGGGATTGAGTCCGGGCCTGGCGCTTTCTGGTTAGGTAGGTATTTTATTATGTTAGCTAACTCAGAGGGAGAGGTAAGGAGTTTAGCTAGTGTTCGTTTGTCTGTGTGATGTATTGTGTTAATAAACTCGTGTACTGTGTGCGTTATTTCTGTTTGTTTGGGACATGAGTCGGGATCGATGTGGTGAGCAGCCTCGAAGGTGTCGGCTATCGCTTCTGCCTTCTGCTCATCGGTGAAGAGGATGCTATTATTGTGTGATAGCGTAGGAATGGGTTTGGAGGGTTTTCGGAGGTTTTTGGATAATTTCCACAATGAGTTATCATTGGGATTTAGTGTTGTGAGTTTAGTGTGCCATGTTTTGTTTTTGAGTGTTTTTATTTCATGTTTTATTTGTGTAGTGAGTGTGTTTACTTGTGCGCGTAGGATAGGATCGCCAGACCTTTGCCAGCGCTTTCTTGTGTTGTTTCTTTGTGTGATGAGGGTGGTTATGTGTCCAGGTAATTTGTCTTTGTGTGGTGTTAGTTTTACGACGCGTGTATGCTTTCGCATTGCGTCTGTGAGTGTTTTAGTGTAATTATGTACTTCCTTGTCTATGTCGGCAGAGGTGTTTATATTTGAAATTATTTGAATGTTTTTGTCAAGTGTGTGTCTGAATTTGTTCCAATCTGTATGTAGATATGTGCGAGTATAGCGTGTGTCGTCAGAGTGTGGCGTGTTTGAGTGTAGCGTGCTCAGAACCGGAGAATGATCTGAACTTAGCTCATTAAGAGCAACCGGGTTTGTAATGTGTGTAATGTTTTTGTATATGTAGAGGTCAATTGTTGTCGGCGTCGTATTGTTGGTAGGATAATGGGTAGGGGAAGGAGGAAACATAATAATGGGGGTATGATTTTGTGAGTATAAATGTAAAATGTTACCATTAGCATTTACTCTATTGCAATTCCATGCTGTGTGTTTCGCATTAAGATCGCCTACTAACAGCACTTTACCGCTGATATGTAACAGTGTGTGTATTTCTTGTTGTGTAAAGTGATTGCGTGGGTTGTTGTATGCGGCTATAATGTGCGTGTTATCAGAGAGCTTTATGCAGACGGATTCTAGGGAGGTGGGAGGTAGGTGAACTTGTGTGTGTGCAATAGTGTTTCTCACCAACAGGGCCACGCCCCCCGCTGGTACGTGTGTCTGTATAGCTCTGTCAACTCTGTATATTGTGTATCCGTTTATTTGTAACTTGTCTGTGTGTATGAGTCTTGTTTCGTTGAGAGCCATAATGTGTATGTCGTGTGTGTGGAGAAAGTGTATTAATTCACCTACCTTGGAGCGGATACCGTTTGAATTCCAGGTGCATATGTTAGTGATGAATTATATGCTATAAGTATGAATGGTTTGCAGAAATGAGAATGCAGTGAGTGAACGTGATTGAATGTCAGTGCATGATCTTAAAGCTACATTAAAATCTTTTACAAATGATAACAGATTATTTAAATTAATTAAAGAATTTAGTTCACACATTTCATTAGCTAACTCACTAAATATATTAAAGTTATTTGAAGCGTTCATTGGCTTAGGGGGAGGGGCTTGTGTTGGCTGGGGGCGGGGCGTGGGCTGCGCGCTGGGCTCTGGTTGGTAGGGGGCTGGCCGCTGGAGCGATGGCCGCTGTGCCGGTGCGCGCTGCTGTTGGAGTGGTGGGAACTGCGACTCGTAGAACAGCTGATCGTGAGCCGCAGCATTTTTGTTCCACGCGTTCACTGCAGGGGCGGGCGCAGGCATAAACTGCCTTGGTTTTTCTGGTACGATACCTGCACGTACGTTTTTGAAGTACTCGTACCTCTCCAGCAACCTCGGGTTTCTCTTGGCAGCTTGATTGATTTTTGCCAAGTACGCTGGGCACTCGGCATAGTTGGCTGGATGCGCACCCTTGCAGTTAGCGCACGTTGCCGGTTGGTCTGTCGTCTTAGTACATGTATTAGTCAAGTGCTCTTTGCCGCACTTTACGCACCTGGGAGCTCTATTACAGTTGGTGGTGGCATGACCCCAATCTTGGCATCGATGGCATTGTGTGAGGACTCTCCTGTTCTCGTGTCGCTCCCACGACACTCTGGTGAATATCAGACTCTTGATGTTTGCCTGCAGGTCTTTGAGTGTCGTCTTGGCGGCAGTTACAACCAGAAACAGTGGTCTGTACTTGGTCCTCATTTTATAAATTGCCTTGACGTCAAGTTTGTAGTTTGTCCTCAGTTCGTCTTGTATAGTGTCTGTGTCTGGGTTGCAGTCAAGTCCACGCAGCACGAATGCGTGCGTTTTTTCGTCATTGTCAGTGTAGGTATGGTATTGCAGGTCAGGCTTGATGGCATTTATGAATTTTGTCTTGTCGTCTTTGTCATGTAGATATAGGTTGACATTGTTCCTGGTATATTTTATATCAAAACCATGTGTGACAGTGGCTTGAATTCTTGTCACGAGTGCAGCATGGTTTGATACGGTGCCAGGAATTATAATCGGCGCAGGTGGTTTTATTTTCCGTGGCTGTTCTATTGGCTCTCCAGGTGCGTCATTGTCAGAGTCGTCGTCATTGTTGTCGTCGTTGTCTACCGGCAACGTACTGAAGCGATTCTGCAGCGGGATGGCGTATCTCGGCGGCTGAGGTGCAGCGGCGCGGCGCGGCATAGCGGCGGGTGAGGGGAGGGGATTGTTGTCCACGTTGGAACTGGTACTGGCGACGGCTGGAGTATTGTTCGCGACACTTGTCTTTTTGACCACTTTCACGACTTCCGGACTTTCACTAGCTTTACGTTTTGTCGATTGTTGAAAAAACTCTTTAAAACTAGCACATTCACTCATTTTAACACTTTCATACTCACTTATAATATTACTTAAATCTAAACCATCTAACTTTGAATTAAAACTATCACTATGATTACTCACTAGGTCACTAACACTCGCACTTACATACACATTTTCAGTCTCTGACTTTTCACTACTCTCACTAACACTCATTGGTTTACAACCCCTTACGGGGTTGCGAAATTTAAACACGCACTTTGTTCTCGAACTGGAATTAAAAGTCTTATGTTTCTTTTTTATTGTCATACGCGAATTACAAAATTTTAAAATTTTTTCACTACCGGCGTGGTTCACTTGCTCGCTAGAACTTGACTCGGCGCTAGCTCACAAACACGTCCGTCCGCTTTCGCTTCAAGACATGGAATGGGGGGACGAGAACGTGTGTATTCAACATGGTATGGCCGTTGACATGAATTAAAGTAATGGGAAATCTAATTGAGATCAAAATAAGAATCACAAATCTAAATAGATTTGTATTGAACATTATGGACTAGGGGGTAAATCAGGATAAGATCTGATTTTCTTCTAAATGTGTCTTATTCCATTCAATATCTAATAATAACTCTTTATATTATAAAACCTATGTTTTTAGATTTATATATTTCTAGACATCATATTTTAAATAATATTGGTTACTCTACCAACATTACGTGTTTGTAAAGTGTGAAATTTGTGCACAATACTATAATTTTATGCACCTATAAAATATGTATTATGGTTGTATAATGTATATATAAAAAAATAATTATAACTATTTTTTTTTTAAGTTTAATTTCTTGTATATAGATAATTATATAGTAAACATTTATCTACATATACTTTTTATATACAATAATCACTTTTCCATTCAATAATATAAAATGTATAAAGAAATATTTTAATATAATCATATAGCACATCGGTCAAAGAAACACAAAACACAAATATGCCTACTTGTTCAATTGTCATCATATTGTTTGTATCTATGACAATCAAAACAAATCATGTTGTTTGTTTAGAATCGTTATTTTTTATAATACCAATAAGGAATATGTTATAAAAACAAGTAGTTATAGGAAATAATTATAACAAATAGTTAGAATTCATTATAAAATAGTAAATATCCCACTTTAGTTGGGAATCGATCTCATCACATCTATGTTACTATAAAACAATTTAACAGACTCAGCTAATTTTCAGCTAATTTCTATTTATATATCCTAAATTTATAACAAATAGTACAAATTATATTATTAATAATAATAAAAAATATTAAAAAGTCAACGGCACGCGGTGTTCCCAAGCGGTCACCCATCCAAGTACTAACCGCGCCCGATGTTGCTTAACTTACGTGATCGGACGAGAACGTGTGTATTCAACATGGTATGGCCGTTGACATGAATTAAAGTAATGGGAAATCTAATTGAGATCAAAATAAGAATCACAAATCTAAATAGATTTGTATTGAACATTATGGACTAGGGGGTAAATCAGGATAAGATCTGATTTTCTTCTAAATGTGTCTTATTCCATTCAATATCTAATAATAACTCTTTATATTATAAAACCTATGTTTTTAGATTTATATATTTCTAGACATCATATTTTAAATAATATTGGTTACTCTACCAACATTACGTGTTTGTAAAGTGTGAAATTTGTGCACAATACTATAATTTTATGCACCTATAAAATATGTATTATGGTTGTATAATGTATATATAAAAAAATAATTATAACTATTTTTTTTTTAAGTTTAATTTCTTGTATATAGATAATTATATAGTAAACATTTATCTACATATACTTTTTATATACAATAATCACTTTTCCATTCAATAATATAAAATGTATAAAGAAATATTTTAATATAATCATATAGCACATCGGTCAAAGAAACACAAAACACAAATATGCCTACTTGTTCAATTGTCATCATATTGTTTGTATCTATGACAATCAAAACAAATCATGTTGTTTGTTTAGAATCGTTATTTTTTATAATACCAATAAGGAATATGTTATAAAAACAAGTAGTTATAGGAAATAATTATAACAAATAGTTAGAATTCATTATAAAATAGTAAATATCCCACTTTAGTTGGGAATCGATCTCATCACATCTATGTTACTATAAAACAATTTAACAGACTCAGCTAATTTTCAGCTAATTTCTATTTATATATCCTAAATTTATAACAAATAGTACAAATTATATTATTAATAATAATAAAAAATATTAAAAAGTCAACGGCACGCGGTGTTCCCAAGCGGTCACCCATCCAAGTACTAACCGCGCCCGATGTTGCTTAACTTACGTGATCGGACGAGAACGTGTGTATTCAACATGGTATGGCCGTTGACATGAATTAAAGTAATGGGAAATCTAATTGAGATCAAAATAAGAATCACAAATCTAAATAGATTTGTATTGAACATTATGGACTAGGGGGTAAATCAGGATAAGATCTGATTTTCTTCTAAATGTGTCTTATTCCATTCAATATCTAATAATAACTCTTTATATTATAAAACCTATGTTTTTAGATTTATATATTTCTAGACATCATATTTTAAATAATATTGGTTACTCTACCAACATTACGTGTTTGTAAAGTGTGAAATTTGTGCACAATACTATAATTTTATGCACCTATAAAATATGTATTATGGTTGTATAATGTATATATAAAAAAATAATTATAACTATTTTTTTTTTAAGTTTAATTTCTTGTATATAGATAATTATATAGTAAACATTTATCTACATATACTTTTTATATACAATAATCACTTTTCCATTCAATAATATAAAATGTATAAAGAAATATTTTAATATAATCATATAGCACATCGGTCAAAGAAACACAAAACACAAATATGCCTACTTGTTCAATTGTCATCATATTGTTTGTATCTATGACAATCAAAACAAATCATGTTGTTTGTTTAGAATCGTTATTTTTTATAATACCAATAAGGAATATGTTATAAAAACAAGTAGTTATAGGAAATAATTATAACAAATAGTTAGAATTCATTATAAAATAGTAAATATCCCACTTTAGTTGGGAATCGATCTCATCACATCTATGTTACTATAAAACAATTTAACAGACTCAGCTAATTTTCAGCTAATTTCTATTTATATATCCTAAATTTATAACAAATAGTACAAATTATATTATTAATAATAATAAAAAATATTAAAAAGTCAACGGCACGCGGTGTTCCCAAGCGGTCACCCATCCAAGTACTAACCGCGCCCGATGTTGCTTAACTTACGTGATCGGACGAGAACGTGTGTATTCAACATGGTATGGCCGTTGACATGAATTAAAGTAATGGGAAATCTAATTGAGATCAAAATAAGAATCACAAATCTAAATAGATTTGTATTGAACATTATGGACTAGGGGGTAAATCAGGATAAGATCTGATTTTCTTCTAAATGTGTCTTATTCCATTCAATATCTAATAATAACTCTTTATATTATAAAACCTATGTTTTTAGATTTATATATTTCTAGACATCATATTTTAAATAATATTGGTTACTCTACCAACATTACGTGTTTGTAAAGTGTGAAATTTGTGCACAATACTATAATTTTATGCACCTATAAAATATGTATTATGGTTGTATAATGTATATATAAAAAAATAATTATAACTATTTTTTTTTTAAGTTTAATTTCTTGTATATAGATAATTATATAGTAAACATTTATCTACATATACTTTTTATATACAATAATCACTTTTCCATTCAATAATATAAAATGTATAAAGAAATATTTTAATATAATCATATAGCACATCGGTCAAAGAAACACAAAACACAAATATGCCTACTTGTTCAATTGTCATCATATTGTTTGTATCTATGACAATCAAAACAAATCATGTTGTTTGTTTAGAATCGTTATTTTTTATAATACCAATAAGGAATATGTTATAAAAACAAGTAGTTATAGGAAATAATTATAACAAATAGTTAGAATTCATTATAAAATAGTAAATATCCCACTTTAGTTGGGAATCGATCTCATCACATCTATGTTACTATAAAACAATTTAACAGACTCAGCTAATTTTCAGCTAATTTCTATTTATATATCCTAAATTTATAACAAATAGTACAAATTATATTATTAATAATAATAAAAAATATTAAAAAGTCAACGGCACGCGGTGTTCCCAAGCGGTCACCCATCCAAGTACTAACCGCGCCCGATGTTGCTTAACTTACGTGATCGGACGAGAACGTGTGTATTCAACATGGTATGGCCGTTGACATGAATTAAAGTAATGGGAAATCTAATTGAGATCAAAATAAGAATCACAAATCTAAATAGATTTGTATTGAACATTATGGACTAGGGGGTAAATCAGGATAAGATCTGATTTTCTTCTAAATGTGTCTTATTCCATTCAATATCTAATAATAACTCTTTATATTATAAAACCTATGTTTTTAGATTTATATATTTCTAGACATCATATTTTAAATAATATTGGTTACTCTACCAACATTACGTGTTTGTAAAGTGTGAAATTTGTGCACAATACTATAATTTTATGCACCTATAAAATATGTATTATGGTTGTATAATGTATATATAAAAAAATAATTATAACTATTTTTTTTTTAAGTTTAATTTCTTGTATATAGATAATTATATAGTAAACATTTATCTACATATACTTTTTATATACAATAATCACTTTTCCATTCAATAATATAAAATGTATAAAGAAATATTTTAATATAATCATATAGCACATCGGTCAAAGAAACACAAAACACAAATATGCCTACTTGTTCAATTGTCATCATATTGTTTGTATCTATGACAATCAAAACAAATCATGTTGTTTGTTTAGAATCGTTATTTTTTATAATACCAATAAGGAATATGTTATAAAAACAAGTAGTTATAGGAAATAATTATAACAAATAGTTAGAATTCATTATAAAATAGTAAATATCCCACTTTAGTTGGGAATCGATCTCATCACATCTATGTTACTATAAAACAATTTAACAGACTCAGCTAATTTTCAGCTAATTTCTATTTATATATCCTAAATTTATAACAAATAGTACAAATTATATTATTAATAATAATAAAAAATATTAAAAAGTCAACGGCACGCGGTGTTCCCAAGCGGTCACCCATCCAAGTACTAACCGCGCCCGATGTTGCTTAACTTACGTGATCGGACGAGAACGTGTGTATTCAACATGGTATGGCCGTTGACATGAATTAAAGTAATGGGAAATCTAATTGAGATCAAAATAAGAATCACAAATCTAAATAGATTTGTATTGAACATTATGGACTAGGGGGTAAATCAGGATAAGATCTGATTTTCTTCTAAATGTGTCTTATTCCATTCAATATCTAATAATAACTCTTTATATTATAAAACCTATGTTTTTAGATTTATATATTTCTAGACATCATATTTTAAATAATATTGGTTACTCTACCAACATTACGTGTTTGTAAAGTGTGAAATTTGTGCACAATACTATAATTTTATGCACCTATAAAATATGTATTATGGTTGTATAATGTATATATAAAAAAATAATTATAACTATTTTTTTTTTAAGTTTAATTTCTTGTATATAGATAATTATATAGTAAACATTTATCTACATATACTTTTTATATACAATAATCACTTTTCCATTCAATAATATAAAATGTATAAAGAAATATTTTAATATAATCATATAGCACATCGGTCAAAGAAACACAAAACACAAATATGCCTACTTGTTCAATTGTCATCATATTGTTTGTATCTATGACAATCAAAACAAATCATGTTGTTTGTTTAGAATCGTTATTTTTTATAATACCAATAAGGAATATGTTATAAAAACAAGTAGTTATAGGAAATAATTATAACAAATAGTTAGAATTCATTATAAAATAGTAAATATCCCACTTTAGTTGGGAATCGATCTCATCACATCTATGTTACTATAAAACAATTTAACAGACTCAGCTAATTTTCAGCTAATTTCTATTTATATATCCTAAATTTATAACAAATAGTACAAATTATATTATTAATAATAATAAAAAATATTAAAAAGTCAACGGCACGCGGTGTTCCCAAGCGGTCACCCATCCAAGTACTAACCGCGCCCGATGTTGCTTAACTTACGTGATCGGACGAGAACGTGTGTATTCAACATGGTATGGCCGTTGACATGAATTAAAGTAATGGGAAATCTAATTGAGATCAAAATAAGAATCACAAATCTAAATAGATTTGTATTGAACATTATGGACTAGGGGGTAAATCAGGATAAGATCTGATTTTCTTCTAAATGTGTCTTATTCCATTCAATATCTAATAATAACTCTTTATATTATAAAACCTATGTTTTTAGATTTATATATTTCTAGACATCATATTTTAAATAATATTGGTTACTCTACCAACATTACGTGTTTGTAAAGTGTGAAATTTGTGCACAATACTATAATTTTATGCACCTATAAAATATGTATTATGGTTGTATAATGTATATATAAAAAAATAATTATAACTATTTTTTTTTTAAGTTTAATTTCTTGTATATAGATAATTATATAGTAAACATTTATCTACATATACTTTTTATATACAATAATCACTTTTCCATTCAATAATATAAAATGTATAAAGAAATATTTTAATATAATCATATAGCACATCGGTCAAAGAAACACAAAACACAAATATGCCTACTTGTTCAATTGTCATCATATTGTTTGTATCTATGACAATCAAAACAAATCATGTTGTTTGTTTAGAATCGTTATTTTTTATAATACCAATAAGGAATATGTTATAAAAACAAGTAGTTATAGGAAATAATTATAACAAATAGTTAGAATTCATTATAAAATAGTAAATATCCCACTTTAGTTGGGAATCGATCTCATCACATCTATGTTACTATAAAACAATTTAACAGACTCAGCTAATTTTCAGCTAATTTCTATTTATATATCCTAAATTTATAACAAATAGTACAAATTATATTATTAATAATAATAAAAAATATTAAAAAGTCAACGGCACGCGGTGTTCCCAAGCGGTCACCCATCCAAGTACTAACCGCGCCCGATGTTGCTTAACTTACGTGATCGGACGAGAACGTGTGTATTCAACATGGTATGGCCGTTGACATGAATTAAAGTAATGGGAAATCTAATTGAGATCAAAATAAGAATCACAAATCTAAATAGATTTGTATTGAACATTATGGACTAGGGGGTAAATCAGGATAAGATCTGATTTTCTTCTAAATGTGTCTTATTCCATTCAATATCTAATAATAACTCTTTATATTATAAAACCTATGTTTTTAGATTTATATATTTCTAGACATCATATTTTAAATAATATTGGTTACTCTACCAACATTACGTGTTTGTAAAGTGTGAAATTTGTGCACAATACTATAATTTTATGCACCTATAAAATATGTATTATGGTTGTATAATGTATATATAAAAAAATAATTATAACTATTTTTTTTTAAAGTTTAATTTCTTGTATATAGATAATTATATAGTAAACATTTATCTACATATACTTTTTATATACAATAATCACTTTTCCATTCAATAATATAAAATGTATAAAGAAATATTTTAATATAATCATATAGCACATCGGTCAAAGAAACACAAAACACAAATATGCCTACTTGTTCAATTGTCATCATATTGTTTGTATCTATGACAATCAAAACAAATCATGTTGTTTGTTTAGAATCGTTATTTTTTAAAATACCAATAAGGAATATGTTATAAAAACAAGTAGTTATAGGAAATAATTATAACAAATAGTTAGAATTCATTATAAAATAGTAAATATCCCACTTTAGTTGGGAATCGATCTCATCACATCTATGTTACTATAAAACAATTTAACAGACTCAGCTAATTTTCAGCTAATTTCTATTTATATATCCTAAATTTATAACAAATAGTACAAATTATATTATTAATAATAATAAAAAATATTAAAAAGTCAACGGCACGCGGTGTTCCCAAGCGGTCACCCATCCAAGTACTAACCGCGCCCGATGTTGCTTAACTTACGTGATCGGACGAGAACGTGTGTATTCAACATGGTATGGCCGTTGACATGAATTAAAGTAATGGGAAATCTAATTGAGATCAAAATAAGAATCACAAATCTAAATAGATTTGTATTGAACATTATGGACTAGGGGGTAAATCAGGATAAGATCTGATTTTCTTCTAAATGTGTCTTATTCCATTCAATATCTAATAATAACTCTTTATATTATAAAACCTATGTTTTTAGATTTATATATTTCTAGACATCATATTTTAAATAATATTGGTTACTCTACCAACATTACGTGTTTGTAAAGTGTGAAATTTGTGCACAATACTATAATTTTATGCACCTATAAAATATGTATTATGGTTGTATAATGTATATATAAAAAAATAATTATAACTATTTTTTTTTAAAGTTTAATTTCTTGTATATAGATAATTATATAGTAAACATTTATCTACATATACTTTTTATATACAATAATCACTTTTCCATTCAATAATATAAAATGTATAAAGAAATATTTTAATATAATCATATAGCACATCGGTCAAAGAAACACAAAACACAAATATGCCTACTTGTTCAATTGTCATCATATTGTTTGTATCTATGACAATCAAAACAAATCATGTTGTTTGTTTAGAATCGTTATTTTTTATAATACCAATAAGGAATATGTTATAAAAACAAGTAGTTATAGGAAATAATTATAACAAATAGTTAGAATTCATTATAAAATAGTAAATATCCCACTTTAGTTGGGAATCGATCTCATCACATCTATGTTACTATAAAACAATTTAACAGACTCAGCTAATTTTCAGCTAATTTCTATTTATATATCCTAAATTTATAACAAATAGTACAAATTATATTATTAATAATAATAAAAAATATTAAAAAGTCAACGGCACGCGGTGTTCCCAAGCGGTCACCCATCCAAGTACTAACCGCGCCCGATGTTGCTTAACTTACGTGATCGGACGAGAACGTGTGTATTCAACATGGTATGGCCGTTGACATGAATTAAAGTAATGGGAAATCTAATTGAGATCAAAATAAGAATCACAAATCTAAATAGATTTGTATTGAACATTATGGACTAGGGGGTAAATCAGGATAAGATCTGATTTTCTTCTAAATGTGTCTTATTCCATTCAATATCTAATAATAACTCTTTATATTATAAAACCTATGTTTTTAGATTTATATATTTCTAGACATCATATTTTAAATAATATTGGTTACTCTACCAACATTACGTGTTTGTAAAGTGTGAAATTTGTGCACAATACTATAATTTTATGCACCTATAAAATATGTATTATGGTTGTATAATGTATATATAAAAAAATAATTATAACTATTTTTTTTTTAAGTTTAATTTCTTGTATATAGATAATTATATAGTAAACATTTATCTACATATACTTTTTATATACAATAATCACTTTTCCATTCAATAATATAAAATGTATAAAGAAATATTTTAATATAACCATATAGCACATCGGTCAAAGAAACACAAAACACAAATATGCCTACTTGTTCAATTGTCATCATATTGTTTGTATCTATGACAATCAAAACAAATCATGTTGTTTGTTTAGAATCGTTATTTTTTATAATACCAATAAGGAATATGTTATAAAAACAAGTAGTTATAGGAAATAATTATAACAAATAGTTAGAATTCATTATAAAATAGTAAATATCCCACTTTAGTTGGGAATCGATCTCATCACATCTATGTTACTATAAAACAATTTAACAGACTCAGCTAATTTTCAGCTAATTTCTATTTATATATCCTAAATTTATAACAAATAGTACAAATTATATTATTAATAATAATAAAAAATATTAAAAAGTCAACGGCACGCGGTGTTCCCAAGCGGTCACCCATCCAAGTACTAACCGCGCCCGATGTTGCTTAACTTACGTGATCGGACGAGAACGTGTGTATTCAACATGGTATGGCCGTTGACATGAATTAAAGTAATGGGAAATCTAATTGAGATCAAAATAAGAATCACAAATCAAAATAGATTTGTATTGAACATTATGGACTAGGGGGTAAATCAGGATAAGATCTGATTTTCTTCTAAATGTGTCTTATTCCATTCAATATCTAATAATAACTCTTTATATTATAAAACCTATGTTTTTAGATTTATATATTTCTAGACATCATATTTTAAATAATATTGGTTACTCTACCAACATTACGTGTTTGTAAAGTGTGAAATTTGTGCACAATACTATAATTTTATGCACCTATAAAATATGTATTATGGTTGTATAATGTATATATAAAAAAATAATTATAACTATTTTTTTTTTAAGTTTAATTTCTTGTATATAGATAATTATATAGTAAACATTTATCTACATATACTTTTTATATACAATAATCACTTTTCCATTCAATAATATAAAATGTATAAAGAAATATTTTAATATAATCATATAGCACATCGGTCAAAGAAACACAAAACACAAATATGCCTACTTGTTCAATTGTCATCATATTGTTTGTATCTATGACAATCAAAACAAATCATGTTGTTTGTTTAGAATCGTTATTTTTTATAATACCAATAAGGAATATGTTATAAAAACAAGTAGTTATAGGAAATAATTATAACAAATAGTTAGAATTCATTATAAAATAGTAAATATCCCACTTTAGTTGGGAATCGATCTCATCACATCTATGTTACTATAAAACAATTTAACAGACTCAGCTAATTTTCAGCTAATTTCTATTTATATATCCTAAATTTATAACAAATAGTACAAATTATATTATTAATAATAATAAAAAATATTAAAAAGTCAACGGCACGCGGTGTTCCCAAGCGGTCACCCATCCAAGTACTAACCGCGCCCGATGTTGCTTAACTTACGTGATCGGACGAGAACGATAAGATAAGATAAAGAAACGTTTATTATTTAATTAGAACATACACCACATATACGCATTTTCCCTGCTCATGTGTGAAATTCACCAAAACGGCTGTCGAACGCTCTGTATGCTAAGACATATCGCAGTCTTTGCGATTGCCTTAGCATTAGCAGTGCTACGAACAGCCGACTGGCTTCACACATGGCTAGGGGAACAAGTGCGCTTAAAAATTTACATATAATAACAATCCCTGGTACACATGTACCTTACTTGCTAATATTATTATAACACGTAACAAAACTTAAACTAATGATAAATGTAATGGATATGAGTGGAATGAGGTGAAATGATTATATATACAACTTAAGGGAAAAATTTACAAAAAACCCTTTTAACATATTCTTAGCCTAACTTAAAACTAAATGAGTGACATTATGGTTATTTACATCGAGGTTATGATATATTTACATTATGTAGGGTGATGTAATGTTTGTGTTAGAATGTACATGCTACTGCACCGGAATAGGTTGAAGGGAAAATATAGGCAGGGTTTGGTAAGGAAGTTTGTGTTTGAGAGGAAATGTTGCATTGTGCTCTCTTATGCTTGTTATTGTGCGTGTGAGTGGATTGTTGTGTATTTGTGAAGTGTAAAATTTCTGTGCTGTGTTTTTAATATATTCGTGGAAAAATGGTATGTTTGCGCGTTCGTGTAAATCTACGATGCGTGAATATCTATCTGCGTTATTAATTAAGCGTAGACATTTATTCTGCAGTCGTTGTAACGGTTTCAGTGCTGTTTTCGACGCCGAACACCATACAGGGTTTGCGTATGATAAAATGGGGCGAATGACAGACGTATACAGTAGTTTTTTATTTGAGTGGGACATGGGACTATTTTTGTTGAGGAGAGGATAAAGAGATTTTATTACGGAGTATGTTTTTCTTATAATTGTTTTGAAATGAGAATTGTAGGACAGTCTGGAGTCGAGAGTGACGCCGAGGTACTTGACATGTTGTGTTGGTTTTGTTTTATGTCCGTGTAGAGTGATTGGTGTATAAACAGTGTTGTTTGTGAATTTTCGTGTGAAAACGATGGTTTCGGTCTTAGCGTGGTTAATGGATATTTTCCATAGGCGCCAGTAGGGTTGAAGTAGGTTAAGGTGGATTTGTAGCTGTTTGTTAGCTACCTCTGCGCTAAACGAGTGGGCATAGAGGGCCGTATCGTCTGCATAGAGGGCGGTTTGGGTTTGAGGGAACGTAGGGAAATCATGAAGGTAAAGGATGAACAATTTAGGGCCAAGGACACTTCCTTGTGGCACGCCTGCTACTACAGGACGCGGAGTGGAAAAGGTATTGTTGATTTTCACCCTAAATTGTCTTTGGGTCAGGTAGGAGTGAATTAATTTAATTAGGATGGGTGGGAAATTCACAAGAATTAATTTGTAAATGAGCCCTTCAAGCCATACTTTGTCGAAAGCTCTTTCGACGTCAAGAAGGGCCATTACCGTGACTTTATTTTTGTTGTAGTTCGTTGTTATGTCAGTCACAATTCTTGCTACTTGTTGGACGGTACTGTGCTTGGGTTTAAATCCAAACTGGAAGGGTGGGGTAATTTTAGATTTGGAGTCAATGGATTGAATACGGGATGCTATCACCTTCTCAGTCACCTTTGAGAGGGTGTTTAGAAGGCTGATTGGGCGATAGCTTGCGGGAAGTTTGGAGTCTTTGTTTGGTTTAGGAATGGGAGCAACGGTGGCGGTTTTCCAGGATAGGGGAAAGTAATGAAGTTTCAGGATAGCGTTGACGAGGTATGTCAACTGGACAAGAGCTTTGCGGGATATATTTTTAAGAATTATGTTTGGGATTGAGTCCGGGCCTGGCGCTTTCTGGTTGGGTAGGTATTTTATTATGTTAGCTAACTCAGAGGGAGAAGTAAGGAGTTTAGCTAGTGTTCGTTTGTCTGTGTGATGTATTGTGTTAATAAACTCGTGTACTGTGTGCGTTATTTCTGTTTGTTTGGGACATGAGTCGGGATCGATGTGGTGAGCAGCCTCGAAGGTGTCGGCTATCGCTTCTGCCTTCTGCTCATCGGTGAAGAGGATGCTATTATTGTGTGATAGCGTAGGAATGGGTTTGGAGGGTTTTCGGAGGTTTTTGGATAATTTCCACAATGAGTTATCATTGGGATTTAGTGTTGTGAGTTTAGTGTGCCATGTTTTGTTTTTGAGTGTTTTTATTTCATGTTTTATTTGTGTAGTGAGTTTGTTTACTTGTGCGCGTAGGATAGGATCGCCAGACCTTTGCCAGCGCTTTCTTGTGTTGTTTCTTTGTGTGATGAGGGTGGTTATGTGTCCAGGTAATTTGTCTTTGTGTGGTGTTAGTTTTACGACGCGTGTATGCTTTCGCATTGCGTCTGTGAGTGTTTTAGTGTAATTATGTACTTCCTTGTCTATGTCGGCAGAGGTGTTTATATTTGAAATTATTTGAATGTTTTTGTCAAGTGTGTGTCTGAATTTGTTCCAATCTGTATGTAGATATGTGCGAGTATAGCGTGTGTCGTCAGAGTGTGGCGTGTTTGAGTGTAGCGTGCTCAGAACCGGAGAATGATCTGAACTTAGCTCATTAAGAGCAACCGGGTTTGTAATGTGTGTAATGTTTTTGTATATGTAGAGGTCAATTGTTGTCGGCGTCGTATTGTTGGTAGGATAATGGGTAGGGGAAGGAGGAAACATAATAATGGGGGTATGATTTTGTGAGTATAAATGTAAAATGTTACCATTAGCATTTACTCTATTGCAATTCCATGCTGTGTGTTTCGCATTAAGATCGCCTACTAACAGCACTTTACCGCTGATATGTAACAGTGTGTGTATTTCTTGTTGTGTAAAGTGATTGCGTGGGTTGTTGTATGCGGCTATAATGTGCGTGTTATCAGAGAGCTTTATGCAGACGGATTCTAGGGAGGTGGGAGGTAGGTGAACTTGTGTGTGTGCAATAGTGTTTCTCACCAACAGGGCCACGCCCCCCGCTGGTACGTGTGTCTGTATAGCTCTGTCAACTCTGTATATTGTGTATCCGTTTATTTGTAACTTGTCTGTGTGTATGAGTCTTGTTTCGTTGAGAGCCATAATGTGTATGTCGTGTGTGTGGAGAAAGTGTATTAATTCACCTACCTTGGAGCGGATACCGTTTGAATTCCAGGTGCATATGTTAGTGATGAATTATATGCTATAAGTATGAATGGTTTGCAGAAATGAGAATGCAGTGAGTGAACGTGATTGAATGTCAGTGCATGATCTTAAAGCTACATTAAAATCTTTTACAAATGATAACAGATTACTTAAATTAATTAAAGAATTTAGTTCACACATTTCATTAGCTAGCTCACTAAATATATTAAAGTTATTTGAAGCGTTCATTGGCTTAGGGGGAGGGGCTTGTGTTGGCTGGGGGCGGGGCGTGGGCTGCGCGCTGGACTCTGGTTGGTAGGGGGCTGGCCGCTGGAGCGATGGCCGCTGTGCCGGCGCGCGCTGCTGTTGGAGTGGTGGGAACTGCGACTCGTAGAACAGCTGATCGTGAGCCGCAGCATTTTTGTTCCACGCGTTCACTGCAGGGGCGGGCGCAGGCATAAACTGCCTTGGTTTTTCTGGTACGATACCTGCACGTACGTTTTTGAAGTACTCGTACCTCTCCAGCAACCTCGGGTTTCTCTTGGCAGCTTGATTGATTTTTGCCAAGTACGCTGGGCACTCGGCATAGTTGGCTGGATGCGCGCCCTTGCAGTTAGCGCACGTTGCCGGTTGGTCTGTCGTCTTAGTACACGTATTAGTCAAGTGCTCTTTGCCGCACTTTACGCACCTGGGAGCTCTATTACAGTTGGTGGTGGCATGACCCCAATCTTGGCATCGATGGCATTGTGTGAGGACTCTCCTGTTCTCGTGTCGCTCCCACGACACTCTGGTGAATATCAGACTCTTGATGTTTGCCTGCAGGTCTTTGAGTGTCGTCTTGGCGGCAGTTACAACCAGAAACAGTGGTCTGTACTTGGTCCTCATTTTATAAATTGCCTTGACGTCAAGTTTGTAGTTTGTCCTCAGTTCGTCTTGTATAGTGTCTGTGTCTGGGTTGCAGTCAAGTCCACGCAGCACGAATGCGTGCGTTTTTTCGTCATTGTCAGTGTAAGTATGGTATTGCAGGTCAGGCTTGATGGCATTTATGAATTTTGTCTTGTCGTCTTTGTCATGTAGATATAGGTTGACATTGTTCCTGGTATATTTTATATCAAAACCATGTGTGACAGTGGCTTGAATTCTTGTCACGAGTGCAGCATGGTTTGATACGGTGCCAGGAATTATAATCGGCGCAGGTGGTTTAATTTTCCGTGGCTGTTCTATTGGCTCTCCAGGTGCGTCATTGTCAGAGTCGTCGTCATTGTTGTCGTCGTTGTCTACCGGCAACGTACTGAAGCGATTCTGCAGCGGGATGGCGTATCTCGGCGGCTGAGGTGCAGCGGCGCGGCGCGGCATAGCGGCGGGTGAGGGGAGGGGATTGTTGTCCACGTTGGAACTGGTACTGGCGACGGCTGGGGTATTGTTCGCGACACTTGTCTTTTTGACCACTTTCACGACTTCCGGACTTTCACTAGCTTTACGTTTTGTCGATTGTTGAAAAAACTCTTTAAAACTAGCACATTCACTCATTTTAACACTTTCATACTCACTTATAATATTACTTAAATCTAAACCATCTAACTTTGAATTAAAACTATCACTATGATTACTCACTAGGTCACTAACACTCGCACTTGCATACACATTTTCAGTCCTTGACTTTTCACTACTCTCACTAACACTCATTGGTTTACAACCCCTTACGGGGTTGCGAAATTTAAACACGCACTTTGTTCTCGAACTGGAATTAAAAGACTTATGTTTCTTTTTTATTATCATACGCGAATTCCAAAATTTAAAATTTTTTCACTACCGGCGTGGTTCACTTGCTCGCTAGAACTTGACTCGGCGCTAGCTCACAAACACGTCCGTCCGCTTTCGCTTCAAGACATGGAATGGGGGGACGAGAACGTGTGTATTCAACATGGTATGGCCGTTGACATGAATTAAAGTAATGGGAAATCTAATTGAGATCAAAATAAGAATCACAAATCTAAATAGATTTGTATTGAACATTATGGACTAGGGGGTAAATCAGGATAACATCTGATTTTCTTCTAAATGTGTCTTATTCCATTCAATATCTAATAATAACTCTTTATATTATAAAACCTATGTTTTTAGATTTATATATTTCTAGACATCATATTTTAAATAATATTGGTTACTCTACCAACATTACGTGTTTGTAAAGTGTGAAATTTGTGCACAATACTATAATTTTATGCACCTATAAAATATGTATTATGGTTGTATAATGTATATATAAAAAAATAATTATAACTATTTTTTTTTTAAGTTTAATTTCTTGTATATAGATAATTATATAGTAAACATTTATCTACATATACTTTTTATATACAATAATCACTTTTCCATTCAATAATATAAAATGTATAAAGAAATATTTTAATATAATCATATAGCACATCGGTCAAAGAAACACAAAACACAAATATGCCTACTTGTTCAATTGTCATCATATTGTTTGTATCTATGACAATCAAAACAAATCATGTTGTTTGTTTAGAATCGTTATTTTTTATAATACCAATAAGGAATATGTTATAAAAACAAGTAGTTATAGGAAATAATTATAACAAATAGTTAGAATTCATTATAAAATAGTAAATATCCCACTTTAGTTGGGAATCGATCTCATCACATCTATGTTACTATAAAACAATTTAACAGACTCAGCTAATTTTCGGCTAATTTCTATTTATATATCCTAAATTTATAACAAATAGTACAAATTATATTATTAATAATAATAAAAAATATTAAAAAGTCAACGGCACGCGGTGTTCCCAAGCGGTCACCCATCCAAGTACTAACCGCGCCCGATGTTGCTTAACTTACGTGATCGGACGAGAACGTGTGTATTCAACATGGTATGGCCGTTGACATGAATTAAAGTAATGGGAAATCTAATTGAGATCAAAATAAGAATCACAAATCAAAATAGATTTGTATTGAACATTATGGACTAGGGGGTAAATCAGGATAAGATCTGATTTTCTTCTAAATGTGTCTTATTCCATTCAATATCTAATAATAACTCTTTATATTATAAAACCTATGTTTTTAGATTTATATATTTCTAGACATCATATTTTAAATAATATTGGTTACTCTACCAACATTACGTGTTTGTAAAGTGTGAAATTTGTGCACAATACTATAATTTTATGCACCTATAAAATATGTATTATGGTTGTATAATGTATATATAAAAAAATAATTATAACTTTTTTTTTTTTTAAGTTTAATTTCTTGTATATAGATAATTATATAGTAAACATTTATCTACATATACTTTTTATATACAATAATCACTTTTCCATTCAATAATATAAAATGTATAAAGAAATATTTTAATATAATCATATAGCACATCGGTCAAAGAAACACAAAACACAAATATGCCTACTTGTTCAATTGTCATCATATTGTTTGTATCTATGACAATCAAAACAAATCATGTTGTTTGTTTAGAATCGTTATTTTTTATAATACCAATAAGGAATATGTTATAAAAACAAGTAGTTATAGGAAATAATTATAACAAATAGTTAGAATTCATTATAAAATAGTAAATATCCCACTTTAGTTGGGAATCGATCTCATCACATCTATGTTACTATAAAACAATTTAACAGACTCAGCTAATTTTCAGCTAATTTCTATTTATATATCCTAAATTTATAACAAATAGTACAAATTATATTATTAATAATAATAAAAAATATTAAAAAGTCAACGGCACGCGGTGTTCCCAAGCGGTCACCCATCCAAGTACTAACCGCGCCCGATGTTGCTTAACTTACGTGATCGGACGAGAACGATAAGATAAGATAAAGAAACGTTTATTATTTAATTAGAACATACACCACATATACGCATTTTCCCTGCTCATGTGTGAAATTCACCAAAACGGCTGTCGAACGCTCTGTATGCTAAGACATATCGCAGTCTTTGCGATTGCCTTAGCATTAGCAGTGCTACGAACAGCCGACTGGCTTCACACATGGCTAGGGGAACAAGTGCGCTTAAAAATTTACATATAATAACAATCCCTGGTACACATGTACCTTACTTGCTAATATTATTATAACACGTAACAAAACTTAAACTAATGATAAATGTAATGGATATGAGTGGAATGAGGTGAAATGATTATATATACAACTTAAGGGAAAAATTTACAAAAAACCCTTTTAACATATTCTTAGCCTAACTTAAAACTAAATGAGTGACATTATGGTTATTTACATCGAGGTTATGATATATTTACATTATGTAGGGTGATGTAATGTTTGTGTTAGAATGTACATGCTACTGCACCGGAATAGGTTGAAGGGAAAATATAGGCAGGGTTTGGTAAGGAAGTTTGTGTTTGAGAGGAAATGTTGCATTGTGCTCTCTTATGCTTGTTATTGTGCGTGTGAGTGGATTGTTGTGTATTTGTGAAGTGTAAAATTTCTGTGCTGTGTTTTTAATATATTCGTGGAAAAATGGTATGTTTGCGCGTTCGTGTAAATCTACGATGCGTGAATATCTATCTGCGTTATTAATTAAGCGTAGACATTTATTCTGCAGTCGTTGTAACGGTTTCAGTGCTGTTTTCGACGCCGAACACCATACAGGGTTTGCGTATGATAAAATGGGGCGAATGACAGACGTATACAGTAGTTTTTTATTTGAGTGGGACATGGGACTATTTTTGTTGAGGAGAGGATAAAGAGATTTTATTACGGAGTATGTTTTTCTTATAATTGTTTTGAAATGAGAATTGTAGGACAGTCTGGAGTCGAGAGTGACGCCGAGGTACTTGACATGTTGTGTTGGTTTTGTTTTATGTCCGTGTAGAGTGATTGGTGTATAAACAGTGTTGTTTGTGAATTTTCGTGTGAAAACGATGGTTTCGGTCTTAGCGTGGTTAATGGATATTTTCCATAGGCGCCAGTAGGGTTGAAGTAGGTTAAGGTGGATTTGTAGCTGTTTGTTAGCTACCTCTGCGCTAAACGAGTGGGCATAGAGGGCCGTATCGTCTGCATAGAGGGCGGTTTGGGTTTGAGGGAACGTAGGGAAATCATGAAGGTAAAGGATGAACAATTTAGGGCCAAGGACACTTCCTTGTGGCACGCCTGCTACTACAGGACGCGGAGTGGAAAAGGTATTGTTGATTTTCACCCTAAATTGTCTTTGGGTCAGGTAGGAGTGAATTAATTTAATTAGGATGGGTGGGAAATTCACAAGAATTAATTTGTAAATGAGCCCTTCAAGCCATACTTTGTCGAAAGCTCTTTCGACGTCAAGAAGGGCCATTACCGTGACTTTATTTTTGTTGTAGTTCGTTGTTATGTCAGTCACAATTCTTGCTACTTGTTGGACGGTACTGTGCTTGGGTTTAAATCCAAACTGGAAGGGTGGGGTAATTTTAGATTTGGAGTCAATGGATTGAATACGGGATGCTATCACCTTCTCAGTCACCTTTGAGAGGGTGTTTAGAAGGCTGATTGGGCGATAGCTTGCGGGAAGTTTGGAGTCTTTGTTTGGTTTAGGAATGGGAGCAACGGTGGCGGTTTTCCAGGATAGGGGAAAGTAATGAAGTTTCAGGATAGCGTTGACGAGGTATGTCAACTGGACAAGAGCTTTGCGGGATATATTTTTAAGAATTATGTTTGGGATTGAGTCCGGGCCTGGCGCTTTCTGGTTGGGTAGGTATTTTATTATGTTAGCTAACTCAGAGGGAGAAGTAAGGAGTTTAGCTAGTGTTCGTTTGTCTGTGTGATGTATTGTGTTAATAAACTCGTGTACTGTGTGCGTTATTTCTGTTTGTTTGGGACATGAGTCGGGATCGATGTGGTGAGCAGCCTCGAAGGTGTCGGCTATCGCTTCTGCCTTCTGCTCATCGGTGAAGAGGATGCTATTATTGTGTGATAGCGTAGGAATGGGTTTGGAGGGTTTTCGGAGGTTTTTGGATAATTTCCACAATGAGTTATCATTGGGATTTAGTGTTGTGAGTTTAGTGTGCCATGTTTTGTTTTTGAGTGTTTTTATTTCATGTTTTATTTGTGTAGTGAGTGTGTTTACTTGTGCGCGTAGGATAGGATCGCCAGACCTTTGCCAGCGCTTTCTTGTGTTGTTTCTTTGTGTGATGAGGGTGGTTATGTGTCCAGGTAATTTGTCTTTGTGTGGTGTTAGTTTTACGACGCGTGTATGCTTTCGCATTGCGTCTGTGAGTGTTTTAGTGTAATTATGTACTTCCTTGTCTATGTCGGCAGAGGTGTTTATATTTGAAATTATTTGAATGTTTTTGTCAAGTGTGTGTCTGAATTTGTTCCAATCTGTATGTAGATATGTGCGAGTATAGCGTGTGTCGTCAGAGTGTGGCGTGTTTGAGTGTAGCGTGCTCAGAACCGGAGAATGATCTGAACTTAGCTCATTAAGAGCAACCGGGTTTGTAATGTGTGTAATGTTTTTGTATATGTAGAGGTCAATTGTTGTCGGCGTCGTATTGTTGGTAGGATAATGGGTAGGGGAAGGAGGAAACATAATAATGGGGGTATGATTTTGTGAGTATAAATGTAAAATGTTACCATTAGCATTTACTCTATTGCAATTCCATGCTGTGTGTTTCGCATTAAGATCGCCTACTAACAGCACTTTACCGCTGATATGTAACAGTGTGTGTATTTCTTGTTGTGTAAAGTGATTGCGTGGGTTGTTGTATGCGGCTATAATGTGCGTGTTATCAGAGAGCTTTATGCAGACGGATTCTAGGGAGGTGGGAGGTAGGTGAACTTGTGTGTGTGCAATAGTGTTTCTCACCAACAGGGCCACGCCCCCCGCTGGTACGTGTGTCTGTATAGCTCTGTCAACTCTGTATATTGTGTATCCGTTTATTTGTAACTTGTCTGTGTGTATGAGTCTTGTTTCGTTGAGAGCCATAATGTGTATGTCGTGTGTGTGGAGAAAGTGTATTAATTCACCTACCTTGGAGCGGATACCGTTTGAATTCCAGGTGCATATGTTAGTGATGAATTATATGCTATAAGTATGAATGGTTTGCAGAAATGAGAATGCAGTGAGTGAACGTGATTGAATGTCAGTGCATGATCTTAAAGCTACATTAAAATCTTTTACAAATGATAACAGATTACTTAAATTAATTAAAGAATTTAGTTCACACATTTCATTAGCTAGCTCACTAAATATATTAAAGTTATTTGAAGCGTTCATTGGCTTAGGGGGAGGGGCTTGTGTTGGCTGGGGGCGGGGCGTGGGCTGCGCGCTGGACTCTGGTTGGTAGGGGGCTGGCCGCTGGAGCGATGGCCGCTGTGCCGGCGCGCGCTGCTGTTGGAGTGGTGGGAACTGCGACTCGTAGAACAGCTGATCGTGAGCCGCAGCATTTTTGTTCCACGCGTTCACTGCAGGGGCGGGCGCAGGCATAAACTGCCTTGGTTTTTCTGGTACGATACCTGCACGCACGTTTTTGAAGTACTCGTACCTCTCCAGCAACCTCGGGTTTCTCTTGGCAGCTTGATTGATTTTTGCCAAGTACGCTGGGCACTCGGCATAGTTGGCTGGATGCGCGCCCTTGCAGTTAGCGCACGTTGCCGGTTGGTCTGTCGTCTTAGTACACGTATTAGTCAAGTGCTCTTTGCCGCACTTTACGCACCTGGGAGCTCTATTACAGTTGGTGGTGGCATGACCCCAATCTTGGCATCGATGGCATTGTGTGAGGACTCTCCTGTTCTCGTGTCGCTCCCACGACACTCTGGTGAATATCAGACTCTTGATGTTTGCCTGCAGGTCTTTGAGTGTCGTCTTGGCGGCAGTTACAACCAGAAACAGTGGTCTGTACTTGGTCCTCATTTTATAAATTGCCTTGACGTCAAGTTTGTAGTTTGTCCTCAGTTCGTCTTGTATAGTGTCTGTGTCTGGGTTGCAGTCAAGTCCACGCAGCACGAATGCGTGCGTTTTTTCGTCATTGTCAGTGTAAGTATGGTATTGCAGGTCAGGCTTGATGGCATTTATGAATTTTGTCTTGTCGTCTTTGTCATGTAGATATAGGTTGACATTGTTCCTGGTATATTTTATATCAAAACCATGTGTGACAGTGGCTTGAATTCTTGTCACGAGTGCAGCATGGTTTGATACGGTGCCAGGAATTATAATCGGCGCAGGTGGTTTAATTTTCCGTGGCTGTTCTATTGGCTCTCCAGGTGCGTCATTGTCAGAGTCGTCGTCATTGTTGTCGTCGTTGTCTACCGGCAACGTACTGAAGCGATTCTGCAGCGGGATGGCGTATCTCGGCGGCTGAGGTGCAGCGGCGCGGCGCGGCATAGCGGCGGGTGAGGGGAGGGGATTGTTGTCCACGTTGGAACTGGTACTGGCGACGGCTGGAGTATTGTTCGCGACACTTGTCTTTTTGACCACTTTCACGACTTCCGGACTTTCACTAGCTTTACGTTTTGTCGATTGTTGAAAAAACTCTTTAAAACTAGCACATTCACTCATTTTAACACTTTCATACTCACTTATAATATTACTTAAATCTAAACCATCTAACTTTGAATTAAAACTATCACTATGATTACTCACTAGGTCACTAACACTCGCACTTGCATACACATTTTCAGTCCTTGACTTTTCACTACTCTCACTAACACTCATTGGTTTACAACCCCTTACGGGGTTGCGAAATTTAAACACGCACTTTGTTCTCGAACTGGAATTAAAAGACTTATGTTTCTTTTTTATTATCATACGCGAATTCCAAAATTTAAAATTTTTTCACTACCGGCGTGGTTCACTTGCTCGCTAGAACTTGACTCGGCGCTAGCTCACAAACACGTCCGTCCGCTTTCGCTTCAAGACATGGAATGGGGGGACGAGAACGTGTGTATTCAACATGGTATGGCCGTTGACATGAATTAAAGTAATGGGAAATCTAATTGAGATCAAAATAAGAATCACAAATCTAAATAGATTTGTATTGAACATTATGGACTAGGGGGTAAATCAGGATAACATCTGATTTTCTTCTAAATGTGTCTTATTCCATTCAATATCTAATAATAACTCTTTATATTATAAAACCTATGTTTTTAGATTTATATATTTCTAGACATCATATTTTAAATAATATTGGTTACTCTACCAACATTACGTGTTTGTAAAGTGTGAAATTTGTGCACAATACTATAATTTTATGCACCTATAAAATATGTATTATGGTTGTATAATGTATATATAAAAAAATAATTATAACTATTTTTTTTTTAAGTTTAATTTCTTGTATATAGATAATTATATAGTAAACATTTATCTACATATACTTTTTATATACAATAATCACTTTTCCATTCAATAATATAAAATGTATAAAGAAATATTTTAATATAATCATATAGCACATCGGTCAAAGAAACACAAAACACAAATATGCCTACTTGTTCAATTGTCATCATATTGTTTGTATCTATGACAATCAAAACAAATCATGTTGTTTGTTTAGAATCGTTATTTTTTATAATACCAATAAGGAATATGTTATAAAAACAAGTAGTTATAGGAAATAATTATAACAAATAGTTAGAATTCATTATAAAATAGTAAATATCCCACTTTAGTTGGGAATCGATCTCATCACATCTATGTTACTATAAAACAATTTAACAGACTCAGCTAATTTTCGGCTAATTTCTATTTATATATCCTAAATTTATAACAAATAGTACAAATTATATTATTAATAATAATAAAAAATATTAAAAAGTCAACGGCACGCGGTGTTCCCAAGCGGTCACCCATCCAAGTACTAACCGCGCCCGATGTTGCTTAACTTACGTGATCGGACGAGAACGTGTGTATTCAACATGGTATGGCCGTTGACATGAATTAAAGTAATGGGAAATCTAATTGAGATCAAAATAAGAATCACAAATCTAAATAGATTTGTATTGAACATTATGGACTAGGGGGTAAATCAGGATAAGATCTGATTTTCTTCTAAATGTATCTTATTCCATTCAATATCTAATAATAACTCTTTATATTATAAAACCTATGTTTTTAGATTTATATATTTCTAGACATCATATTTTAAATAATATTGGTTACTCTACCAACATTACGTGTTTGTAAAGTGTGAAATTTGTGCACAATACTATAATTTTATGCACCTATAAAATATGTATTATGGTTGTATAATGTATATATAAAAAAATAATTATAACTATTTTTTTTTTAAGTTTAATTTCTTGTATATAGATAATTATATAGTAAACATTTATCTACATATACTTTTTATATACAATAATCACTTTTCCATTCAATAATATAAAATGTATAAAGAAATATTTTAATATAATCATATAGCACATCGGTCAAAGAAACACAAAACACAAATATGCCTACTTGTTCAATTGTCATCATATTGTTTGTATCTATGACAATCAAAACAAATCATGTTGTTTGTTTAGAATCGTTATTTTTTATAATACCAATAAGGAATATGTTATAAAAACAAGTAGTTATAGGAAATAATTATAACAAATAGTTAGAATTCATTATAAAATAGTAAATATCCCACTTTAGTTGGGAATCGATCTCATCACATCTATGTTACTATAAAACAATTTAACAGACTCAGCTAATTTTCAGCTAATTTCTATTTATATATCCTAAATTTATAACAAATAGTACAAATTATATTATTAATAATAATAAAAAATATTAAAAAGTCAACGGCACGCGGTGTTCCCAAGCGGTCACCCATCCAAGTACTAACCGCGCCCGATGTTGCTTAACTTACGTGATCGGACGAGAACGTGTGTATTCAACATGGTATGGCCGTTGACATGAATTAAAGTAATGGGAAATCTAATTGAGATCAAAATAAGAATCACAAATCTAAATAGATTTGTATTGAACATTATGGACTAGGGGGTAAATCAGGATAAGATCTGATTTTCTTCTAAATGTGTCTTATTCCATTCAATATCTAATAATAACTCTTTATATTATAAAACCTATGTTTTTAGATTTATATATTTCTAGACATCATATTTTAAATAATATTGGTTACTCTACCAACATTACGTGTTTGTAAAGTGTGAAATTTGTGCACAATACTATAATTTTATGCACCTATAAAATATGTATTATGGTTGTATAATGTATATATAAAAAAATAATTATAACTATTTTTTTTTTAAGTTTAATTTCTTGTATATAGATAATTATATAGTAAACATTTATCTACATATACTTTTTATATACAATAATCACTTTTCCATTCAATAATATAAAATGTATAAAGAAATATTTTAATATAATCATATAGCACATCGGTCAAAGAAACACAAAACACAAATATGCCTACTTGTTCAATTGTCATCATATTGTTTGTATCTATGACAATCAAAACAAATCATGTTGTTTGTTTAGAATCGTTATTTTTTATAATACCAATAAGGAATATGTTATAAAAACAAGTAGTTATAGGAAATAATTATAACAAATAGTTAGAATTCATTATAAAATAGTAAATATCCCACTTTAGTTGGGAATCGATCTCATCACATCTATGTTACTATAAAACAATTTAACAGACTCAGCTAATTTTCAGCTAATTTCTATTTATATATCCTAAATTTATAACAAATAGTACAAATTATATTATTAATAATAATAAAAAATATTAAAAAGTCAACGGCACGCGGTGTTCCCAAGCGGTCACCCATCCAAGTACTAACCGCGCCCGATGTTGCTTAACTTAACTTAACACGAGAACGTGTGTATTCAACATGGTATGGCCGTTGACATGAATTAAAGTAATGGGAAATCTAATTGAGATCAAAATAAGAATCACAAATCTAAATAGATTTGTATTGAACATTATGGACTAGGGGGTAAATCAGGATAAGATCTGATTTTCTTCTAAATGTGTCTTATTCCATTCAATATCTAATAATAACTCTTTATATTATAAAACCTATGTTTTTAGATTTATATATTTCTAGACATCATATTTTAAATAATATTGGTTACTCTACCAACATTACGTGTTTGTAAAGTGTGAAATTTGTGCACAATACTATAATTTTATGCACCTATAAAATATGTATTATGGTTGTATAATGTATATATAAAAAAATAATTATAACTATTTTTTTTTTAAGTTTAATTTCTTGTATATAGATAATTATATAGTAAACATTTATCTACATATACTTTTTATATACAATAATCACTTTTCCATTCAATAATATAAAATGTATAAAGAAATATTTTAATATAATCATATAGCACATCGGTCAAAGAAACACAAAACACAAATATGCCTACTTGTTCAATTGTCATCATATTGTTTGTATCTATGACAATCAAAACAAATCATGTTGTTTGTTTAGAATCGTTATTTTTTATAATACCAATAAGGAATATGTTATAAAAACAAGTAGTTATAGGAAATAATTATAACAAATAGTTAGAATTCATTATAAAATAGTAAATATCCCACTTTAGTTGGGAATCGATCTCATCACATCTATGTTACTATAAAACAATTTAACAGACTCAGCTAATTTTCAGCTAATTTCTATTTATATATCCTAAATTTATAACAAATAGTACAAATTATATTATTAATAATAATAAAAAATATTAAAAAGTCAACGGCACGCGGTGTTCCCAAGCGGTCACCCATCCAAGTACTAACCGCGCCCGATGTTGCTTAACTTACGTGATCGGACGAGAACGTGTGTATTCAACATGGTATGGCCGTTGACATGAATTAAAGTAATGGGAAATCTAATTGAGATCAAAATAAGAATCACAAATCTAAATAGATTTGTATTGAACATTATGGACTAGGGGGTAAATCAGGATAAGATCTGATTTTCTTCTAAATGTGTCTTATTCCATTCAATATCTAATAATAACTCTTTATATTATAAAACCTATGTTTTTAGATTTATATATTTCTAGACATCATATTTTAAATAATATTGGTTACTCTACCAACATTACGTGTTTGTAAAGTGTGAAATTTGTGCACAATACTATAATTTTATGCACCTATAAAATATGTATTATGGTTGTATAATGTATATATAAAAAAATAATTATAACTATTTTTTTTTTAAGTTTAATTTCTTGTATATAGATAATTATATAGTAAACATTTATCTACATATACTTTTTATATACAATAATCACTTTTCCATTCAATAATATAAAATGTATAAAGAAATATTTTAATATAATCATATAGCACATCGGTCAAAGAAACACAAAACACAAATATGCCTACTTGTTCAATTGTCATCATATTGTTTGTATCTATGACAATCAAAACAAATCATGTTGTTTGTTTAGAATCGTTATTTTTTATAATACCAATAAGGAATATGTTATAAAAACAAGTAGTTATAGGAAATAATTATAACAAATAGTTAGAATTCATTATAAAATAGTAAATATCCCACTTTAGTTGGGAATCGATCTCATCACATCTATGTTACTATAAAACAATTTAACAGACTCAGCTAATTTTCAGCTAATTTCTATTTATATATCCTAAATTTATAACAAATAGTACAAATTATATTATTAATAATAATAAAAAATATTAAAAAGTCAACGGCACGCGGTGTTCCCAAGCGGTCACCCATCCAAGTACTAACCGCGCCCGATGTTGCTTAACTTACGTGATCGGACGAGAACGTGTGTATTCAACATGGTATGGCCGTTGACATGAATTAAAGTAATGGGAAATCTAATTGAGATCAAAATAAGAATCACAAATCTAAATAGATTTGTATTGAACATTATGGACTAGGGGGTAAATCAGGATAAGATCTGATTTTCTTCTAAATGTGTCTTATTCCATTCAATATCTAATAATAACTCTTTATATTATAAAACCTATGTTTTTAGATTTATATATTTCTAGACATCATATTTTAAATAATATTGGTTACTCTACCAACATTACGTGTTTGTAAAGTGTGAAATTTGTGCACAATACTATAATTTTATGCACCTATAAAATATGTATTATGGTTGTATAATGTATATATAAAAAAATAATTATAACTATTTTTTTTTTAAGTTTAATTTCTTGTATATAGATAATTATATAGTAAACATTTATCTACATATACTTTTTATATACAATAATCACTTTTCCATTCAATAATATAAAATGTATAAAGAAATATTTTAATATAATCATATAGCACATCGGTCAAAGAAACACAAAACACAAATATGCCTACTTGTTCAATTGTCATCATATTGTTTGTATCTATGACAATCAAAACAAATCATGTTGTTTGTTTAGAATCGTTATTTTTTATAATACCAATAAGGAATATGTTATAAAAACAAGTAGTTATAGGAAATAATTATAACAAATAGTTAGAATTCATTATAAAATAGTAAATATCCCACTTTAGTTGGGAATCGATCTCATCACATCTATGTTACTATAAAACAATTTAACAGACTCAGCTAATTTTCAGCTAATTTCTATTTATATATCCTAAATTTATAACAAATAGTACAAATTATATTATTAATAATAATAAAAAATATTAAAAAGTCAACGGCACGCGGTGTTCCCAAGCGGTCACCCATCCAAGTACTAACCGCGCCCGATGTTGCTTAACTTACGTGATCGGACGAGAACGTGTGTATTCAACATGGTATGGCCGTTGACATGAATTAAAGTAATGGGAAATCTAATTGAGATCAAAATAAGAATCACAAATCTAAATAGATTTGTATTGAACATTATGGACTAGGGGGTAAATCAGGATAAGATCTGATTTTCTTCTAAATGTGTCTTATTCCATTCAATATCTAATAATAACTCTTTATATTATAAAACCTATGTTTTTAGATTTATATATTTCTAGACATCATATTTTAAATAATATTGGTTACTCTACCAACATTACGTGTTTGTAAAGTGTGAAATTTGTGCACAATACTATAATTTTATGCACCTATAAAATATGTATTATGGTTGTATAATGTATATATAAAAAAATAATTATAACTATTTTTTTTTTAAGTTTAATTTCTTGTATATAGATAATTATATAGTAAACATTTATCTACATATACTTTTTATATACAATAATCACTTTTCCATTCAATAATATAAAATGTATAAAGAAATATTTTAATATAATCATATAGCACATCGGTCAAAGAAACACAAAACACAAATATGCCTACTTGTTCAATTGTCATCATATTGTTTGTATCTATGACAATCAAAACAAATCATGTTGTTTGTTTAGAATCGTTATTTTTTATAATACCAATAAGGAATATGTTATAAAAACAAGTAGTTATAGGAAATAATTATAACAAATAGTTAGAATTCATTATAAAATAGTAAATATCCCACTTTAGTTGGGAATCGATCTCATCACATCTATGTTACTATAAAACAATTTAACAGACTCAGCTAATTTTCAGCTAATTTCTATTTATATATCCTAAATTTATAACAAATAGTACAAATTATATTATTAATAATAATAAAAAATATTAAAAAGTCAACGGCACGCGGTGTTCCCAAGCGGTCACCCATCCAAGTACTAACCGCGCCCGATGTTGCTTAACTTACGTGATCGGACGAGAACGTGTGTATTCAACATGGTATGGCCGTTGACATGAATTAAAGTAATGGGAAATCTAATTGAGATCAAAATAAGAATCACAAATCTAAATAGATTTGTATTGAACATTATGGACTAGGGGGTAAATCAGGATAAGATCTGATTTTCTTCTAAATGTGTCTTATTCCATTCAATATCTAATAATAACTCTTTATATTATAAAACCTATGTTTTTAGATTTATATATTTCTAGACATCATATTTTAAATAATATTGGTTACTCTACCAACATTACGTGTTTGTAAAGTGTGAAATTTGTGCACAATACTATAATTTTATGCACCTATAAAATATGTATTATGGTTGTATAATGTATATATAAAAAAATAATTATAACTATTTTTTTTTTAAGTTTAATTTCTTGTATATAGATAATTATATAGTAAACATTTATCTACATATACTTTTTATATACAATAATCACTTTTCCATTCAATAATATAAAATGTATAAAGAAATATTTTAATATAATCATATAGCACATCGGTCAAAGAAACACAAAACACAAATATGCCTACTTGTTCAATTGTCATCATATTGTTTGTATCTATGACAATCAAAACAAATCATGTTGTTTGTTTAGAATCGTTATTTTTTATAATACCAATAAGGAATATGTTATAAAAACAAGTAGTTATAGGAAATAATTATAACAAATAGTTAGAATTCATTATAAAATAGTAAATATCCCACTTTAGTTGGGAATCGATCTCATCACATCTATGTTACTATAAAACAATTTAACAGACTCAGCTAATTTTCAGCTAATTTCTATTTATATATCCTAAATTTATAACAAATAGTACAAATTATATTATTAATAATAATAAAAAATATTAAAAAGTCAACGGCACGCGGTGTTCCCAAGCGGTCACCCATCCAAGTACTAACCGCGCCCGATGTTGCTTAACTTACGTGATCGGACGAGAACGTGTGTATTCAACATGGTATGGCCGTTGACATGAATTAAAGTAATGGGAAATCTAATTGAGATCAAAATAAGAATCACAAATCTAAATAGATTTGTATTGAACATTATGGACTAGGGGGTAAATCAGGATAAGATCTGATTTTCTTCTAAATGTGTCTTATTCCATTCAATATCTAATAATAACTCTTTATATTATAAAACCTATGTTTTTAGATTTATATATTTCTAGACATCATATTTTAAATAATATTGGTTACTCTACCAACATTACGTGTTTGTAAAGTGTGAAATTTGTGCACAATACTATAATTTTATGCACCTATAAAATATGTATTATGGTTGTATAATGTATATATAAAAAAATAATTATAACTATTTTTTTTTTAAGTTTAATTTCTTGTATATAGATAATTATATAGTAAACATTTATCTACATATACTTTTTATATACAATAATCACTTTTCCATTCAATAATATAAAATGTATAAAGAAATATTTTAATATAATCATATAGCACATCGGTCAAAGAAACACAAAACACAAATATGCCTACTTGTTCAATTGTCATCATATTGTTTGTATCTATGACAATCAAAACAAATCATGTTGTTTGTTTAGAATCGTTATTTTTTATAATACCAATAAGGAATATGTTATAAAAACAAGTAGTTATAGGAAATAATTATAACAAATAGTTAGAATTCATTATAAAATAGTAAATATCCCACTTTAGTTGGGAATCGATCTCATCACATCTATGTTACTATAAAACAATTTAACAGACTCAGCTAATTTTCAGCTAATTTCTATTTATATATCCTAAATTTATAACAAATAGTACAAATTATATTATTAATAATAATAAAAAATATTAAAAAGTCAACGGCACGCGGTGTTCCCAAGCGGTCACCCATCCAAGTACTAACCGCGCCCGATGTTGCTTAACTTACGTGATCGGACGAGAACGTGTATATTCAACATAGTATGGCCGTTGACATGAATTAAAGTAATGGGAAATCTAATTGAGATCAAAATAAGAATCACAAATCTAAATAGATTTGTATTGAACATTATGGACTAGGGGGTAAATCAGGATAAGATCTGATTTTCTTCTAAATGTGTCTTATTCCATTCAATATCTAATAATAACTCTTTATATTATAAAACCTATGTTTTTAGATTTATATATTTCTAGACTTCATATTTTAAATAATATTGGTTACTCTACCAACATTACGTGTTTGTAAAGTGTGAAATTTGTGCACAATACTATAATTTTATGCACCTATAAAATATGTATTATGGTTGTATAATGTATATATAAAAAAATAATTATAACTATTTTTTTTTTAAGTTTAATTTCTTGTATATAGATAATTATATAGTAAACATTTATCTACATATACTTTTTATATACAATAATCACTTTTCCATTCAATAATATAAAATGTATAAAGAAATATTTTAATATAATCATATAGCACATCGGTCAAAGAAACACAAAACACAAATATGCCTACTTGTTCAATTGTCATCATATTGTTTGTATCTATGACAATCAAAACAAATCATGTTGTTTGTTTAGAATCGTTATTTTTTATAATACCAATAAGGAATATGTTATAAAAACAAGTAGTTATAGGAAATAATTATAACAAATAGTTAGAATTCATTATAAAATAGTAAATATCCCACTTTAGTTGGGAATCGATCTCATCACATCTATGTTACTATAAAACAATTTAACAGACTCAGCTAATTTTCAGCTAATTTCTATTTATATATCCTAAATTTATAACAAATAGTACAAATTATATTATTAATAATAATAAAAAATATTAAAAAGTCAACGGCACGCGGTGTTCCCAAGCGGTCACCCATCCAAGTACTAACCGCGCCCGATGTTGCTTAACTTACGTGATCGGACGAGAACGATAAGATAAGATAAAGAAACGTTTATTATTAAATTAGATCGTACACCACATACACGCATTTTCCCTGCTCATGTGTGAAATTATACCAAATCGGCTGTCGAACGCTCTGTATGCTAAGACATATCGCAGTCTTTGCGATTGCCTTAGCATTAGCAGTGCTACGAACAGCCGACTGGCTTCACACATGGCTAGGGGAACAAGTGCGCTTAAAAAATTTACATATAATTACAATCCCTGGTACACATGTACCTTACTTGCTAATATTATTAAACACGTAACAAAACTTAAACTAATGATAAATGTAATGGATATGAGTGGAATGAGGTGAAATGATTGTATATACAACTTAAGGGAAAAATTTACAAAAAACCCTTTCAACATATTCTTAGCCTAACTTAAAACTAAATGAGTGACAGTATGGTTATTTACATCGAGGTTATGATATATTTACATTATGTAGGGTGATGTAATGTTTGTGTTAGAATGTACATGCTACTGCACCGGAATAGGTTGAAGGGAAAATATAGGCAGGGTTTGGTAAGGAAGTTTGTGTTTGAGAGGAAATGTTGCATTGTGCTCTCTTATGCTTGTTATTGTGCGTGTGAGTGGATTGTTGTGTATTTGTGAAGTGTAAAATTTCTGTGCGGACGAGAACGTGTGTATTCAACATGGTATGGCCGTTGACATGAATTAAAGTAATGGGAAATCTAATTGAGATCAAAATAAGAATCACAAATCTAAATAGATTTGTATTGAACATTATGGACTAGGGGGTAAATCAGGATAAGATCTGATTTTCTTCTAAATGTGTCTTATTCCATTCAATATCTAATAATAACTCTTTATATTATAAAACCTATGTTTTTAGATTTATATATTTCTAGACATCATATTTTAAATAATATTGGTTACTCTACCAACATTACGTGTTTGTAAAGTGTGAAATTTGTGCACAATACTATAATTTTATGCACCTATAAAATATGTATTATGGTTGTATAATGTATATATAAAAAAATAATTATAACTATTTTTTTTTTAAGTTTAATTTCTTGTATATAGATAATTATATAGTAAACAATTATCTACATATACTTTTTATATACAATAATCACTTTTCCATTCAATAATATAAAATGTATAAAGAAATATTTTAATATAATCATATAGCACATCGGTCAAAGAAACACAAAACACAAATATGCCTACTTGTTCAATTGTCATCATATTGTTTGTATCTATGACAATCAAAACAAATCATGTTGTTTGTTTAGAATCGTTATTTTTTATAATACCAATAAGGAATATGTTATAAAAACAAGTAGTTATAGGAAATAATTATAACAAATAGTTAGAATTCATTATAAAATAGTAAATATCCCACTTTAGTTGGGAATCGATCTCATCACATCTATGTTACTATAAAACAATTTAACAGACTCAGCTAATTTTCAGCTAATTTCTATTTATATATCCTAAATTTATAACAAATAGTACAAATTATATTATTAATAATAATAAAAAATATTAAAAAGTCAACGGCACGCGGTGTTTCCAAGCGGTCACCCATCCAAGTACTAACCGCGCCCGATGTTGCTTAACTTACGTGATCGGACGAGAACGTGTGTATTCAACATGGTATGGCCGTTGACATGAATTAAAGTAATGGGAAATCTAATTGAGATCAAAATAAGAATCACACATCTAAATAGATTTGTATTGAACATTATGGACTAGGGGGTAAATCAGGTTAAGATCTGATTTTCTTCTAAATGTGTCTTATTCCATTCAATATCTAATAATAACTCTTTATATTATAAAACCTATGTTTTTAGATTTATATATTTCTAGACATCATATTTTAAATAATATTGGTTACTCTACCAACATTACGTGTTTGTAAAGTGTGAAATTTGTGCACAATACTATAATTTTATGCACCTATAAAATATGTATTATGGTTGTATAATGTATATATAAAAAAATAATTATAACTATTTTTTTTTTAAGTTTAATTTCTTGTATATAGATAATTATATAGTAAACATTTATCTACATATACTTTTTATATACAATAATCACTTTTCCATTCAATAATATAAAATGTATAAAGAAATATTTTAATATAATCATATAGCACATCGGTCAAAGAAACACAAAACACAAATATGCCTACTTGTTCAATTGTCATCATATTGTTTGTATCTATGACAATCAAAACAAATCATGTTGTTTGTTTAGAATCGTTATTTTTTATAATACCAATAAGGAATATGTTATAAAAACAAGTAGTTATAGGAAATAATTATAACAAATAGTTAGAATTCATTATAAAATAGTAAATATCCCACTTTAGTTGGGAATCGATCTCATCACATCTATGTTACTATAAAACAATTTAACAGACTCAGCTAATTTTCAGCTAATTTCTATTTATATATCCTAAATTTATAACAAATAGTACAAATTATATTATTAATAATAATAAAAAATATTAAAAAGTCAACGGCACGCGGTGTTCCCAAGCGGTCACCCATCCAAGTACTAACCGCGCCCGATGTTGCTTAACTTACGTGATCGGACGAGAACGTGTGTATTCAACATGGTATGGCCGTTGACATGAATTAAAGTAATGGGAAATCTAATTGAGATCAAAATAAGAATCACAAATCTAAATAGATTTGTATTGAACATTATGGACTAGGGGGTAAATCAGGATAAGATCTGATTTTCTTCTAAATGTGTCTTATTCCATTCAATATCTAATAATAACTCTTTATATTATAAAACCTATGTTTTTAGATTTATATATTTCTAGACATCATATTTTAAATAATATTGGTTACTCTACCAACATTACGTGTTTGTAAAGTGTGAAATTTGTGCACAATACTATAATTTTATGCACCTATAAAATATGTATTATGGTTGTATAATGTATATATAAAAAAATAATTATAACTATTTTTTTTTTAAGTTTAATTTCTTGTATATAGATAATTATATAGTAAACATTTATCTACATATACTTTTTATATACAATAATCACTTTTCCATTCAATAATATAAAATGTATAAAGAAATATTTTAATATAATCATATAGCACATCGGTCAAAGAAACACAAAACACAAATATGCCTACTTGTTCAATTGTCATCATATTGTTTGTATCTATGACAATCAAAACAAATCATGTTGTTTGTTTAGAATCGTTATTTTTTATAATACCAATAAGGAATATGTTATAAAAACAAGTAGTTATAGGAAATAATTATAACAAATAGTTAGAATTCATTATAAAATAGTAAATATCCCACTTTAGTTGGGAATCGATCTCATCACATCTATGTTACTATAAAACAATTTAACAGACTCAGCTAATTTTCAGCTAATTTCTATTTATATATCCTAAATTTATAACAAATAGTACAAATTATATTATTAATAATAATAAAAAATATTAAAAAGTCAACGGCACGCGGTGTTCCCAAGCGGTCACCCATCCAAGTACTAACCGCGCCCGATGTTGCTTAACTTACGTGATCGGACGAGAACGTGTGTATTCAACATGGTATGGCCGTTGACATGAATTAAAGTAATGGGAAATCTAATTGAGATCAAAATAAGAATCACAAATCTAAATAGATTTGTATTGAACATTATGGACTAGGGGGTAAATCAGGATAAGATCTGATTTTCTTCTAAATGTGTCTTATTCCATTCAATATCTAATAATAACTCTTTATATTATAAAACCTATGTTTTTAGATTTATATATTTCTAGACTTCATATTTTAAATAATATTGGTTACTCTACCAACATTACGTGTTTGTAAAGTGTGAAATTTGTGCACAATACTATAATTTTATGCACCTATAAAATATGTATTATGGTTGTATAATGTAAATTATGTATCTTGAACCTGTTGTTTCATTACATTAGTCATAACATCATCTAGCATAGGTTGCACATTTAGAAGATAAGATAAATGTAAATTATGTATCTTGAACCTGTTGTTTCAAGACATTAGTCATAACATCATCTAGCATAGGTTGCATATTTAGAAGATAAGAGAAATGTATAAATAGGCTAGTTTAGTGAATAAGCACGCTCTTTGTATCGTAGACTCTGCACAGTCAAGTACTGTGACTCATATGTAACCATATACAAATTATAATAAAGTTATAATATTAATAAAGATTTTAGTATTCTTTTTAAAAACATAAAATCGAATACTCAAAATTTAATTGGCGCAGCTCGGTAGGATTAATAGCTTCGAAACACAATAAAAAAAATTGTGTGGTGGATTTTTATCCTTTACCAAGCAAAACCTACAAAAATCTACGAAAACCGGTCGAACAGGACCCATCAGGCCGCAAAGGCACAACGTTCGTCTACAAGATTCACGTACTCCAGAGTGCTGTTCCGAGATCACGTCGACCAATCCACTAGGAAGACTTGCTGTTCCGAAACACGTCACTCATCAGAAGCACTTGCTGTCTCTACTAGACAACACGAAAACTACGAAAAAGAAGCCGCAACAGAAGATGATGTTCACAAGAATCATCATAATCACAATCACGATACAAATGTAAGAATTTCTTTATAAGTTTGTAAAACATTTATATTATAATACTCAGGGGTATTTCTAGCTACGACTAGTAATAAAAATACCGAGACCCGGCACAGGTCAATCACACACATAATACAATTTATGTCAGAAAGCGATAGCTCTGAATCAATAGAATCAGACGATTCCTTAACACCGTTACCAATAACTAAATATATCAAAATTAAATTAAAACCTAGTAGATTAAATCGCATAACAATGGCTACCACAACTGTACAAGAAATAGAAATGTATCTCAAAACAATCCCATGTTATAATGGAAATATTAAAACATTAAATAATTTTATAAAACAAGCCACAAAGATTATGGACATTTTTAATACACTAGAACTCACTGCAAATCAGCGAATGTTTGCATTCAGCATGATAAAATTAAAACTCACTGAACAAGCAATAGAAATTACAAGTAATAACGAATTTGCAGAATGGGAAGATTTAAAACTATATCTGACCACAAACTTTGTAGACAAGAGTACATCAGAAACACTGATGATAGAACTCATGGATACGAAATTTTCGAAATCAATAGAACAAACTTTGAAAATAATGCTTGAAAATTTTTCACTTTACAAATCAAAAATACACTTAACTAATTATTCACAAGATCAGAAGAACGCAATAATTCATGAAAACCAAAAATTTATAGTAAAAAGATTTATATCTCTACTACCAAATCATGTTAGAGGATCATTCCTTATTAAAAACCCTACAACTTTGGAACAAATAGAATTAATGATTAAAAATGAATTTAACTTTATTAATACGTATAATCAATCACCTATGTTGAGAAACAATGTAGAAAGACCAAAATTTGGCAATGGGCAACCTCCACAAAAGTTCCCATCACAAACATTCCCATCAACATCATTTAATCCCAAACAACCACCTCAATACCAGAGAACTATCCCAAATTTTGCACCTAGACAAAATATAAAAAATTATTATGAGACGAAACGATTTAACCCAAAACCTATGACACAACAAACACGAATCACACAACCAATGTCTACACAAACAATCAGACAAAATAATAACATAGAAGAAGTAGACTTAGACGAAATAGATTTCGATATGGACCAAGAATTTCATAAACAAATAGACGAAGAGTTAAACAACGAAAGATTAGAGAAAGAAAAACAAAAGAAAATCTATGAAGATTCTTTTTTTAGATTTAGAGACACAGATAGAAGCGATACAGTAGTAATGTCTTCTATAACAACGAACTTACCAGCATTAAAAATTAATCCATATGTCATACTGTTCGATACAGGCTCTTCAATAAACTTTATACACCCGGATTTAGTAAAACAATTTAAAGTAAAAACATATAACGAAAAATTAACTTTTAAAACAGTAAACGGAAAATCTAATTGCGATAAATATACAATAATAAAAATTCATAAAAAACCTTTAAAATGTTATGTTTATAAATTTCATAAAACATATAATATATTACTCGGAATAGAAGCATTTAAAATATTAAATATACAACTAAACTTTAAAGACAATAAAGTAAAATTAGACGATAAAATATATAAATTAGAAGAATTAACAAATTTAAAAGCAGAAACAAATAATATACAAATTAGAAATAGTCACTTAGATAATATAGAAAAAAGAGAGTTAGATAAACTAATAAACACATACACAGATCTGTTTCCAAACGAAAACGAAAACCTAACCTGCACTACCACCATAGAACACAAAATTCACGTAACAAATGAAACGCCGGTATACACAAAAAATTACCGACTTCCACAAATTTACGAAAAAGACATCGAAGAACATGTAAAAAAATTATTAGATAATAAAATAATACAAAAATCATTTTCACCCTGGTCATCCCCTATTTGGATCGTACCAAAAAAATTAGACGCTTCAGGAAAACAAAAAACTAGAATGGTAATAGATTTCAGAAAACTAAATTCAGTAACGAAAGATGATAAATACCCAATACCTAACATTGACACGATATTCGATCACATCGGACCCTCCGAATACTTTACAACCCTAGACCTACATTCAGGATTCCACCAGATAAAAATGAATAAAAATGATAGAGAAAAAACAGCTTTTTCCACAAGTTCTGGACACTACGAATACATTAGAATGCCTTTTGGACTTAAAAACGCACCTGCCACATTTCAACGAATGATTAATGAAGCATTAGGCGAATTAATTAATAAAATCTGTTTAGTATATATGGACGACATTATAATATTTGGCAAAAACTTAGAAGAACATTTAAAAAATATAAGACTAGTATTCGAAAAACTACGTCAAGCAAATTTAAAAATACAAATAGACAAGTCAGAATTTTTACAACAAGAAGTTAAATTTTTAGGATATAAAATTAATCAAACCGGACTAACAACAGATGAAAAGAAAATAGAGACAATAAAAAATTTAAATTTACCAAAAACACAAAAAGAAATAAAACAATTCTTAGGAACTTTAGGATGGTATAGACGATTCATACCTAATTACGCAAACTTGACAAAACCTTTTACACAATGTCTAAGAAAAAATGTTAAAATAGATATAGATGATGAAAATTATAAGAACGCATTTGAACAATGTAAAAACACATTAATAAAATCCCCAATATTACAAAACCCAGACTTTAACAAAGAATTTATATTAACTACAGACGCAAGCGACTTTGCAATAGGCGCTATATTAGCACAAAAAACAGACGATAAAGAATTACCTATATGTTATGCCTCTAAAACTTTAAATAAAGCGGAACAGAATTACAGTACAATAGAAAAAGAACTAAAAGCAATAGTATGGGCAGTTAGAAATTTTAGACCATATATTTACGGACGGAAGTTCACCATAAAAACAGATCATAAACCTTTAATCTGGTTATTCAACATGAAAAACCCGAATCAAAAACTAATTAGATGGAAAATAGAATTGAGTGAATATAACTTTGAGATAAATTATTTACAAGGTAAAGAGAATGTTGTTGCAGACCTACTATCCAGACAGAAACCCAAATTTAAATTAAATAATTTAATAGGCGACGTATTAGAACAAAATCCCATCGCACACTGTATATCAAAAAACTGCGAAATGTCACGAGGTCTGGCGGAACAAATAAATTTAAAATATGATTGCAAAGACTTTTGCAAAGAACGAAATAATAAAAATATCATTATTCAAAAAATAAATAATAAAATAATATTTCACCTAATTACAAAAATAAATCATTTTGATAAACCATTATTAAAAAATTTGGACAAACCTTTAAAAGAATTAAGAGATTACATGATTATAAATGAACTACCTATAATAAACATCCCAAAATTAGGATGCGGTTTAGACAAATTAGAATGGGAAAAAGTAAGAGAAAAGATAAATAAAATATTTGAAGATACTAATATAGAAATAAACGTTTTCACATTACCCGACGTTAACCATAATGAAACAGAAAACAGTAGCGAACAAAATAATATAGATCAAGAAGAAGATAACCAAACGGTACACAGCGCAAATGAGAATCCCATAGCAGGAATAAAATATTTAGATGAGAGAATTAATATAGCGGATAATCAAATAATAATTTATAAAGTAGACAGGGATACTGAAATAAAAATAGAAAAATATTTTGATAATAAAAAACAAAGACTTATTTGTAAATTTAATAAAGTAACCTTTAAACAAGATGTTATAGATTTTATAAAAACTTATCTAACCCCAAAAATTAGATATTTAGCCTTATTTCAAAAAGATTTAGATAAAGAAGTTTCAAAAATATTACAAGAAAATTTCCAACCAAATTCTATAAATATCATAGCGTGTACAAAATTAGTAAACAACGTAGAAAATAACGAGGAACAATTAGAAATTATACATGACTTTCACACAGGCCTTACAAATCATAGAGGAATTTTAGCCACCATAAGAGAATTAAAAGAAAAATATTATTGGCCAAACATGAATAAAGACATTCAAGAATATATAAACAACTGTGAAATGTGCCGATGTAATAAATATGAAAGAAAACCTATAAAAATAACCGACAATCTTACAATAACACCAAGCACACCATTTGAAATGATAAATATAGACTTGTTATCACTAAATAAAGAACCTTACTTGACGATATTAGATCAGTTCTCCAAGCACGCACAGATTATCAAAGTCGAAAATAAGAGCGCAAAACAAATAACAGATAAATTAAGAATATACTTTGAAACATACAAAATACCTAAGGAAATAATAATGGACAATGGTACAGAATTTAATAACACATTAATGAAAGATCTCTTAAGTAAAAAGAAAATTAAATTACATATAACTTGTGTTAATAACCCTAAAAGTAATGCAGTGGAAAGACTTCACTCAACATTAATAGAACAATTGAGAATATTACACTCAAGACCAGACACTAAAAACATAGCAATGTCAGAAAAAATACGAATGGCTACATTAGCGTATAATAATACAAAACATAGTACAACACAACTCAGTCCAGTTGAAATACTTTACGGAATATCAAATGAAAACATTTTTATAAAAACAGACCAATCCAAATTAAGAGAAAATTATGAAGAACAACAAAGGAAAATTAAGCATATTATTAAGGATAGAATAGAAAGAGAAAAATTAAAACGAAATACAGAAAATGACAATCCTTTAGAATTAACAGATAAAGTATATGTTAAACAGAATCCTAGAATTATTCATAAAATAAAGAAACCAATATACAGAAAATATTCAGTTAAAAATTATAACCCTCTATTAGGAAAAATTAAAATATTAGATAAAAAGAACAGAAGTAAAAATATAAAAATAAATCAACTAAAAATTAAATAAAAATTTCAGAAATTAATATTAATAATAATGAATTTAAATGAATTAATAAAACAAATAGAAACAAGTTTAACCTTTTGCTCATTACACAAACTAGACGTTAGTATAATATCTTATGAAAATTTAAAACAAACTACACAAAATAACGACATTTGGAATTTAAACGAACTAATAGAAACCCATTGTAAATACTATAACGGAGAAATATACTTTATAATATCAATACCAACCTTCTCCCAAGAATCCTTCAAATTAAACCAGTTTACCCCATTACCAATGATTCAGAATGATAGATTCATAATAATGAGAGAACCTCAACAATTATATTTCACACAAGATAAGACTTATAAAATAAGCGAATGTAGTTATATTAAGAATAAATACTTGTGTATTACACAATTTATAGAAATAAGTAAATGTATGGGAAATATACTAGATAAGCAGAAGGATGATGATTGCAAATACCATAATATTGAGAAAAAGAATACTTTTGAATTAATTCAAAATACAAATGAACTAATTATGATTAGTCCAAATAAGCAAGAAATTCAAATGAACTGTAACGAAATAAAAATAAAAAGAAATATTCAAGGAATCTATAAGATAAAAATTAACCAAGAATGTCAAATAAATAATTTCACATTTAAAAGAATTCTACAAAAATATAAAGAAATTGAATTTAAAACATTTGAGAAGGAATTAATAAGTTCAAAATTTAATGATACTAAATTACAGAATATCTCCGATATTATATTAAATGAACCGAAAATTATAAAAATAAAAGAAATCAAAATTGAAAATAGTAGTCATCACTCTTATATAATATATGTTATAATATTTACATTAATAAGTTGTTATATTTTAAGAAAATATGTATTACCTAAAATAAAATTATATAGAAATGAAAGAAAATTAAGAAAGGTAAAAACAGTAAGAAAAAAGCTAAGTGAACTAGCTATGCAAGAACAAATATAATGAAAAAACTAAAAGGGGAGGAATTATGTATCTTGAACCTGTTGTTTCATTACATTAGTCATAACATCATCTAGCATAGGTTGCACATTTAGAAGATAAGATAAATGTAAATTATGTATCTTGAACCTGTTGTTTCAAGACATTAGTCATAACATCATCTAGCATAGGTTGCATATTTAGAAGATAAGAGAAATGTATAAATAGGCTAGTTTAGTGAATAAGCACGCTCTTTGTATCGTAGACTCTGCACAGTCAAGTACTGTGACTCATATGTAACCATATACAAATTATAATAAAGTTATAATATTAATAAAGATTTTAGTATTCTTTTTAAAAACATAAAATCGAATACTCAAAATTTAATTTGTATATATAAAAAAATAATTATAACTATTTTTTTTTTAAGTTTAATTTCTTGTATATAGATAATTATATAGTAAACATTTATCTACATATACTTTTTATATACAATAATCACTTTTCCATTCAATAATATAAAATGTATAAAGAAATATTTTAATATAATCATATAGCACATCGGTCAAAGAAACACAAAACACAAATATGCCTACTTGTTCAATTGTCATCATATTGTTTGTATCTATGACAATCAAAACAAATCATGTTGTTTGTTTAGAATCGTTATTTTTTATAATACCAATAAGGAATATGTTATAAAAACAAGTAGTTATAGGAAATAATTATAACAAATAGTTAGAATTCATTATAAAATAGTAAATATCCCACTTTAGTTGGGAATCGATCTCATCACATCTATGTTACTATAAAACAATTTAACAGACTCAGCTAATTTTCAGCTAATTTCTATTTATATATCCTAAATTTATAACAAATAGTACAAATTATATTATTAATAATAATAAAAAATATTAAAAAGTCAACGGCACGCGGTGTTCCCAAGCGGTCACCCATCCAAGTACTAACCGCGCCCGATGTTGCTTAACTTACGTGATCGGACGAGAACGTGTGTATTCAACATGGTATGGCCGTTGACATGAATTAAAGTAATGGGAAATCTAATTGAGATCAAAATAAGAATCACAAATCTAAATAGATTTGTATTGAACATTATGGACTAGGGGGTAAATCAGGATAAGATCTGATTTTCTTCTAAATGTGTCTTATTCCATTCAATATCTAATAATAACTCTTTATATTATAAAACCTATGTTTTTAGATTTATATATTTCTAGACATCATATTTTAAATAATATTGGTTACTCTACCAACATTACGTGTTTGTAAAGTGTGAAATTTGTGCACAATACTATAATTTTATGCACCTATAAAATATGTATTATGGTTGTATAATGTATATATAAAAAAATAATTATAACTATTTTTTTTTTAAGTTTAATTTCTTGTATATAGATAATTATATAGTAAACATTTATCTACATATACTTTTTATATACAATAATCACTTTTCCATTCAATAATATAAAATGTATAAAGAAATATTTTAATATAATCATATAGCACATCGGTCAAAGAAACACAAAACACAAATATGCCTACTTGTTCAATTGTCATCATATTGTTTGTATCTATGACAATCAAAACAAATCATGTTGTTTGTTTAGAATCGTTATTTTTTATAATACCAATAAGGAATATGTTATAAAAACAAGTAGTTATAGGAAATAATTATAACAAATAGTTAGAATTCATTATAAAATAGTAAATATCCCACTTTAGTTGGGAATCGATCTCATCACATCTATGTTACTATAAAACAATTTAACAGACTCAGCTAATTTTCAGCTAATTTCTATTTATATATCCTAAATTTATAACAAATAGTACAAATTATATTATTAATAATAATAAAAAATATTAAAAAGTCAACGGCACGCGGTGTTCCCAAGCGGTCACCCATCCAAGTACTAACCGCGCCCGATGTTGCTTAACTTACGTGATCGGACGAGAACGATAAAGATAAGATAAAGAAACGTTTATTATTAAATTAGATCGTACACCACATACACGCATTTTCCCTGCTCATGTGTGAAATTATACCAAATCGGCTGTCGAACGCTCTGTATGCTAAGACATATCGCAGTCTTTGCGATTGCCTTAGCATTAGCAGTGCTACGAACAGCCGACTGGCTTCACACATGGCTAGGGGAACAAGTGCGCTTAAAAAATTTACATATAATTACAATCCCTGGTACACATGTACCTTACTTGCTAATATTATTAAACACGTAACAAAACTTAAACTAATGATAAATGTAATGGATATGAGTGGAATGAGGTGAAATGATTGTATATACAACTTAAGGGAAAAATTTACAAAAAACCCTTTCAACATATTCTTAGCCTAACTTAAAACTAAATGAGTGACAGTATGGTTATTTACATCGAGGTTATGATATATTTACATTATGTAGGGTGATGTAATGTTTGTGTTAGAATGTACATGCTACTGCACCGGAATAGGTTGAAGGGAAAATATAGGCAGGGTTTGGTAAGGAAGTTTGTGTTTGAGAGGAAATGTTGCATTGTGCTCTCTTATGCTTGTTATTGTGCGTGTGAGTGGATTGTTGTGTATTTGTGAAGTGTAAAATTTCTGTGCTGTGTTTTTAATGTATTCGTGGAAAAATGGTATGTTTGCGCGTTCGTGTAAATCTACGATGCGTGAATATCTATCTGCGTTATTAATTAAGCGCAGACATTTATTCTGCAGTCGTTGTAACGGTTTCAGTGCTGTTTTCGACGCCGAACACCATACAGGGTTTGCGTATGATAAAATGGGGCGAATGACAGACGTATACAGTAGTTTTTTATTTGAGTGGGACATGGGACTATTTTTGTTGAGGAGAGGATAAAGGGATTTGATTACGGAGTATGTTTTTCTTATAATTGTTTTGAAATGGGAATTGTAGGACAGTCTGGAGTCGAGAGTGACGCCGAGGTACTTGACATGTTGTGTTGGTTTTGTTTTATGTCCGTGTAGAGTGATTGGTGTATAAACAGTGTTGTTTGTGAATTTTCGTGTGAAAACGATGGTTTCGGTCTTAGCGTGGTTAATGGATATTTTCCATAGGCGCCAGTAGGGTTGAAGTAGGTTAAGGTGGATTTGTAGCTGTTTGTTAGCTACCTCTGCGCTAAACGAGTGGGCATAGAGGGCCGTATCGTCTGCATAGAGGGCGGTTTGAGTTTGAGGGAACGTAGGGAAATCATGAAGGTAAAGGATGAACAATTTAGGGCCAAGGACACTTCCTTGTGGCACGCCTGCTACTACAGGACGCGGAGTGGAAAAGGTATTGTTGATTTTCACCCTAAATTGTCTTTGGGTCAGGTAGGAGTGAATTAATTTAATTAGGATGGGTGGGAAATTCACAAGAATTAATTTGTAAATGAGCCCTTCAAGCCATACTTTGTCGAAAGCTCTTTCGACGTCAAGAAGGGCCATTACCGTGACTTTATTTTTGTTGTAGTTCGTTGTTATGTCAGTCACAATTCTTGCTACTTGTTGGACGGTACTGTGCTTGGGTTTAAATCCAAACTGGAAGGGTGGGGTAATTTTAGATTTGGAGTCAATGGATTGAATACGGGATGCTATCACCTTCTCAGTCACCTTTGAGAGGGTGTTTAGAAGGCTGATTGGGCGATAGCTTGCGGGAAGTTTGGAGTCTTTGTTTGGTTTCGGAATGGGAGCAACGGTGGCGGTTTTCCAGGATAGGGGAAAGTAATGAAGTTTCAGGATAGCGTTGACGAGGTATGTCAACTGGACAAGAGCTTTGCGGGATATATTTTTAAGGATTATGTTTGGGATTGAGTCCGGGCCTGGCGCTTTCTGGTTAGGTAGGTATTTTATTATGTTAGCTAACTCAGAGGGAGAAGTGAGGAGTTTAGCTAGTGTTCGTTTGTCAGTGTGATGTATTGTGTTAATAAACTCGTGTACTGTGTGCGTTATTTCTGTTTGTTTGGGACATGAGTCGGGATCGATGTGGTGAGCAGCCTCGAAGGTGTCGGCTATCGCTTCTGCCTTCTGCTCATCGGTGAAGAGGATGCTATTATTGTGTGATAGCGTAGGAATGGGTTTGGAGGGTTTTCGGAGGTTTTTGGATAATTTCCACAATGAGTTATCATTGGGATTTAGTGTTGTGAGTTTAGTGTGCCATGTTTTGTTTTTGAGTGTTTTTATTTCATGTTTTATTTGTGTAGTGAGTGTGTTTACTTGTGCGCGTAGGATAGGATCGCCAGACCTTTGCCAGCGCTTTCTTGTGTTGTTTCTTTGTGTGATGAGGGTGGTTATGTGTCCAGGTAATTTGTCTTTGTGTGGTGTTAGTTTTACGACGCGTGTATGCTTTCGCATTGCGTCTGTGAGTGTTTTAGTGTAATTATGTACTTCCTTGTCTATGTCGGCAGAGGTGTTTATATTTGAAATTATTTGAATGTTTTTGTCAAGTGTGTGTCTGAATTTGTTCCAATCTGTATGTAGATATGTGCGAGTATAGCGTGTGTCGTCAGAGTGTGGCGTGTTTGAGTGTAGCGTGCTCAGAACCGGAGAATGATCTGAACTTAGCTCATTAAGAGCAACCGGGTTTGTAATGTGTGTAATGTTTTTGTATATGTAGAGGTCAATTGTTGTCGGCGTCGTATTGTTGGTAGGATAATGGGTAGGGGAAGGAGGAAACATAATAATGGGGGTATGATTTTGTGAGTATAAATGTAAAATGTTACCATTAGCATTTACTCTATTGCAATTCCATGCTGTGTGTTTCGCATTAAGATCGCCTACTAACAGCACTTTACCGCTGATATGTAACAGTGTGTGTATTTCTTGTTGTGTAAAGTGATTGCGTGGGTTGTTGTATGCGGCTATAATGTGCGTGTTATCAGAGAGCTTTATGCAGACGGATTCTAGGGAGGTGGGAGGTAGGTGAACTTGTGTGTGTGCAATAGTGTTTCTCACCAACAGGGCCACGCCCCCCGCTGGTACGTGTGTCTGTATAGCTCTGTCAACTCTGTATATTGTGTATCCGTTTATTTGTAACTTGTCTGTGTGTATGAGTCTTGTTTCGTTGAGAGCCATAATGTGTATGTCGTGTGTGTGGAGAAAGTGTATTAATTCACCTACCTTGGAGCGGATACCGTTTGAATTCCAGGTGCATATGTTAGTAATGAATTATATGCTATAAGTATGAATGGTTTGCAGAAATGAGAATGCAGTGAGTGAACGTGATTGAATGTCAGTGCATGATCTTAAAGCTACATTAAAATCTTTTACAAATGTTAACAGATTACTTAAATTAATTAAAGAATTTAGTTCACACATTTCATTAGCTAACTCACTAAATATATTAAAGTTATTTGAAGCGTTCATTGGCTTAGGGGGAGGGGCTTGTGTTGGCTGGGGGCGGGGCGTGGGCTGCGCGCTGGGCTCTGGTTGGTAGGGGGCTGGCCGCTGGAGCGATGGCCGCTGTGCCGGTGCGCGCTGCTGTTGGAGTGGTGGGAACTGCGACTCGTAGAACAGCTGATCGTGAGCCGCAGCATTTTTGTTCCACGCGTTCACTGCAGGGGCGGGCGCAGGCATAAACTGCCTTGGTTTTTCTGGTACGATACCTGCACGTACGTTTTTGAAGTACTCGTACCTCTCCAGCAACCTCGGGTTTCTCTTGGCAGCTTGATTGATTTTTGCCAAGTACGCTGGGCACTCGGCATAGTTGGCTGGATGCGCGCCCTTGCAGTTAGCGCACGTTGCCGGTTGGTCTGTCGTCTTAGTACAAGTATTAGTCAAGTGCTCTTTGCCGCACTTTACGCACCTGGGAGCTCTATTACAGTTGGTGGTGGCATGACCCCAATCTTGGCATCGATGGCATTGTGTGAGGACTCTCCTGTTCTCGTGTCGCTCCCACGACACTCTGGTGAATATCAGACTCTTGATGTTTGCCTGCAGGTCTTTGAGTGTCGTCTTGGCGGCAGTTACAACCAGAAACAGTGGTCTGTACTTGGTCCTCATTTTATAAATTGCCTTGACGTCAAGTTTGTAGTTTGTCCTCAGTTCGTCTTGTATAGTGTCTGTGTCTGGGTTGCAGTCAAGTCCACGCAGCACGAATGCGTGCGTTTTTTCGTCATTGTCAGTGTAAGTATGGTATTGCAGGTCAGGCTTGATGGCATTTATGAATTTTGTCTTGTCGTCTTTGTCATGTAGATATAGGTTGACATTGTTCCTGGTATATTTTATATCAAAACCATGTGTGACAGTGGCTTGAATTCTTGTCACGAGTGCAGCATGGTTTGATACGGTGCCAGGAATTATAATCGGCGCAGGTGGTTTAATTTTCCGTGGCTGTTCTATTGGCTCTCCAGGTGCGTCATTGTCAGAGTCGTCGTCATTGTTGTCGTCGTTGTCTACCGGTAACGTACTGAAGCGATTCTGCAGCGGGATGGCGTATCTCGGCGGCTGAGGTGCAGCGGCGCGGCGCGGCATAGCGGCGGGTGAGGGGAGGGGATTGTTGTCCACGTGGGAACTGGTACTGGCGACGGCTGGAGTATTGTTCGCGACACTTGTCTTTTTGACCACTTTCACGACTTCCGGACTTTCACTAGCTTTACGTTTTGTCGATTGTTGAAAAAACTCTTTAAAACTAGCACATTCACTCATTTTAACACTTTCATACTCACTTATAATATTACTTAAATCTAAACCATCTAACTTTGAATTAAAACTATCACTATGATTACTCACTAGGTCACTAACACTAGCATTTACATACACATTTTCAGTCTCTGACTTTTCACTACTCTCACTAACACTCATTGGTTTACAACCCCTTACGGGGTTGCGAAATTTAAACACGCACTTTGTTCTCGAACTGGAATTAAAAGACTTATGTTTCTTTTTTATTGTCATACGCGAATTCCAAAATTTTAAAATTTTTTCACAACCGGCGTGGTTCACTTGCTCGCTAGAACTTGACTCGGCGCTAGCTCACAAACACGTCCGTCCGCTTTCGCTTCAAGACATGGAATGGGGACGAGAACGTGTGTATTCAACATGGTATGGCCGTTGACATGAATTAAAGTAATGGGAAATCTAATTGAGATCAAAATAAGAATCACAAATCTAAATAGATTTGTATTGAACATTATGGACTAGGGGGTAAATCAGGATAAGATCTGATTTTCTTCTAAATGTGTCTTATTCCATTCAATATCTAATAATAACTCTTTATATTATAAAACCTATGTTTTTAGATTTATATATTTCTAGACATCATATTTTAAATAATATTGGTTACTCTACCAACATTACGTGTTTGTAAAGTGTGAAATTTGTGCACAATACTATAATTTTATGCACCTATAAAATATGTATTATGGTTGTATAATGTATATATAAAAAAATAATTATAACTATTTTTTTTTTAAGTTTAATTTCTTGTATATAGATAATTATATAGTAAACATTTATCTACATATACTTTTTATATACAATAATCACTTTTCCATTCAATAATATAAAATGTATAAAGAAATATTTTAATATAATCATATAGCACATCGGTCAAAGAAACACAAAACACAAATATGCCTACTTGTTCAATTGTCATCATATTGTTTGTATCTATGACAATCAAAACAAATCATGTTGTTTGTTTAGAATCGTTATTTTTTATAATACCAATAAGGAATATGTTATAAAAACAAGTAGTTATAGGAAATAATTATAACAAATAGTTAGAATTCATTATAAAATAGTAAATATCCCACTTTAGTTGGGAATCGATCTCATCACATCTATGTTACTATAAAACAATTTAACAGACTCAGCTAATTTTCAGCTAATTTCTATTTATATATCCTAAATTTATAACAAATAGTACAAATTATATTATTAATAATAATAAAAAATATTAAAAAGTCAACGGCACGCGGTGTTCCCAAGCGGTCACCCATCCAAGTACTAACCGCGCCCGATGTTGCTTAACTTACGTGATCGGACGAGAACGTGTGTATTCAACATGGTATGGCCGTTGACATGAATTAAAGTAATGGGAAATCTAATTGAGATCAAAATAAGAATCACAAATCTAAATAGATTTGTATTGAACATTATGGACTAGGGGGTAAATCAGGATAAGATCTGATTTTCTTCTAAATGTGTCTTATTCCATTCAATATCTAATAATAACTCTTTATATTATAAAACCTATGTTTTTAGATTTATATATTTCTAGACATCATATTTTAAATAATATTGGTTACTCTACCAACATTACGTGTTTGTAAAGTGTGAAATTTGTGCACAATACTATAATTTTATGCACCTATAAAATATGTATTATGGTTGTATAATGTATATATAAAAAAATAATTATAACTATTTTTTTTTTAAGTTTAATTTCTTGTATATAGATAATTATATAGTAAACATTTATCTACATATACTTTTTATATACAATAATCACTTTTCCATTCAATAATATAAAATGTATAAAGAAATATTTTAATATAATCATATAGCACATCGGTCAAAGAAACACAAAACACAAATATGCCTACTTGTTCAATTGTCATCATATTGTTTGTATCTATGACAATCAAAACAAATCATGTTGTTTGTTTAGAATCGTTATTTTTTATAATACCAATAAGGAATATGTTATAAAAACAAGTAGTTATAGGAAATAATTATAACAAATAGTTAGAATTCATTATAAAATAGTAAATATCCCACTTTAGTTGGGAATCGATCTCATCACATCTATGTTACTATAAAACAATTTAACAGACTCAGCTAATTTTCAGCTAATTTCTATTTATATATCCTAAATTTATAACAAATAGTACAAATTATATTATTAATAATAATAAAAAATATTAAAAAGTCAACGGCACGCGGTGTTCCCAAGCGGTCACCCATCCAAGTACTAACCGCGCCCGATGTTGCTTAACTTACGTGATCGGACGAGAACGTGTGTATTCAACATGGTATGGCCGTTGACATGAATTAAAGTAATGGGAAATCTAATTGAGATCAAAATAAGAATCACAAATCTAAATAGATTTGTATTGAACATTATGGACTAGGGGGTAAATCAGGATAAGATCTGATTTTCTTCTAAATGTGTCTTATTCCATTCAATATCTAATAATAACTCTTTATATTATAAAACCTATGTTTTTAGATTTATATATTTCTAGACATCATATTTTAAATAATATTGGTTACTCTACCAACATTACGTGTTTGTAAAGTGTGAAATTTGTGCACAATACTATAATTTTATGCACCTATAAAATATGTATTATGGTTGTATAATGTATATATAAAAAAATAATTATAACTATTTTTTTTTTAAGTTTAATTTCTTGTATATAGATAATTATATAGTAAACATTTATCTACATATACTTTTTATATACAATAATCACTTTTCCATTCAATAATATAAAATGTATAAAGAAATATTTTAATATAATCATATAGCACATCGGTCAAAGAAACACAAAACACAAATATGCCTACTTGTTCAATTGTCATCATATTGTTTGTATCTATGACAATCAAAACAAATCATGTTGTTTGTTTAGAATCGTTATTTTTTATAATACCAATAAGGAATATGTTATAAAAACAAGTAGTTATAGGAAATAATTATAACAAATAGTTAGAATTCATTATAAAATAGTAAATATCCCACTTTAGTTGGGAATCGATCTCATCACATCTATGTTACTATAAAACAATTTAACAGACTCAGCTAATTTTCAGCTAATTTCTATTTATATATCCTAAATTTATAACAAATAGTACAAATTATATTATTAATAATAATAAAAAATATTAAAAAGTCAACGGCACGCGGTGTTCCCAAGCGGTCACCCATCCAAGTACTAACCGCGCCCGATGTTGCTTAACTTACGTGATCGGACGAGAACGTGTGTATTCAACATGGTATGGCCGTTGACATGAATTAAAGTAATGGGAAATCTAATTGAGATCAAAATAAGAATCACAAATCTAAATAGATTTGTATTGAACATTATGGACTAGGGGGTAAATCAGGATAAGATCTGATTTTCTTCTAAATGTGTCTTATTCCATTCAATATCTAATAATAACTCTTTATATTATAAAACCTATGTTTTTAGATTTATATATTTCTAGACATCATATTTTAAATAATATTGGTTACTCTACCAACATTACGTGTTTGTAAAGTGTGAAATTTGTGCACAATACTATAATTTTATGCACCTATAAAATATGTATTATGGTTGTATAATGTATATATAAAATATAATTATAACTATTTTTTTTTTAAGTTTAATTTCTTGTATATAGATAATTATATAGTAAACATTTATCTACATATACTTTTTATATACAATAATCACTTTTCCATTCAATAATATAAAATGTATAAAGAAATATTTTAATATAATCATATAGCACATCGGTCAAAGAAACACAAAACACAAATATGCCTACTTGTTCAATTGTCATCATATTGTTTGTATCTATGACAATCAAAACAAATCATGTTGTTTGTTTAGAATCGTTATTTTTTATAATACCAATAAGGAATATGTTATAAAAACAAGTAGTTATAGGCAATAATTATAACAAATAGTTAGAATTCATTATAAAATAGTAAATATCCCACTTTAGTTGGGAATCGATCTCATCACATCTATGTTACTATAAAACAATTTAACAGACTCAGCTAATTTTCAGCTAATTTCTATTTATATATCCTAAATTTATAACAAATAGTACAAATTATATTATTAATAATAATAAAAAATATTAAAAAGTCAACGGCACGCGGTGTTCCCAAGCGGTCACCCATCCAAGTACTAACCGCGCCCGATGTTGCTTAACTTACGTGATCGGACGAGAACGTGTGTATTCAACATGGTATGGCCGTTGACATGAATTAAAGTAATGGGAAATCTAATTGAGATCAAAATAAGAATCACAAATCTAAATAGATTTGTATTGAACATTATGGACTAGGGGGTAAATCAGGATAAGATCTGATTTTCTTCTAAATGTGTCTTATTCCATTCAATATCTAATAATAACTCTTTATATTATAAAACCTATGTTTTTAGATTTATATATTTCTAGACATCATATTTTAAATAATATTGGTTACTCTACCAACATTACGTGTTTGTAAAGTGTGAAATTTGTGCACAATACTATAATTTTATGCACCTATAAAATATGTATTATGGTTGTATAATGTATATATAAAAAAATAATTATAACTATTTTTTTTTTAAGTTTAATTTCTTGTATATAGATAATTATATAGTAAACATTTATCTACATATACTTTTTATATACAATAATCACTTTTCCATTCAATAATATAAAATGTATAAAGAAATATTTTAATATAATCATATAGCACATCGGTCAAAGAAACACAAAACACAAATATGCCTACTTGTTCAATTGTCATCATATTGTTTGTATCTATGACAATCAAAACAAATCATGTTGTTTGTTTAGAATCGTTATTTTTTATAATACCAATAAGGAATATGTTATAAAAACAAGTAGTTATAGGAAATAATTATAACAAATAGTTAGAATTCATTATAAAATAGTAAATATCCCACTTTAGTTGGGAATCGATCTCATCACATCTATGTTACTATAAAACAATTTAACAGACTCAGCTAATTTTCAGCTAATTTCTATTTATATATCCTAAATTTATAACAAATAGTACAAATTATATTATTAATAATAATAAAAAATATTAAAAAGTCAACGGCACGCGGTGTTCCCAAGCGGTCACCCATCCAAGTACTAACCGCGCCCGATGTTGCTTAACTTACGTGATCGGACGAGAACGTGTGTATTCAACATGGTATGGCCGTTGACATGAATTAAAGTAATGGGAAATCTAATTGAGATCAAAATAAGAATCACAAATCTAAATAGATTTGTATTGAACATTATGGACTAGGGGGTAAATCAGGATAAGATCTGATTTTCTTCTAAATGTGTCTTATTCCATTCAATATCTAATAATAACTCTTTATATTATAAAACCTATGTTTTTAGATTTATATATTTCTAGACATCATATTTTAAATAATATTGGTTACTCTACCAACATTACGTGTTTGTAAAGTGTGAAATTTGTGCACAATACTATAATTTTATGCACCTATAAAATATGTATTATGGTTGTATAATGTATATATAAAAAAATAATTATAACTATTCTTTTTTTAAGTTTAATTTCTTGTATATAGATAATTATATAGTAAACATTTATCTACATATACTTTTTATATACAATAATCACTTTTCCATTCAATAATATAAAATGTATAAAGAAATATTTTAATATAATCATATAGCACATCGGTCAAAGAAACACAAAACACAAATATGCCTACTTGTTCAATTGTCATCATATTGTTTGTATCTATGACAATCAAAACAAATCATGTTGTTTGTTTAGAATCGTTATTTTTTATAATACCAATAAGGAATATGTTATAAAAACAAGTAGTTATAGGAAATAATTATAACAAATAGTTAGAATTCATTATAAAATAGTAAATATCCCACTTTAGTTGGGAATCGATCTCATCACATCTATGTTACTATAAAACAATTTAACAGACTCAGCTAATTTTCAGCTAATTTCTATTTATATATCCTAAATTTATAACAAATAGTACAAATTATATTATTAATAATAATAAAAAATATTAAAAAGTCAACGGCACGCGGTGTTCCCAAGCGGTCACCCATCCAAGTACTAACCGCGCCCGATGTTGCTTAACTTACGTGATCGGACGAGAACGTGTGTATTCAACATGGTATGGCCGTTGACATGAATTAAAGTAATGGGAAATCTAATTGAGATCAAAATAAGAATCACAAATCTAAATAGATTTGTATTGAACATTATGGACTAGGGGGTAAATCAGGATAAGATCTGATTTTCTTCTAAATGTGTCTTATTCCATTCAATATCTAATAATAACTCTTTATATTATAAAACCTATGTTTTTAGATTTATATATTTCTAGACATCATATTTTAAATAATATTGGTTACTCTACCAACATTACGTGTTTGTAAAGTGTGAAATTTGTGCACAATACTATAATTTTATGCACCTATAAAATATGTATTATGGTTGTATAATGTATATATAAAAAAATAATTATAACTATTTTTTTTTTAAGTTTAATTTCTTGTATATAGATAATTATATAGTAAACATTTATCTACATATACTTTTTATATACAATAATCACTTTTCCATTCAATAATATAAAATGTATAAAGAAATATTTTAATATAATCATATAGCACATCGGTCAAAGAAACACAAAACACAAATATGCCTACTTGTTCAATTGTCATCATATTGTTTGTATCTATGACAATCAAAACAAATCATGTTGTTTGTTTAGAATCGTTATTTTTTATAATACCAATAAGGAATATGTTATAAAAACAAGTAGTTATAGGAAATAATTATAACAAATAGTTAGAATTCATTATAAAATAGTAAATATCCCACTTTAGTTGGGAATCGATCTCATCACATCTATGTTACTATAAAACAATTTAACAGACTCAGCTAATTTTCAGCTAATTTCTATTTATATATCCTAAATTTATAACAAATAGTACAAATTATATTATTAATAATAATAAAAAATATTAAAAAGTCAACGGCACGCGGTGTTCCCAAGCGGTCACCCATCCAAGTACTAACCGCGCCCGATGTTGCTTAACTTACGTGATCGGACGAGAACGTGTGTATTCAACATGGTATGGCCGTTGACATGAATTAAAGTAATGGGAAATCTAATTGAGATCAAAATAAGAATCACAAATCTAAATAGATTTGTATTGAACATTATGGACTAGGGGGTAAATCAGGATAAGATCTGATTTTCTTCTAAATGTGTCTTATTCCATTCAATATCTAATAATAACTCTTTATATTATAAAACCTATGTTTTTAGATTTATATATTTCTAGACATCATATTTTAAATAATATTGGTTACTCTACCAACATTACGTGTTTGTAAAGTGTGAAATTTGTGCACAATACTATAATTTTATGCACCTATAAAATATGTATTATGGTTGTATAATGTATATATAAAAAAATAATTATAACTATTTTTTTTTAAGTTTAATTTCTTGTATATAGATAATTATATAGTAAACATTTATCTACATATACTTTTTATATACAATAATCACTTTTCCATTCAATAATATAAAATGTATAAAGAAATATTTTAATATAATCATATAGCACATCGGTCAAAGAAACACAAAACACAAATATGCCTACTTGTTCAATTGTCATCATATTGTTTGTATCTATGACAATCAAAACAAATCATGTTGTTTGTTTAGAATCGTTATTTTTTATAATACCAATAAGGAATATGTTATAAAAACAAGTAGTTATAGGAAATAATTATAACAAATAGTTAGAATTCATTATAAAATAGTAAATATCCCACTTTAGTTGGGAATCGATCTCATCACATCTATGTTACTATAAAACAATTTAACAGACTCAGCTAATTTTCAGCTAATTTCTATTTATATATCCTAAATTTATAACAAATAGTACAAATTATATTATTAATTAAAATAAAAAATATTAAAAAGTCAACGGCACGCGGTGTTCCCAAGCGGTCACCCATCCAAGTACTAACCGCGCCCGATGTTGCTTAACTTACGTGATCGGACGAGAACGTGTGTATTCAACATGGTATGGCCGTTGACATGAATTAAAGTAATGGGAAATCTAATTGAGATCAAAATAAGAATCACAAATCTAAATAGATTTGTATTGAACATTATGGACTAGGGGGTAAATCAGGATAAGATCTGATTTTCTTCTAAATGTGTCTTATTCCATTCAATATCTAATAATAACTCTTTATATTATAAAACCTATGTTTTTAGATTTATATATTTCTAGACATCATATTTTAAATAATATTGGTTACTCTACCAACATTACGTGTTTGTAAAGTGTGAAATTTGTGCACAATACTATAATTTTATGCACCTATAAAATATGTATTATGGTTGTATAATGTATATATAAAAAAATAATTATAACTATTTTTTTTTTAAGTTTAATTTCTTGTATATAGATAATTATATAGTAAACATTTATCTACATATACTTTTTATATACAATAATCACTTTTCCATTCAATAATATAAAATGTATAAAGAAATATTTTAATATAATCATATAGCACATCGGTCAAAGAAACACAAAACACAAATATGCCTACTTGTTCAATTGTCATCATATTTTTTGTATCTATGACAATCAAAACAAATCATGTTGTTTGTTTAGAATCGTTATTTTTTATAATACCAATAAGGAATATGTTATAAAAACAAGTAGTTATAGGAAATAATTATAACAAATAGTTAGAATTCATTATAAAATAGTAAATATCCCACTTTAGTTGGGAATCGATCTCATCACATCTATGTTACTATAAAACAATTTAACAGACTCAGCTAATTTTCAGCTAATTTCTATTTATATATCCTAAATTTATAACAAATAGTACAAATTATATTATTAATAATAATAAAAAATATTAAAAAGTCAACGGCACGCGGTGTTCCCAAGCGGTCACCCATCCAAGTACTAACCGCGCCCGATGTTGCTTAACTTACGTGATCGGACGAGAACGTGTGTATTCAACATGGTATGGCCGTTGACATGAATTAAAGTAATGGGAAATCTAATTGAGATCAAAATAAGAATCACAAATCTAAATAGATTTGTATTGAACATTATGGACTAGGGGGTAAATCAGGATAAGATCTGATTTTCTTCTAAATGTGTCTTATTCCATTCAATATCTAATAATAACTCTTTATATTATAAAACCTATGTTTTTAGATTTATATATTTCTAGACATCATATTTTAAATAATATTGGTTACTCTACCAACATTACGTGTTTGTAAAGTGTGAAATTTGTGCACAATACTATAATTTTATGCACCTATAAAATATGTATTATGGTTGTATAATGTATATATAAAAAAATAATTATAACTATTTTTTTTTTAAGTTTAATTTCTTGTATATAGATAATTATATAGTAAACATTTATCTACATATACTTTTTATATACAATAATCACTTTTCCATTCAATAATATAAAATGTATAAAGAAATATTTTAATATAATCATATAGCACATCGGTCAAAGAAACACAAAACACAAATATGCCTACTTGTTCAATAGTCATCATATTGTTTGTATCTATGACAATCAAAACAAATCATGTTGTTTGTTTAGAATCGTTATTTTTTATAATACCAATAAGGAATATGTTATAAAAACAAGTAGTTATAGGAAATAATTATAACAAATAGTTAGAATTCATTATAAAATAGTAAATATCCCACTTTAGTTGGGAATCGATCTCATCACATCTATGTTACTATAAAACAATTTAACAGACTCAGCTAATTTTCAGCTAATTTCTATTTATATATCCTAAATTTATAACAAATAGTACAAATTATATTATTAATAATAATAAAAAATATTAAAAAGTCAACGGCACGCGGTGTTCCCAAGCGGTCACCCATCCAAGTACTAACCGCGCCCGATGTTGCTTAACTTACGTGATCGGACGAGAACGTGTGTATTCAACATGGTATGGCCGTTGACATGAATTAAAGTAATGGGAAATCTAATTGAGATCAAAATAAGAATCACAAATCTAAATAGATTTGTATTGAACATTATGGACTAGGGGGTAAATCAGGATAAGATCTGATTTTCTTCTAAATGTGTCTTATTCCATTCAATATCTAATAATAACTCTTTATATTATAAAACCTATGTTTTTAGATTTATATATTTCTAGACATCATATTTTAAATAATATTGGTTACTCTACCAACATTACGTGTTTGTAAAGTGTGAAATTTGTGCACAATACTATAATTTTATGCACCTATAAAATATGTATTATGGTTGTATAATGTATATATAAAAAAATAATTATAACTATTTTTTTTTTAAGTTTAATTTCTTGTATATAGATAATTATATAGTAAACATTTATCTACATATACTTTTTATATACAATAATCACTTTTCCATTCAATAATATAAAATGTATAAAGAAATATTTTAATATAATCATATAGCACATCGGTCAAAGAAACACAAAACACAAATATGCCTACTTGTTCAATTGTCATCATATTGTTTGTATCTATGACAATCAAAACAAATCATGTTGTTTGTTTAGAATCGTTATTTTTTATAATACCAATAAGGAATATGTTATAAAAACAAGTAGTTATAGGAAATAATTATAACAAATAGTTAGAATTCATTATAAAATAGTAAATATCCCACTTTAGTTGGGAATCGATCTCATCACATCTATGTTACTATAAAACAATTTAACAGACTCAGCTAATTTTCAGCTAATTTCTATTTATATATCCTAAATTTATAACAAATAGTACAAATTATATTATTAATAATAATAAAAAATATTAAAAAGTCAACGGCACGCGGTGTTCCCAAGCGGTCACCCATCCAAGTACTAACCGCGCCCGATGTTGCTTAACTTACGTGATCGGACGAGAACGTGTGTATTCAACATGGTATGGCCGTTGACATGAATTAAAGTAATGGGAAATCTAATTGAGATCAAAATAAGAATCACAAATCTAAATAGATTTGTATTGAACATTATGGACTAGGGGGTAAATCAGGATAAGATCTGATTTTCTTCTAAATGTGTCTTATTCCATTCAATATCTAATAATAACTCTTTATATTATAAAACCTATGTTTTTAGATTTATATATTTCTAGACATCATATTTTAAATAATATTGGTTACTCTACCAACATTACGTGTTTGTAAAGTGTGAAATTTGTGCACAATACTATAATTTTATGCACCTATAAAATATGTATTATGGTTGTATAATGTATATATAAAAAAATAATTATAACTATTTTTTTTTTAAGTTTAATTTCTTGTATATAGATAATTATATAGTAAACATTTATCTACATATACTTTTTATATACAATAATCACTTTTCCATTCAATAATATAAAATGTATAAAGAAATATTTTAATATAATCATATAGCACATCGGTCAAAGAAACACAAAACACAAATATGCCTACTTGTTCAATTGTCATCATATTGTTTGTATCTATGACAATCAAAACAAATCATGTTGTTTGTTTAGAATCGTTATTTTTTATAATACCAATAAGGAATATGTTATAAAAACAAGTAGTTATAGGAAATAATTATAACAAATAGTTAGAATTCATTATAAAATAGTAAATATCCCACTTTAGTTGGGAATCGATCTCATCACATCTATGTTACTATAAAACAATTTAACAGACTCAGCTAATTTTCAGCTAATTTCTATTTATATATCCTAAATTTATAACAAATAGTACAAATTATATTATTAATAATAATAAAAAATATTAAAAAGTCAACGGCACGCGGTGTTCCCAAGCGGTCACCCATCCAAGTACTAACCGCGCCCGATGTTGCTTAACTTACGTGATCGGACGAGAACGTGTGTATTCAACATGGTATGGCCGTTGACATGAATTAAAGTAATGGGAAATCTAATTGAGATCAAAATAAGAATCACAAATCTAAATAGATTTGTATTGAACATTATGGACTAGGGGGTAAATCAGGATAAGATCTGATTTTCTTCTAAATGTGTCTTATTCCATTCAATATCTAATAATAACTCTTTATATTATAAAACCTATGTTTTTAGATTTATATATTTCTAGACATCATATTTTAAATAATATTGGTTACTCTACCAACATTACGTGTTTGTAAAGTGTGAAATTTGTGCACAATACTATAATTTTATGCACCTATAAAATATGTATTATGGTTGTATAATGTATATATAAAAAAATAATTATAACTATTTTTTTTTTAAGTTTAATTTCTTGTATATAGATAATTATATAGTAAACATTTATCTACATATACTTTTTATATACAATAATCACTTTTCCATTCAATAATATAAAATGTATAAAGAAATATTTTAATATAATCATATAGCACATCGGTCAAAGAAACACAAAACACAAATATGCCTACTTGTTCAATTGTCATCATATTGTTTGTATCTATGACAATCAAAACAAATCATGTTGTTTGTTTAGAATCGTTATTTTTTATAATACCAATAAGGAATATGTTATAAAAACAAGTAGTTATAGGAAATAATTATAACAAATAGTTAGAATTCATTATAAAATAGTAAATATCCCACTTTAGTTGGGAATCGATCTCATCACATCTATGTTACTATAAAACAATTTAACAGACTCAGCTAATTTTCAGCTAATTTCTATTTATATATCCTAAATTTATAACAAATAGTACAAATTATATTATTAATAATAATAAAAAATATTAAAAAGTCAACGGCACGCGGTGTTCCCAAGCGGTCACCCATCCAAGTACTAACCGCGCCCGATGTTGCTTAACTTACGTGATCGGACGAGAACGTGTGTATTCAACATGGTATGGCCGTTGACATGAATTAAAGTAATGGGAAATCTAATTGAGATCAAAATAAGAATCACAAATCTAAATAGATTTGTATTGAACATTATGGACTAGGGGGTAAATCAGGATAAGATCTGATTTTCTTCTAAATGTGTCTTATTCCATTCAATATCTAATAATAACTCTTTATATTATAAAACCTATGTTTTTAGATTTATATATTTCTAGACATCATATTTTAAATAATATTGGTTACTCTACCAACATTACGTGTTTGTAAAGTGTGAAATTTGTGCACAATACTATAATTTTATGCACCTATAAAATATGTATTATGGTTGTATAATGTATATATAAAAAAATAATTATAACTATTTTTTTTTTAAGTTTAATTTCTTGTATATAGATAATTATATAGTAAACATTTATCTACATATACTTTTTATATACAATAATCACTTTTCCATTCAATAATATAAAATGTATAAAGAAATATTTTAATATAATCATATAGCACATCGGTCAAAGAAACACAAAACACAAATATGCCTACTTGTTCAATTGTCATCATATTTTTTGTATCTATGACAATCAAAACAAATCATGTTGTTTGTTTAGAATCGTTATTTTTTATAATACCAATAAGGAATATGTTATAAAAACAAGTAGTTATAGGAAATAATTATAACAAATAGTTAGAATTCATTATAAAATAGTAAATATCCCACTTTAGTTGGGAATCGATCTCATCACATCTATGTTACTATAAAACAATTTAACAGACTCAGCTAATTTTCAGCTAATTTCTATTTATATATCCTAAATTTATAACAAATAGTACAAATTATATTATTAATAATAATAAAAAATATTAAAAAGTCAACGGCACGCGGTGTTCCCAAGCGGTCACCCATCCAAGTACTAACCGCGCCCGATGTTGCTTAACTTACGTGATCGGACGAGAACGTGTGTATTCAACATGGTATGGCCGTTGACATGAATTAAAGTAATGGGAAATCTAATTGAGATCAAAATAAGAATCACAAATCTAAATAGATTTGTATTGAACATTATGGACTAGGGGGTAAATCAGGATAAGATCTGATTTTCTTCTAAATGTGTCTTATTCCATTCAATATCTAATAATAACTCTTTATATTATAAAACCTATGTTTTTAGATTTATATATTTCTAGACATCATATTTTAAATAATATTGGTTACTCTACCAACATTACGTGTTTGTAAAGTGTGAAATTTGTGCACAATACTATAATTTTATGCACCTATAAAATATGTATTATGGTTGTATAATGTATATATAAAAAAATAATTATAACTATTTTTTTTTTAAGTTTAATTTCTTGTATATAGATAATTATATAGTAAACATTTATCTACATATACTTTTTATATACAATAATCACTTTTCCATTCAATAATATAAAATGTATAAAGAAATATTTTAATATAATCATATAGCACATCGGTCAAAGAAACACAAAACACAAATATGCCTACTTGTTCAATTGTCATCATATTGTTTGTATCTATGACAATCAAAACAAATCATGTTGTTTGTTTAGAATCGTTATTTTTTATAATACCAATAAGGAATATGTTATAAAAACAAGTAGTTATAGGAAATAATTATAACAAATAGTTAGAATTCATTATAAAATAGTAAATATCCCACTTTAGTTGGGAATCGATCTCATCACATCTATGTTACTATAAAACAATTTAACAGACTCAGCTAATTTTCAGCTAATTTCTATTTATATATCCTAAATTTATAACAAATAGTACAAATTATATTATTAATAATAATAAAAAATATTAAAAAGTCAACGGCACGCGGTGTTCCCAAGCGGTCACCCATCCAAGTACTAAACGCGCCCGATGTTGCTTAACTTACGTGATCGGACGAGAACGTGTGTATTCAACATGGTATGGCCGTTGACATGAATTAAAGTAATGGGAAATCTAATTGAGATCAAAATAAGAATCACAAATCTAAATAGATTTGTATTGAACATTATGGACTAGGGGGTAAATCAGGATAAGATCTGATTTTCTTCTAAATGTGTCTTATTCCATTCAATATCTAATAATAACTCTTTATATTATAAAACCTATGTTTTTAGATTTATATATTTCTAGACATCATATTTTAAATAATATTGGTTACTCTACCAACATTACGTGTTTGTAAAGTGTGAAATTTGTGCACAATACTATAATTTTATGCACCTATAAAATATGTATTATGGTTGTATAATGTATATATAAAAAAATAATTATAACTATTTTTTTTTAAGTTTAATTTCTTGTATATAGATAATTATATAGTAAACATTTATCTACATATACTTTTTATATACTATAATCACTTTTCCATTCAATAATATAAAATGTATAAAGAAATATTTTAATATAATCATATAGCACATCGGTCAAAGAAACACAAAACACAAATATGCCTACTTGTTCAATTGTCATCATATTGTTTGTATCTATGACAATCAAAACAAATCATGTTGTTTGTTTAGAATCGTTATTTTTTATAATACCAATAAGGAATATGTTATAAAAACAAGTAGTTATAGGAAATAATTATAACAAATAGTTAGAATTCATTATAAAATAGTAAATATCCCACTTTAGTTGGGAATCGATCTCATCACATCTATGTTACTATAAAACAATTTAACAGACTCAGCTAATTTTCAGCTAATTTCTATTTATATATCCTAAATTTATAACAAATAGTACAAATTATATTATTAATTAAAATAAAAAATATTAAAAAGTCAACGGCACGCGGTGTTCCCAAGCGGTCACCCATCCAAGTACTAACCGCGCCCGATGTTGCTTAACTTACGTGATCGGACGAGAACGTGTGTATTCAACATGGTATGGCCGTTGACATGAATTAAAGTAATGGGAAATCTAATTGAGATCAAAATAAGAATCACAAATCTAAATAGATTTGTATTGAACATTATGGACTAGGGGGTAAATCAGGATAAGATCTGATTTTCTTCTAAATGTGTCTTATTCCATTCAATATCTAATAATAACTCTTTATATTATAAAACCTATGTTTTTAGATTTATATATTTCTAGACATCATATTTTAAATAATATTGGTTACTCTACCAACATTACGTGTTTGTAAAGTGTGAAATTTGTGCACAATACTATAATTTTATGCACCTATAAAATATGTATTATGGTTGTATAATGTATATATAAAAAAATAATTATAACTATTTTTTTTTTAAGTTTAATTTCTTGTATATAATAATTATATAGTAAACATTTATCTACATATACTTTTTATATACAATAATCACTTTTCCATTCAATAATATAAAATGTATAAAGAAATATTTTAATATAATCATATAGCACATCGGTCAAAGAAACACAAAACACAAATATGCCTACTTGTTCAATTGTCATCATATTTTTTGTATCTATGACAATCAAAACAAATCATGTTGTTTGTTTAGAATCGTTATTTTTTATAATACCAATAAGGAATATGTTATAAAAACAAGTAGTTATAGGAAATAATTATAACAAATAGTTAGAATTCATTATAAAATAGTAAATATCCCACTTTAGTTGGGAATCGATCTCATCACATCTATGTTACTATAAAACAATTTAACAGACTCAGCTAATTTTCAGCTAATTTCTATTTATATATCCTAAATTTATAACAAATAGTACAAATTATATTATTAATTAAAATAAAAAATATTAAAAAGTCAACGGCACGCGGTGTTCCCAAGCGGTCACCCATCCAAGTACTAACCGCGCCCGATGTTGCTTAACTTACGTGATCGGACGAGAACGTGTGTATTCAACATGGTATGGCCGTTGACATGAATTAAAGTAATGGGAAATCTAATTGAGATCAAAATAAGAATCACAAATCTAAATAGATTTGTATTGAACATTATGGACTAGGGGGTAAATCAGGATAAGATCTGATTTTCTTCTAAATGTGTCTTATTCCATTCAATATCTAATAATAACTCTTTATATTATAAAACCTATGTTTTTAGATTTATATATTTCTAGACATCATATTTTAAATAATATTGGTTACTCTACCAACATTACGTGTTTGTAAAGTGTGAAATTTGTGCACAATACTATAATTTTATGCACCTATAAAATATGTATTATGGTTGTATAATGTATATATAAAAAAATAATTATAACTATTTTTTTTTTAAGTTTAATTTCTTGTATATAGATAATTATATAGTAAACATTTATCTACATATACTTTTTATATACAATAATCACTTTTCCATTCAATAATATAAAATGTATAAAGAAATATTTTAATATAATCATATAGCACATCGGTCAAAGAAACACAAAACACAAATATGCCTACTTGTTCAATTGTCATCATATTTTTTGTATCTATGACAATCAAAACAAATCATGTTGTTTGTTTAGAATCGTTATTTTTTATAATACCAATAAGGAATATGTTATAAAAACAAGTAGTTATAGGAAATAATTATAACAAATAGTTAGAATTCATTATAAAATAGTAAATATCCCACTTTAGTTGGGAATCGATCTCATCACATCTATGTTACTATAAAACAATTTAACAGACTCAGCTAATTTTCAGCTAATTTCTATTTATATATCCTAAATTTATAACAAATAGTACAAATTATATTATTAATAATAATAAAAAATATTAAAAAGTCAACGGCACGCGGTGTTCCCAAGCGGTCACCCATCCAAGTACTAACCGCGCCCGATGTTGCTTAACTTACGTGATCGGACGAGAACGTGTGTATTCAACATGGTATGGCCGTTGACATGAATTAAAGTAATGGGAAATCTAATTGAGATCAAAATAAGAATCACAAATCTAAATAGATTTGTATTGAACATTATGGACTAGGGGGTAAATCAGGATAAGATCTGATTTTCTTCTAAATGTGTCTTATTCCATTCAATATCTAATAATAACTCTTTATATTATAAAACCTATGTTTTTAGATTTATATATTTCTAGACATCATATTTTAAATAATATTGGTTACTCTACCAACATTACGTGTTTGTAAAGTGTGAAATTTGTGCACAATACTATAATTTTATGCACCTATAAAATATGTATTATGGTTGTATAATGTATATATAAAAAAATAATTATAACTATTTTTTTTTTAAGTTTAATTTCTTGTATATAGATAATTATATAGTAAACATTTATCTACATATACTTTTTATATACAATAATCACTTTTCCATTCAATAATATAAAATGTATAAAGAAATATTTTAATATAATCATATAGCACATCGGTCAAAGAAACACAAAACACAAATATGCCTACTTGTTCAATTGTCATCATATTGTTTGTATCTATGACAATCAAAACAAATCATGTTGTTTGTTTAGAATCGTTATTTTTTATAATACCAATAAGGAATATGTTATAAAAACAAGTAGTTATAGGAAATAATTATAACAAATAGTTAGAATTCATTATAAAATAGTAAATATCCCACTTTAGTTGGGAATCGATCTCATCACATCTATGTTACTATAAAACAATTTAACAGACTCAGCTAATTTTCAGCTAATTTCTATTTATATATCCTAAATTTATAACAAATAGTACAAATTATATTATTAATAATAATAAAAAATATTAAAAAGTCAACGGCACGCGGTGTTCCCAAGCGGTCACCCATCCAAGTACTAACCGCGCCCGATGTTGCTTAACTTACGTGATCGGACGAGAACGTGTGTATTCAACATGGTATGGCCGTTGACATGAATTAAAGTAATGGGAAATCTAATTGAGATCAAAATAAGAATCACAAATCTAAATAGATTTGTATTGAACATTATGGACTAGGGGGTAAATCAGGATAAGATCTGATTTTCTTCTAAATGTGTCTTATTCCATTCAATATCTAATAATAACTCTTTATATTATAAAACCTATGTTTTTAGATTTATATATTTCTAGACATCATATTTTAAATAATATTGGTTACTCTACCAACATTACGTGTTTGTAAAGTGTGAAATTTGTGCACAATACTATAATTTTATGCACCTATAAAATATGTATTATGGTTGTATAATGTATATATAAAAAAATAATTATAACTATTTTTTTTTTAAGTTTAATTTCTTGTATATAGATAATTATATAGTAAACATTTATCTACATATACTTTTTATATACAATAATCACTTTTCCATTCAATAATATAAAATGTATAAAGAAATATTTTAATATAATCATATAGCACATCGGTCAAAGAAACACAAAACACAAATATGCCTACTTGTTCAATTGTCATCATATTGTTTGTATCTATGACAATCAAAACAAATCATGTTGTTTGTTTAGAATCGTTATTTTTTATAATACCAATAAGGAATATGTTATAAAAACAAGTAGTTATAGGAAATAATTATAACAAATAGTTAGAATTCATTATAAAATAGTAAATATCCCACTTTAGTTGGGAATCGATCTCATCACATCTATGTTACTATAAAACAATTTAACAGACTCAGCTAATTTTCAGCTAATTTCTATTTATATATCCTAAATTTATAACAAATAGTACAAATTATATTATTAATAATAATAAAAAATATTAAAAAGTCAACGGCACGCGGTGTTCCCAAGCGGTCACCCATCCAAGTACTAACCGCGCCCGATGTTGCTTAACTTACGTGATCGGACGAGAACGTGTGTATTCAACATGGTATGGCCGTTGACATGAATTAAAGTAATGGGAAATCTAATTGAGATCAAAATAAGAATCACAAATCTAAATAGATTTGTATTGAACATTATGGACTAGGGGGTAAATCAGGATAAGATCTGATTTTCTTCTAAATGTGTCTTATTCCATTCAATATCTAATAATAACTCTTTATATTATAAAACCTATGTTTTTAGATTTATATATTTCTAGACATCATATTTTAAATAATATTGGTTACTCTACCAACATTACGTGTTTGTAAAGTGTGAAATTTGTGCACAATACTATAATTTTATGCACCTATAAAATATGTATTATGGTTGTATAATGTATATATAAAAAAATAATTATAACTATTTTTTTTTTAAGTTTAATTTCTTGTATATAGATAATTATATAGTAAACATTTATCTACATATACTTTTTATATACAATAATCACTTTTCCATTCAATAATATAAAATGTATAAAGAAATATTTTAATATAATCATATAGCACATCGGTCAAAGAAACACAAAACACAAATATGCCTACTTGTTCAATTGTCATCATATTGTTTGTATCTATGACAATCAAAACAAATCATGTTGTTTGTTTAGAATCGTTATTTTTTATAATACCAATAAGGAATATGTTATAAAAACAAGTAGTTATAGGAAATAATTATAACAAATAGTTAGAATTCATTATAAAATAGTAAATATCCCACTTTAGTTGGGAATCGATCTCATCACATCTATGTTACTATAAAACAATTTAACAGACTCAGCTAATTTTCAGCTAATTTCTATTTATATATCCTAAATTTATAACAAATAGTACAAATTATATTATTAATAATAATAAAAAATATTAAAAAGTCAACGGCACGCGGTGTTCCCAAGCGGTCACCCATCCAAGTACTAACCGCGCCCGATGTTGCTTAACTTACGTGATCGGACGAGAACGTGTGTATTCAACATGGTATGGCCGTTGACATGAATTAAAGTAATGGGAAATCTAATTGAGATCAAAATAAGAATCACAAATCTAAATAGATTTGTATTGAACATTATGGACTAGGGGGTAAATCAGGATAAGATCTGATTTTCTTCTAAATGTGTCTTATTCCATTCAATATCTAATAATAACTCTTTATATTATAAAACCTATGTTTTTAGATTTATATATTTCTAGACATCATATTTTAAATAATATTGGTTACTCTACCAACATTACGTGTTTGTAAAGTGTGAAATTTGTGCACAATACTATAATTTTATGCACCTATAAAATATGTATTATGGTTGTATAATGTATATATAAAAAAATAATTATAACTATTTTTTTTTTAAGTTTAATTTCTTGTATATAGATAATTATATAGTAAACATTTATCTACATATACTTTTTATATACAATAATCACTTTTCCATTCAATAATATAAAATGTATAAAGAAATATTTTAATATAATCATATAGCACATCGGTCAAAGAAACACAAAACACAAATATGCCTACTTGTTCAATTGTCATCATATTGTTTGTATCTATGACAATCAAAACAAATCATGTTGTTTGTTTAGAATCGTTATTTTTTATAATACCAATAAGGAATATGTTATAAAAACAAGTAGTTATAGGAAATAATTATAACAAATAGTTAGAATTCATTATAAAATAGTAAATATCCCACTTTAGTTGGGAATCGATCTCATCACATCTATGTTACTATAAAACAATTTAACAGACTCAGCTAATTTTCAGCTAATTTCTATTTATATATCCTAAATTTATAACAAATAGTACAAATTATATTATTAATAATAATAAAAAATATTAAAAAGTCAACGGCACGCGGTGTTCCCAAGCGGTCACCCATCCAAGTACTAACCGCGCCCGATGTTGCTTAACTTACGTGATCGGACGAGAACGTGTGTATTCAACATGGTATGGCCGTTGACATGAATTAAAGTAATGGGAAATCTAATTGAGATCAAAATAAGAATCACAAATCTAAATAGATTTGTATTGAACATTATGGACTAGGGGGTAAATCAGGATAAGATCTGATTTTCTTCTAAATGTGTCTTATTCCATTCAATATCTAATAATAACTCTTTATATTATAAAACCTATGTTTTTAGATTTATATATTTCTAGACATCATATTTTAAATAATATTGGTTACTCTACCAACATTACGTGTTTGTAAAGTGTGAAATTTGTGCACAATACTATAATTTTATGCACCTATAAAATATGTATTATGGTTGTATAATGTATATATAAAAAAATAATTATAACTATTTTTTTTTTAAGTTTAATTTCTTGTATATAGATAATTATATAGTAAACATTTATCTACATATACTTTTTATATACAATAATCACTTTTCCATTCAATAATATAAAATGTATAAAGAAATATTTTAATATAATCATATAGCACATCGGTCAAAGAAACACAAAACACAAATATGCCTACTTGTTCAATTGTCATCATATTGTTTGTATCTATGACAATCAAAACAAATCATGTTGTTTGTTTAGAATCGTTATTTTTTATAATACCAATAAGGAATATGTTATAAAAACAAGTAGTTATAGGAAATAATTATAACAAATAGTTAGAATTCATTATAAAATAGTAAATATCCCACTTTAGTTGGGAATCGATCTCATCACATCTATGTTACTATAAAACAATTTAACAGACTCAGCTAATTTTCAGCTAATTTCTATTTATATATCCTAAATTTATAACAAATAGTACAAATTATATTATTAATTAAAATAAAAAATATTAAAAAGTCAACGGCACGCGGTGTTCCCAAGCGGTCACCCATCCAAGTACTAACCGCGCCCGATGTTGCTTAACTTACGTGATCGGACGAGAACGTGTGTATTCAACATGGTATGGCCGTTGACATGAATTAAAGTAATGGGAAATCTAATTGAGATCAAAATAAGAATCACAAATCTAAATAGATTTGTATTGAACATTATGGACTAGGGGGTAAATCAGGATAAGATCTGATTTTCTTCTAAATGTGTCTTATTCCATTCAATATCTAATAATAACTCTTTATATTATAAAACCTATGTTTTTAGATTTATATATTTCTAGACATCATATTTTAAATAATATTGGTTACTCTACCAACATTACGTGTTTGTAAAGTGTGAAATTTGTGCACAATACTATAATTTTATGCACCTATAAAATATGTATTATGGTTGTATAATGTATATATAAAAAAATAATTATAACTATTTTTTTTTTAAGTTTAATTTCTTGTATATAGATAATTATATAGTAAACATTTATCTACATATACTTTTTATATACAATAATCACTTTTCCATTCAATAATATAAAATGTATAAAGAAATATTTTAATATAATCATATAGCACATCGGTCAAAGAAACACAAAACACAAATATGCCTACTTGTTCAATTGTCATCATATTGTTTGTATCTATGACAATCAAAACAAATCATGTTGTTTGTTTAGAATCGTTATTTTTTATAATACCAATAAGGAATATGTTATAAAAACAAGTAGTTATAGGAAATAATTATAACAAATAGTTAGAATTCATTATAAAATAGTAAATATCCCACTTTAGTTGGGAATCGATCTCATCACATCTATGTTACTATAAAACAATTTAACAGACTCAGCTAATTTTCAGCTAATTTCTATTTATATATCCTAAATTTATAACAAATAGTACAAATTATATTATTAATTAAAATAAAAAATATTAAAAAGTCAACGGCACGCGGTGTTCCCAAGCGGTCACCCATCCAAGTACTAACCGCGCCCGATGTTGCTTAACTTACGTGATCGGACGAGAACGTGTGTATTCAACATGGTATGGCCGTTGACATGAATTAAAGTAATGGGAAATCTAATTGAGATCAAAATAAGAATCACAAATCTAAATAGATTTGTATTGAACATTATGGACTAGGGGGTAAATCAGGATAAGATCTGATTTTCTTCTAAATGTGTCTTATTCCATTCAATATCTAATAATAACTCTTTATATTATAAAACCTATGTTTTTAGATTTATATATTTCTAGACATCATATTTTAAATAATATTGGTTACTCTACCAACATTACGTGTTTGTAAAGTGTGAAATTTGTGCACAATACTATAATTTTATGCACCTATAAAATATGTATTATGGTTGTATAATGTATATATAAAAAAATAATTATAACTATTTTTTTTTTAAGTTTAATTTCTTGTATATAGATAATTATATAGTAAACATTTATCTACATATACTTTTTATATACAATAATCACTTTTCCATTCAATAATATAAAATGTATAAAGAAATATTTTAATATAATCATATAGCACATCGGTCAAAGAAACACAAAACACAAATATGCCTACTTGTTCAATTGTCATCATATTGTTTGTATCTATGACAATCAAAACAAATCATGTTGTTTGTTTAGAATCGTTATTTTTTATAATACCAATAAGGAATATGTTATAAAAACAAGTAGTTATAGGAAATAATTATAACAAATAGTTAGAATTCATTATAAAATAGTAAATATCCCACTTTAGTTGGGAATCGATCTCATCACATCTATGTTACTATAAAACAATTTAACAGACTCAGCTAATTTTCAGCTAATTTCTATTTATATATCCTAAATTTATAACAAATAGTACAAATTATATTATTAATAATAATAAAAAATATTAAAAAGTCAACGGCACGCGGTGTTCCCAAGCGGTCACCCATCCAAGTACTAACCGCGCCCGATGTTGCTTAACTTACGTGATCGGACGAGAACGTGTGTATTCAACATGGTATGGCCGTTGACATGAATTAAAGTAATGGGAAATCTAATTGAGATCAAAATAAGAATCACAAATCTAAATAGATTTGTATTGAACATTATGGACTAGGGGGTAAATCAGGATAAGATCTGATTTTCTTCTAAATGTGTCTTATTCCATTCAATATCTAATAATAACTCTTTATATTATAAAACCTATGTTTTTAGATTTATATATTTCTAGACATCATATTTTAAATAATATTGGTTACTCTACCAACATTACGTGTTTGTAAAGTGTGAAATTTGTGCACAATACTATAATTTTATGCACCTATAAAATATGTATTATGGTTGTATAATGTATATATAAAAAAATAATTATAACTATTTTTTTTTTAAGTTTAATTTCTTGTATATAGATAATTATATAGTAAACATTTATCTACATATACTTTTTATATACAATAATCACTTTTCCATTCAATAATATAAAATGTATAAAGAAATATTTTAATATAATCATATAGCACATCGGTCAAAGAAACACAAAACACAAATATGCCTACTTGTTCAATTGTCATCATATTGTTTGTATCTATGACAATCAAAACAAATCATGTTGTTTGTTTAGAATCGTTATTTTTTATAATACCAATAAGGAATATGTTATAAAAACAAGTAGTTATAGGAAATAATTATAACAAATAGTTAGAATTCATTATAAAATAGTAAATATCCCACTTTAGTTGGGAATCGATCTCATCACATCTATGTTACTATAAAACAATTTAACAGACTCAGCTAATTTTCAGCTAATTTCTATTTATATATCCTAAATTTATAACAAATAGTACAAATTATATTATTAATAATAATAAAAAATATTAAAAAGTCAACGGCACGCGGTGTTCCCAAGCGGTCACCCATCCAAGTACTAACCGCGCCCGATGTTGCTTAACTTACGTGATCGGACGAGAACGTGTGTATTCAACATGGTATGGCCGTTGACATGAATTAAAGTAATGGGAAATCTAATTGAGATCAAAATAAGAATCACAAATCTAAATAGATTTGTATTGAACATTATGGACTAGGGGGTAAATCAGGATAAGATCTGATTTTCTTCTAAATGTGTCTTATTCCATTCAATATCTAATAATAACTCTTTATATTATAAAACCTATGTTTTTAGATTTATATATTTCTAGACATCATATTTTAAATAATATTGGTTACTCTACCAACATTACGTGTTTGTAAAGTGTGAAATTTGTGCACAATACTATAATTTTATGCACCTATAAAATATGTATTATGGTTGTATAATGTATATATAAAAAAATAATTATAACTATTTTTTTTTTAAGTTTAATTTCTTGTATATAGATAATTATATAGTAAACATTTATCTACATATACTTTTTATATACAATAATCACTTTTCCATTCAATAATATAAAATGTATAAAGAAATATTTTAATATAATCATATAGCACATCGGTCAAAGAAACACAAAACACAAATATGCCTACTTGTTCAATTGTCATCATATTTTTTGTATCTATGACAATCAAAACAAATCATGTTGTTTGTTTAGAATCGTTATTTTTTATAATACCAATAAGGAATATGTTATAAAAACAAGTAGTTATAGGAAATAATTATAACAAATAGTTAGAATTCATTATAAAATAGTAAATATCCCACTTTAGTTGGGAATCGATCTCATCACATCTATGTTACTATAAAACAATTTAACAGACTCAGCTAATTTTCAGCTAATTTCTATTTATATATCCTAAATTTATAACAAATAGTACAAATTATATTATTAATAATAATAAAAAATATTAAAAAGTCAACGGCACGCGGTGTTCCCAAGCGGTCACCCATCCAAGTACTAACCGCGCCCGATGTTGCTTAACTTACGTGATCGGACGAGAACGTGTGTATTCAACATGGTATGGCCGTTGACATGAATTAAAGTAATGGGAAATCTAATTGAGATCAAAATAAGAATCACAAATCTAAATAGATTTGTATTGAACATTATGGACTAGGGGGTAAATCAGGATAAGATCTGATTTTCTTCTAAATGTGTCTTATTCCATTCAATATCTAATAATAACTCTTTATATTATAAAACCTATGTTTTTAGATTTATATATTTCTAGACATCATATTTTAAATAATATTGGTTACTCTACCAACATTACGTGTTTGTAAAGTGTGAAATTTGTGCACAATACTATAATTTTATGCACCTATAAAATATGTATTATGGTTGTATAATGTATATATAAAAAAATAATTATAACTATTTTTTTTTTAAGTTTAATTTCTTGTATATAGATAATTATATAGTAAACATTTATCTACATATACTTTTTATATACAATAATCACTTTTCCATTCAATAATATAAAATGTATAAAGAAATATTTTAATATAATCATATAGCACATCGGTCAAAGAAACACAAAACACAAATATGCCTACTTGTTCAATTGTCATCATATTGTTTGTATCTATGACAATCAAAACAAATCATGTTGTTTGTTTAGAATCGTTATTTTTTATAATACCAATAAGGAATATGTTATAAAAACAAGTAGTTATAGGAAATAATTATAACAAATAGTTAGAATTCATTATAAAATAGTAAATATCCCACTTTAGTTGGGAATCGATCTCATCACATCTATGTTACTATAAAACAATTTAACAGACTCAGCTAATTTTCAGCTAATTTCTATTTATATATCCTAAATTTATAACAAATAGTACAAATTATATTATTAATAATAATAAAAAATATTAAAAAGTCAACGGCACGCGGTGTTCCCAAGCGGTCACCCATCCAAGTACTAACCGCGCCCGATGTTGCTTAACTTACGTGATCGGACGAGAACGATAAGATAAGATAAAGAAACGTTTATTATTAAATTAGATCGTACACCACATACACGCATTTTCCCTGCTCATGTGTGAAATTATACCAAATCGGCTGTCGAACGCTCTGTATGCTAAGACATATCGCAGTCTTTGCGATTGCCTTAGCATTAGCAGTGCTACGAACATCCGACTGGCTTCACACATGGCTAGGGGAACAAGTGCGCTTAAAAATTTACATATAATTACAATCCCTGGTACACATGTACCTTACTTGCTAATATTATTAAACACGTAACAAAACTTAAACTAATGATAAATGTAATGGATATGAGTGGAATGAGGTGAAATGATTATATATACAACTTAAGGGAAAAATTTACAAAAAACCCTTTCAACATATTCTTAGCCTAACTTAAAACTAAATGAGTGACAGTATGGTTATTTACATCGAGGTTATGATATATTTACATTATGTAGGGTGATGTAATGTTTGTGTTAGAATGTACATGCTACTGCACCGGAATAGGTTGAAGGGAAAATATAGGCAGGGTTTGGTAAGGAAGTTTGTGTTTGAGAGGAAATGTTGCATTGTGCTCTCTTATGCTTGTTATTGTGCGTGTGAGTGGATTGTTGTGTATTTGTGAAGTGTAAAATTTCTGTGCTGTGTTTTTAATGTATTCGTGGAAAAATGGTATGTTTGCGCGTTCGTGTAAATCTACGATGCGTGAATATCTATCTGCGTTATTAATTAAGCGCAGACATTTATTCTGCAGTCGTTGTAACGGTTTCAGTGCTGTTTTCGACGCCGAACACCATACAGGGTTTGCGTATGATAAAATGGGGCGAATGACAGACGTATACAGTAGTTTTTTATTTGAGTGGGACATGGGACTATTTTTGTTGAGGAGAGGATAAAGGGATTTGATTACGGAGTATGTTTTTCTTATAATTGTTTTGAAATGGGAATTGTAGGACAGTCTGGAGTCGAGAGTGACGCCGAGGTACTTGACATGTTGTGTTGGTTTTGTTTTATGTCCGTGTAGAGTGATTGGTGTATAAACAGTGTTGTTTGTGAATTTTCGTGTGAAAACGATGGTTTCGGTCTTAGCGTGGTTAATGGATATTTTCCATAGGCGCCAGTAGGGTTGAAGTAGGTTAAGGTGGATTTGTAGCTGTTTGTTAGCTACCTCTGCGCTAAACGAGTGGGCATAGAGGGCCGTATCGTCTGCATAGAGGGCGGTTTGGGTTTGAGGGAACGTAGGGAAATCATGAAGGTAAAGGATGAACAATTTAGGGCCAAGGACACTTCCTTGTGGCACGCCTGCTACTACAGGACGCGGAGTGGAAAAGGTATTGTTGATTTTCACCCTAAATTGTCTTTGGGTCAGGTAGGAGTGAATTAATTTAATTAGGATGGGTGGGAAATTCACAAGAATTAATTTGTAAATGAGCCCTTCAAGCCATACTTTGTCGAAAGCTCTTTCGACGTCAAGAAGGGCCATTACCGTGACTTTATTTTTGTTGTAGTTCGTTGTTATGTCAGTCACAATTCTTGCTACTTGTTGGACGGTACTGTGCTTGGGTTTAAATCCAAACTGGAAGGGTGGGGTAATTTTAGATTTGGAGTCAATGGATTGAATACGGGATGCTATCACCTTCTCAGTCACCTTTGAGAGGGTGTTTAGAAGGCTGATTGGGCGATAGCTTGCGGGAAGTTTGGAGTCTTTGTTTGGTTTCGGAATGGGAGCAACGGTGGCGGTTTTCCAGGATAGGGGAAAGTAATGAAGTTTCAGGATAGCGTTGACGAGGTATGTCAACTGGACAAGAGCTTTGCGGGATATATTTTTAAGAATTATGTTTGGGATTGAGTCCGGGCCTGGCGCTTTCTGGTTAGGTAGGTATTTTATTATGTTAGCTAACTCAGAGGGAGAAGTAAGGAGTTTAGCTAGTGTTCGTTTGTCTGTGTGATGTATTGTGTTAATAAACTCGTGTACTGTGTGCGTTATTTCTGTTTGTTTGGGACATGAGTCGGGATCGATGTGGTGAGCAGCCTCGAAGGTGTCGGCTATCGCTTCTGCCTTCTGCTCATCGGTGAAGAGGATGCTATTATTGTGTGATAGCGTAGGAATGGGTTTGGAGGGTTTTCGGAGGTTTTTGGATAATTTCCACAATGAGTTATCATTGGGATTTAGTGTTGTGAGTTTAGTGTGCCATGTTTTGTTTTTGAGTGTTTTTATTTCATGTTTTATTTGTGTAGTGAGTGTGTTTACTTGTGCGCGTAGGATAGGATCGCCAGACCTTTGCCAGCGCTTTCTTGTGTTGTTTCTTTGTGTGATGAGGGTGGTTATGTGTCCAGGTAATTTGTCTTTGTGTGGTGTTAGTTTTACGACGCGTGTATGCTTTCGCATTGCGTCTGTGAGTGTTTTAGTGTAATTATGTACTTCCTTGTCTATGTCGGCAGAGGTGTTTATATTTGAAATTATTTGAATGTTTTTGTCAAGTGTGTGTCTGAATTTGTTCCAATCTGTATGTAGATATGTGCGAGTATAGCGTGTGTCGTCAGAGTGTGGCGTGTTTGAGTGTAACGTGCTCAGAACCGGAGAATGATCTGAACTTAGCTCATTAAGAGCAACCGGGTTTGTAATGTGTGTAATGTTTTTGTATATGTAGAGGTCAATTGTTGTCGGCGTCGTATTGTTGGTAGGATAATGGGTAGGGGAAGGGGGAAACATAATAATGGGGGTATGATTTTGTGAGTATAAATGTAAAATGTTACCATTAGCATTTACTCTATTGCAATTCCATGCTGTGTGTTTCGCATTAAGATCGCCTACTAACAGCACTTTACCGCTGATATGTAACAGTGTGTGTATTTCTTGTTGTGTAAAGTGATTGCGTGGGTTGTTGTATGCGGCTATAATGTGCGTGTTATCAGAGAGCTTTATGCAGACGGATTCTAGGGAGGTGGGAGGTAGGTGAACTTGTGTGTGTGCAATAGTGTTTCTCACCAACAGGGCCACGCCCCCCGCTGGTACGTGTGTCTGTATAGCTCTGTCAACTCTGTATATTGTGTATCCGTTTATTTGTAACTTGTCTGTGTGTATGAGTCTTGTTTCGTTGAGAGCCATAATGTGTATGTCGTGTGTGTGGAGAAAGTGTATTAATTCACCTACCTTGGAGCGGATACCGTTTGAATTCCAGGTGCATATGTTAGTGATGAATTATATGCTATAAGTATGAATGGTTTGCAGAAATGAGAATGCAGTGAGTGAACGTGATTGAATGTCAGTGCATGATCTTAAAGCTACATTAAAATCTTTTACAAATGATAACAGATTACTTAAATTAATTAAAGAATTTAGTTCACACATTTCATTAGCTAACTCACTAAATATATTAAAGTTATTTGAAGCGTTCATTGGCTTAGGGGGAGGGGCTTGTGTTGGCTGGGGGCGGGGCGTGGGCTGCGCGCTGGGCTCTGGTTGGTAGGGGGCTGGCCGCTGGAGCGATGGCCGCTGTGCCGGCGCGCGCTGCTGTTGGAGTGGAGGGAACTGTGACTCGTAGAACAGCTGATCGTGAGCCGCAGCATTTTTGTTCCACGCGTTCACTGCAGGGGCGGGCGCAGGCATAAACTGCCTTGGTTTTTCTGGTACGATACCTGCACGTACGTTTTTGAAGTACTCGTACCTCTCCAGCAACCTCGGGTTTCTTTTGGCAGCTTGATTAATTTTTGCCAAGTACGCTGGGCACTCGGCATAGTTGGCTGGATGCGCGCCCTTGCAGTTAGCGCACGTTGCCGGTTGGTCTGTCGTCTTAGTACAAGTATTAGTCAAGTGCTCTTTGCCGCACTTTACGCACCTGGGAGCTCTATTACAGTTGGTGGTGGCATGACCCCAATCTTGGCATCGATGGCATTGTGTGAGGACTCTCCTGTTCTCGTGTCGCTCCCACGACACTCTGGTGAATATCAAACTCTTTATGTTGGCCTGCAGGTCTTTGAGTGTCGTCTTGGCGGCAGTTACAACCAGAAACAGTGGTCTGTACTTGGTCCTCATTTTATAAATTGCCTTGACGTCAAGTTTGTAGTTTGTCCTCAGTTCGTCTTGTATAGTGTCTGTGTCTGGGTTGCAGTCAAGTCCACGCAGCACGAATGCGTGCGTTTTTTCGTCATTGTCAGTGTAAGTATGGTATTGCAGGTCAGGCTTGATGGCATTTATGAATTTTGTCTTGTCGTCTTTGTCATGTAGATATAGGTTGACATTGTTCCTGGTATATTTTATATCAAAACCATGTGTGACAGTGGCTTGAATTCTTGTCACGAGTGCAGCATGGTTTGATACGGTGCCAGGAATTATAATCGGCGCAGGTGGTTTAATTTTCCGTGGCTGTTCTATTGGCTCTCCAGGTGCGTCATTGTCAGAGTCGTCGTCATTGTTGTCGTCGTTGTCTACCGCCAACGTACTGAAGCGATTCTGCAGCGGGATGGCGTATCTCGGCGGCTGAGGTGCAGCGGCGCGGCGCGGCATAGCGGCGGGTGAGGGGAGGGGATTGTTGTCCACGTTGGAACTGGTACTGGCGACGGCTGGAGTATTGTTCGCGACACTTGTCTTTTTGACCACTTTCGCGACTTCCGGACTTTCACTAGCTTTACGTTTTGTCGATTGTTGAAAAAACTCTTTAAAACTACCACATTCACTCATTTTAACACTTTCATACTCACTTATAATATTACTTAAATCTAAACCATCTAACTTTGAATTAAAACTATCACTATGATTACTCACTAGGTCACTAACACTCGCACTTGCATACACATTTTCAGTCTCTGACTTTTCACTACTCTCACTAACACTCATTGGTTTACAACCCCTTACGGGGTTGCGAAATTTAAACACGCACTTTGTTCTCGAACTGGAATTAAAAGACTTATGTTTCTTTTTTATTGTCATACGCGAATTCCAAAATTTTAAAATTTTTTCACTACCGGCGTGGTTCACTTGCTCGCTAGAACTTGACTGGCGCTAGCTCACAAACACGTCCGTCCGCTTTCGCTTCAAGACATAGAATGGACGAGAACGTGTGTATTCAACATGGTATGGCCGTTGACATGAATTAAAGTAATGGGAAATCTAATTGAGATCAAAATAAGAATCACAAATCTAAATAGATTTGTATTGAACATTATGGACTAGGGGGTAAATCAGGATAAGATCTGATTTTCTTCTAAATGTGTCTTATTCCATTCAATATCTAATAATAACTCTTTATATTATAAAACCTATGTTTTTAGATTTATATATTTCTAGACATCATATTTTAAATAATATTGGTTACTCTACCAACATTACGTGTTTGTAAAGTGTGAAATTTGTGCACAATACTATAATTTTATGCACCTATAAAATATGTATTATGGTTGTATAATGTATATATAAAAAAATAATTATAACTATTTTTTTTTTAAGTTTAATTTCTTGTATATAGATAATTATATAGTAAACATTTATCTACATATACTTTTTATATACAATAATCACTTTTCCATTCAATAATATAAAATGTATAAAGAAATATTTTAATATAATCATATAGCACATCGGTCAAAGAAACACAAAACACAAATATGCCTACTTGTTCAATTGTCATCATATTGTTTGTATCTATGACAATCAAAACAAATCATGTTGTTTGTTTAGAATCGTTATTTTTTATAATACCAATAAGGAATATGTTATAAAAACAAGTAGTTATAGGAAATAATTATAACAAATAGTTAGAATTCATTATAAAATAGTAAATATCCCACTTTAGTTGGGAATCGATCTCATCACATCTATGTTACTATAAAACAATTTAACAGACTCAGCTAATTTTCAGCTAATTTCTATTTATATATCCTAAATTTATAACAAATAGTACAAATTATATTATTAATAATAATAAAAAATATTAAAAAGTCAACGGCACGCGGTGTTCCCAAGCGGTCACCCATCCAAGTACTAACCGCGCCCGATGTTGCTTAACTTACGTGATCGGACGAGAACGTGTGTATTCAACATGGTATGGCCGTTGACATGAATTAAAGTAATGGGAAATCTAATTGAGATCAAAATAAGAATCACAAATCTAAATAGATTTGTATTGAACATTATGGACTAGGGGGTAAATCAGGATAAGATCTGATTTTCTTCTAAATGTGTCTTATTCCATTCAATATCTAATAATAACTCTTTATATTATAAAACCTATGTTTTTAGATTTATATATTTCTAGACATCATATTTTAAATAATATTGGTTACTCTACCAACATTACGTGTTTGTAAAGTGTGAAATTTGTGCACAATACTATAATTTTATGCACCTATAAAATATGTATTATGGTTGTATAATGTATATATAAAAAAATAATTATAACTATTTTTTTTTTAAGTTTAATTTCTTGTATATAGATAATTATATAGTAAACATTTATCTACATATACTTTTTATATACAATAATCACTTTTCCATTCAATAATATAAAATGTATAAAGAAATATTTTAATATAATCATATAGCACATCGGTCAAAGAAACACAAAACACAAATATGCCTACTTGTTCAATTGTCATCATATTGTTTGTATCTATGACAATCAAAACAAATCATGTTGTTTGTTTAGAATCGTTATTTTTTATAATACCAATAAGGAATATGTTATAAAAACAAGTAGTTATAGGAAATAATTATAACAAATAGTTAGAATTCATTATAAAATAGTAAATATCCCACTTTAGTTGGGAATCGATCTCATCACATCTATGTTACTATAAAACAATTTAACAGACTCAGCTAATTTTCAGCTAATTTCTATTTATATATCCTAAATTTATAACAAATAGTACAAATTATATTATTAATAATAATAAAAAATATTAAAAAGTCAACGGCACGCGGTGTTCCCAAGCGGTCACCCATCCAAGTACTAACCGCGCCCGATGTTGCTTAACTTACGTGATCGGACGAGAACGTGTGTATTCAACATGGTATGGCCGTTGACATGAATTAAAGTAATGGGAAATCTAATTGAGATCAAAATAAGAATCACAAATCTAAATAGATTTGTATTGAACATTATGGACTAGGGGGTAAATCAGGATAAGATCTGATTTTCTTCTAAATGTGTCTTATTCCATTCAATATCTAATAATAACTCTTTATATTATAAAACCTATGTTTTTAGATTTATATATTTCTAGACATCATATTTTAAATAATATTGGTTACTCTACCAACATTACGTGTTTGTAAAGTGTGAAATTTGTGCACAATACTATAATTTTATGCACCTATAAAATATGTATTATGGTTGTATAATGTATATATAAAAAAATAATTATAACTATTTTTTTTTTAAGTTTAATTTCTTGTATATAGATAATTATATAGTAAACATTTATCTACATATACTTTTTATATACAATAATCACTTTTCCATTCAATAATATAAAATGTATAAAGAAATATTTTAATATAATCATATAGCACATCGGTCAAAGAAACACAAAACACAAATATGCCTACTTGTTCAATTGTCATCATATTGTTTGTATCTATGACAATCAAAACAAATCATGTTGTTTGTTTAGAATCGTTATTTTTTATAATACCAATAAGGAATATGTTATAAAAACAAGTAGTTATAGGAAATAATTATAACAAATAGTTAGAATTCATTATAAAATAGTAAATATCCCACTTTAGTTGGGAATCGATCTCATCACATCTATGTTACTATAAAACAATTTAACAGACTCAGCTAATTTTCAGCTAATTTCTATTTATATATCCTAAATTTATAACAAATAGTACAAATTATATTATTAATAATAATAAAAAATATTAAAAAGTCAACGGCACGCGGTGTTCCCAAGCGGTCACCCATCCAAGTACTAACCGCGCCCGATGTTGCTTAACTTACGTGATCGGACGAGAACGTGTGTATTCAACATGGTATGGCCGTTGACATGAATTAAAGTAATGGGAAATCTAATTGAGATCAAAATAAGAATCACAAATCTAAATAGATTTGTATTGAACATTATGGACTAGGGGGTAAATCAGGATAAGATCTGATTTTCTTCTAAATGTGTCTTATTCCATTCAATATCTAATAATAACTCTTTATATTATAAAACCTATGTTTTTAGATTTATATATTTCTAGACATCATATTTTAAATAATATTGGTTACTCTACCAACATTACGTGTTTGTAAAGTGTGAAATTTGTGCACAATACTATAATTTTATGCACCTATAAAATATGTATTATGGTTGTATAATGTATATATAAAAAAATAATTATAACTATTTTTTTTTTAAGTTTAATTTCTTGTATATAGATAATTATATAGTAAACATTTATCTACATATACTTTTTATATACAATAATCACTTTTCCATTCAATAATATAAAATGTATAAAGAAATATTTTAATATAATCATATAGCACATCGGTCAAAGAAACACAAAACACAAATATGCCTACTTGTTCAATTGTCATCATATTGTTTGTATCTATGACAATCAAAACAAATCATGTTGTTTGTTTAGAATCGTTATTTTTTATAATACCAATAAGGAATATGTTATAAAAACAAGTAGTTATAGGAAATAATTATAACAAATAGTTAGAATTCATTATAAAATAGTAAATATCCCACTTTAGTTGGGAATCGATCTCATCACATCTATGTTACTATAAAACAATTTAACAGACTCAGCTAATTTTCAGCTAATTTCTATTTATATATCCTAAATTTATAACAAATAGTACAAATTATATTATTAATAATAATAAAAAATATTAAAAAGTCAACGGCACGCGGTGTTCCCAAGCGGTCACCCATCCAAGTACTAACCGCGCCCGATGTTGCTTAACTTACGTGATCGGACGAGAACGTGTGTATTCAACATGGTATGGCCGTTGACATGAATTAAAGTAATGGGAAATCTAATTGAGATCAAAATAAGAATCACAAATCTAAATAGATTTGTATTGAACATTATGGACTAGGGGGTAAATCAGGATAAGATCTGATTTTCTTCTAAATGTGTCTTATTCCATTCAATATCTAATAATAACTCTTTATATTATAAAACCTATGTTTTTAGATTTATATATTTCTAGACATCATATTTTAAATAATATTGGTTACTCTACCAACATTACGTGTTTGTAAAGTGTGAAATTTGTGCACAATACTATAATTTTATGCACCTATAAAATATGTATTATGGTTGTATAATGTATATATAAAAAAATAATTATAACTATTTTTTTTTTAAGTTTAATTTCTTGTATATAGATAATTATATAGTAAACATTTATCTACATATACTTTTTATATACAATAATCACTTTTCCATTCAATAATATAAAATGTATAAAGAAATATTTTAATATAATCATATAGCACATCGGTCAAAGAAACACAAAACACAAATATGCCTACTTGTTCAATTGTCATCATATTGTTTGTATCTATGACAATCAAAACAAATCATGTTGTTTGTTTAGAATCGTTATTTTTTATAATACCAATAAGGAATATGTTATAAAAACAAGTAGTTATAGGAAATAATTATAACAAATAGTTAGAATTCATTATAAAATAGTAAATATCCCACTTTAGTTGGGAATCGATCTCATCACATCTATGTTACTATAAAACAATTTAACAGACTCAGCTAATTTTCAGCTAATTTCTATTTATATATCCTAAATTTATAACAAATAGTACAAATTATATTATTAATAATAATAAAAAATATTAAAAAGTCAACGGCACGCGGTGTTCCCAAGCGGTCACCCATCCAAGTACTAACCGCGCCCGATGTTGCTTAACTTACGTGATCGGACGAGAACGATAAGATAAAGAAACGTTTATTATTAAATTAGATCGTACACCACATACACGCATTTTCCCTGCTCATGTGTGAAATTATACCAAATCGGCTGTCGAACGCTCTGTATGCTAAGACATATCGCAGTCTTTGCGATTGCCTTAGCATTAGCAGTGCTACGAACAGCCGACTGGCTTCACACATGGCTAGGGGAACAAGTGCGCTTAAAAAATTTACATATAATTACAATCCCTGGTACACATGTACCTTACTTGCTAATATTATTAAACACGTAACAAAACTTAAACTAATGATAAATGTAATGGATATGAGTGGAATGAGGTGAAATGATTGTATATACAACTTAAGGGAAAAATTTACAAAAAACCCTTTCAACATATTCTTAGCCTAACTTAAAACTAAATGAGTGACAGTATGGTTATTTACATCGAGGTTATGATATATTTACATTATGTAGGGTGATGTAATGTTTGTGTTAGAATGTACATGCTACTGCACCGGAATAGGTTGAAGGGAAAATATAGGCAGGGTTTGGTAAGGAAGTTTGTGTTTGAGAGGAAATGTTGCATTGTGCTCTCTTATGCTTGTTATTGTGCGTGTGAGTGGATTGTTGTGTATTTGTGAAGTGTAAAATTTCTGTGCTGTGTTTTTAATGTATTCGTGGAAAAATGGTATGTTTGCGCGTTCGTGTAAATCTACGATGCGTGAATATCTATCTGCGTTATTAATTAAGCGCAGACATTTATTCTGCAGTCGTTGTAACGGTTTCAGTGCTGTTTTCGACGCCGAACACCATACAGGGTTTGCGTATGATAAAATGGGGCGAATGACAGACGTATACAGTAGTTTTTTATTTGAGTAAGGACGAGAACGTGTGTATTCAACATGGTATGGCCGTTGACATGAATTAAAGTAATGGGAAATCTAATTGAGATCAAAATAAGAATCACAAATCTAAATAGATTTGTATTGAACATTATGGACTAGGGGGTAAATCAGGATAAGATCTGATTTTCTTCTAAATGTGTCTTATTCCATTCAATATCTAATAATAACTCTTTATATTATAAAACCTATGTTTTTAGATTTATATATTTCTAGACATCATATTTTAAATAATATTGGTTACTCTACCAACATTACGTGTTTGTAAAGTGTGAAATTTGTGCACAATACTATAATTTTATGCACCTATAAAATATGTATTATGGTTGTATAATGTATATATAAAAAAATAATTATAACTATTTTTTTTTTAAGTTTAATTTCTTGTATATAGATAATTATATAGTAAACATTTATCTACATATACTTTTTATATACAATAATCACTTTTCCATTCAATAATATAAAATGTATAAAGAAATATTTTAATATAATCATATAGCACATCGGTCAAAGAAACACAAAACACAAATATGCCTACTTGTTCAATTGTCATCATATTGTTTGTATCTATGACAATCAAAACAAATCATGTTGTTTGTTTAGAATCGTTATTTTTTATAATACCAATAAGGAATATGTTATAAAAACAAGTAGTTATAGGAAATAATTATAACAAATAGTTAGAATTCATTATAAAATAGTAAATATCCCACTTTAGTTGGGAATCGATCTCATCACATCTATGTTACTATAAAACAATTTAACAGACTCAGCTAATTTTCAGCTAATTTCTATTTATATATCCTAAATTTATAACAAATAGTACAAATTATATTATTAATAATAATAAAAAATATTAAAAAGTCAACGGCACGCGGTGTTCCCAAGCGGTCACCCATCCAAGTACTAACCGCGCCCGATGTTGCTTAACTTACGTGATCGGACGAGAACGTGTGTATTCAACATGGTATGGCCGTTGACATGAATTAAAGTAATGGGAAATCTAATTGAGATCAAAATAAGAATCACAAATCTAAATAGATTTGTATTGAACATTATGGACTAGGGGGTAAATCAGGATAAGATCTGATTTTCTTCTAAATGTGTCTTATTCCATTCAATATCTAATAATAACTCTTTATATTATAAAACCTATGTTTTTAGATTTATATATTTCTAGACATCATATTTTAAATAATATTGGTTACTCTACCAACATTACGTGTTTGTAAAGTGTGAAATTTGTGCACAATACTATAATTTTATGCACCTATAAAATATGTATTATGGTTGTATAATGTATATATAAAAAAATAATTATAACTATTTTTTTTTAAGTTTAATTTCTTGTATATAGATAATTATATAGTAAACATTTATCTACATATACTTTTTATATACAATAATCACTTTTCCATTCAATAATATAAAATGTATAAAGAAATATTTTAATATAATCATATAGCACATCGGTCAAAGAAACACAAAACACAAATATGCCTACTTGTTCAATTGTCATCATATTGTTTGTAAATTATGTATCTTGAACCTGTTGTTTCATTACATTAGTCATAACATCATCTAGCATAGGTTGCACATTTAGAAGATAAGATAAATGTAAATTATGTATCTTGAACCTGTTGTTTCAAGATATTAGTCATAATATCATCTAGCATAGGTTGCATATTTAGAAGATAAGAGAAATGTATAAATAGGCTAGTTTAGTGAATAAGCACGCTCTTTGTATCGTAGACTCTGCACAGTCAAGTACTGTGACTCATATGTAACCATATACAAATTATAATAAAGTTATAATATTAATAAAGATTTTAGTATTCTTTTTAAAAACATAAAATCGAATACTCAAAATTTAATTGGCGCAGCTCGGTAGGATTAATAGCTTCGAAACACAATAAAAAAAATTGTGTGGTGGATTTTTATCCTTTACCAAGCAAAACCTACAAAAATCTACGAAAACCGGTCGAACAGGACCCATCAGGCCGCAAAGGCACAACGTTCGTCTACAAGATTCACGTACTCCAGAGTGCTGTTCCGAGATCACGTCGACCAATCCACTAGGAAGACTTGCTGTTCCGAAACACGTCACTCATCAGAAGCACTTGCTGTCTCTACTAGACAACACGAAAACTACGAAAAAGAAGCCGCAACAGAAGATGATGTTCACAAGAATCATCATAATCACAATCACGATACAAATGTAAGAATATCTTTATAAGTTTGTAAAACATTTATATTATAATACTCAGGGGTATTTCTAGCTACGACTAGTAATAAAAATACCGAGACCCGGCACAGGTCAATCACACACATAATACAACTTATGTCAGAAAGCGATAGCTCTGAATCAATAGAATCAGACGATTCCTTAACACCGTTACCAACAACTAAATATATCAAAATTAAATTAAAACCTAGTAGATTAAATCGCATAACAATGGCTACCACAACTGTACAAGAAATAGAAATGTATCTCAAAACAATCCCATGTTATAATGGAAATATTAAAACATTAAATAATTTTATAAAACAAGCCACAAAGATTATGGACATTTTTAATACACTAGAACTCACTGCAAATCAGCGAATGTTTGCATTCAGCATGATAAAATTAAAACTCACTGAACAAGCAATTGAAATTACAAGTAATAACGAATTTGCAGAATGGGAAGATTTAAAACTATATCTGACCACAAATTTTGTAGACAAGAGTACATCAGAAACACTGATGATAGAACTCATGGATACGAAATTTTCGAAATCAATAGAACAAACTTTGAAAATAATGCTTGAAAAATTTTCACTTTACAAATCAAAAATACACTTAACTAATTATTCACAAGATCAGAAGAACGCAATAATTCATGAAAACCAAAAATTTATAGTAAAAAGATTTATATCTCTACTACCAAATCATGTTAGAGGATCATTCCTTATTAAAAACCCTACAACTTTGGAACAAATAGAATTAATGATTAAAAATGAATTTAACTTTATTAATACGTATAATCAATCACCTATATTGAGAAACAATGTAGAAAGACCAAAATTTGGCAATGGGCAACCTCCACAAAAGTTCCCATCACAAACATTCCCATCAACATCATTTAATCCCAAACAACCACCTCAATACCAGAGAACTAACCCAAATTTTGCACGTAGACAAAATATAAAAAATTATTATGAGACGAAACGATTTAACCCAAAACCTATGACACAACAAACACGAATCACACAACCAATGTCTACACAAACAATCAGACAAAATAATAACATAGAAGAAGTAGACTTAGACGAAATAGATTTCGATATAGACCAAGAATTTCATAAACAAATAGACGAAGAGTTAAACAACGAAAGATTAGAGAAAGAAAAACAAAAGAAAATCTATGAAGATTCTTTTTTTAGATTTAGAGACACAGATAGAAGCGATACAGTAGTAATGTCTTCTATAACAACGAACTTACCAGCATTAAAAATTAATCCATACGTCATACTGTTCGATACAGGCTCTTCAATAAACTTTATACACCCGGATTTAGTAAAACAATTTAAAGTAAAAACATATAACGAAAAATTAACTTTTAAAACAGTAAACGGAAAATCTAATTGCGATAAATATACAATAATAAAAATTCATAAAAAACCTTTAAAATGTTATGTTTATAAATTTCATAAAACATATAATATATTACTCGGAATAGAAGCATTTAAAATATTAAATATACAACTAAACTTTAAAGACAATAAAGTAAAATTAGACGATAAAATATATAAATTAGAAGAATTAACAAATTTAAAAGCAGAAACAAATAATATACAAATTAGAAATAGTCACTTAGATAATATAGAAAAAAGAGAAAAGATAAATAAAATATTTGAAGATACTAATATAGAAATAAACGTTTTCACATTACCCGACGTTAACCATAACGAAACAGAAAACAGTAGCGAACAAAATAATATAGATCAAGAAGAAGATAACCAAACGGTACACAGCTCAAATGAGAATCCCATAGCAGGAATAAAATATTTAGATGAGAGAATTAATATAGCGGATAATCAAATAATAATTTATAAAGTAGACAGGGATACTGAAATAAAAATAGAAAAATATTTTGACAATAAAAAACAAAGACTTATTTGTAAATTTAATAAAGTAACTTTTAAACAAGATGTTATAGATTTTATAAAAACTTATCTAACCCCAAAAATTAGATATTTAGCCTTATTTCAAAAAGATTTAGATAAAGAAGTTTCAAAAATATTACAAGAAAATTTCCAACCAAATTCTATAAATATCATAGCGTGTACAAAATTAGTAAACAACGTAGAAAATAACGAGGAACAATTAGAAATTATACATGACTTTCACACAGGCCTTACAAATCATAGAGGAATTTTAGCCACCATAAGAGAATTAAAAGAAAAATATTATTGGCCAAACATGAATAAAGACATTTAAGAATATATAAACAACTGTGAAATGTGCCGATGTAATAAATATGAAAGAAAACCTATAAAAATAACCGACAATCTTACAATAACACCAAGCACACCATTTGAAATGATAAACATAGACTTGTTATCACTAAATAAAGAACCTTACTTGACGATATTAGATCAGTTCTCCAAGCACGCACAGATTATCAAAGTCGAAAATAAGAGCGCAAGAACAAATAGAGATAATTTATTAAAGAATATAAAACCCTATAATGAAACATTCCAAACATACATTAATATTTTAAATTATAATTATTTAGACTTAAATAATCAAATTCAAAAACTATTTAATAGAAGACAAAAACGCGGACTTATAAACGGATTAGGCTCCATTGTTAAATCAATAACAGGAAATTTAGATTCTACGGATAGTCAAAGATATGAAGAAATGTTTAATAAATTAAAAACAAATCAGGAAATACTACAAGGGCAGAATGATGAAGTCATTAAACATAATAAAGATATGACAAATAAATTTAATACACAACTAGAAAATGTTAGACACAATGAAAAAGAATTAACACATCAAATTGAGAACATAATTCAGGCTTTAAAAGGAAATTTAGATTGGAAATTACAAATAGATATGGAAAGTAAATTTCAGAAATTAATATTAATAATAATGAATTTAAATGAATTAACAAAACAAATAGAAACAAGTTTAACCTTTTGCTCATTACACAAACTAGACGTTAGTATAATATCTTATGAAAATTTAAAACAAACTACACAAAATAACGACATTTGGAATTTAAACGAACTAATAGAAACCCATTGTAAATACTATAACGGAGAAATATACTTTATAATATCAATACCAACCTTCTCCCAAGAATCCTTCAAATTAAACCAGTTTACCCCATTACCAATGATTCAGAATGATAGATTCATAATAATGAGTGAACCTCAACAATTATATTTCACACAAGATAAGACTTATAAAATAAGCGAATGTAGTTATATTAAGAATAAATACTTGTGTATTACACAATTTATAGAAATAAGTAAATGTATGGGAAATATACTAGATAAGCAGAAGGATGATGATTGCAAATACCATAATATTGAGAAAAAGAATACTTTTGAATTAATTCAAAATACAAATGAACTAATTATGATTAGTCCAAATAAGCAAGAAATTCAAATGAACTGTAACGAAATAAAAATAAAAAGAAATATTCAAGGAATCTATAAGATAAAAATTAACCAAGAATGTCAAATAAATAATTTCACATTTAAAAGAATTCTACAAAAATATAAAGAAATTGAATTTAAAACATTTGAGAAGGAATTAATAAGTTCAAAATTTAATGATACTAAATTACAGAATATCTCCGATATTATATTAAATGAACCGAAAATTATAAAAATAAAAGAAATCAAAATTGAAAATAGCAGTCATCACTCTTATATAATATATGTTATAATATTTATATAAATAAGTTGTTATATTTTAAGAAAATATGTATTACCTAAAATAAAATTATATAGAAATGAAAGAAAATTAAGAAAGGTAAAAACAGTAAGAAAAAAGCTAAGTGAACTAGCTATGCAAGAACAAATATAATGAAAAAACTAAAAGGGGAGGAATTATGTATCTTGAACCTGTTGTTTCATTACATTAGTCATAACATCATCTAGCATAGGTTGCACATTTAGAAGATAAGATAAATGTAAATTATGTATCTTGAACCTGTTGTTTCAAGATATTAGTCATAATATCATCTAGCATAGGTTGCATATTTAGAAGATAAGAGAAATGTATAAATAGGCTAGTTTAGTGAATAAGCACGCTCTTTGTATCGTAGACTCTGCACAGTCAAGTACTGTGACTCATATGTAACCATATACAAATTATAATAAAGTTATAATATTAATAAAGATTTTAGTATTCTTTTTAAAAACATAAAATCGAATACTCAAAATTTAATTTGTATCTATGACAATCAAAACAAATCATGTTGTTTGTTTAGAATCGTTATTTTTTATAATACCAATAAGGAATATGTTATAAAAACAAGTAGTTATAGGAAATAATTATAACAAATAGTTAGAATTCATTATAAAATAGTAAATATCCCACTTTAGTTGGGAATCGATCTCATCACATCTATGTTACTATAAAACAATTTAACAGACTCAGCTAATTTTCAGCTAATTTCTATTTATATATCCTAAATTTATAACAAATAGTACAAATTATATTATTAATAATAATAAAAAATATTAAAAAGTCAACGGCACGCGGTGTTCCCAAGCGGTCACCCATCTAAGTACTAACCGCGCCCGATGTTGCTTAACTTACGTGATCGGACGAGAACGATAAGATAAGATAAAGAAACGTTTATTATTAAATTAGATCGTACACCACATACACGCATTTTCCCTGCTCATGTGTGAAATTATACCAAATCGGCTGTCGAACGCTCTGTATGCTAAGACATATCGCAGTCTTTGCGATTGCCTTAGCATTAGCAGTGCTACGAACAGCCGACTGGCTTCACACATGGCTAGGGGAACAAGTGCGCTTAAAAAATTTACATATAATTACAATCCCTGGTACACATGTACCTTACTTGCTAATATTATTAAACACGTAACAAAACTTAAACTAATGATAAATGTAATGGATATGAGTGGAATGAGGTGAAATGATTGTATATACAACTTAAGGGAAAAATTTACAAAAAACCCTTTCAACATATTCTTAGCCTAACTTAAAACTAAATGAGTGACAGTATGGTTATTTACATCGAGGTTATGATATATTTACATTATGTAGGGTGATGTAATGTTTGTGTTAGAATGTACATGCTACTGCACCGGAATAGGTTGAAGGGAAAATATAGGCAGGGTTTGGTAAGGAAGTTTGTGTTTGAGAGGAAATGTTGCATTGTGCTCTCTTATGCTTGTTATTGTGCGTGTGAGTGGATTGTTGTGTATTTGTGAAGTGTAAAATTTCTGTGCTGTGTTTTTAATGTATTCGTGGAAAAATGGTATGTTTGCGCGTTCGTGTAAATCTACGATGCGTGAATATCTATCTGCGTTATTAATTAAGCGCAGACATTTATTCTGCAGTCGTTGTAACGGTTTCAGTGCTGTTTTCGACGCCGAACACCATACAGGGTTTGCGTATGATAAAATGGGGCGAATGACAGACGTATACAGTAGTTTTTTATTTGAGTAAGGACGAGAACGTGTGTATTCAACATGGTATGGCCGTTGACATGAATTAAAGTAATGGGAAATCTAATTGAGATCAAAATAAGAATCACAAATCTAAATAGATTTGTATTGAACATTATGGACTAGGGGGTAAATCAGGATAAGATCTGATTTTCTTCTAAATGTGTCTTATTCCATTCAATATCTAATAATAACTCTTTATATTATAAAACCTATGTTTTTAGATTTATATATTTCTAGACATCATATTTTAAATAATATTGGTTACTCTACCAACATTACGTGTTTGTAAAGTGTGAAATTTGTGCACAATACTATAATTTTATGCACCTATAAAATATGTATTATGGTTGTATAATGTATATATAAAAAAATAATTATAACTATTTTTTTTTTAAGTTTAATTTCTTGTATATAGATAATTATATAGTAAACATTTATCTACATATACTTTTTATATACAATAATCACTTTTCCATTCAATAATATAAAATGTATAAAGAAATATTTTAATATAATCATATAGCACATCGGTTAAAGAAACACAAAACACAAATATGCCTACTTGTTCAATTGTCATCATATTGTTTGTATCTATGACAATCAAAACAAATCATGTTGTTTGTTTAGAATCGTTATTTTTTATAATACCAATAAGGAATATGTTATAAAAACAAGTAGTTATAGGAAATAATTATAACAAATAGTTAGAATTCATTATAAAATAGTAAATATCCCACTTTAGTTGGGAATCGATCTCATCACATCTATGTTACTATAAAACAATTTAACAGACTCAGCTAATTTTCAGCTAATTTCTATTTATATATCCTAAATTTATAACAAATAGTACAAATTATATTATTAATAATAATAAAAAATATTAAAAAGTCAACGGCACGCGGTGTTCCCAAGCGGTCACCCATCCAAGTACTAACCGCGCCCGATGTTGCTTAACTTACGTGATCGGACGAGAACGTGTGTATTCAACATGGTATGGCCGTTGACATGAATTAAAGTAATGGGAAATCTAATTGAGATCAAAATAAGAATCACAAATCTAAATAGATTTGTATTGAACATTATGGACTAGGGGGTAAATCAGGATAAGATCTGATTTTCTTCTAAATGTGTCTTATTCCATTCAATATCTAATAATAACTCTTTATATTATAAAACCTATGTTTTTAGATTTATATATTTCTAGACATCATATTTTAAATAATATTGGTTACTCTACCAACATTACGTGTTTGTAAAGTGTGAAATTTGTGCACAATACTATAATTTTATGCACCTATAAAATATGTATTATGGTTGTATAATGTATATATAAAAAAATAATTATAACTATTTTTTTTTTAAGTTTAATTTCTTGTATATAGATAATTATATAGTAAACATTTATCTACATATACTTTTTATATACAATAATCACTTTTCCATTCAATAATATAAAATGTATAAAGAAATATTTTAATATAATCATATAGCACATCGGTCAAAGAAACACAAAACACAAATATGCCTACTTGTTCAATTGTCATCATATTGTTTGTATCTATGACAATCAAAACAAATCATGTTGTTTGTTTAGAATCGTTATTTTTTATAATACCAATAAGGAATATGTTATAAAAACAAGTAGTTATAGGAAATAATTATAACAAATAGTTAGAATTCATTATAAAATAGTAAATATCCCACTTTAGTTGGGAATCGATCTCATCACATCTATGTTACTATAAAACAATTTAACAGACTCAGCTAATTTTCAGCTAATTTCTATTTATATATCCTAAATTTATAACAAATAGTACAAATTATATTATTAATAATAATAAAAAATATTAAAAAGTCAACGGCACGCGGTGTTCCCAAGCGGTCACCCATCCAAGTACTAACCGCGCCCGATGTTGCTTAACTTACGTGATCGGACGAGAACGATAAGATAAAGAAACGTTTATTATTAAATTAGATCGTACACCACATACACGCATTTTCCCTGCTCATGTGTGAAATTATACCAAATCGGCTGTCGAACGCTCTGTATGCTAAGACATATCGCAGTCTTTGCGATTGCCTTAGCATTAGCAGTGCTACGAACAGCCGACTGGCTTCACACATGGCTAGGGGAACAAGTGCGCTTAAAAAATTTACATATAATTACAATCCCTGGTACACATGTACCTTACTTGCTAATATTATTAAACACGTAACAAAACTTAAACTAATGATAAATGTAATGGATATGAGTGGAATGAGGTGAAATGATTGTATATACAACTTAAGGGAAAAATTTACAAAAAACCCTTTCAACATATTCTTAGCCTAACTTAAAACTAAATGAGTGACAGTATGGTTATTTACATCGAGGTTATGATATATTTACATTATGTAGGGTGATGTAATGTTTGTGTTAGAATGTACATGCTACTGCACCGGAATAGGTTGAAGGGAAAATATAGGCAGGGTTTGGTAAGGAAGTTTGTGTTTGAGAGGAAATGTTGCATTGTGCTCTCTTATGCTTGTTATTGTGCGTGTGAGTGGATTGTTGTGTATTTGTGAAGTGTAAAATTTCTGTGCTGTGTTTTTAATGTATTCGTGGAAAAATGGTATGTTTGCGCGTTCGTGTAAATCTACGATGCGTGAATATCTATCTGCGTTATTAATTAAGCGCAGACATTTATTCTGCAGTCGTTGTAACGGTTTCAGTGCTGTTTTCGACGCCGAACACCATACAGGGTTTGCGTATGATAAAATGGGGCGAATGACAGACGTATACAGTAGTTTTTTATTTGAGTGGGACATGGGACTATTTTTGTTGAGGAGAGGATAAAGGGATTTGATTACGGAGTATGTTTTTCTTATAATTGTTTTGAAATGGGAATTGTAGGACAGTCTGGAGTCGAGAGTGACGCCGAGGTACTTGACATGTTGTGTTGGTTTTGTTTTATGTCCGTGTAGAGTGATTGGTGTATAAACAGTGTTGTTTGTGAATTTTCGTGTGAAAACGATGGTTTCGGTCTTAGCGTGGTTAATGGATATTTTCCATAGGCGCCAGTAGGGTTGAAGTAGGTTAAGGTGGATTTGTAGCTGTTTGTTAGCTACCTCTGCGCTAAACGAGTGGGCATAGAGGGCCGTATCGTCTGCATAGAGGGCGGTTTGAGTTTGAGGGAACGTAGGGAAATCATGAAGGTAAAGGATGAACAATTTAGGGCCAAGGACACTTCCTTGTGGCACGCCTGCTACTACAGGACGCGGAGTGGAAAAGGTATTGTTGATTTTCACCCTAAATTGTCTTTGGGTCAGGTAGGAGTGAATTAATTTAATTAGGATGGGTGGGAAATTCACAAGAATTAATTTGTAAATGAGCCCTTCAAGCCATACTTTGTCGAAAGCTCTTTCGACGTCAAGAAGGGCCATTACCGTGACTTTATTTTTGTTGTAGTTCGTTGTTATGTCAGTCACAATTCTTGCTACTTGTTGGACGGTACTGTGCTTGGGTTTAAATCCAAACTGGAAGGGTGGGGTAATTTTAGATTTGGAGTCAATGGATTGAATACGGGATGCTATCACCTTCTCAGTCACCTTTGAGAGGGTGTTTAGAAGGCTGATTGGGCGATAGCTTGCGGGAAGTTTGGAGTCTTTGTTTGGTTTCGGAATGGGAGCAACGGTGGCGGTTTTCCAGGATAGGGGAAAGTAATGAAGTTTCAGGATAGCGTTGACGAGGTATGTCAACTGGACAAGAGCTTTGCGGGATATATTTTTAAGGATTATGTTTGGGATTGAGTCCGGGCCTGGCGCTTTCTGGTTAGGTAGGTATTTTATTATGTTAGCTAACTCAGAGGGAGAAGTGAGGAGTTTAGCTAGTGTTCGTTTGTCTGTGTGATGTATTGTGTTAATAAACTCGTGTACTGTGTGCGTTATTTCTGTTTGTTTGGGACATGAGTCGGGATCGATGTGGTGAGCAGCCTCGAAGGTGTCGGCTATCGCTTCTGCCTTCTGCTCATCGGTGAAGAGGATGCTATTATTGTGTGATAGCGTAGGAATGGGTTTGGAGGGTTTCGGAGGTTTTTGGATAATTTCCACAATGAGTTATCATTGGGATTTAGTGTTGTGAGTTTAGTGTGCCATGTTTTGTTTTTGAGTGTTTTTATTTCATGTTTTATTTGTGTAGTGAGTGTGTTTACTTGTGCGCGTAGGATAGGATCGCCAGACCTTTGCCAGCGCTTTCTTGTGTTGTTTCTTTGTGTGATGAGGGTGGTTATGTGTCCAGGTAATTTGTCTTTGTGTGGTGTTAGTTTTACGACGCGTGTATGCTTTCGCATTGCGTCTGTGAGTGTTTTAGTGTAATTATGTACTTCCTTGTCTATGTCGGCAGAGGTGTTTATATTTGAAATTATTTGAATGTTTTTGTCAAGTGTGTGTCTGAATTTGTTCCAATCTGTATGTAGATATGTGCGAGTATAGCGTGTGTCGTCAGAGTGTGGCGTGTTTGAGTGTAGCGTGCTCAGAACCGGAGAATGATCTGAACTTAGCTCATTAAGAGCAACCGGGTTTGTAATGTGTGTAATGTTTTTGTATATGTAGAGGTCAATTGTTGTCGGCGTCGTATTGTTGGTAGGATAATGGGTAGGGGAAGGAGGAAACATAATAATGGGGGTATGATTTTGTGAGTATAAATGTAAAATGTTACCATTAGCATTTACTCTATTGCAATTCCATGCTGTGTGTTTCGCATTAAGATCGCCTACTAACAGCACTTTACCGCTGATATGTAACAGTGTGTGTATTTCTTGTTGTGTAAAGTGATTGCGTGGGTTGTTGTATGCGGCTATAATGTGCGTGTTATCAGAGAGCTTTATGCAGACGGATTCTAGGGAGGTGGGAGGTAGGTGAACTTGTGTGTGTGCAATAGTGTTTCTCACCAACAGGGCCACGCCCCCCGCTGGTACGTGTGTCTGTATAGCTCTGTCAACTCTGGATATTGTGTATCCGTTTATTTGTAACTTGTCTGTGTGTATGAGTCTTGTTTCGTTGAGAGCCATAATGTGTATGTCGTGTGTGTGGAGAAAGTGTATTAATTCACCTACCTTGGAGCGGATACCGTTTGAATTCCAGGTGCATATGTTAGTAATGAATTATATGCTATAAGTATGAATGGTTTGCAGAAATGAGAATGCAGTGAGTGAACGTGATTGAATGTCAGTGCATGATCTTAAAGCTACATTAAAATCTTTTACAAATGTTAACAGATTACTTAAATTAATTAAAGAATTTAGTTCACACATTTCATTAGCTAACTCACTAAATATATTAAAGTTATTTGAAGCGTTCATTGGCTTAGGGGGAGGGGCTTGTGTTGGCTGGGGGCGGGGCGTGGGCTGCGCGCTGGGCTCTGGTTGGTAGGGGGCTGGCCGCTGGAGCGATGGCCGCTGTGCCGGTGCGCGCTGCTGTTGGAGTGGTGGGAACTGCGACTCGTAGAACAGCTGATCGTGAGCCGCAGCATTTTTGTTCCACGCGTTCACTGCAGGGGCGGGCGCAGGCATAAACTGCCTTGGTTTTTCTGGTACGATACCTGCACGTACGTTTTTGAAGTACTCGTACCTCTCCAGCAACCTCGGGTTTCTCTTGGCAGCTTGATTGATTTTTGCCAAGTACGCTGGGCACTCGGCATAGTTGGCTGGATGCGCGCCCTTGCAGTTAGCGCACGTTGCCGGTTGGTCTGTCGTCTTAGTACAAGTATTAGTCAAGTGCTCTTTGCCGCACTTTACGCACCTGGGAGCTCTATTACAGTTGGTGGTGGCATGACCCCAATCTTGGCATCGATGGCATTGTGTGAGGACTCTCCTGTTCTCGTGTCGCTCCCACGACACTCTGGTGAATATCAGACTCTTGATGTTTGCCTGCAGGTCTTTGAGTGTCGTCTTGGCGGCAGTTACAACCAGAAACAGTGGTCTGTACTTGGTCCTCATTTTATAAATTGCCTTGACGTCAAGTTTGTAGTTTGTCCTCAGTTCGTCTTGTATAGTGTCTGTGTCTGGGTTGCAGTCAAGTCCACGCAGCACGAATGCGTGCGTTTTTTCGTCATTGTCAGTGTAAGTATGGTATTGCAGGTCAGGCTTGATGGCATTTATGAATTTTGTCTTGTCGTCTTTGTCATGTAGATATAGGTTGACATTGTTCCTGGTATATTTTATATCAAAACCATGTGTGACAGTGGCTTGAATTCTTGTCACGAGTGCAGCATGGTTTGATACGGTGCCAGGAATTATAATCGGCGCAGGTGGTTTAATTTTCCGTGGCTGTTCTATTGGCTCTCCAGGTGCGTCATTGTCAGAGTCGTCGTCATTGTTGTCGTCGTTGTCTACCGGTAACGTACTGAAGCGATTCTGCAGCGGGATGGCGTATCTCGGCGGCTGAGGTGCAGCGGCGCGGCGCGGCATAGCGGCGGGTGAGGGGAGGGGATTGTTGTCCACGTGGGAACTGGTACTGGCGACGGCTGGAGTATTGTTCGCGACACTTGTCTTTTTGACCACTTTCACGACTTCCGGACTTTCACTAGCTTTACGTTTTGTCGATTGTTGAAAAAACTCTTTAAAACTAGCACATTCACTCATTTTAACACTTTCATACTCACTTATAATATTACTTAAATCTAAACCATCTAACTTTGAATTAAAACTATCACTATGATTACTCACTAGGTCACTAACACTAGCATTTACATACACATTTTCAGTCTCTGACTTTTCACTACTCTCACTAACACTCATTGGTTTACAACCCCTTACGGGGTTGCGAAATTTAAACACGCACTTTGTTCTCGAACTGGAATTAAAAGACTTATGTTTCTTTTTTATTGTCATACGCGAATTCCAAAATTTTAAAATATTTTCACAACCGGCGTGGTTCACTTGCTCGCTAGAACTTGACTCGGCGCTAGCTCACAAACACGTCCGTCCGCTTTCGCTTCAAGACATGGAATGGACGAGAACGTGTGTATTCAACATGGTATGGCCGTTGACATGAATTAAAGTAATGGGAAATCTAATTGAGATCAAAATAAGAATCACAAATCTAAATAGATTTGTATTGAACATTATGGACTAGGGGGTAAATCAGGATAAGATCTGATTTTCTTCTAAATGTGTCTTATTCCATTCAATATCTAATAATAACTCTTTATATTATAAAACCTATGTTTTTAGATTTATATATTTCTAGACATCATATTTTAAATAATATTGGTTACTCTACCAACATTACGTGTTTGTAAAGTGTGAAATTTGTGCACAATACTATAATTTTATGCACCTATAAAATATGTATTATGGTTGTATAATGTATATATAAAAAAATAATTATAACTATTTTTTTTTTAAGTTTAATTTCTTGTATATAGATAATTATATAGTAAACATTTATCTACATATACTTTTTATATACAATAATCACTTTTCCATTCAATAATATAAAATGTATAAAGAAATATTTTAATATAATCATATAGCACATCGGTCAAAGAAACACAAAACACAAATATGCCTACTTGTTCAATTGTCATCATATTTTTTGTATCTATGACAATCAAAACAAATCATGTTGTTTGTTTAGAATCGTTATTTTTTATAATACCAATAAGGAATATGTTATAAAAACAAGTAGTTATAGGAAATAATTATAACAAATAGTTAGAATTCATTATAAAATAGTAAATATCCCACTTTAGTTGGGAATCGATCTCATCACATCTATGTTACTATAAAACAATTTAACAGACTCAGCTAATTTTCAGCTAATTTCTATTTATATATCCTAAATTTATAACAAATAGTACAAATTATATTATTAATAATAATAAAAAATATTAAAAAGTCAACGGCACGCGGTGTTCCCAAGCGGTCACCCATCCAAGTACTAACCGCGCCCGATGTTGCTTAACTTACGTGATCGGACGAGAACGTGTGTATTCAACATGGTATGGCCGTTGACATGAATTAAAGTAATGGGAAATCTAATTGAGATCAAAATAAGAATCACAAATCTAAATAGATTTGTATTGAACATTATGGACTAGGGGGTAAATCAGGATAAGATCTGATTTTCTTCTAAATGTGTCTTATTCCATTCAATATCTAATAATAACTCTTTATATTATAAAACCTATGTTTTTAGATTTATATATTTCTAGACATCATATTTTAAATAATATTGGTTACTCTACCAACATTACGTGTTTGTAAAGTGTGAAATTTGTGCACAATACTATAATTTTATGCACCTATAAAATATGTATTATGGTTGTATAATGTATATATAAAAAAATAATTATAACTATTTTTTTTTTAAGTTTAATTTCTTGTATATAGATAATTATATAGTAAACATTTATCTACATATACTTTTTATATACAATAATCACTTTTCCATTCAATAATATAAAATGTATAAAGAAATATTTTAATATAATCATATAGCACATCGGTCAAAGAAACACAAAACACAAATATGCCTACTTGTTCAATTGTCATCATATTGTTTGTATCTATGACAATCAAAACAAATCATGTTGTTTGTTTAGAATCGTTATTTTTTATAATACCAATAAGGAATATGTTATAAAAACAAGTAGTTATAGGAAATAATTATAACAAATAGTTAGAATTCATTATAAAATAGTAAATATCCCACTTTAGTTGGGAATCGATCTCATCACATCTATGTTACTATAAAACAATTTAACAGACTCAGCTAATTTTCAGCTAATTTCTATTTATATATCCTAAATTTATAACAAATAGTACAAATTATATTATTAATAATAATAAAAAATATTAAAAAGTCAACGGCACGCGGTGTTCCCAAGCGGTCACCCATCCAAGTACTAACCGCGCCCGATGTTGCTTAACTTACGTGATCGGACGAGAACGTGTGTATTCAACATGGTATGGCCGTTGACATGAATTAAAGTAATGGGAAATCTAATTGAGATCAAAATAAGAATCACAAATCTAAATAGATTTGTATTGAACATTATGGACTAGGGGGTAAATCAGGATAAGATCTGATTTTCTTCTAAATGTGTCTTATTCCATTCAATATCTAATAATAACTCTTTATATTATAAAACCTATGTTTTTAGATTTATATATTTCTAGACATCATATTTTAAATAATATTGGTTACTCTACCAACATTACGTGTTTGTAAAGTGTGAAATTTGTGCACAATACTATAATTTTATGCACCTATAAAATATGTATTATGGTTGTATAATGTATATATAAAAAAATAATTATAACTATTTTTTTTTTAAGTTTAATTTCTTGTATATAGATAATTATATAGTAAACATTTATCTACATATACTTTTTATATACAATAATCACTTTTCCATTCAATAATATAAAATGTATAAAGAAATATTTTAATATAATCATATAGCACATCGGTCAAAGAAACACAAAACACAAATATGCCTACTTGTTCAATTGTCATCATATTGTTTGTATCTATGACAATCAAAACAAATCATGTTGTTTGTTTAGAATCGTTATTTTTTATAATACCAATAAGGAATATGTTATAAAAACAAGTAGTTATAGGAAATAATTATAACAAATAGTTAGAATTCATTATAAAATAGTAAATATCCCACTTTAGTTGGGAATCGATCTCATCACATCTATGTTACTATAAAACAATTTAACAGACTCAGCTAATTTTCAGCTAATTTCTATTTATATATCCTAAATTTATAACAAATAGTACAAATTATATTATTAATAATAATAAAAAATATTAAAAAGTCAACGGCACGCGGTGTTCCCAAGCGGTCACCCATCCAAGTACTAACCGCGCCCGATGTTGCTTAACTTACGTGATCGGACGAGAACGTGTGTATTCAACATGGTATGGCCGTTGACATGAATTAAAGTAATGGGAAATCTAATTGAGATCAAAATAAGAATCACAAATCTAAATAGATTTGTATTGAACATTATGGACTAGGGGGTAAATCAGGATAAGATCTGATTTTCTTCTAAATGTGTCTTATTCCATTCAATATCTAATAATAACTCTTTATATTATAAAACCTATGTTTTTAGATTTATATATTTCTAGACATCATATTTTAAATAATATTGGTTACTCTACCAACATTACGTGTTTGTAAAGTGTGAAATTTGTGCACAATACTATAATTTTATGCACCTATAAAATATGTATTATGGTTGTATAATGTATATATAAAAAAATAATTATAACTATTTTTTTTTTAAGTTTAATTTCTTGTATATAGATAATTATATAGTAAACATTTATCTACATATACTTTTTATATACAATAATCACTTTTCCATTCAATAATATAAAATGTATAAAGAAATATTTTAATATAATCATATAGCACATCGGTCAAAGAAACACAAAACACAAATATGCCTACTTGTTCAATTGTCATCATATTGTTTGTATCTATGACAATCAAAACAAATCATGTTGTTTGTTTAGAATCGTTATTTTTTATAATACCAATAAGGAATATGTTATAAAAACAAGTAGTTATAGGAAATAATTATAACAAATAGTTAGAATTCATTATAAAATAGTAAATATCCCACTTTAGTTGGGAATCGATCTCATCACATCTATGTTACTATAAAACAATTTAACAGACTCAGCTAATTTTCAGCTAATTTCTATTTATATATCCTAAATTTATAACAAATAGTACAAATTATATTATTAATAATAATAAAAAATATTAAAAAGTCAACGGCACGCGGTGTTCCCAAGCGGTCACCCATCCAAGTACTAACCGCGCCCGATGTTGCTTAACTTACGTGATCGGACGAGAACGTTTTTTTTTTTTTTTTTTTTTCACATATATTTATTGTAAATTAAGAAAATACAAAAATGCACGGTTTCCCCCGTGCATGTGAGATTCAGCCGATCGGCAGCCGCTCGCGCAGTATGCTAGGACGCATCTCAATCCACATGGATTTGTGGATGCGTCCTGCATAAATGCACTGCGAACAGCGCGACCGACCTCGCACATGACGTAGGAAAATTGTGCTTAAACCTAATGAACTTAACTAACAATTCCTGGCACCCAGTGCCTTACTTGCTAAATTACAATATACTTAACCGAATTTAAAACAATTGATGTATGGAATGGGCGTGAATGAAATGAGGTGAGATGATTGAATAAAAACATATGGGAAAAATGTACAAAAAAAACCCACTTTTTACAATTGAACTTAACTTATCTTAAAACTAGATGAGTGACGATGGGTTATTACAGCGCTGTTATGATTTAGACAATACGGATGATGATTCAAAATGTTTGAGTTAGTATGTTCATGCTAGTGCACCTGAACGGGGTGAAGGGAGAAAATAGGGAGGGTTTGGTAGGGTAGTCTATGTTTGATTTGGAAGGGTGCATTGTGCTCTCTGATGTTTGTGATTGTTCGTGTTAGTGGATTATTGTGAATTTGTGTGGTGTAGAATTTTTGTGAAATATTACTTATGTATTCGTGTATGTATGGAATCTTTGTGCTTGAGTGTAAATCTGCGATTCTAGAATATCGATCTGCGTTATTGATTAAGCGCAGACATTTATTCTGTAACCGTTGTAGGGGTTGCAGTGCTGTTTTTGACGACGAGACCCAGATTGGATTTGCATATGTGATAATGGGGCGAATGATTGACGTATATAAAAGTTTTTTGTTGGATTGGGACATGTGACTGCTTCTATTTAGGAGGGGATATAGGGATTTGATAACAATTGCGGCTTTTTTAATAATTGTGTTGAAATGAGGTCTATAGTTTAGCCGGGGATCTAGGGTAACGCCAAGGTATTTGGTTGTGTTTTGTGGTTTTGTTTTGTGTCCGTTGAGTGTGAGTGGTGTGTATACAGTGTTGTTAGTCTTTTTGCGTGTGAAAACGATAGTTTCGGTCTTCGCGTGGTTTATGGAAATTTTCCAAAGACGCCAGAAGGGTTGAAGGATGTTTAGGTGGATTTGAAGTTGTTTGTTAGCTATCTCTGCGCTGAACGAGTGGGCATAGAGAGCCGTATCGTCCGCGTAGAGAGCAGTTTGGGTTTGAGGGAATGTAGGGAGGTCGTACAGGTACAGGGTGAACAGTTTAGGGCCTAGGACTGAGCCTTGAGCCACGCCAGCAGCCAAAGGGCGGGGGGTAGAAAGGGTGTTATTGACTTTCACCCTGAGGTACCTGTGGGATAGATAAGAGTGGATGAATTTAACTAGGATGGGTGGGAATTTCACGAGAATAAGTTTGTAAATGAGCCCTTCTAGCCATACTTTGTCGAAAGCCCTTTCGACGTCTAGTAGGGCCATTACTGTAACTTTCTTTTTGTTGAAGTTTGTTGTTATGTCAGTCACAATTCTCGCTACTTGCTGGACTGTGCTATGTTTTGCACGGAAACCAAATTGGAAGGGCGGTGTGATATTATGTTTGTTGTCAAAGGATTGGATTCGGGAAACTATCACCTTCTCAGCAACCTTGGACAGGGTGTTTAGAAGGCTGATAGGGCGATAGCTTGTGGGAAGTTTGTGGTTTTTATTAGGTTTTGGGATAGGGATGACCGTGGCTGTTTTCCAGGACGTAGGAAAGTAGTGGAGTTTAATAATTGCATTAATAAGATAGGTCAGTTGAACAAGGGCTTTACGGGATAGGTTTTTCAGGACAATATTGGGTATAGAGTCAGGACCTGGCGCCTTTTGGTTAGGTAGGTATTTTATTATGTTAGCTAGCTCGGAGGGGGAAGTGAGAAGCTTAGCTAGTGTGCGTGTATTTGTGTCGTGTCTAGTGTTCATAAATTCGTATACTGTTTGTGTTATTTGTGTTTGTTCAGGGCAGAAATCTGGGTCAATGTGATGAGCAGTCTCAAAGGCGTCGGCTAGCGCCTCAGCCTTTTGCTCATCGGTAAACAGGATGCTATTGTTTTGTGTTAGCGTAGGGATAGGTTTGGTAGGTTTGCGTAGGTTTTTGGACAATCTCCACAATGTATTGTCATTGGGATTAAGTGTTGTGAGTTTTGTGTTCCATGTGTTGTTTTTGTATGTTCTTATTTCATGTTTAATTTGTGATGTGAGTATGTTAGTTTGTGTAAGGAGAGCGGGATCGCGAGACCGTTGCCAAAGTTTTCTTGTGTTGTTTCTTTCTGTGATTAGTGTGGTGATGTGTACTGGTAGTTTGTCTTTGCGTAGTGTAAGTTTAATGACGCTTGTGTGCTTATGCGCGGCGTCTGTCAGTGTTTGTGAATACTTTTCTACTTCAGTGTCGATATCGTTATTTGTATTAATGTTTGAGTTGATTGTTATATGTTTGTCAAGTGTTCGTCTGAATTTGTCCCAGTCAGTTTGTTTGTATGTGCGTATGTATCGTGCGTCGTCCTTGTGCGGTGTGTTTGCGTTAAGTGTGCACAGAACCGGGCAGTGATCGGAGCTGAGCTCATTGAGCGCAACCGGATCTGTGATGTGTGTGATGTTTTTGTTTACGTATAAGTCGAGTGTGGATGGTGTCATGTTACTGGCGGGGTAGTGGGTAGGAGTAGGGGGAAACAAGATGATCGAATTATGATTTAATGAATACAAATGCAACGTATTACCGTTGGTATTTGCTCTATAGCAGTTCCAATCTGTGTGTTTCGCATTGAAATCGCCTACTAGCAGTACCTTGCCACCTATATTTAAAAGTGTGTGTAGTTCATGTTGTGAAAATTTGTTGCGTGGATTGTTGTACGTGGATATGATGTGTGTGTTGTCAGAGAGCTTTATGCAGACGGATTCTAGGGTAGTAGGTGGTAGATGAACTCGTGTGTGAGGTACTGTGTTACGTACCAGCAGAGCCACGCCCCCTGCTGGTACATGTGTCTGTGTTGGTCTGTCTACTCTGTGTACTGTGTATCCTTTAATGTGTAATTTGTCTGCCTGCGTGAGTCGTGTTTCTGTGAGTGCTAATATGTGTATGTTGTGTTTGTGTAAAAAATGTATGAGTTCACCTATTTTGGTGCGGATGCCGTTGGAGTTCCAGGTGCAGATGTTAGTTATGAAAATTATATATTATATGAGTTGATGGTTTGTAAAAATGTGAATGCGGTGAGTGAACGATATTGTGGGTCAGTGCATGATCTTAGTGTATGATTAAAATCTTTTACAAAAGTTAACAAATTCTGTAAATTAATTAAATTATTTAAAACATTCATTTCTTCAGCTAGTTCAGAAAGTACATTTGTATTAGGTTGAGCGTTAGTTCGCGGGGTGGAGGGGACGTTGTTGGGGGCTTGGCAAGGGGTAGGCTGCTGGAGCGATGGCCGCTGTGCCTGCGCTCGTCGCAGCGGAAGAGCTGGAAACTGCTGTGTGCTGGTGAAGTCCTGGTTCGGCTGCTGATGTACGTTACGCTGGTTCCATGCGTTAACTGCGGGAGTGGGGGCGGGTACATATTGAGTCGCGACGCCGACGTCACCTGACGCTCTGGCTTCGCGCATTTGTTTCAACTTGTTGAAACGTTCAAGCACCTTGGGGTTGCGTTTACTTATTTGCGCAATCTTGGTCAGGTACGCCGGACAATCCGAATAATTTGCAGGGTGGTCCCCCTCGCAGTTAGCGCAAGTCGCCGACGTATTTGAAGACTTGACGCAGGTGCTGGTCAGATGATCTTTACCGCACTTGACGCACCTGGGAGCTCGATTACAATTAGAAGTTGCATGACCCCAATCCTGGCATCGGTGGCACTGGGTGATAACCTTGCGGTTGATGTGACGTTCCCAATTCACCCTGGTATGGAATAATGTTTTTATTTTGATTTGTATGTCTTGCAGCGTAATATCCCCGGTTGTCACTACCAGATATAAAGGTCGATATTGCGTGCGCATTTTGAAAATATTTTTAATATTAATATTGTGTCGTGTCTGCAGTTCTGTTTTAATATCTTCGGTTGTTGGGCTGAAGTCCAGCCCTCTCAGGACGAACGCATGAGTTTTTTCGTTTCTTTCTGTGTACGTGTGATACTGGATATCATTCTTCACGTTATTCAGAAAGTTGGCTTTGTCCTGTTTATCAACGAAGAATAAATTGATGTTGTTCCGTGTAAATTTGAGATCAAACGCATGTTTGCTCGACTTCTGTAAGTTGTTCATAAATTGAGTATGGTTTGTGACTTTACCGGGGATGACAATCGCTGATGGTGGAGGGTCTTTCTCAGGTTGTTTGGTTGGGGCTGCAGAGGTGCTAAGTGCGTCATCTTCGGCGTCTGATCTGTCGTCGTCGGCGTCGTTGTCCACATCGGTAGACAGCGGCTCATACCGGTTCCGCAGTTGGACGGAGAAGCGTGGCGGCAGCTTGGGGGCAGCGGCGCGGCGCGGTGACATGGCGGCGGGAGTTGGGGCAGAAGTGGGGTTCATAGCACTGGTGGTGGCTTTAGCGGGCTTTTTGTTCTGTTTTACCGCACACTCGGGGCTAACACTTGCTTTACGCTTCTCACTGACACATTCATTTTTATCATTTTCACTGTTTTTATTTAACATAGACTTATTGCTAACACTTGCACTCTTATTTTGATTAACAAGGCCTTTAAAACTAACTTTTTCACACTCACTCACACATAAATTATCTAATTTAGCACTAAAACTGTTCGATTTAACACTACCACTGTCGTCACTATCACTTGTACTACTTCCACCATTATCAGTCTCTGTCTTTTCTGGTTTCTTTGTTGACATCCTAGTACAACCCCTTACGGGGTTGCGGTACTTAAAAATGCACTTTGTACTTGTGATTTGGTACTTTTTAGCTTTTTTCTTCACTCGCATGCAGTGAAAAAATATCAATAAATTTGCTAAGTCAACAAACGTGAAACAGCAACTTTACTAATTAACTTTAGTACGAACACGCTTAACTACAACCGATCGCTGCGGCGGTCAATGTCGAACCGGACGAGAACGTGTGTATTCAACATGGTATGGCCGTTGACATGAATTAAAGTAATGGGAAATCTAATTGAGATCAAAATAAGAATCACAAATCTAAATAGATTTGTATTGAACATTATGGACTAGGGGGTAAATCAGGATAAGATCTGATTTTCTTCTAAATGTGTCTTATTCCATTCAATATCTAATAATAACTCTTTATATTATAAAACCTATGTTTTTAGATTTATATATTTCTAGACATCATATTTTAAATAATATTGGTTACTCTACCAACATTACGTGTTTGTAAAGTGTGAAATTTGTGCACAATACTATAATTTTATGCACCTATAAAATATGTATTATGGTTGTATAATGTATATATAAAAAAATAATTATAACTATTTTTTTTTTAAGTTTAATTTCTTGTATATAGATAATTATATAGTAAACATTTATCTACATATACTTTTTATATACAATAATCACTTTTCCATTCAATAATATAAAATGTATAAAGAAATATTTTAATATAATCATATAGCACATCGGTCAAAGAAACACAAAACACAAATATGCCTACTTGTTCAATTGTCATCATATTGTTTGTATCTATGACAATCAAAACAAATCATGTTGTTTGTTTAGAATCGTTATTTTTTATAATACCAATAAGGAATATGTTATAAAAACAAGTAGTTATAGGAAATAATTATAACAAATAGTTAGAATTCATTATAAAATAGTAAATATCCCACTTTAGTTGGGAATCGATCTCATCACATCTATGTTACTATAAAACAATTTAACAGACTCAGCTAATTTTCAGCTAATTTCTATTTATATATCCTAAATTTATAACAAATAGTACAAATTATATTATTAATAATAATAAAAAATATTAAAAAGTCAACGGCACGCGGTGTTCCCAAGCGGTCACCCATCCAAGTACTAACCGCGCCCGATGTTGCTTAACTTACGTGATCGGACGAGAACGATAAGATAAAGAAACGTTTATTATTAAATTAGATCGTACACCACATACACGCATTTTCCCTGCTCATGTGTGAAATTATACCAAATCGGCTGTCGAACGCTCTGTATGCTAAGACATATCGCAGTCTTTGCGATTGCCTTAGCATTAGCAGTGCTACGAACAGCCGACTGGCTTCACACATGGCTAGGGGAACAAGTGCGCTTAAAAAATTTACATATAATTACAATCCCTGGTACACATGTACCTTACTTGCTAATATTATTAAACACGTAACAAAACTTAAACTAATGATAAATGTAATGGATATGAGTGGAATGAGGTGAAATGATTGTATATACAACTTAAGGGAAAAATTTACAAAAAACCCTTTCAACATATTCTTAGCCTAACTTAAAACTAAATGAGTGACAGTATGGTTATTTACATCGAGGTTATGATATATTTACATTATGTAGGGTGATGTAATGTTTGTGTTAGAATGTACATGCTACTGCACCGGAATAGGTTGAAGGGAAAATATAGGCAGGGTTTGGTAAGGAAGTTTGTGTTTGAGAGGAAATGTTGCATTGTGCTCTCTTATGCTTGTTATTGTGCGTGTGAGTGGATTGTTGTGTATTTGTGAAGTGTAAAATTTCTGTGCTGTGTTTTTAATGTATTCGTGGAAAAATGGTATGTTTGCGCGTTCGTGTAAATCTACGATGCGTGAATATCTATCTGCGTTATTAATTAAGCGCAGACATTTATTCTGCAGTCGTTGTAACGGTTTCAGTGCTGTTTTCGACGCCGAACACCATACAGGGTTTGCGTATGATAAAATGGGGCGAATGACAGACGTATACAGTAGTTTTTTATTTGAGTAAGGACGAGAACGTGTGTATTCAACATGGTATGGCCGTTGACATGAATTAAAGTAATGGGAAATCTAATTGAGATCAAAATAAGAATCACAAATCTAAATAGATTTGTATTGAACATTATGGACTAGGGGGTAAATCAGGATAAGATCTGATTTTCTTCTAAATGTGTCTTATTCCATTCAATATCTAATAATAACTCTTTATATTATAAAACCTATGTTTTTAGATTTATATATTTCTAGACATCATATTTTAAATATTATTGGTTACTCTACCAACATTACGTGTTTGTAAAGTGTGAAATTTGTGCACAATACTATAATTTTATGCACCTATAAAATATGTATTATGGTTGTATAATGTATATATAAAAAAATAATTATAACTATTTTTTTTTTAAGTTTAATTTCTTGTATATAGATAATTATATAGTAAACATTTATCTACATATACTTTTTATATACAATAATCACTTTTCCATTCAATAATATAAAATGTATAAAGAAATATTTTAATATAATCATATAGCACATCGGTCAAAGAAACACAAAACACAAATATGCCTACTTGTTCAATTGTCATCATATTGTTTGTATCTATGACAATCAAAACAAATCATGTTGTTTGTTTAGAATCGTTATTTTTTATAATACCAATAAGGAATATGTTATAAAAACAAGTAGTTATAGGAAATAATTATAACAAATAGTTAGAATTCATTATAAAATAGTAAATATCCCACTTTAGTTGGGAATCGATCTCATCACATCTATGTTACTATAAAACAATTTAACAGACTCAGCTAATTTTCAGCTAATTTCTATTTATATATCCTAAATTTATAACAAATAGTACAAATTATATTATTAATAATAATAAAAAATATTAAAAAGTCAACGGCACGCGGTGTTCCCAAGCGGTCACCCATCCAAGTACTAACCGCGCCCGATGTTGCTTAACTTACGTGATCGGACGAGAACGTGTGTATTCAACATGGTATGGCCGTTGACATGAATTAAAGTAATGGGAAATCTAATTGAGATCAAAATAAGAATCACAAATCTAAATAGATTTGTATTGAACATTATGGACTAGGGGGTAAATCAGGATAAGATCTGATTTTCTTCTAAATGTGTCTTATTCCATTCAATATCTAATAATAACTCTTTATATTATAAAACCTATGTTTTTAGATTTATATATTTCTAGACATCATATTTTAAATAATATTGGTTACTCTACCAACATTACGTGTTTGTAAAGTGTGAAATTTGTGCACAATACTATAATTTTATGCACCTATAAAATATGTATTATGGTTGTATAATGTATATATAAAAAAATAATTATAACTATTTTTTTTTTAAGTTTAATTTCTTGTATATAGATAATTATATAGTAAACATTTATCTACATATACTTTTTATATACAATAATCACTTTTCCATTCAATAATATAAAATGTATAAAGAAATATTTTAATATAATCATATAGCACATCGGTCAAAGAAACACAAAACACAAATATGCCTACTTGTTCAATTGTCATCATATTGTTTGTATCTATGACAATCAAAACAAATCATGTTGTTTGTTTAGAATCGTTATTTTTTATAATACCAATAAGGAATATGTTATAAAAACAAGTAGTTATAGGAAATAATTATAACAAATAGTTAGAATTCATTATAAAATAGTAAATATCCCACTTTAGTTGGGAATCGATCTCATCACATCTATGTTACTATAAAACAATTTAACAGACTCAGCTAATTTTCAGCTAATTTCTATTTATATATCCTAAATTTATAACAAATAGTACAAATTATATTATTAATAATAATAAAAAATATTAAAAAGTCAACGGCACGCGGTGTTCCCAAGCGGTCACCCATCCAAGTACTAACCGCGCCCGATGTTGCTTAACTTACGTGATCGGACGAGAACGTGTGTATTCAACATGGTATGGCCGTTGACATGAATTAAAGTAATGGGAAATCTAATTGAGATCAAAATAAGAATCACAAATCTAAATAGATTTGTATTGAACATTATGGACTAGGGGGTAAATCAGGATAAGATCTGATTTTCTTCTAAATGTGTCTTATTCCATTCAATATCTAATAATAACTCTTTATATTATAAAACCTATGTTTTTAGATTTATATATTTCTAGACATCATATTTTAAATAATATTGGTTACTCTACCAACATTACGTGTTTGTAAAGTGTGAAATTTGTGCACAATACTATAATTTTATGCACCTATAAAATATGTATTATGGTTGTATAATGTATATATAAAAAAATAATTATAACTATTTTTTTTTTTAAGTTTAATTTCTTGTATATAGATAATTATATAGTAAACATTTATCTACATATACTTTTTATATACAATAATCACTTTTCCATTCAATAATATAAAATGTATAAAGAAATATTTTAATATAATCATATAGCACATCGGTCAAAGAAACACAAAACACAAATATGCCTACTTGTTCAATTGTCATCATATTGTTTGTATCTATGACAATCAAAACAAATCATGTTGTTTGTTTAGAATCGTTATTTTTTATAATACCAATAAGGAATATGTTATAAAAACAAGTAGTTATAGGAAATAATTATAACAAATAGTTAGAATTCATTATAAAATAGTAAATATCCCACTTTAGTTGGGAATCGATCTCATCACATCTATGTTACTATAAAACAATTTAACAGACTCAGCTAATTTTCAGCTAATTTCTATTTATATATCCTAAATTTATAACAAATAGTACAAATTATATTATTAATAATAATAAAAAATATTAAAAAGTCAACGGCACGCGGTGTTCCCAAGCGGTCACCCATCCAAGTACTAACCGCGCCCGATGTTGCTTAACTTACGTGATCGGACGAGAACGTGTGTATTCAACATGGTATGGCCGTTGACATGAATTAAAGTAATGGGAAATCTAATTGAGATCAAAATAAGAATCACAAATCTAAATAGATTTGTATTGAACATTATGGACTAGGGGGTAAATCAGGATAAGATCTGATTTTCTTCTAAATGTGTCTTATTCCATTCAATATCTAATAATAACTCTTTATATTATAAAACCTATGTTTTTAGATTTATATATTTCTAGACATCATATTTTAAATAATATTGGTTACTCTACCAACATTACGTGTTTGTAAAGTGTGAAATTTGTGCACAATACTATAATTTTATGCACCTATAAAATATGTATTATGGTTGTATAATGTATATATAAAAAAATAATTATAACTATTTTTTTTTTAAGTTTAATTTCTTGTATATAGATAATTATATAGTAAACATTTATCTACATATACTTTTTATATACAATAATCACTTTTCCATTCAATAATATAAAATGTATAAAGAAATATTTTAATATAATCATATAGCACATCGGTCAAAGAAACACAAAACACAAATATGCCTACTTGTTCAATTGTCATCATATTGTTTGTATCTATGACAATCAAAACAAATCATGTTGTTTGTTTAGAATCGTTATTTTTTATAATACCAATAAGGAATATGTTATAAAAACAAGTAGTTATAGGAAATAATTATAACAAATAGTTAGAATTCATTATAAAATAGTAAATATCCCACTTTAGTTGGGAATCGATCTCATCACATCTATGTTACTATAAAACAATTTAACAGACTCAGCTAATTTTCAGCTAATTTCTATTTATATATCCTAAATTTATAACAAATAGTACAAATTATATTATTAATAATAATAAAAAATATTAAAAAGTCAACGGCACGCGGTGTTCCCAAGCGGTCACCCATCCAAGTACTAACCGCGCCCGATGTTGCTTAACTTACGTGATCGGACGAGAACGTGTGTATTCAACATGGTATGGCCGTTGACATGAATTAAAGTAATGGGAAATCTAATTGAGATCAAAATAAGAATCACAAATCTAAATAGATTTGTATTGAACATTATGGACTAGGGGGTAAATCAGGATAAGATCTGATTTTCTTCTAAATGTGTCTTATTCCATTCAATATCTAATAATAACTCTTTATATTATAAAACCTATGTTTTTAGATTTATATATTTCTAGACATCATATTTTAAATAATATTGGTTACTCTACCAACATTACGTGTTTGTAAAGTGTGAAATTTGTGCACAATACTATAATTTTATGCACCTATAAAATATGTATTATGGTTGTATAATGTATATATAAAAAAATAATTATAACTATTTTTTTTTTAAGTTTAATTTCTTGTATATAGATAATTATATAGTAAACATTTATCTACATATACTTTTTATATACAATAATCACTTTTCCATTCAATAATATAAAATGTATAAAGAAATATTTTAATATAATCATATAGCACATCGGTCAAAGAAACACAAAACACAAATATGCCTACTTGTTCAATTGTCATCATATTGTTTGTATCTATGACAATCAAAACAAATCATGTTGTTTGTTTAGAATCGTTATATTTTATAATACCAATAAGGAATATGTTATAAAAACAAGTAGTTATAGGAAATAATTATAACAAATAGTTAGAATTCATTATAAAATAGTAAATATCCCACTTTAGTTGGGAATCGATCTCATCACATCTATGTTACTATAAAACAATTTAACAGACTCAGCTAATTTTCAGCTAATTTCTATTTATATATCCTAAATTTATAACAAATAGTACAAATTATATTATTAATAATAATAAAAAATATTAAAAAGTCAACGGCACGCGGTGTTCCCAAGCGGTCACCCATCCAAGTACTAACCGCGCCCGATGTTGCTTAACTTACGTGATCGGACGAGAACGTGTGTATTCAACATGGTATGGCCGTTGACTTGAATTAAAGTAATGGGAAATCTAATTGAGATCAAAATAAGAATCACAAATCTAAATAGATTTGTATTGAACATTATGGACTAGGGGGTAAATCAGGATAAGATCTGATTTTCTTCTAAATGTGTCTTATTCCATTCAATATCTAATAATAACTCTTTATATTATAAAACCTATGTTTTTAGATTTATATATTTCTAGACATCATATTTTAAATAATATTGGTTACTCTACCAACATTACGTGTTTGTAAAGTGTGAAATTTGTGCACAATACTATAATTTTATGCACCTATAAAATATGTATTATGGTTGTATAATGTATATATAAAAAAATAATTATAACTATTTTTTTTTTAAGTTTAATTTCTTGTATATAGATAATTATATAGTAAACATTTATCTACATATACTTTTTATATACAATAATCACTTTTCCATTCAATAATATAAAATGTATAAAGAAATATTTTAATATAATCATATAGCACATCGGTCAAAGAAACACAAAACACAAATATGCCTACTTGTTCAATTGTCATCATATTGTTTGTATCTATGACAATCAAAACAAATCATGTTGTTTGTTTAGAATCGTTATTTTTTATAATACCAATAAGGAATATGTTATAAAAACAAGTAGTTATAGGAAATAATTATAACAAATAGTTAGAATTCATTATAAAATAGTAAATATCCTACTTTAGTTGGGAATCGATCTCATCACATCTATGTTACTATAAAACAATTTAACAGACTCAGCTAATTTTCAGCTAATTTCTATTTATATATCCTAAATTTATAACAAATAGTACAAATTATATTATTAATAATAATAAAAAATATTAAAAAGTCAACGGCACGCGGTGTTCCCAAGCGGTCACCCATCCAAGTACTAACCGCGCCCGATGTTGCTTAACTTACGTGATCGGACGAGAACGTGTGTATTCAACATGGTATGGCCGTTGACATGAATTAAAGTAATGGGATATCTAATTGAGATCAAAATAAGAATCACAAATCTAAATAGATTTGTATTGAACATTATGGACTAGGGGGTAAATCAGGATAAGATCTGATTTTCTTCTAAATGTGTCTTATTCCATTCAATATCTAATAATAACTCTTTATATTATAAAACCTATGTTTTTAGATTTATATATTTCTAGACATCATATTTTAAATAATATTGGTTACTCTACCAACATTACGTGTTTGTAAAGTGTGAAATTTGTGCACAATACTATAATTTTATGCACCTATAAAATATGTATTATGGTTGTATAATGTATATATAAAAAAATAATTATAACTATTTTTTTTTTAAGTTTAATTTCTTGTATATAGATAATTATATAGTAAACATTTATCTACATATACTTTTTATATACAATAATCACTTTTCCATTCAATAATATAAAATGTATAAAGAAATATTTTAATATAATCATATAGCACATCGGTCAAAGAAACACAAAACACAAATATGCCTACTTGTTCAATTGTCATCATATTGTTTGTATCTATGACAATCAAAACAAATCATGTTGTTTGTTTAGAATCGTTATTTTTTATAATACCAATAAGGAATATGTTATAAAAACAAGTAGTTATAGGAAATAATTATAACAAATAGTTAGAATTCATTATAAAATAGTAAATATCCCACTTTAGTTGGGAATCGATCTCATCACATCTATGTTACTATAAAACAATTTAACAGACTCAGCTAATTTTCAGCTAATTTCTATTTATATATCCTAAATTTATAACAAATAGTACAAATTATATTATTAATAATAATAAAAAATATTAAAAAGTCAACGGCACGCGGTGTTCCCAAGCGGTCACCCATCCAAGTACTAACCGCGCCCGATGTTGCTTAACTTACGTGATCGGACGAGAACGTGTGTATTCAACATGGTATGGCCGTTGACATGAATTAAAGTAATGGGAAATCTAATTGAGATCAAAATAAGAATCACAAATCTAAATAGATTTGTATTGAACATTATGGACTAGGGGGTAAATCAGGATAAGATCTGATTTTCTTCTAAATGTGTCTTATTCCATTCAATATCTAATAATAACTCTTTATATTATAAAACCTATGTTTTTAGATTTATATATTTCTAGACATCATATTTTAAATAATATTGGTTACTCTACCAACATTACGTGTTTGTAAAGTGTGAAATTTGTGCACAATACTATAATTTTATGCACCTATAAAATATGTATTATGGTTGTATAATGTATATATAAAAAAATAATTATAACTATTTTTTTTTTAAGTTTAATTTCTTGTATATAGATAATTATATAGTAAACATTTATCTACATATACTTTTTATATACAATAATCACTTTTCCATTCAATAATATAAAATGTATAAAGAAATATTTTAATATAATCATATAGCACATCGGTCAAAGAAACACAAAACACAAATATGCCTACTTGTTCAATTGTCATCATATTGTTTGTATCTATGACAATCAAAACAAATCATGTTGTTTGTTTAGAATCGTTATTTTTTATAATACCAATAAGGAATATGTTATAAAAACAAGTAGTTATAGGAAATAATTATAACAAATAGTTAGAATTCATTATAAAATAGTAAATATCCCACTTTAGTTGGGAATCGATCTCATCACATCTATGTTACTATAAAACAATTTAACAGACTCAGCTAATTTTCAGCTAATTTCTATTTATATATCCTAAATTTATAACAAATAGTACAAATTATATTATTAATAATAATAAAAAATATTAAAAAGTCAACGGCACGCGGTGTTCCCAAGCGGTCACCCATCCAAGTACTAACCGCGCCCGATGTTGCTTAACTTACGTGATCGGACGAGAACGTGTGTATTCAACATGGTATGGCCGTTGACATGAATTAAAGTAATGGGAAATCTAATTGAGATCAAAATAAGAATCACAAATCTAAATAGATTTGTATTGAACATTATGGACTAGGGGGTAAATCAGGATAAGATCTGATTTTCTTCTAAATGTGTCTTATTCCATTCAATATCTAATAATAACTCTTTATATTATAAAACCTATGTTTTTAGATTTATATATTTCTAGACATCATATTTTAAATAATATTGGTTACTCTACCAACATTACGTGTTTGTAAAGTGTGAAATTTGTGCACAATACTATAATTTTATGCACCTATAAAATATGTATTATGGTTGTATAATGTATATATAAAAAAATAATTATGACTATTTTTTTTTTTAAGTTTAATTTCTTGTATATAGATAATTATATAGTAAACATTTATCTACATATACTTTTTATATACAATAATCACTTTTCCATTCAATAATATAAAATGTATAAAGAAATATTTTAATATAATCATATAGCACATCGGTCAAAGAAACACAAAACACAAATATGCCTACTTGTTCAATTGTCATCATATTGTTTGTATCTATGACAATCAAAACAAATCATGTTGTTTGTTTAGAATCGTTATTTTTTATAATACCAATAAGGAATATGTTATAAAAACAAGTAGTTATAGGAAATAATTATAACAAATAGTTAGAATTCATTATAAAATAGTAAATATCCCACTTTAGTTGGGAATCGATCTCATCACATCTATGTTACTATAAAACAATTTAACAGACTCAGCTAATTTTCAGCTAATTTCTATTTATATATCCTAAATTTATAACAAATAGTACAAATTATATTATTAATAATAATAAAAAATATTAAAAAGTCAACGGCACGCGGTGTTCCCAAGCGGTCACCCATCCAAGTACTAACCGCGCCCGATGTTGCTTAACTTACGTGATCGGACGAGAACGTGTGTATTCAACATGGTATGGCCGTTGACATGAATTAAAGTAATGGGAAATCTAATTGAGATCAAAATAAGAATCACAAATCTAAATAGATTTGTATTGAACATTATGGACTAGGGGGTAAATCAGGATAAGATCTGATTTTCTTCTAAATGTGTCTTATTCCATTCAATATCTAATAATAACTCTTTATATTATAAAACCTATGTTTTTAGATTTATATATTTCTAGACATCATATTTTAAATAATATTGGTTACTCTACCAACATTACGTGTTTGTAAAGTGTGAAATTTGTGCACAATACTATAATTTTATGCACCTATAAAATATGTATTATGGTTGTATAATGTATATATAAAAAAATAATTATAACTATTTTTTTTTTAAGTTTAATTTCTTGTATATAGATAAT